>OX453060.1:3204471-3861696 GCA_949699795.1 Spicauda simplicius
ATTCCGGGAGCCATAACCACAAAATTTACATGAGTAACGCTGGCTAAGCCAAAAAATATCATCCCTGTAGTTGCGGGATCAGAATAGGGCTATGGCATCTCCTGCCTGTCGTAAGAGGCGACTAAAAGGGGCTTCCGGGGTTGCAGGCGGCTAGAGTGGGAGCTCGAACCGTTCGATCCGGCGATTCTGGGAAGGACGGCGGTATGTATGGTCGCATACCGTCGTAAAGACTAGGCGGAGCGGTGGGCCCAGCCGCCCATCTGGGAGGAGCCTGACGAGGCAACGCGCTCAGGGGATTCCGGTTGCTGTCGTTTCGATGTCCCGGAGTCCTCTTTATAGCGCCGAGGACGGCCACCGGGGGAGTTTTAGTGCGGTAAAAATCTCACATAATCCTTCGTCGCTCCCGTCGCATCGGCTATATTTTGAAGGTTTCCCCCTCGAGAACAAGAAAGAAAAAAAAAAGCCATAAAATATGGACGTGGAAGATTCCTTAAAAAAATACATTTATTTTCATCGCTAATAGCTTATCCGTCCACAGTAAGACGGGAAACCAGAAAGTTCTTTTCATCACAGGTATCTAGCGATCTAAACGGCTATTCACTAGAACTTTTCTCTCAGGACTTGATGAGCTGGCCGGGTTTCTTAGCGATTTTTCTTTACTTAACGCCAGAAGGAGTGTGTCAGGAAGACTTTTCAGTTTTATAGTCCTGAATTTTAAGCCTTTGAATACCAATGGTTTATGTAGTTTCTTTTCTGCGATATGATCTTATGGATATCTTTTTAAGCTATTGCATAACTTTTATCGCTGGTTTTGAGTGCGGTGACCGAATCAAGAAATTCCGTAACGAAAAAATCCTAACACGGAGGGTGTTAGGTTTTTGCAGAAACATACAGCGTTCCATTAGTTTGAAATAAATTTATTTAAAAAGTTATTATTTATTTACAACTTAGTGATCACTAAGAATTGGCTATGAATGGTCTATGAATATGAACTATGACTATGAATGGTCGGAAATTTTCTCTGCGGTATAACTGCGGTGTCCGCAATTAATGTACCTAATTGGTTTTCATTTTATACTGTTTTATTGTAGTAAATGAATAAATAAATAAACTTTAGCTTTCCTGTAACCTCGTTTATTATCAACATTGGATTAATATTGCATCAGAGGACTGCAATTTGGAGATTTCTCTTAATGCGAATTAATTACATTTCCTTAAAGTTCCGTAAGTACTAAATAATCATAGGGTCTGACGATTTGATATGCCCATACGCCCACGTAAATAACATAAAATTTTGCCAATACGAATTCAACCAACGAAATTTTCCTTTTTGACCATTGAACCGTATGATTATCAATTAATATATACACATATAACTGTAAAAATAAAAATACAGGCCTGAGATAACCCTTACATGAAAGGAAATTCAGTTTAGTGAAATGAAATATCTTTGTCCTTTTTTGTTACATTACAACAGCCGTAGGGATTTTTTTTTGTTTTCGAGGGGGAAACCTTCCAAAGGTACCCGACGCCGTGGGAGCGAAGCAGGGTTATGTGGGATTTTTACCGCACTAAAACCCCCCGGTGGCCGTCCTCGGCGCTGAAAAGGAGGACTCCGGGATCTCGAAACGACTTCAACCGGAATCCTCCGAGCGCGCTGCCCCATCGGGTTCCTCCCAGATGGGCGGCTGGGCCCACCGCTCCATCTAGTCTTTACGACGGTATGCGACCACACATACCGCCGTCCTTCCCGAGATTGCCTAACCGAACGGTTCGAGCTTTCACTCTAGCCGTCTGCAACCCCGGAAGCCCCTTTTAGTCGCCTCTTACGACAGGCAGGGGATACCGTAGCCCTATTCTGACCCCGAGGCTACAGGGACGAGCCGTAGGGCTACGGGTAACTACAAATTGACAACTATAATATTTTTTCATACACTACCAAATCAAAACTCAGAATCTGTCAAGTAACGTCTTTTTTATAAAATTAAAGAAGCAAACGAGCATGATATCCACTTGATTGTAAGTAGCAACTGCCGCACATAACTGTAATAACTGTAAGAAACTTCGTAAAGAACAAAGGTTTTGTCTAAAGTCTGTTACAAATGCATTGCTACTCACGAGGACTAAGATGGGAGACTCATATTACTGCAAGCCGGCAGCCACACCCTTCCACGAAAACGCAAGAACTGCTTCAGGCTAGAAATAGGTGTGTGTAAGAACTCAGCAGGATTGACCTTTATTTACGCCATCTTGTTTTTGACATGAAAGTTATCGAGCCTTACATTTGTCTAAACATGAGGTTCGTTTTTGAGATACCTTAGCTATCGCAGCTTTAACCACCCTCGTCAACCCATTATTGTACCACTGCTGGGCATGGGTATTCTCTCAGAATCAGAGAGTTTAGGCCGCAATCCACCGCGCTGGCCAAGTGCGAATTGCTGGACTTCACACAGCTCCGATAACTTTTTTTTTAAAAGATATACTCGGGTGTGTAGGTTTTCTCACGATGTTTTCCTTCACCGAAAAGCAGTGATAATTAATTTCTAATACGCACATAATTTTATAAAATCGGTGGTGCGTGCCTGGGTTTGAACCTCGGACCTCCCGATCGAGAGGGCAAGTTTCAACCATTAGGCTATCATTGCTCTGCTTTATCCACACTATCACATAAATAGAACTCCGTAAAATTTCTATTTCCGGGTGCTATAAAGGGGCTGGCGCACTAACAAGCTCCGCTATTATACGGCGTGATAATACCTGTTGCATAGATCTTCAAGTGTCACGTAGAAAATATAAAATTCCATGATTCTTTCAAATAGTTAAATAGCAATGGATTTCATTATGACGTTATGAGATAAATGTTTTGAAAATACTTTTAATCTTATCGATTTAAATGTTGTGTGTGTATGTGTGCGCGTGTGGACTTGCTTGTGTGTGTATCGTATAGTATAGAAAAGACTACAATATGGTAAATTTACATATCTATTAGTATCCATTCATCGGCTTTTTACATGTCTTTTAGTCAGTAGCCATCCATCAGCCTTTTGAAGTCACGCTTTCTACCCCCATAGCCCCACAGTATGATTTTCCCCTGTGTCGTAGGTACCATGGATACACACAAGACGAATACACAAACCAGACATTTTTTTTTTTGTTTTCGAGGGGAACTTTCAAGAAGTACCCGACGTCGTAGGAGCGACGCGGGTTATGTGGGATTCTTACCGCACTAAAACCGGTGGCCGACCTCGACGCTGCGAAGAGGACTCCGGGAACTCCAGTTGACCGCCGCCGGTGTCCTCAGCGTGTGCCCCATCGGGCTCTTCTCTGGTGGGCGTGAACTGCTCACCGCACCTTCTGGTTTTTACGGCAACATGCAACCACACATGCCGCCGTCCTTCCCGGGGTCACTTGACCGGACGGTTCCAGCTCCCACTCTTCCCGCCCGCAACCCCGGAAGCCTCTTTTAGTCGCCTTTTACGACAGGCAGAGGGTACCGTAATCCTATTCTGGTCCCGGAACTACAGGGACAACACAAACCAGACCTAGAACACGAATCTAAACTCATCATTTAGATACCTGTCTGGCCGGGAATCGAACCCGGGACCCATTGCGCGTTAGACCGGTATGGTAACCGGTCCGCCACGCAGGTCGTCGCACTCTCAACTACTGAAGTTTTACCTTTGCTAACGGGGTTTTTATCAACAGTCATCGCGTCTGGCATGCGTGATGAGTGCTGTGGATGTTTCTGTTACACGTGGAAGACGCTGCTGCCCATCTCCTGGATTTTGTCTCTTAGCCTCCTACGACATCCATGACAATAGAGGAAGTGGTGCTATTGAAGATACCTCACGGCTCACGGCATCGATAAGTAAGGTAATGGTTTTTAACCGACTTCCCAAATTAAAGAGGTTATCTATTTGTCACGTATAAATTTTTTTTAATTTTTTTTTAAGTATGTTCGGGCGAAATGGCCAGAAATCGTCGACCTACCGACACGAGTCGTACGACATTGTATGCCGACTTCGGGACTATGTACTAAGTACTGTGTTTGCTCTAAACCAACATGCATTTAAATATTTTTTTACTTTTATGTGGCATGGAAGTCGGTTGTATTTTTTGTTGATTTTTTTTTGTTTTTCATAAAATCGTAGTAGCAAACGATGTTCATGTGCTACTTCGATTTCGATTTCGCAAGCCTGATGATGCTAAGTGGTTACTACCTATGAAGATCTGTAAGAAAAGTCATAAAGACCAGGGGTTTACCTGAAGTCTTCACATGAGGCACACTTTCACATGAGGCGACCATCATAGTCCTCGGGAGTAGCAACGCAACTGTGACTGACTTCAGATGGAACCCCTGTTCCGTATGTTGTTGCTTACAGATGTCCATGGGCGGTAGTGACCACTTACCATTATGTGGACTGCATGCTCGTTTGCTACTTCAATCAGATAAAAAAGGCCATTACAGATAAAATGCTACTCCTTAGGACTAGGATGATCGCCTCATATAAAAGAGAGGACTTCAGATGGAACCCCTGTTCCGTATGTAGTTGCTTACAGATGTCCATGGGCGGTAGTGACCACTTACCATCAGGTGGAATGCATGCTCGTTTGCTACTTCAATCAGATAAAAAAGGCCATTACAGATAAAATGCTACTTAAGACTAGGATGATCGCCTCATATAAAAGAGAGGCGGCAACAATACCGTGCAACGAAACGCAAGACACTTCACACTAGAAATAAGTATGGCGGCAGCTTCCTGGTCCAACTACATTGATTCTACTGAGAAAAAATTTGGTGTCAAAATTTTATTAAATGTATTAACTATGAAATTGATTTTTTTTTTATAATTTAACCTAACGATAAGGCAGACGGGCTACCTGATGGAAAGTAGTCACCGTCGCCTGTGGACATTCGCAACACCAGAGGAGTCGCAAATGCATCGCCGGCTTTGTAGGAGAGCTCTTTTCGCACCTTTCTTGAAGAACCCCATGTCATAGCGCTCCGGGAATACCTCAGGAGGAAGCTCACACAACCACAACTCCACAACTTGTACGTCCGTGGTAAAAACGAGCGTGCAAACCGAACCGTGGAGGACCGCCACGAGTCCAGTTGGTGTGGATGGAACTTCATCCTTCGGTGAGTGGTGCGGTGAAGAAAAGGTGACGAAGGCACCAGGTCAAAAAGTTCCTCGGAACTCTCGCCATTGTAAAGCCGGTAGAACAAGCAGAGGGAGCCTATGTCCCTCCGCAAATTGATTGTCAATAACTGTCAGAGCTCTTTTATTTATAGCCTAATTGGTATGTCTTTGACACAATATTCCCTGCAATTATTCGTCTATTCCCATCACGAGGTGGTCGTTATTAGCTTTGATTGGAAACGCTTTGAATTGACCGCGGAACGTGCTTTCCATGCATATTTGATAAGAGCTTGAATACAATATGAAAAGTGAAGAGCCTGTACAGATAAAAAATACGTATACCAGTGGAAATCAAGTTACAGTAAAAAATAGCAGTAGAAATAGAATAGAATTAGAATTTGCCGGCACACTTTTATATGAGGCGACCATCATAGTCCTCGGAAGTAGCAACGCATCTGTGATTGACTTCAGATAGAACCCATGTTCTATATGAAGTTACTTACAGATATCCATGGACGGTGACCACTTACCATCAGATGGACTGCATGCTCGTTAGCTTCTACAATCAGATAAAAAAATATTGAGACCGAGAAATATTATAATGACATCGTTCATTCATTGAGAAACTAAAAACCACACAAATATAATTAAGTATATTAAAAAATTTGTTACTTCACCAATACGATTGACCCTGTTCCTCGCTGTTAGAAAACACCTTAGTAAATTTAATAATAACTATAACAAACATACAAATGTGTTATTACATAATATAAGTTTAATTTAACTATAACATTAGTTTAATTTAACTAAGTTTAATAATAACTGTAACAAACATGTGTGTTCAATCTCAATGACTCGCCCCTACGAATAACATTAGTGTAATTCCCCATTTAAAATAAACATAATATACACGATATACAATAAAAACCAGCCATATCTATTATTAAACCGGTCGATAAAGCCGGATATTACCGATCTTATACCTCGTTTTCCAAAACTACCAGGTAAAGAGCACACGAAAAAGCATTCGAAGCAAATAGCATTTATTACAATGAAATCTCCGTAAAACACACATTAGCAACCGCAGAACGATATGGTGGGTGAAATTTCAATAAAAAGAGGCAGATTATATACCTTTCGGGGGCAAAGGGGCCGTTTCAAACAATTACAATGTACCCTTAGGGATTCCCTACACTCGGTTTTAGGCCTCGTTCGATATCGTACTTTTAGGTATATAGAAAATTTTGTGTAGCATCAGTCTCTACGTGTTTTAGAAGTGAAAGTAATATTTTTTATTTTCATTATAGGCAACCATTTTAATTCTCATGAATAGCGACACAACTGTGATTAACTTCAAATAGAGCTCGTGTTCTATTTGAAGTTGATTGCAAATACACACGGGTGAGTTACAACTTAACAAGAGGTGCTTGGCACCTACCTAGCATGAAGCAGTTCTTCTGTTGCGGCAAAAGATTTTCTGTTTCGGCGAAAGAAATAAAAAAACTGATTGTTACGAACTATCAATTGTAGAGTCAATATGATTTTTTTCTAACCGACTTTCAAAAAGGAGGAAGTTATCAATTCGTTTGTATTTTTTTTGTGTCTAATCTTTTAGGCGACCCGCGTGGCCGAGCGGTTACCATACCGGTCTCTCCCTCAATGGGTTCCGGGTTCGATTCCCGACTTCACAGGTATCTGAATGTTGAGTTTAGATTCCTATTCTGGGTCTGGGTGTTTGTGTATTCATCTTTGAGTGTGTCCATGGTACCCACGATACAGGAGAAAATCCTAGTGTGAGGGCTATGAATGTAGAAAGTGTGTTTTCTTTAATTCAAAATATTAGCAGTCAAGTTATTAAACAACTTGACGGATATGACGTCGATAAGTGTAATCACTCCCTTACCAACCACAGCGGTTTATGTATCGTAAAATTGAATTTCGGACAAAAAAATGTACGTTTAACATTACTTTTTTGTGATGCTCGACCGGATGTGTGCTTAAATATAAATTAAGGGTTCGCTGAATAGACTTTTTGGGAATTTTGGTAATGAGTTTCGTATCCGTTTATAGCGGGAACAAATGAAGGAAATGTATGTAACGTGAATAATTAATAATTGTACGGAAGTTATGTTTTTTTGCATTGGACAACGTGGAGTATAGTCGAAACTCCATGCTATGTAAAAAGATCTTTTCCCGACAATGTGGCGTAAAATTCTGTGAGATTATTTTCATTACCCGAATAAAATAAACTACACAGTAACTACATAGCTGGGCTTTAAAGGTAGTATATTACCAAGCAACTGACTGGAATAATTTTCCAGGAATACTCATATCAGTTCTAGGTTCAAAATGTATTTTGATACATTTGATAATTCATGTGATGGAGCGTTTACTTCACTGGTCTGACGCGCAGTGGGTTCCGGGTTCGATCCCCGAACAGACAGATACATGGATATGAATTAATATTCTGTCTGGTTTTGGTTCTGGGTGTTACTCTTATCATTTAAGTGTGCTCGTAGCACCCACAACACAGAAGTTAAGTATAAACGTTATTTATTCTCATTATGGTCTATTCCTACTATTTAATTGGGCTAGATCACTATTCAGTAACAATTCTGCGTCATTATTATTGACGTTATTACTACAAGTTGGCTGGAGCGTATTGTAAGTATTGCCCCGATTAGTTGGACGTTATGAGACGGATTGGTCTAAAAGGAATTTTAATGAAGCCCGAATATTCGATTTAAGGGTCGTGCAGATATTTCGGCCTAACGGCATGTAATAGGAATGTACGATTGAAAGGGCATTCGATCTTTAACCTTTAAAAACATTTATTGACCCGGGCTTAACATACCCCTAAGGTAAAAGGATAGTTTCGGATTTATTTGAGGTCCCTGTTCTATAAAAGGATAATTTCAGATTTATTTAACTTTTATTTGTGAGTACAAACGTAGTAGTTATAAATATGGGCCGGCCTTGTGGTATATCTGGACTATTTAGTTATACTAGAAGAATAAACGTAGAATATTCAAATTTGTTATATAACAGTTCGGGGTATTCAGTTCACATTGGAATGAAATAGTAGAACAAATATAGAATATACTACAGAGTATATATAGAATGTATTTCGATAAACCAATTTAAGTTAAATTGGTACATGAAATCAATTACATCAATTAATGAATGCTCATAGTCTTTTTTTATAATAATGAAGTAGCAAACGAGCATGCAGTCCACCTGATGGTAAGTGGTCACTGCCGCCTATGGACATTTTTAAGCAACTTCATGCAGAACATGGTTTTATCCGAAGTAATGACAGATGTGCTGCTACTCCCGAGGACGAGGATGGTCGCCTCATAAAGTATGCCGGCAACCACACCCTTCCATCGAAACGCAAGGAATGCTTTACGTTAGAAATAGGTGGGGCGGTGGTACCTCCCCGGTCGAACTACACTCGTTCTACCGCCTTTTAAAATATGTCATACTTTTTGGTTTAAAATTTAATACTTTACATAATCTTTACATAATACTCGATTATATTATTTCACCGCGCTAGCCAAGTGCGAATTGGTGGACTTCACACACATCCGAGAACTTTTTTCTTTTTTTAAAGAACTCTCGCGTGTATAGTTTTTGCCATGATGTTTTCTGTCACCGAAAAGCAGTGATAATTAATTTCTAAAACGCACATAAATCAGTGGTGTGTGCCTGTGTTTGAAGCTCGGACCATCCGATTGAGAGGGCAAATTTCCACCGTTAGGCTATCACTGCTCTATTTATATGAGGCGACCACTTTATTCCTCGACAGTAGCAACGCATCTAAGATTAACTTTAGATAGCCTCCTAGTTCTGTATGAAGCTGCTCATAAATTTCCATGGACGGCAGTGCCCACTTACCATCAGGTGGTCTGCAAACTTGTTAGCTGCTTCAATCGACGAAAAAAAAACAACAAAAATCGTTACGATTTTATGTATTGACAACAAATTCTTTCTTAACGTTACATTTCCTAATGTTTTTGTAAACGCTTTCTCCTAATGTTCCTGCGGGAATACCCGTAAATAAAGGGTACATATTTATTCAGTAAAATCGTGACGTATTTAAAAGATAAGTGTTGATATTTGTATTCAAAAAACTCAAAGCGAATCCATTTATAGACTTCAAATTCTTACACATCTTAACATTTCTTCAAATTCTTTTTATCATTATCTTGACATTGCCGTAAAAATTGTAACCGTTAATGATGGGAATTATTACCCACGGCTATCAATAGAAGGGTTTAACTTATATAAATGTTCTTCCAATGAAGATTATTCTGCGAAAATCAGTTTAAACAATAGTGTTGCCTTACACTGATAGCGTTGTATCGTATATGAAATGTTAGATAGACATTATATGTCCCCGTAGGCAACTGTTATTTAATACCACACGTGATTAATTAAAGGTGATAAGTACCTTCTATAGTTGGGTTCGAAGCAACACTGCTACATATCGACTCTCGTAACGTACATCATCGAAACTGCAAAAACGTGTTTTTCGTTTTATTGCTCTAAAAATAACATAATAGCGTACTGTTTATATAACTTAAAGAAAAAAAAAATTGACCAATATTTAGCCTAATTTCAAAATGAATATTATTGATTCTGTACTATTTAAGCACGGAGTATAATCAAAAAATACAACTTCAAATCGTTCTCCTGGAAAGTAGTCAATTTGTAGATTCGATAGTGTACGTTGCGAGAGTCGATATTGCCTTGTAACAGCAATCATCGTCAACACATTATTGTCCCACTGGTGAGCACGGGTCTTCTCTCGGAATGAGAGAGTTTTAGGCCAAAGTCCACCGCGCTGACCAGTGCGAATTGGTGGACTTTATGATGATTATGAATGGATTATGAATGGGTGGATTTGTGTCTGAGAATTTTTTTTTAAGAACACTTGGGTGTGTAGGTTTCCTCACGATGTTTTCCTTCCAGTGATAATTAATATCTAATAAATTAATGTCCATATATTTCATAACAATAATAATTAAATGTACAAAATAACCTCATACAAACGTGTGCAAGCAAAAGTAGCTGAAGTTCAAAATATTACATCATGTCTTGTACAAGTAGTTCTTTAGAAATACTACATTATAACAGTTTAAATAAAAAGCGACGTTTCTCAGTTAGCATATCCTCGACAGAACCTTTTCTTTCAACCAATTCCAAAGAACCACTATTATGCGGCAACTTATATAGAGTGAGCATAATTTTCTTTCATACTTTATAATAGAATATTAAGTTTTAGTCTTAACTGGAAATTGTTAAGATTTTTTACTTTCAAGTTGTTCTTGTTTCTGTATATTGCTTTAAAATAAATGAACCAATCTGATAAAATGATGATGTTTTTCATCGTTTACTAATTATTACATCGTTTTACTAATTGTAACTGTGCCTTTTAGACTTTTTTATTAAGTTAATTTCAAAGACGTTTCGTTACTACAGTTTATGAAAAAACTAGCTGACCCGCCAAACTTCGTTCCATGTAAAAGTCAAAAATTTAAAATTGACAGTGTTGCTCCACTATATTATGCATGCATTATATAAAAAAACCTTCCTCTTGAATCACTCTATCTATTAAAAAATGCATTAAAATCCGTAGCGTAGTTTTAAAGATCTAAGACAGACAGCGAGAAGCCACTTATTTTTTTTTATTTAACTGAAGTAGCAAACAAGCAAAAGTCCACCTGATGGTAAGTGGTCACTGCCGCCCACGGACGTCTGCAATCAACTTCATACAGAACATGGGTTCCATCTGAAGTCAATCACAGATGCGTTGCTACTCCCGGGAACTATGATGGTCGCCTCATGTGGAAGTGTACCGGACACCACACCCTGCCATCAAAACGCAAGAAATGCTTTACGTTAGAAATAGATGTGACAGTGGTATTTCCCCGGTCGAACTACACTGGTTCTACCACCTTCGTTACTACAGATTATGAGAAAATTAAGCTTAGAAAATGAGTAATGAATTTTACAATCAAACATATAATTATCTGATATTCTTTATATTATTGATGCCATTGACACAAAACTACAGATAAAAGACTCTTACGTAGAAAAAAGGTCTAAACCATTTAGAATCAGAAATAAATACTAATCAGTATAATTAAAATGTTTAAAACAACTTTGAATGAAAGAAACTAAGCTGCGTCGATTCGCAAAACATTCTCTTTGATAGGCTTTTGCAGATGAAATATTAGCTTACCTTTTCTTAAAAAAGTATTTAAGGTAATAAAGTGAAGAATAATTTTATGTAGACTCAAAGCAACTCGAACTAATTGCTCGAGATAAGAGGTCGGCATAAACATTAGGCTCTTCCTTGAGCGCTCATAAATAATTGTTTTGCTAAATGGCCGGCGAAAACGGTCTTCATTTTTAATGCACCAGACTCGACTAAATTTATGTTTTTGCTTATCTTTTGACTAATTTTCTTCGACGATGGTGATGGTGAACTTCTTTGTTTTAAAATAATGATAAAAGTGTCAGAGCAATAAAGATAATAGTGAAGATAAAGATGTCAATAAAGATAATACAAGTGCACTTTACATGTGTCCTTTTTAGAAAATTAAAAGAGTTTTCATTTACGTAAAGAGTTTTCTTTTGACGACCCGCATGGCAGAGCGGTTACCATACCGGTTTGACGCGCACTGGGTCCTGGGTTCGATTCCAGACAGGTACCATGTGCCATACTATCTGAATGATGAGTTTAGATTCATGTTCCGGATCTGGGTGTTTGTGTATTCGTCTTGTGTGTGTCCATGGTACCCACGACACAGGAAAAATCCTATTGTGGGGCTATGAGTGTGCAAAGCGTATTTTTTAAGGCGTATTTATAAAATACTCATATAGGCTACAAAGTTCTACTTTTTCGAAAAATATGGCCCCATATAATATTTAAATTAAAAATAAAACGCAGAGGCAATAAAGATAAATACAATAAAATATTATTGTTATTTAATAATTATTGTTTTACTCTTAATACAAAGGTTTCTATCAAATACTATTGCGACGGCTAGTACGGTTACACTAACAGACAAACTCACAAATCAGGAAACTGATAAAAAGACTAGCAGACAAATACACAGATGAACAGACTACAAGCATACTATGGACATACTTGAAGAACAATAAATACCGACAGTTAGACGGACAAAGAAATATTACAAAAGAAAAAGAATTTCTAAAATATTTCTTAAATTAAACAAAGGCTAAGAAAAACTAACGAACAAAACGAACTTAGCATTGTCTTTGTATCATTATTTACTGAAACTGTCTCTTATTTTAGATAGGACTCGACTTAATATCCATCAGCCTTTTGAGGTCCACTATTGAAAATAAACAGTGATAGCCTAATGGTTGAAACTTGTTGAGGTTCAAATCCCAGGCTTCACTGACTTTTTTATCTTAAAAAATAATTATCACTACTTTCCGGCGAAGGGAAACATCGTGAGGAAAATTACACGCCATACACTTCCTTCTATTATTCCTTCGAAGTCTACAGATTCCTTGGCCAACGACGTGCACCTTAAAACTTTCTCATTCTGAGTGAAGATCCGTGCCCAACAGTACAACAATAACGGGTTGACAACCGAACATAGGTATATTCATAGACACAAGCAGTGCTTGGTGTATGTGTGTTGGTGAACGTAGTGGGCTTCGAAGTTACAGGAAGATTTTTTTTATCTGACTCAAGTAGCAAATGAGCATGCAGTCCACATGATGGTAAGTGGCCACTGCTGCCCATGGACATCTATAATCAACTTCATATCGATTATACGTTCAACCTGAAGTCAATCACAGATGCGTTGCTACTCCCGCGGACTATGATTCTCTTCCAACGAAACGCAAGAAATGCTTCACGCTACAAATAGGTGTGGCGGTGGTACTTCCCAGGTCGAACTACACTGGTTCTACCACCTTGAAAAAGATGCTGCTGCCTATCTTCTAAATTACTCGTATTGAAACTTCCCGTCTTGATCGGGAGGTCCGAGGTTCAAACCCAGGCATGCACCACTGATTCATGTGCGTATTAGAAATTAATTATTACTGCTTTTCGGTGAAGGAAAACATCGTAAGGAAACCTACACACCCGAGAGTTCTTTAAAAAAAAAAGTTCTCGGAGGTGTGTAAAGTCCACCAATTCGCACTTGGCCAGCGCGGTGGACTATGGCCTAAACTCTCTCATCCTAAGAGAAGACCCGTGCCCAGCAGTGGGACAATAATGGGTTGACGAGAGAGAGTTTATCTCGCATAATCTTTTGTATAGCAAATAGTTGATCATACCTCATTATCAGTATTCTTTTCGATTCGAAATATACATAATACTGCCATATCGTTGGATCATTCACTCGGAAACGATATGTTATCACTTTGGATATTGTTGAGTTTTGATTATTAGGTACAGTACTTAAAATAGTTGAATACTTCTGTGGGAGTACTACAAGAGAGTACAATAATAGTTGATACTTTGAGTACGTTATTTTTATAAATCTCGCCTTGAATGATACTACAATTTTCTTAACATTGTGTCTAAAGTCTAAAGGAAAGTATGTGCTATTTGTATACACAATCAGTCTTACATCCGCACCCAGAGGGACATGTCACAGCAGTCGAAGTCACGTGACGGCGGTAGACAGTGACGTGAGATACAGAGTAGGAACCTGAAACTATACTCTCCTGAGACATCTATTTTTACACATGAACGTTATATGCTGTGCGTCTTTTTTTTGTTTTCGAGGAGGAAACCTCCAAAAGGCACCCGACGCCGTGGGGAGCGACGCAGGGTTATGTGGGATTTTTACCGCACTAAAACCTCCCCGGTGGCCGTCCTCGGCGCTAAAAAGAGGACTCCGGGAACTCGGTTGACCGCGTTGCCCCATCGGGCTCCTTCCAGATGGGCGGCTGGGCCCACCGCTCTGTCTAGTCTTTACGACGGTATGTAACTACATATACCGCCGTCCTTCCCGGGATATATGCTGTGCGTCTGGGGGTTGGGTTTAAAAAAGGTACCATGACTATATTTGTAATCACTTTTGATAAAGATGTATTTGAGATATAGGTCTAAATATTGCCTAAATGTCAACTGTGAGCATATTTTATTCTTTGAGAATTACATAACTTAGAAATTTTATTTTTCTGACACTTTAAACAAAAACGGTTGAAATTAATCGGACTGCTAATACAGTAAAATCGAAAAATAAGAACAACAGTCATGAAATATGTATATTAAAATAGAAATTGTAATATGTTATGAGACACGTGCCTATATCACTCTGATAACCATCTCAATATAATACGTCAATATCCTTTTCAATTTGCTATGTCACATGTTACAATCCGTCAAGCCGTTGGCTTGCAAGAGCCTGCTATAAAATTGACTCACATACATACCTTTTTCAAGTATGAAAAACACTTCCCTCCTTACTTCTTTTGTACTTACCGCAGTCACTCTTAGCGCAGCGATTCATTGGAAGTATGTGGTTAACGCTCACTTACATACATAGACTAGTTGACCCGGCGAACTTCGTTCCGCCTAAAAGTCAAAAAAATATCAGTGTTCTTCCTCTATGTTATGCATGTATTATACATAAAAACCTTCCTTTTGAATCACTCTATCTATTACAAAAACTACTGTAAATTCCGGAGCGTAATTTTAAAGATCTAAGCATACATAGGGACAGACAGCGGGAAGCGACTTTTCTTATACTCTGTAGTGAAGACGACCATCTTAAGTCTCAGGAGTAGTAAAGCATGATTGACTTCAGATAAAAACCCCTTTTGTATGAATGTGCTTACGATTGTCCATGGGAGATTGTAACCATTTACTATCGTTTGTAACTTCGACAAAAATAAGACTTAGAATCTAATTAGAACTTTCATCTTAAATTAATTTTGCGGTTTAATTAACTATGTAACTATTATATGATCGTTAAATGGGATAACTAATTACAATAATCTGCAGGCGACTGATTTTATAAACGAATAGTCTTTAATTAGAATTTAGATTATCGAGTGACAAACCGCGCCATTTTATTTTTAATTACAACTGATTTATCCTACAGTTTCCAATAATTTGGTAGTTTGATGATAAATTAGAGAACTTAATTAGATGTCAGATATAACGAATGCTGGTATAATGTGTAATATTATTTGAGACTGTTAAATTGCAAGTTTGACCTTTATGAAAGTTACTTCATGCAGCGTTGCGACTTCGGTTTATGTGAGATTTTTACGAAGAGGACTTCGGGACTTCCAACAAAACGCAATCGAAGTTCGACTGGGTTCACGAGGAGGAAAACCTTCAAAAGGTACCTCACGCACCGCAGCTACTTCGGGTTATATGATATTTTTACTGAGATTTCAATTTGGGATTTTCATACTGGGATTTTCAATGGCTTCAATGGAACGCAACCGTCTGGATTCACCACGCTATATTTTATGACGGTCGCGACCACACACACCACCCTCATGGCAGTGGTCACTTGAATGTATGGTTCCAGCTCCGACTCTTGCCGCCTGCGATCCCAGAAGCCCTCTTTAAATAACCTAATCCGTAATCGAGGAACTATACGATCGAACACCATTTGACCTATCTTCGTAAAAAAAATATTAAAAACGGGTTTTATATGTACTTTTTATTTATACTTTTTATGTTATTTATGTATGGGGGGTACAACCCATTATTGTCCCACAGCTGGGCACGGGTCTTCTCTCAGAATGAGAGAGGCCATAGTAGACCACGCTGGCCAAGTGCGAATTGGTGGACTTCACACACCTACGAGAACTTTTTTTTTTAAAGAACTCTCGGGTGTGTAGGTTTCCTCACGATGTTTTCCTTTACCGAAGTGATAATTAATTTCTATGCGTGCCTGGGTTTGAACCTCGGACCTCCCGATTGAGAGGGCAAGTTTCAACCATTAGGCTATCACTGCTCTATATAATCTATGTATACTTTTCCGCAATCCATGTTCGTACTTTAAACGACTTTATTACGATCTCTTAAATAACCCATAACTTAAAGTCAACTTTATTTATGCTTTATGACCATTGTAAAGCTCTGCTGTGTTACGGTTTGAAGGTAAGAACAAGACATTTACATTAGGCACCATAACTTAGGTTTTATGACACTTTTCTCTCGACATCAGATCATTACCAACTTATATTTACCCATTATGTCTATGGCTAAAGTCCACCGCGCTGGCCAAGTATGAATTTGTAGACGTTATACAGCTTTGTTAGTCCTCGAATGGATACCACGTCTTGGCAAAACGAGTTTAGGCCACCTCTGACCAGGTAGACTGATGACCTGAAGAAGAAGCCAGGTACCTGCTGGATTCAGATGGCTCAGGACCGGTCGAAGCAGCGCGGATTAATGGAGGCCTATGCCCAGCAGTGGACTTTCAAAGGCTGATGGATGGATGGATACGGCCTTTTTTTTTTTTGTTGTCGAGGGGGAAACCTTCAAAAGGTACTCGACGCCGTGGGAGCGACGCAGGGTTATGTGGGATTTTTACCGCACTAAAACCCCCCCGGTGGCCGTTCTCGGCGCTAAAAAGGAGGACTCCGGGATCTCGAAACGACTTCAACCAGAATCCTCTGAGCGCGTTGCCCCATCGGGCTCCTCCCAGATGGGCGGCTGGGCCCACCGCTCCGTCTAGTCTTTACGACGGTAAGCGACCACACGTACCGCCGTCCTTCTCGGGATCACCTAACTGAACGGTTCGAGCTCCCACTCTAGCCGCTCGTAACCCCGGAAGCCCCTTTTAGTCGCCTCTTACGACAGGCAGGGGATGCCGTAGCCCTATTCTGGTCCCGGAACTACAGGGTGCCGTTACTGACGGCCGCGGCGGATCCTTCTCCGAGAGGGTTCAGCGCGCTCTCTGGCCCTTTCGACGTCTTCCTTCGCTGACATCACGTCCTCGCAGAAGGTGATCAAGCCGTTCCAGGCCTCTCGCCGCTGAACCATCACTGCAACGACGGCCGCCGGTGAAAGGTTCGCTCCAACCTTTTGGACGAGGATCCGCCGCTGAGACTCCCAAGCTGGGCAGTACTCGAGCGTGTGCTTTGCGGAATCCTCGTCGTGCCCGCAATGGTGACAGAGGGCTGTCTCCTGTCTCCCTATCCTGTTCAGATACTGACCGAAACAGCCGTGTCCGGTTAGTATCTGAGTCAGGCGGTAGGTCACTCGACCGTTGCTTTTCATCCATGCGTGGAAGTTCGGCAGGATAGCGTCGACCACCCGTTGGCGTATACTATGCGGTTCCTTGAGTCGCTCACGCCAGCACCTCATAGCGCGCTATTTGGCTCCCCTCCGAAGAGCTTTGATCGTCCCTACGTCGAAGGGTTCAGTCTCCTGACGGAGGACGCGAATCTTAAAGAAGACCCGTGCGTCCATATCCGCCAGGATGTCCAGAGGCGGAAACCGCCCCAGGACAAACGCCGCCTCGTACGAAATTGTGCGATAACCGCGGGCGACCCGAATTGCGATCATACGGTGCACGGAGTTTAACTTCCGCGCGCGGCGCCGGCTGCAAGACGACTTGTCCGACCACACCGGCGCCCCGTAGAGCGCAATCGAGCGCACCACCCCCGCATAGAGGCGGCGGACTTCTTCCCTTGGTCCCCCAAGATTCGGCAGCAGTCTGTGCATTGCACCCGCTACCTTGAGAATCCGGGAGACGAGGCGATCGAGGTGCTCGTCAAAGCACCAGCGGCCGTCTAGTGTTAGGCCAAGGTACTTCATATACCTGCCTATCCGGACGACCGCTCCACCGACGCGCAATGAGGTCTCATCTGGCTCGACTCTCGGCCTTCGGCCGTGGAACCACATCGCCTCGGTCTTCTGGGACGCTATCTCGAGGCCCAACCTGCGGATCTCCGCCACGACGCGTGCCACTCCGAGTTCTGCTAGCCGTACCGTCCCCTCGAAACACTCCCCTTCCGTAAGGACGAGGGTGTCGTTGGCGTAGCAGATGATGCTCACTCCTTCCGGGAGCACCGTTCTCAGCACCGCGTCGTAAGCGATATTCCACAGCAGTGGGCCAAGCACCGAACCTTGCGGCACTCCACGCACGACGTTCCTCCCGCGAACGCTCCCATAGCGGCCAGGGAAGCGGATTTGTCTGTCCGACAGGTACGCCTTCAGCACCTCCTGCAAATAGGAAGGCACCTGATGGACCGACAAGCCATCCATAATCGCACTCCAGGGCAGAGAGTTAAAAGCATTGACGATGTCAATGCTGACTGCCAAGACTACTCTGCCCTGGGAGATGGCCTGCTCTGAGAGCGCTCGGACACGAAGGAAGGCGTCCACGGTCGATCTCTGCTGCCGGAAGCCGAACTGGTTATCGGACAGGTCCGGGCCGGGGCATGCAAGGTGCCTGCTAATTCGAGAGGCGGTGATCCTCTCGGATGGATACGGCCTAGAGATTCTTTTTAAGAACTCTCAGGTATGTTAAATTCGTTATGATAATCGTTTTCACCGTTGGTTAGTAATAATTAAATTAATACATGCATTATTTTAGAAAAATCCCAGGTGCGTGCCTTAGAATTGAACCCTGGACTGACTATAAAACCAAATTGCAATCACTAGTACGAGTAACCCCGTGCTCATATTACTAACTTCAGGTATCTGACTTTGTCTGTTATATCTATAATATAGATGTAGAAAATAAGTATACACGTTATGTTAAGTGGCTATAGCCGCTCAGACATTTGTGATCAACCACAGAAAATTAATATCTTATTCTAGGTCGCTCAACTTTGTCTCTGAAGTCCCGGGACCAGAATAGGGCTACGGTATCCCCTGCCTGTTGTACGAGGCGACAAAAAAGGGCTTTCGGGGTTGCGGGTGGCTAGAGTGGGAGCTCGAGTTGTCCAGCCAAGCGACACAGGGTCTTTTCCGGTGTGTGGTCGCATGCCACCGTAAATAACAGAAGGTGCGTTGAGCCTAAAATAGGCATCGCGCTCGGAGGACTCCGGTTGTGTTCCGTTGGAGATCCCGGAGTCCCCTACACAGCGCTGAGGACGGCCACCGGAGGGGTTTTAGTGCGCTAATAATCCCATATAACCCGCATCGCTCCGACGGCGTCGGGTACATTTTGAAGGTTTCCCCCTCGTAACAAAAAAGGTCGCTATCTCTGAAAACTAAGCTAGGAATCCTAAAATGTCCCACTTATGAACTCTTTAAACCATAACACAGCAGCATTTAACACAGTTTTTATAAACAAAGGTAGGTGTAGTGGTGGGGCCACAAAGACTAACCATAAAGTATTCAATAATAATATCTTTAAAAATTATAAGTGGAAAGATGTCGTTCTGAACAGCGAGACGAAAATTATTGCAGCAATTTTTATTCTTAACATAAACATCGAATTCCATTACTATATTCCATTAGTACATTATACATGCAATATCTCTAGTGTTGACAGCTTAATGCATATCCCGAGGGATGCTCGGCGTACACTGCGGTTCAGAATATAAATGTTGTATAAATACTATACAACTAATGTTCAATTTTTGTACCGACCCTATTTTATGAAATACTTTATTTTTATGAACTGGATTTTTTTAATTCAGTCCGTTTTGAAATAACGTTTATTTTTTAAAATTTGGTATTTGATCAAATTCTATGGATATAATATTAATCTATGGATATAATATATTTGTCCACCAATTCGCACTTGGCCAGCGCGGTGGACTATGGCCTAAACTCTCTCATTCTGGGAGAAGACCCGTACCCAGCAGTGGGCCAATAATGGGCTGATGCAATATTAATCAGTAGAGCAGTGATAGCCTAATGGTTGAAAATTGTCCTCTCAATCGTGAGGTCCAAGGTTCAATCTCAGACACGCACCACTGATTTACGTGCGTATTAGAAATTAATTATCACTGCTTTTCGGTGAAGGAAAACTTCGTGAGGAAACCTACACACCCGAGAGTTCTTTAAAAAAAAAGTTCTTGGAGGTGTTTTAAGTCCAACTACTACTCGCACTTGGCCAGCGCGGTGGAATATGGCCTAAAACTCTCTTATTCTGAGAGAACACCCGTGCCCAGCAGTGGGATAATAATGGGTTGTAACCCAAATATTAACCAGTCTCTTTAGATCTATTGCTGAACATACGCCTCCTCTAACAGTGATGGCCATAGGCACAATCGGAACATGCATATTGACAATCGTATACTTAGATGGAACATTTGTTATATTTTGATTGTAATGTAATATCATGTAATAAGTACCTATTGTAATATAAATTTTGCACGCCTAGTGTGGTAGAACATAATGCACTCACAATTATTTTAAGATCCTTATAAAATACTATGTTCTTGCAATAAATAATTTGAATTTGAATTTGAATCGTATGTTGAAGTTACAAAGCGGGTAGAATTAGTGTGTCAGTGGTAGAACCAGTGTTCCACCACACTTATTTTTAGCTTGAAGCAGTTATTGCGTTTCGGTGGAAGGGTGTGGTTGCCGATTCAGTTTTATATGAGGCGACCATCTTAATTCCTCGGGACTAGCAACGCATCTATGATTGACTTCAGATAGAACCACAGTTCTATGTAGAGTTGTTTACAGATCCACCACTCGCCGAAGGATGAAGTTCCATCCACATCAACTGGACCCGTGGCGGTCCTCCACGGTTTGGTTTGAACGGTCTTTCCTACCACGCACGTGCAAGCTGAGGAATGAGCTTCCTCCTGAGGTATTCCCGGAGCGCTATGACATGGGGCTCTTCAAGAAAGGTGCAAAAAGAGCTCTCCTTCAAGGCCGGCGATGCATTGGCGACTCCTCTGGTGTTGCAAATGTCCATAGGCGACGGTAACCACTTTCCATCAGGTGGCCCTTCTGCCTTATCGTTAGGCACAAATATAAAAAAAAATCCATGGGCGATACACTTACCATCAGGTGATCTGCATGCTCGGTCTTTTTTATTTGACTGAAGTAGCAACGAGCATGCCGTCCACCTGATGGTAAGTGGCCACTGCCGCTCATAGACATCTGTAATCAACTTCATACAGAAAATGGGTTCTATCTGAAGTCAATCACAGATGCGTTGCTACTCCCGAGGACTATGATGGTCGCCTCATATAAAAGTGTGCCGGCAACCACACCCTTCCATCTCGCGCAAGAAATGCTTCACGCTAGAAATAGGTGTGGCGGTGGTACTTCCCCGAACTACACTGGTTCTACCACCTCCTACTTCAATCAGTCGGTTGCTCCACCGGTTGCTACTTCAATCACTAAAAGACTTGTTTACGATAAAAAAACTCGTACTTCGTTACTCAAACGTAATGCATATGGAATGTGCGTAAAAATATTTAATAAAAATTCCTGTTCACATAAATAAATTACCAGAAAATAAGTTTCGAGTGACATTAAAGAGGTTTCTATTGACATCAGTCTATTACGACATCAACGAATTTATAAACTGTGACATAAATATTTAAACTAATTGTAACCATAAGCTGACATTGTTTGTTTGACTTGACAAAAAAAATTGTATACCCAAAAAGGGTGGACTGTTGTAGACTAAATTATGATTTGTAACACCATGTTGTAAACCAACAGTGAACAATAAATAATTATTATTATTATTATCAGTTATAAACATGAAAACGCTTATGCCTGTCAATACGGCATTCAAGATACCAGAAGCAACATTCACGCGACTAGATGTGGTTATATTCGAAACCAACATAAGACACATCTTAAATACCTAAGTATATTTTTTTCTGTATGCAATGAAAAAGTGTTGCTCTAATGTATGTACTCTAAGTAGGTGCTATAAAATATTCGTCGAATTGCTTCCAACACATTACACGCTCAGCTCCTCGGTGGAACAGAATCTGGCGACAGTTTAATGCACGTCCCGTGGGTTTTCAAGCGCTCAGTATCAAACTAAACCTACTTTAGTTTTAGTAATATTTTATTAAAGGCAAAAATTTCGTGTTTCTAATTCTTGAAAGTGCCAACGTTTGGCAACGTTTGGCAGTGCTGGTGGCCAACCGCGCACGACAGTGTGATGGTGACACGTCCTAACGTGGAGCTAAGAAAGAAAGACTATGTTAAAAAAAGAAGAACTATTGTGACAAAAAGCACGGATGATCAGTCTGTGGACTTTTGTATTATTGTAAAAAAAAACCTTGAAAGTGGTAACTCTGCCGTTCTACTATGATGATAATATCATTACATTTTTACAAGGAGTTACAACTTATGTAGTTTGACTAGTCAAACCAGGCTTGTCATCAACCCATTATTGTCCCACTGCTGTGCACGGGTCTTCTTGCGAATGAGAGAGTAGTAGGCCATAGTCCATCGCGCTGGGCAAGTGCGAATCGGTGGACTTCGCACAGACCTCCAAGAACTTTTTTTTTTTAAACTCTCAGGTGTGTAGGTTTTCTCTCGACGTTTTCCTTCACCGAAAAGCAGTGATAATTAATGTCTAATACGCACATAAATCAGTGGTGCGTGCCTGGGTTTGAACCTCAGACCTCCCGGTCCAGAGGGCAAGTTTCAACCACTAGGCTATCACTGCTCTACCAAACCAGGTAACACTGCCATATTTATTTCTAACGTCAAGTATTTTAGACTTTATCTTATCTGGGTTTGACAACAAATATTCATGGGCAGCAATGGCCACTTACAGTCAGATAGAGTACCTACATGTTCGATTACTAATTGTTATTTCAAGGTGGTAGAACCAGTGTAGTTCCACCAGGGTAGTACCACCGCTACACCTATTTCTAGCGTGAAGCATAGCCTTAGCGTTTTGATAGAAGGGTGTGCTTGCCGGCACTCTTTCACAGGAGGCGACCATCTAGTCCTCGGGAGTAGCAACGCATATGTGATTGACTTCATATGAAACCCATGTTCTGTATGAAGTTGATTACAGATATCCATGGGCGGCAGTGACCACTTACCATCAGGTGGACTTCATGCTTGTTTGCTACTTCAGTAAGATAAAAAAAAACGACTTTATAGATGGATCATGATCTATATAAGCAATGTATATATGTATATAAGTTTCTACTATTATAATTTTAAGCGTGTCACAAAATAAAAATAGCAAACTTGGTATTTTATACAGCTGGTACGTTATTTGATTTTCAAAACATGAAAATGAGGATTCACTGAACTGTCCGGTTTCTAGGGAACATGTAAATTGTCTAATTACAACTGAGTTTAATTACATTTTAAATGCGCTCACCGCGAGAGATATCCGAATAATTTTAACAGTAATATGATTATGTTTTCTATTTTATACTCAGAATAAATTTATGTTGCTGTATGTAATCATTTTGAACGCTTCTAAGTTGGTCACTTTTTAATTTCGTATGCAAGATTATCCATTTGTATATTCAGTTAGGCGTTTGTGTTTTTGAAAAGATTATATTATTTGGAACGTTCTATTTTCGAATGTATCTTTTAAAAGAAGTTTCTAGGATTATTCACATTTTGGCTTGTATTTGTCTATCTATAATTTAATTTGAGGATTGAAAATATATATTTAAATTCCATATCTTGTTATAATCCATACCTTGAGACCCCATATTTATATTAAATCCATCTATTCAATTCAAAGTTAAAACAATTTGAATTTATATTACATTTTTTAAATGCGTATGAAGCCGAGTGTCACGCTAGTACCTAAAGAACATTTGTTTAAAACGCAGATGGCGGAATTACTCAATGAGTTTAGAAGACTGCCTGACAGCATCTCAGGAGAGCTGTACAAAATTCTGCCAAAATTCACAGCACCACTTGGCAAATATAAGTCGACTGCCTGCCAGGTTCTCCCAAGATAGTAAAATTCCTAGGCGCTGTACACTAAATCTAGCTTAGGAAAAGCTGGTACATTCCAAGACTTAGGCTCTTTAGAATTCTGGAAACTAAGCGCATAACTGCTTCCAACTTTAGGATTTTACGACCTTAATTTAAAATGTTTATAGGTAGCGTTGGCGCTTTCGCCAGCCGCGCGTGGGAAGGGAAGTTTTGTGTTACTTCAAATGCGATTTATCTTTAGGCGGGGCTAATTAAATATTTAAAAGATTGTATTTGTCTGTAAGTAATAGTAAAATATAATATAAATATAAAATATAATTACTGTGTGGTATAGCATAATCCGAGTTTACTGTGTCGCCTTGAACTCTGTGTCCCAGATGGGTACGTATGGAGACGTCGGCGCCCTCCGCTGCTGGTCGTACGGACGGCCAGAAACAACCTTTTAGCCAAGGCACCTTTCACCCAAGCTCTATGTACATTCAATCAGGCACATGAAAAACTAGATGTCATTTCATGTCACTTGAGTGAATTCGCAAAAGTTGTTTTTGATATATTGTCTTACAATTATATGTAATTAAGTGTTATAATAATAGAAAAGAATGTAAAGCTTTTTAAAAAATGTAAAATTGCCTACGCTATCGTATTTGGTGTTACCTGAAAAGCTACACGGAAGTCTGTATAATGTGAACCCGATGGTTGGCCACCGCCACTCATGGACAACTGTAATCAACTTCAAATAGAATATGGATTCTATCTGAAGTCAATCCTGAGTACGCCTTAATCATTATATGACACGTGTCGTAAAAGTGTGCCGGCAACCACACCCTTCCACCGAAACGCAAGAAATGCTTCACGCTAGCAATAGGTGTGGCGGTGTTACTTCCCCGGCCGAACTACACTAGTTCTACCACCAGTAGAACGGCACGTAACGTCTACTTCGATAAATTATGTAAATCGAAAGCCACAAAACATGCGCTTGGCTACTAGCGTGAAAGTATAGTAAAATTTCGTGGCCTTATAATATCATAAAATAAAGTTTTGAACGCTTAACGCCAGAGCTCAAAACCAGCGTTTCGTAGCCCTAGAATAAGACCTACAGCCTAGTAATATGTGTGCCAAGTAACTTCTCAGTTATGCCTACAAGTAAACTTGTTTAACTAAGACCTGTTTGCCAGGTCTCATAACAACAATCTGTGGGTATTGCTTGCAAACATATTAGGTAAGGCCCCTAATATTACAAGAGGGTAGCTACGAGACGTATAAATGTATGTACTCTAGGGTACACTTATGTAGATCTTGCCGTAGACCCGCGTCGTAGAGAGTCAAGTATATAGAATTGACATATGACGTTACATAATTGACATGGAACATAATTTCATAGCTTGATACATTGATATGTAATAAGATTTAATAGTAAATATAGATGGAATTATAATTTTTCAATATAATAACTATAAGCAGAGGATATGTAATTGGATTTTTTATATAATGAGCATGTTGCAGTTAATCCGATTTTAAATGCAACCATTTACATATATGCCGTGGATATCTTTTATCAACTCCCCATAGAATAGAAGTTTTACCTCTAGTTTAAAACAGTACGAAGGTGGTAGAACCAGTGTAGTTCGACAGGGGAAGTACCACCGCCACACCTATTTCTAGCGTGAAGCAGTTCTTGCGTTTCGATGGGAGGGTGTGGCTGCCGGTACTCTTTCACTTGAGGCGACCATCATAGTCCTCGGGAGTAGCAACGCATCTGTGATGGACTTCAGATGGAATTCATATTCTGTATGAAGTTGATTACAGATGTCCATGGGCGGCAGTGACCACTTACCACCAGGTGGACTGCATGCTCGTTTGCTACTTCAGTTAGGTAAAAAAAAACCTATATCTGTAAACAAATTATTGTACACTTATAATTCTTGATAAAACACTTTTAATACCAAATATTATAATAACGTTTTCGTTAAATCGGTGTTCGGTTTTTAGCTCTGTTTACCTTTAAATCTCATTTATCGGCGACCACAAATGTATGAAGCGCAGATCGCGTGTCGGAGTAGTGGACCAAGCTCGTTAATCAATGGACCTTCATTTCCGAAACGTCGCATTTATAGTATAATTTACATGGATTATTAAACCGAAATTATGGTTTATCTACATATGTAAAAATTAATGATTGTTTGTAAGTTTTTATCGTAAACTATTCATTAATTTGATCATGTGATGATCTTAAGCAAAGTTGTCGTGCATGAGCCCACGTTTCTGTTCTTTTTTTTATACTTAAACCTAACGATAAGGCAGACGAGCTTCCTGATAGAAAGTAGTCACCGTCGCCTATGGACTATCGCAACACCAGAGGAGTCGCCAATGCATCGCCGGCTTTGAAGGAGAGCTCTTTTCGCACTTTTTTGAAGAGCCCTATGTCATATGTTTTGTGGTGGCGTAGCAACGCGCGCGGAGATTATGTATTATATTATTTTTATAGCTAGATTTTTATAAAATGGAAGTTGTAAATGAGCAAGTTATCCTGTTGTGTGTATGTAACTGTATGTAAACAGTGAGACATAAATTGTATTCTACCTGAGAAGACCAAATAAAGACGCTTTACATTGGCATTTCTATTTTCATACATTTTGTAGGCTAGAATGTAGAGCCAAATATATACATTAAAACTTAGTTAATAATGTAAAAGGATGACAAAAATACTAACCAAAAGAATAATTTATACCAAATCGAATTCGATTAAAACGTCCTTAACTAGAGTGCCATTCGAACCACGGAAATGCTAATGTAAATTTGCCGCGGTTAATGGAAATTCGAATAGAAAAGTAAATATTACTTGCTTTGACGGCGAAGAAAAATATCGAGGAGAAACCTTAATGCCTAAATTTCATAAAAAGTGAACTCGCTCGGTCGTTGGAAACTAATTATGAAATAATCTAGACCAAATTTACTTAAGCCATTTACTCGACTCTTATCTATCTTTTAGTCCTGAAACAATAAACATTCCCGAAGATTCGAAAACAAAAGAAGAACACAAAGCCATAGACCAACCAAAAAATCATAGAGACCAATTAATTGGCCAATTATGATCACTACATAGTATAAAACAAAGTCGCTTTCGCTGTCTGTCCCTATGTATGCTTAGATCTTTAAAACTACGCTTCGGATTTTAATACAGTTTTTTTAATAGATAAAGTGATTCAAGAGGAAGGTTTTTATTTATAATACATATAGAATGTAGTAGGGAAACATTGACAGTTTCAGATTTTGACTTTTAGGCGCCGGGTCAACTAGTGTTAGATATTTTTTTTAACGCTTTCTACACTCATGGCCTCACATTAGGATTTTCTCCTGTGTCGTGGGTACCATGGACACACACAAGACGAATACACAAATACGCAGACCCAGAATTCATCATTTAGGTACCTGTCTGACCGGGAATCGAACCCGGGACCCATTGCGCGTCAAACCGGTATGATAACCGCTCCACCACGCGGGTGTTTACAAAATTGATACATTTTAATATGTATAAATCGAGAGAAACCTTACGATACGCGAGTTTGATGTCTTGGGTGATATTTTGACTCAGTTACATAGATCGTGGGCGAAATTACGATGGCAGGTGAAACCATTGACAAGCACTAGTAGTAGATTAATTCAATCGTATCTAGCTTCGTCCAATTCGTTATCACTTTTAGGTTCCCCCTCGAAGGGATCTCCACCTTGTCGTGGTGAGGGGGCTCAGTAACCGTGGCTTGGGGCGCCGCGGTGAAGCCAAGAGGGATCCCAGGGAGGGGACGCTCCAAGCAGGCTTGGCTGAGGGCCCGCTCCGGACGCATCCGAGGGGGCTGTGGAGGTCGATGTTTTCTGGCCTCTGCAGCCAGGAGGGGTCGCGGGAGGAGAGGTATCTCGGTGTGTCGTTGCCGTGCACCCTATCTCCCTCGACAGAACGGGGGCGCGCCGTCAGATGCGTTGGTGGTGGGGCCGCAGAGGAAGAGGAGATGCGGTGTGTCGTTGCCGTCCTCCCTATCCTCTGCGGCCGTTGGGTAGTTTGCGGCGGAACCAAAGAACGGATCCGCCGCTGGGTGTGTCATTGCTATTCGATCCAGTGGTTAACACCAGAATTGAAGTGGTATTTACTTTTAAATAACCTTCTTCTTCTTATATATAAAATGTATGTTTGTCTGTAGGTCCTCTCTAGAATCGTAAACTATTCATTTGATCATGTGATGAGCTTTAGCAAAGTTGTTATTCATGAGCTCGCAAAAGTTACTGGTGTATTTTTTTGTGATGACGTAGCAACGCGCGCAGGGTGCAGCTGGTAATTTATAAAATTCATTTTCAATGCCTCGTTTCATTACTTCGCGGATACTCTCCACCGCAGAGCAACCACCTCTTTCTTTCTTAATTGAAGAATAATTGAACATTCTGTATATCCGCTTATCCCTAGGGACATTAAGCGGTGCTGTTGCATGAACGAACGTAAATATTACGGTATTTCGTCCAAATTTCGTGCGTAATTTCGTCCGAAATTTCCGTAATGAAGGCAATTGAGTGCTGGCGTTGCGGGCTTTGTTAGACTTAATGGCGATAGAAATGTATATGAAGCGTTACGTGCACTTTGTGAATACTGTTTAGGAGAAATGATAGTTGTAATTAATTAAGCGGGTGATAGCTTAGTAGTTGAAACTCTGCTGAATCGTTCTAGGGCCGAATCCTAAGCACGCAACACCATCTGCTAAAATGTTAACTTTCTTAGCTATTATATATAAAATGACAGTGAGAACAAAAGGAACCGAACTCAAACACTTTCTGAAACGCGAACAAAATATTGTTATTTCACAAAATAGGTGTTTCGCTTTTGGATCCTTTTATTTCAGCGGTGCGATGTCGTGTCTTCTAAATGTGGAAATCTACAAATCGTCAGTACCACTGGCAATGTATGGACTCACCTGAAGTCCGCTTGTCGTCAGACAACATGCAAATCACACATCAATGAATTGAAATGAAACGAAACGAAACGAAACGAAACGAAACGAAATGAAACGAAACGAAACGAAATGAAACGTAACGAAACGAAACGAAACGAAACGAAACGAAATGAAATGAAACGAAACGAAACGAAACGAAACGAAACGAAACGAAACGACACGAAACGAAACGAAACAACACGAAACGAAACGAAACGAAACGAAACGAAACGAAACGAAACGAAACGTAACGAAACGAAATGAAACGTAACGAAACGAAACGAAACGAAACGAAACGAAACGAAACGAAACGAAACGAAACGAAACGAAACGTAACGAAATGAAACGTAACGAAACGAAACGAAACGAAACGAAACGAAACGAAACGAAAGTAAACGAAACGACACGAAACGAAACGAAATTAAATTAAATGTCTTTATTTTGTACGGCGACACTTACAAAATGTCAGTTACACATTTTTTTTACACTACCACCGGATCGGAACACGATCTCAACACTGCGAAGACCCGGCAAGAAACTCAGCAGGTTGTCATTTTTGTTATCAATCAATATCTTGAAACATGTGTTCATTCAAAAAACAAAGTCAATAATAAAAAAAAACCCTTTTCTAAAGAATCACCCACCATTACGAGTATATCTTTCAACAACACACTACTTACTTCTGAAGTAAAGAAAAGCAATGAGAACTTCATGAAGTAATATGAACTTGAAGAAACTAAACCTAATATTTAGGCAATGGACGCAGATAAACCCTGAGACCTTTGCCGATAAGAAATATTCTTGGAGAAACACAAATACGATAAAATATGAAGGAGAATTGGTTGGTCTAGTAACTTTGTTACCAATATGATATTTCTCGTAGTAAAATTTTTAAACCTTTTCATTTTCGTCGAAACAACAATGACTGTCCAATCCTTTATTAAAATCGATTTTATTACTACCTATTAAATGAAGATACTTATATTAATCACCATTTGGTAAAGCGTTTCGTACAGCTCGAAATTGTAAATCTATTCGTTATCAAATATACCAACCAAAATCAAGTGAAAACAGACATTATGCGTAGGCATTAAGTTTGTAATCTTTTTGTTTACTATAGAAGAAAATATATTAACGAATATCAGTAGTTGAAGTTATTTGCTATCTGTAAACACATGCTACTTAAAAAAGCTCACATCTCGCTATTTTACTTATTACTTTAGATTTATTTGTATTATTCCAATCGTTAAGAAATCAAAAATATTAATAGTATTGGAAAAGCTCTAGTACCTTTAGGTATTTATTATTAAGACGAATGTTAAAAAAGTACATCGTACGAATATGTAGCATAAAGCATAACCGCATTGGAAAATCTTAAACTCTTGAAACCAAATGATATGGAAACTAAAATAAATGTACTCGTAAAGACAATCATAGCAAACGAAGATCTCACGAAGCTAAAATAGATGACGAAATCTACCAACTTCTGAAATATTTATACCAACAAAATTGAATCCTGAATACAAAAAGGCAACAATAGAAACTTCATGAAATAACACGAAGTTCAATAGACCGTCCGCAACACTCGGTCAGCGGTCGCAGATATAATCAAAGGACCTTTTCCAGACCTTTTCCAACTTCGAACAAACACTGTATATAGAATGAAATATTATTTACGATTTTTCGTTGTATTAGTAAAAAGTGCCTTTTTTGTCCCATAGACATCTGTAAGCAACTTCAGTAGAACATATAAAAGTCTGCAACCACAACCTTTCATATAAACACTTCCCCGGTTGCACTACACTGATTGTACCACCTGGCAAAACCACCACCTGCTGTGCAATTCATCAGTCTCAGTTAAAACTTCAAAACTTATAGTTACAATGAACACATATTATTGCAAGACCTTTTGCTAATTCGATTTAAGAATAAATATATAATCTGTCATGTATAATGTCATGATGAACATCATATGATGGAATTAATTCGTGCTCATTAAAAATATTTCATTTGACAGATAAAAACCTTACATATTATATGACATTCCTAAAGAGCCCTTAAAGTAGTATTTTGAGTAACATTATCGGATTCACTAACAAATTCTCGAAGTGCTCAAGAATAATAGTATTTTTGGAGCCTCTCATAATGAAAGAGGCTTAGTGCGTCTGAGTCTGTCTGAGCGGATGAGTGCTCGTTAAAATATACTTGTGCCTCTATTAAATATATTGCAATGGACTTATGGCACTTAGAATTGTAATAATGTCCTCGATTCAAGGTCGAATCTAGCTTTACTTTTGTGAAGACATATAGCCTTGAATCGGTCTTTAAGTCACTCTGAACGTAAGTGTTCACGATCGTGGAACTAATTCTACATAAAGGACATCTACTTTTAAAATCGGCGTATTAGATATACTGGACGAAATGCAGACGCTGCCAAAAGTGAATTTGCATCAGCACGTTTTGAAATCAGATTGCTGCCAATTTCAGCATTAAGCCAAACATATGTGGGTATGTCAGTGACGTCACCAAAGAACATTGTTTATTGCCACACGAGTATTTTGATTTGATCGCGCTCTTTCCTACCGCGAACGTACACGATGTGAAATGAGCATCTTCTTGAGGTATTCTTTGACATGGGCACTAGGTCAAGAAAGTTGCAATGCATTAACGACTCCTCGGGTGTTGCAAATGTATATAGTTGCTTACTTTCCTTTAGGTAGCCTGACTGCTTTATTGATAGTACGTAAATAAAAATGAATGCGGTTAATTGTTGAATTTCTAACCGCAATTCATTTCGTTCAACAGAGGCATTAGCAGTATCAGCTTATACTAAACACGCTCTGATATATTATATGATACAAAATCTGTGATAGCCTGCTAATCTGAAAGGTCTTCTATGGTTTAACCAGGTACCAACAACGCATTTCATAAATATAATGAAGTCCCATCATGGTAATTCAATAGGAACTCTGGATAGAACATAACTTTCTACTAGCTTATTATATAGAAAACGTATGGTTAGTAAAGTCTCGCTGGCAAGTTCTTCATGACAATTTTAAGAGCGTGAAACTATACCAACACTTATCGACTCGCACAAAGAACCTTTTTCCCAACACTCGAATAATGAATTAGATATGATTGCAGTAGAATAACACTATAGAATAATTATACAAGCTATGTCTGTAACGCAAAGGCTGCTACAGAAAAAAATAAACGGGTATCCAGTTGGGAGCAGAACTTTTATTTTAGTTTAAACAAACTAATTGGGGCAAACAATTACGGAGCTATTCGGTTTTATTCGTTAGTTGCGGACTGAAATAAAATTTGAAACGAGTATTAATTTGGAGTTAAACTTTTGTTTCCGTTTTGTGGTTTTGTAAATATTTGGTCCTTTGGATCGGTTGCATGTTGCAGTTTAGTTTTGATGCACTTTTCAGGTAACGTTTCTTACTGTAATTTGCTTTTAGTCGTGATCTATGAAATTATCTATATGTAATAGCAATCAGGCTGTTTACTGGTAGGTAGTCACTTTTTTTTTGTTTTCGAGGGGGAAACCTTCCAAAGGTACCCGACGCCGTGGGAGCGACGCAGGGTTATGTGGGATTTTTACCGCACTAAAACCCCCCCGGTGGCCGTCCTCGGCGCACCGGAAAAGTAGGACTCTGGGATCTCGAAACGACTTCAACCGGAATCCTCCGAGCGCGCTGCCCCATCGGGCTCCTCCCAGATGGGCGGCTGGGCCCACCGCTCCGTCTAGTCTTTACGACGGTATGCGACCACACATACCGCCGTCCTTCCCGGGATTGCCTGACCGAACGGTTCGAGCTCCCACTCTAGCCGTCTTCAACCCCGGAAGCCCCTTTTAGTCGCCTCTTACGACAGGCAGGGGATACCGTAGCCCTATTCTGACCCCGAGGCTACAGGGACTGGTAGGTAGTCCCTAATATCTGTATATCCAACCAATACTACTCTTAATGTAACCCACACTAGACTGCTTCACGCGATACTTTGGTTAAAACACTTTTAAACCAGAATTATGCAGCACTATTATAAGACAGTTACGGTATGTTTTTTATTTATTCATTTATTGCACCTCTATAAAATAAAGTAACAAAGGGCAAAGTTAATGCATGATGGCAATTTACCAGTTATGGTATTTTACCAGATAGTTACCACTCCTGAGCATGGACATTCATAATCACCTCAGACAGAATTATCTACTAAAAGTCGCTCATAGCTCCAACCGGTCCTGTGCCCTCTGAATCCAACGGTTTCCCGCTGTCTTATAAGTATTTCCCCTTAATATGGAAAGACACGGCGGTGGTGCAACCAGAGTCAAATCATAAACATCCTATCACCATCGACTTGTAAATATTTATTTATAAGACATAAGATTATAGAAACAAATGAATATGCAGTCCATCTGGTCTAAGTGTGTCACCTATTTCTAGCGTGAAGCAGTTCTTGCGTTTCGATAGAAGGGTGTGGTTGCCGGCACACTTTTACATGAGGCGACCATCATAGTCCTCGGGAGTAGCAACGGATCTGTGTTTGACTTCAGATAGAACCCATGATCTGTATGAAGTTGGCTACAGATGTCCATGGGCGGCAGTGACCACTTAGCATCAGGTGGACTGCATGCTCGTTTGCTACTTCAGTCAATTAAAATAAAATAAAATAAAGTGGTTTCTGCCGCTACAAATATACAAAAGTTATACCTGAAGTAAATCACAAATGAGTTGCTCCCGAGCACTAAGGTAGTAGCCTCATATAAAAGTGAGTTGGCATACACATTTCATCGAAACACAGGAACAGCTTCACGCTAAAAATAGGTGTAGTGATGGTACTGTGGCGACCTCCAGCTAGTCATCAAGAGATGGTGCTACTAGTATTCTGAAACACGCTATTGAGGTATTTTCACTACCCTGCATATATACAAGTACCGAGCAACGACTTTCGGAGCACGGCCGCTCCCCAGGCATGATCACCTAGCCTGGCGGGAGATCTCTCTTTGCCAAAGTACCTTCTCATATCAACCGATGTACTATACCCGTTCTTACTACCTTGCGAATACTTTACACTCAATAAAGCAAGCATTTGATAATACGTTGTAATGAACAAGCTGACCGCATTAGTCACGGTTACTGAGCATTACTCGGATCAGTGGTTATCAACTAGTAGTTTTTGGTATGTACCTTAATGATCTTTGATATATTGGCATTTGATTAAACATCTAATATATTAAATTCTCGTGAAACAATGTTTGTTCCCGTACTCTTCCGAAACGGCCTGACCGATTCTCATGAAAATTTGTGAGCATATTGAATAGGTCTGAGAATCGGCTAATATCTATTTTTTATACCCCTTAGTGATAAGGGTTGTTCATCCTTAACATTTTTTTTTAATTTTTTATATGGCAAAACAACGTTTGCCAGTCAGCTAGTAGTAGTAGTAGTATAATATAATCTTTATCAAGTGCTTTGTCGTAATCTTATTAATATTCCCAGGTGGTAGTACTAGAGTAGTTCTACCGGGAGGTACCACCACCATACTTATTTCTAACGTAACTAGGTTTTTTCGATGGAAGGGTGTTGTTGCCAGCATACTTTTATATGTGACGACTATCTTAGTAAGAACGCATGTTTATTACTCTTAAACGCATAAATATTGATTGGATTTCAAAAAAAATGTGAAACAGATTTGTCTTTTGAAAATAACGGTCTTTAAACTTAAATACAGATCGTTTTTGTCCTGAATTGCTACATTTGATACTATGTACCGTAATAAACCTGATTTTAGCGGGCGGAGCCGCGAAAATATGCTAGTCATTAATGAATACTTTAACGTGTGTATATGTGTGTATATTTGTCTTCTTTAAAAATGAATGTTTGTCTGTATGTCCTCTATAGAATCGTAAACTATTCATTTGATCATGTGATGATCTTTAGCAAAGTTGTTATCCATGAGCTTGCTAAGGTTTCTAGTGTATATTTTGTGATGGCGTAGCAACGCGCAGGATACGGCTATTATCTTATATTTTAAACTTGTCGCGGGGCGTGCGTGCCGTGCGCCCCACGTGCGTGTCGTGAGTGCGCAGGCGCGTCCGTCGGCTAAAGCGCGTCCTCACCGACGGCTCTTACCGCGACGGAGGGGGGCGGGCGTGATGTAGATACAGACGGACTTTCGCTCGTCCGGCGCCGGAAGCCCGCTCGTGTGTGTACTTCGCGTCGGGGAGTTGCGCCGTCCTCTTCCTGCGTCGATGTAGAGGGTGCGGGGGGTAGGTGCGGGGGGAGACGTTTTCAAAAGAAACAAGAATGACGCTTTTTGTCTAAGCCTTAATGGACCAGCCAAAGCCTAGCCCTAATCCCCCTTGCCTAGCCCTAATATTCTTCGCTCTTCTTTGCGGAGAATCTTCTTTCTTGCTGCAGAAGGTCCTTCCGTCCTGCAGAGTTTCCAGTCTTTAATCTTCAGTCTTGAGTCTTCAGAGTCTTCTTTCTTCTTCGGAGTCTTCTTTCTTCCTTTTCTTCTTGGGAGTGCTTCTCTCTGGAGGCCATGTTCGCAGTTACGTTACGAGGGACTTCTTACCCTTCTGGCCTCTCCTATACTACGGCTCTGACGGCGGTATAAGAGGGGGGGGGATAAGGACTATTCGGGTCTCGAGGGTCTCCTCTTTACCCGGGCAGTTCTCAAGGGGGGGTTGTACCCCTTGGCACAATAATATCGCTTCACGACAATGCAATATTAGTTAAAATATTGCAATGTTGAGAAGCGGTATTAATGTAATACCAACCCCACTGTTTAGTGGGTGGTGCGGTCAAACTTCGGTCTTCCACCGAGCTATGAGCCACTACCCTCCTGATGGTCGGAGGTGTCCGGTCCCAGTAGCTCCCGCGGTAGCGGTCGCCCCTCAGGTGGACGATCGTGTAGGGGCGCGAACCCCTTTAGGTGTTCATGTGGTCCGGCCTCCGCCCGCTCATACATTGAACGAGCGAGGCGGACCACAAACTCCTGCAGTGGCTGCATATTAAGGTCGCGCTCCACCACGTCGTTCCTGACATAGCGACCGGCTCCCACGATCGCACGTAGGACCAGGTTCTGCTGTGACTGGAGACGCTGGCGGTTCGACCTAGAAACCAACGCGTACCATGCCGGCGACGCGTAAGTAAGGCGGGAACGAATGTAGGTCTTGTAGATACCCAGTTTCGTCCTTAAAGGTAACCTGGATGCTAACACCGGTCGGAGCATCGCTCGGGCCGCTCGGGCCTGGCGAAGGGATTCCTCCACCTGCGGGATCATACGCAACGAGCGATCAATGTTGCATCCTAGGTACTTAACTAGGGGCTGCCAAGCTATCTCCGTCCCGCGGAGGCTCAGCGGCGCTGGCATGATACGCTTGCGGCTGAAAAGTATTGCGACTGTCTTACCGACATTGACAGCCATGCGCCACTTATCCAGCCACATAGGTAATAAGTCGAGTAGCCGCTGCATCTTCCTAGCAGCTAGCTCAGCTCGGCGGGATGACGCGAAGTACGCACTGTCGTCAGCGTACAACGCGAGCATAACGTCCCGTTCCCAGTCTTCCAGGTGACCATGGAGAGTGGGAACGTCGTTGGTGTAGAATGCATAGAGCCACGGCGAGAGACAGCTGCCCTGGGGTACTCCGGCACGGATGGGCCTAGGGTCTGAGGCTATGCCCTCTACCGAAATAAAGAACTCCCGGTCCCACAAAAACGATGCTATTAACCGAACAAGCACCACCGGCGCGGTAGTCTCCATCATCTTGTATATGAGCCCGGCGTGCCACACACGGTCAAATGCCTTCTCTATGTCGAGAAAGACACCGACCGTGTGCCGCCCGTAGTTGAGCTCAGATGAAAGATGGTGGAGCACCCGCGTCAGCTGTAGCGTTGTTGAGTGGCCCGCGCGGAATCCGAACTGCTCCTCCCTTATATTAAGGTGCGGTCGCAGTCGGTGCAGCGCCAGCCTCTCGAACAGCTTTGCTGTGTTGGATAACAAAGTTATGGGGCGGTAGCTACCCGGGAGACGTCGGTCTTTCCCCGGTTTCGGGAGGACAATTACCTTCCCTGTCTTCCAGGTGGTCGGGAAGTGGCCGGTGCGCAGAATACCATTGAAGACTCTGGTCATTGCGACCAGTGCTCCCCTGGGCAGCATGCTTAACGCCGCGTTCGGGATCCCGTCGTGGCCTGGGGCTTTACGTCTGGGCAGACGTGCAACCGCCTTCCTTACCTCAGTGGGAGAGATAAACTCAATCCCTTCAGGACTCGGTGTCGGACCACTTAGAAACTCCCTTACTCTGCACTCTACCTGTTCGTGATGCGCGGAGACAGACGGTGCGGCCGGATGGGGAGAGAACTGCTCTTCCATGTATGCCGCAAGGATCTCCGCGCGGTCCTTCGCTGCGTGAACCCGCCGACCCTCCCCATCAAGGAGTGGGGTGACGGGAACCTTGGCTCGAGTCAGCTGTCTGTTCAAATGGTGAAGAGAAGTCTGCGACTCGCCTGCCTGTTCGATACGCATCTCCCAGGTGGCTCCTCGCAGCTCCACCATTTCCCCAGACAGCCGCTCCGCCAACGCGTTTAGTTCGCGCTTGACCCGGGGGCAACGGGTGCGCGCCCACAGCTCACGCAACTTACGTTTTTTGGCGAACATCTCGCACAGACGAACTGGGAGATCCGTTTTGTATCGGCCCGCCTCCACAGGTACCTGGGTGGTCGAGGCCGCTAGGGCATCCTTAATAGAGGTCTTGAGTACCTCGGCCGCGGCCTCGATTCCCTCCGGTGAGGAGAGCGGGCCGCTGAATTTGATCTGTAAAAGATGGTCTTTAAATTTATCCCAGTCCGTCTTGTTGCGCGGTCTGGGAGGCTCTACACACGCCGCACCCAAGCCAAGCACGACTAGGATGGGCAGGTGCTGTGTGTCTAGGTCATACAGCACCTCCACATGGACCGGACACGGTAGATCCTTGTGGAGTACTATGTCCAGGACATCGGGCCGGTGGGACTCATCCGAGGGGATATGGGTGGGAGCCTCGGGCCCCTGTACCTCATACCCTTTAGCCTCGGCGTCTTCGTACAGCTGCCGTCCCGCGGGGCTGATGACTCTAGAACCCCACGCCAAATGTTTGGCGTTGAGGTCACCAGCCACCAAGGTCGGCGCGCCACCGTCCATGATGTTAACGATGTCCTGCGGGTCAAATAGGGGACCTGGCGGGCGATATGCCGCGAAGAGTCGCAGGTCCCTCCCTGCCACACTTAGCGCGACTCCTATAGAGCGCGTTTCGGTGAACGGCGGGTGAGACAATTCCTCGTGTATGACGTCATGACGAACCGCCACCGCGGTACCTCTAAAGGGCATCCCTGCGGGGGATATCTCGTCACGTCTATACACGTGGAAATTAGGCAGCTTGAGGTCGAGGTCTGGACGCAGCTTGGTCTCGCCCAAGAGCACGACATGGATGCCCTGCTCCCGTACGAGACCACGCAATGCGGCCAGATGGGATTTAATCCCTCCCGGGTTCCAGTACAGTACCCTCAGGGACGCCGCACTGGATCCCGAGGAGGTCGGAGACAATCCGACGCACGGCCGCAACAAGGTCCGGGTACTGGGCCACCGCCTCGCAGATAGCCGTGACGGCTGCGATGAACACATCTGCGGGCGTGTCCAGCCCGAGGGCCCGAAAGGGCCGGGCGCCGGTCGTTGTTGGGGGAATGTGGGTAGGATAGGGATGTTGGGCAGGTTGGGAGGTAGGATGTGTTTGTTGGGCGGGTTGGGAGGTAGGTAGGGAAACCTCAATCCTCTGCCGCCTCTGCTGCCTCCTGCGGTTAGTGCCCTCCACGACGACAGCCGGGGCCGGGTGTTGGGCACGGACGGGTCTTGGGGCGGCTCGACGCGGCGGTCGGGCCGGGGCCGCCGCGGACTGCAACGTCCGCGTCGGTCCCGAAACGGCCGCCGGTGTGGGGGCCGCTTCCGCGGCCGTCTGCGTCTCTGAGATGATGGGCGGCTCAATGTGGTGGGGCGTTGACTCAGCAAGGGGTACCTGCTGGTCTGCCTGACGTTGCTGACGCCGGCGGAGGGCCTTGCGTCGTTTGTTCCCTCTCCTTGTACGGCGTCGCCGCTCAGGGGGGGGAGCATTTGCAGGAGCCATCAGAGATGCACCGGCCGCAGTCGCGTGCTCCTCCACTTGCCGCACTCGGTGTCCCATTACAGCGGTAGCGCGGGCTCGTCCTCTGGCAGGGGGGTCCTGAGGGACGGAAGCATTCCCACGCGCTGGGCGGTGAACTGGGGCGGGTGGTTGGAGTGGGACGTTCCGGGCGCGCGCCACTCGCCTTAGGAACGCGCAGCGTCGATCGTTCGCGCTGTGCGGTCCCTGGCAGTTCGCACACTTACCCGGAGCGTCTCTCGGAAGGGGACAGTCCCGGGATGCGTGCCCCTCGGCGCACCGGACACATCTAGAGCGCCTGAAGCAGTTGTGCGAGGAATGGCCAAATCCTTGACATCTGTGGCATTGCGCCAAGCCGCCTCGGATCGCCCATGCCTCCACAACCACCCCCGGCATATAGAGCAACTCACTTACCCTATAAAGGCGCGCAAGCTGCTCCTTCTCCATATGCTCCAGCTGAACCTGGTACACGCATCCGGGTCGCCCCATTTTCGGTGGGATATGGTTCGCGGATCGAGCCGGGAAGCCCAGGTCCCTAAAAGCCCTTACGATCCTCTCCGGGTTCGTATCCCCCGGGAGCCCTCGCACAGCCACCTTAGTGGGGCGGGTCTCTCTCGGGGAAAAACAGAACCAGGAGAGATCCGGTTCTGTCTCCGATAAGGCAGTCAGGTATCGCTGGACCACCCTAAACTCTTCCACCGTTTGGGGGAGGAAACGAATCCCCCTGCCATAGGGTCGCGCATTAGGCGCATGACCCAGTCTGGAGTGCAGCTCCTCGAAATGCTGCACCCAATTGGGTATCCGCTCCGCTATAATGGGGGGATAACCCTTCGGTCTGTCGTCGACTCGAGGAGGCCCTTGGGAGGGCTCACCGACGACGGGTGAGCGCGACGCTTCTTCAGCAGCCGCTGTGGGGGTTGGGGTGGGTGAGGCGCCTTGTGGCGCCTGCGCTGTCAGAGCCGCGGCATAGGATACGCCGGGCCTTGTAAACTCACCTGAAGTACTGGGTGTGGCCGGGTTTGTCCTTACTCCTTCCCTGGGAACCAATACTGACTCTCTAATGGGAGGAGAGGGTGGGTCTTGTGCGGGAGTGGACGACGGGGTCTCCTCGGCTCGGGCGGAGGGCGATGCTTCCGACGCTAAACCCAAGTATGAGGTTGTGTCGAGGCCGCCCTCGACGGAAATTGCCCTCGGGGGCGGAGGGGAGGGGGAGGGGGATCGCGGGGGGGACCGGTGCGCGATTACCTCAATGGCAGACGCAGCAGCAACAGCCTCCATCCCGGCAACCTGCTCCTCCACGCTATCCTCGTACTCCTCGGACGAGGAAGTCCTAAGTTCTTGTGCCAGTACCTTCGCTGGTCGTTCTAAGGGCGAATCGGAGGGCGAGACCCGTCTAGGGATTTTACTTGCCCTCCGAGGCGGCGTTGATGGTGCCGCAGGTACTGGCGCGACTTCGGGAGCAACTCCTTGAGTTTCTTCCTCCTCGAACAGGGGTGGCATATCCCTGCCTAACCCTGTTGGTGACGGTGGTGGTGAGGGGTCTTGGGCCTGCTGCGGTATGTCCGCGCGGCCTAGGCCGCCCCGTCTTGCGGCCTTACCTCTTCTGGGAGGTCCCCTCCCTCGGTGCACCATAAACATGGTCTGTAGAGGACCCTCGATAGGGGGGGGTAGGACGTTACGAGGCGCGAAAATGTCTCTCAACATTACGCGCCTACCCTCGTCCCCTTCGGAGGGTACGTAGCCCGCGCCGGAGGACCGGCGCGACTCCTCACTACCTTGTTGCCGTCGCGCGGCCATCCCCACCGGGTTGATCACTCTTCCGTGAAGCCCAGCCAGGCGCCAGCGACGACGGCGATCCTCTCTGCGCGGTCTCTCCGGCACGCGTACCCTTTCCCACGAAAGGGACGTGTGAACGGAGGCACACTATGGTGCTCTCTCGTTCTTACCCCAAAGTTGGTAAATTGAGGGTACCTGCTAAAAGTTGATTTTTTGGTGGGCACACGAAGGGGGTCCTCGATGCTGGTCCTGATGGTGGTGGTGCAGTCCTAATGATGCTCCAAGCCTCCAGCGAAAATCCTGCAGCGTGACGCCAGCCTTTCGGTGCAGCCTGCGCAAAAAATATAGCTCCAATTAGCGGGTGAACGCAAACGCGGTCTCTGGGGTTAACGAGAGACGCAGTATGTTCGCAGCTAAAAACCCGCCTGGTCCGCTGCCCTTCGGCATTACCTTAAAGAGAGCCGCATGGCTCTAAGCCCATATTGCCTAACATTTCGATCTAATTTTCACTTTGGCTGACCCATGTCCGGCTAATTCTTTATTTCTTCCCAAAATCTTACATACAAGTGTCATACATCGTTACATTCGTCTTAAAAAGATCTATAAAGCTATACAATTCTTATTCTTATATCTAGAAGGACAAAAAAGTTATTCATAAAAAAACATCGTAAAAACATAGCAATTTTGTCTTATCCTACACTTATTTTCCTTAATAACTCCTAAGCTCTAAACCTTATCCTTATCTATTGTACATAAAAATGTAGAGGAATGCTTAACCTATCGATCTACACTAATTATAACAATATAACTTAATTAAAACTATCAGAAATTACATCGAACATATGATTTACATAAACTTCCATAAATCTTACGTAAACCTATTCTCTATCTCGTATTTACATCTTGCATCTCTTTCATGTCGTGTTATAATCTTAGCTTAAGTCTCTTGTGATCCTATCATAGTAAACACTACAGAATCATTGAATTCTCTTAACTAAATTCGTAACATAGTTCGTAAAAGTTATTATCAATACAATCATCATAAAATCTTACAACATAAGGGAACTTAATCTAGTTAATTAGACGAGTCGCCGACAAAACTAGTTGTCCCGGCGAACTACGTTCCGCCTAAAAGTCGAAAATCTAAATTTATCGGTTTTTTTCTATTATATTTTACATAAAAACCTTCCTCTTGAATCACTCTATATATTTAAAAAACTGCATTAAAATCCGTAGCGTAGTTTTAAAGATCTAAGCATACATAGGGACAGACACCGAGAAGCGACTTAAAACAAAGTCAACTATTAGTGATTAAAATATACCTTCACAGCTTTCTTCGATTTTAGATTATTGAAATTAATCTACTTGTACATTTACGTGCTTTATCGTAGATCGAAGTTTCAATTTCAATAAATTTAGCTTCACTTTTATCAAAATTAACTTTGATTTTATATCTCAAAGCTAAATCATTTGTAAATAAAATGCCTTTTAAGATACATTTTTAAAGCGCACGGTTAACGGCTTATGAAAGTAACCAATCTTCGAAGCTAAGCAACGTAGAGTGACCTTTCGTTTTTTTTATTGTTAGACCTAACGATAAGGCTGACGGGCCACCTGATGGAAAGCAGTCACCGTCGCCTATGGACATTTGCAACACCAGAGGTGCATGACCAGAGGCCAATGCATCGCCAGCTTTGGAGTAGAGCTCATTTTACACTTTCTTCAAGAACTCCATGTCATAGCGCCCCACTAATACCTCACAAGATAGACCTCTGGTTAGAAATTAAACTGCGTTCTTCAGAGAGGTCTCTATGCCTTCGTTGATTTTCTGATAAACAGAATATAATAGTTACTATTTCATATTACAAAAATTTAAAAGATAGTACCGAGTGTAGTTCGACCAGGGCGGGGAGGTACCACCGTCACACCTATTTCTAACGTAAAGCATTCCTTGAGTTTTGATGAAAAGGTTTGGTTGCTGGCACACTTTATATCAGGCGGCGATCCTAGTCCTCGGGAGTAGCGACGCATCTGTGATTGACTTCAGATAAAATTTATGTTTTATATGAAGTTGATTACAAATTTCCATAAGCGGCAGTGACCACTTACCATCATGTGGACTGCTCGTTTGTTATTTCATTAATACAAAATTATCTGTTCCCTTAGTGAAAACGGGTGTAAGACTGATTTTTACCAGATTCTTTTAAAAATTGTTCTGAAAACGGAGATCTACCGATAGAACCTGTATTATAACTGTGTATTTTATTAGAAGAAGTCACATTAAAGTAGTAAACGAGCATAAAGTCCATCTGAGAATAAGCGATTATGGCCGCCCATCATATAAGCAACTTCATAAATAACAGAGGTTCAATCTTAAGTCAATCACAGGCGTATCTTTCTTTTTTATTGTAAGAAGTCAATTTTCCAAAATCTAGACTTATACCCGTTTTCACTAGGGCAACTATATAATATCTGGTGATAGTCGTTAAACCTTGTCGAACGCCTTGTAGAAAGTTTAAAAACAGCTGACACGACTTGGTCGCACGACTTGGTCATTACCTCAAAGCGTTTTTCGCCAATCTTAATGCTAAGGGCGAATTTTCAGACATCTTGATTATCACTAGAAGCCTACAACTTTTTAAGCGATAGATTATTTATTTAATTTTTATGTACGTAAAAATGTATTTCCAAATTTAGTTAATGTTAACAGAGTTGGATTTAACACAAACACGAGTACGCAGAAAAAATAATGATAAAAAGAAAGAAATATATGAACGTTTTCATAATATTATATACGAGCAGTGATAGCCTAATTGTTAAAACTTGCCCTCTCGATCGGGAGGTCCGAGGTTCAAACCCAGGCACGCACCACTGATTTATGTGCGTATTATACATTAATTATCACTGCTTTTCGGTGATGGAAAACATCGCCAGAAAACCTACACACCCGAGAGTTCTTAAAAAAAAAAACAGTTCTCGGAGGTGTGTGAAGTCCACCAATTCGCACTTGGCCAGCGCGATGGACTATGGCCTAAACTCTCTCATTCCGAGAGAAGACCCGTGCCCAGCAGTGGGACAGTAATGGGTTATACAGAGAAATTACACCTAACCTACTACAAACTTAAATTACCCATTAAATAATCCCGGCTGTCTTTGCAGACTTCGAGCGCGCTCGTTCATTCGCTTAGGTCAATCGTTCGTTCATAGTTCACATACTCGTTCGTTCACGCTTCGCAGCACTTGACATCCAGTCGCTTGTGTTATATAAAGATGTAATTTATCCTATTCGCTCAGCCGTTTCAGTTTGCTTATCGATTACAAAGGTTTTCTTTGGGGTCATAGGTATCATATGGTTCAATGCTTTTTAGGGAAATTGACTTAGAATATAATAATATCCATAGTTTTCTTCCATACTAATGTTAATAGCTTATTTCCGCCATTCTGTCCGCTTTTTTTAGAATAAGTATTATATGTGTAGTATATATTAGCGAAATCCAACCAATAGTTTTTGCGTCAAAGAGTAACAAACACACATACAACTTTACAATCTTGTGGCTTTACAATAATGTCGTCAACCCATTATTGTTCAACTGCTGGGCTCGGGTCCTCTCGTAGAATTAATATCACTAGCAATATTCGTATTCCAGTTCTAAAGATAGTACTTAAACGGAGAAACTACATCTAACCTACTCCAAACTTAAATAACCCATTAAACAATCCCGGCTGTCTTTGCGGATTCCGAGCTCACTCCTTCATTCGCTTAGGTCAATCGTTCGTTCATAGTTAACATACTCGTTCGCTCACGCATTGCAGCTCTCTCTTACTTGCTTGATCTTTTTAATGATATTGACGTAGAATATAATAATTATGTCCATAGCTCCCTTTCTTTAATTAAGTTTATAGCTTATTCTTGGAGCTCCACCCGCTTCTTTCACGATAAGTATTCTATTTGCTTAATTTCAGCCAAAACTGATTGATAGTTATTTGGTGAAAAAGTAACAAACTCACATACATCGTCACAGATTTTCACTTCTATAAAGCTGGTAAGGTGTAGATATATCACTGGCAATATTAGTATTCCATTTCCAAAGACAGTACTTGTACAGAGAAACTATATCTAACCTACTCCAAACTTAAATTACCCATTAAACAATCCCGGCTGTCTTTGCGGACTCCGAGCTCGCTCCTTCATTCGCTTAGGTCAATCATTCGTTCATAGTTCACATACTCGTTCGTTCACGCTTTGCAGCACTCGTCTTACTCGCTTGTGTTTCAATTTATCCTATTAGCTCAGTGGTTTCAGTTTGCTTCGAATACAAAGGTTATTTTTGAAAAATCGCTATTCTATGGTTAGGTGTTTTTTTTAAAGATATTGACGTAGAATATTATAATTATGTCCATAGCTCCCTTTCTTTAATTATGTTTATAGCTTATTCTTGGAACTCCACCCGCTTCTTTCACGATAAGTATTCTATATGTGGTAAATCTCAGCCAAAATCAACTGATAGTTATTGCGTGAAAGAGTAACAAACACACATACATTACCACATATTTTCACCTCTATAATTCTGGTAAGGTGTATATATATCACTGGCAATATTAGTATTCCATTTTAAAAGACAGTACTTGTACAGAGAAACTACTTCTAACCTACTCCAAACTTAAATTACCCATTAAACAATCCCGGCTGTCTTTGCGGACTCCGAGCGCGCTCCTTCATTCGCTTAGGTCAATCGTTCGTTCATAGTTCACATACTCGTTCGTTCACGCTTCGCAGCATCTGACTTAGAAGAATTAATACGTGGTATAAAAAGTCGTTTCTCGCTGTCTATCAGTATGTATGCTTAGATCTTTAAAATTACGCTACGGTTTTTAATGCAGTTTCTTTTATTAGATACAGTGATTCAAAAGGAAGGTTTTCATGTATAATACGTGTATAATGTAGTGGAGAAACACTGATAACTTTAGATTTTTTACCTTTAGGCGGAATGTAGTTCGCCGGGTCTACTAATGTGTTATATAAAGATGCAATTTATCCTATTTTCTAACTCATTTCAGGTAACTTGGATTACAAATATTTTTATTAAAGAAATTGATATTTTATGGTAGAGTGATCATAACGTTATAATTTTATCATAGAAGGTAGTCACTACAACGCGTTACCTGTAATTTTCACTACTTTTTATATGAATAAATATATGTTGTGAGTTATTAATTCACATATGAAATATAAATCTTAATCATAAAGATAAACTAATGCATAAAATATTACGTTACATAAATATCCTTGTTCACTTATTTGAAATGTTCGAACTTAGTCCCCCAATTCGTCCATGGACGGTAACGGCCACATGTCATCAGATATACTGCAAACACATGTGCTACTTCAATTTAAATAAATCCTCTAATGGACATTTGGACGTTCGTGGGTGGTGTTGTCGCATGTAAAAACAATATGGCAGTAAAAACAGATATACAAAGAAAAAAGACCAACCCACTCAGTTTCTTGCCGGATCTTCTCAGTTGAGGTCGTGTTCCGATCCGGTGGTAGTGTAAAAAATATATATGTAACTGACAAATTGTAACTGCACCACACCTATTTCTAACATGAAGCATTTCTTGCGTTTCGATGGAAGGTTGTAGTTGCCAGCACACTGTTATAAGGCAACCATCTTAGTCCTCCGGAGTAGCAACGTATTTGTGATTAACTTCAGATTGAACGCATGTTCTGTATGAAGACCACTTACCATCAGGTGGACTGCATGCTCGTTTGATACTTCCGTCAGATAAAAATGTGCCTCCGTACGCCTATGCAAAATAAAGACTTTCGTTCAGAATTTGACCCTGTGAGTGTGGAAACACGCATACCAAGTAGTAAAATAAAACTATGTCAAAGTGTCATGCAAGAACACAACTATGGCAAAGTTGCCACGTACAGTATAGTTAACACAAACAACTTAATTATGTTGAACAATCAACAACTCGGGAACTCGGTTTCAAAGGCCCAGACATCCTCTGACCCTCTTTGTCTGTTTCAGTTCACTCGTTCACTCACAGCTCACTCAATCGTTCATAACTCATACTTCATAATGTGTTAACACTCACTGCATATGTGATTTCATGCGTATGTTTGTTAACTCCGTTCAAGAAATTTTGATAATATATTGTTTTAAAACAGTTTTCCATTGCAAAATATCGGCAATTTTAACTAAATACGTGAAAAACTTGTAATAATTCAGTATAACGTATATCAAAATGTAACTTGTATGCTCTAAAAGGAGAAACATAAACGTTACGAACCTTTAAAAACAGCGCGCTTTGAAATACCCCAAAATGCGAACACAATTTCTTTATTTTCAAAAAATACAAAATTTGCGATGGTTCATTTTCATTTGCGAGAAGTACTACTAAAACATTAACTGAAATAAAATTTGATACATCCATATTAGAAATGTAGAGCAGTGATAGCCTAATGGTTAAAACTTGCCCTCTCAATCGGGAGGTCTGCGGTTCAAACCCAGGCACGCACATCACTGATTTATGTGCGTATTATATATTAATTATCACTGCTTTTCGGTGAAGGAAAACATCGTGAGAAAACCTACACACCCGAGAGTTCTTTAAAAAAAAAGTTCTCGGCGGTTGTTTGAAGTATACCAATTCGCACTTGGCCAGCGCGGTGGACTGTGGCCTAAACTCTCTCATTTCGAGAGAAGACCCGTGCCCAGCAGGGACAATAATGGGTTGACGACATATTAGAAATCTCAAAATAAATGCACGCAATCGACTAATATTTCATTCTAGCTTAGCGTTTCGGTTGCGTTCCGGTAGAAGGGTTAAGTTAGTTCACATTCATATAACCCAAACATCTTCCCGATAACAAAAAGCAAATTTTGTCTAAGTTCCTTTTCATTTGCAAGAAACACTACTAAACCATAAACTGAAATAAAATCTCTATAATCTGATATACTCGTAACACTTGCCACATACCTACAACTTAGCAACTTAGTTTCAAAGGGAAACCGTTTACGAACACTCGCATTGACTAAAACACAACTCTACCGATAAAACTATATTATTTGCTTACTTACATATGGTACATCGATTTCTCTTTTATATCGCTTAAAAAAACTTATAAAGCTTTCTTGTTACAAGCGAGCATACACGAATCGTTCAAATTAGAAAGAAAAATATTTATTTACAAAAATACTACAACATAATGTAGCATGCTTAACAGCATACATTACTTTTAAATTAGACCATTGCTGCAGTAAAATTTTACAAAAGATTCCACACTCAAGCTCACCGCGGCGAACCACGGCCACTGATTTTTTCTCGAATAAGTTCACGGTGTGTAAGAAAATTATAATTGTCTTATTATTATTGAATTTAATTATACGAGTATCATGATATATTTATAATAAAACTATATTTATAGAGTAAAAGTTACATTTACGTAAAAACCGGATAAGATGCATGCAATTTGGGTTTTAAGTTTCCAACGAAGGATTCTCAATAGATTTTTTTAAAGTTCTATTTATTTTAACAGTTTAAAACTAAACAATCACAATATAGTTGACATATACATATTAGAGATCTTAAAATAAATGCTCGCAATCGACTAATATTTCATTCTAGCCTAGCGTTTCGGTTGCGTTCCGGTAGAAAGGTTAGGTTACATTCATATAACCCAAACATTTTCCCGATAATAAAAAGCAAATTTTGTGTAAGTTCCTTTTCAATTGCAAGAAACACTACTAAAATATAAACTGAAATAAAATCTCTATAATCTGATATACTCGTAACACTTGCCACATAGCTACAACTTAGCAACTTAGTTTCAAAGGGAAACCGTTTACGAACACTCGCATTGACCTAACCCTCTTTGTTTGTTGTTCACATACTCACATAGTTATAAAACACAACTCGACAGACAAGACTGTTTATTAGGTTATATACACGTGCTACATCTATTTCTCTTTAATATCGCGTAAAAACACTTAAAAATGCTGAATTTCTTGTTTCAAGCGAGCATACACGAATCGTTCAAATTAGAAAGAAAAATATTTATTTACAAAAATACTACAACATAATGTAGCATGCTTAACAGCATACATTACTTTTAAATTAGACCATTGCTGCAGTAAAATTTTACAAAAGATTCCACACTCAGGCTCACCGCGGCGAACCACGGCCACTGATTTTTTAAACGACTTCCAAAAAGGAGGAGGTTATCAATTCGTCTGTATTTTTTTTTTTTTTTTTTATATTTGTTACCTGATTTCTCCGGACTGGGTGAACCGATTTAGATGATTTTTTTTTTATTTGAAAGGTAGTGCGTGTCATAGGGTCCCATTTTTTTTTAGTATTTTTTTGACAAGGGCATCTATAAGAAAAACGCATAAGTCTTAAATTTGCATTTTCAATGTGCCCGATAAATGTATGAATAACTCAATATCCCGCCAACCGATTTTGATGATTCTTTTTTTATTAGAAAGGATGTACTTCAGGGGTAGTCTGATAAGAGTTTGATAAGGTTCTAATCATAGGATCTTAAACTTTTTGGAGCAAAATAATAAAATTAGTGATAGTCTGCCGAACCTTAGCTGCAGAAGTCCAATTGAGTAAAATATAGAATAAAATTACTAAGTAGGTATTTACTATGAAAAATTTGACCTTCAACTCTTCAATCCTGATGATGCAGGGGTACTGCTAGCCTGAACTATAAAAGTTGGTCATTTGATGTTTACGAATATATAATGGAATTGATAAGCAAATTCATGGGACAAAAATTTGACCTTCAACTTCTCAACCCTGATGATGCAGGGGTACTTCAAGCCAAAACCACAAGAGTAAGCCATTTGGTGCTTACGTATATGTTATAAGATTACTGAGCAGAAATATAAGATGAAAAATTTGACCTTCAACTCCTCAATTCTGATGATGCAGAATACTGCAAGCCTAAACCATAGGAGTTGGCTATTTGGTGCTTACGGGTATGTATTAAAATTACTAAGCAAAGACACAAGATGAAAGTTTTGACCTTCAACTCCTCAGCCCTGATGATGCAGGGTACTGCATGCCTAAGCCATACAAGTTGGCCACCTGGTGCTTACGTGTATATTATAAGATTACTGAGCAAACATATTAGATGGAAAATTTGTCATGTTATGACTAAGATTTAGCTTTAAATTTAAATGTATTGTGGGTTAGGTTAGGTTGGAACATAAAAGAAAACATAAAAACTAAGCGAGCAGGGCGCGGCAGCGCCCTGCGAGCGGGTGCGTTCAGTTCGTATGAATTGATAGTGTTGTATGTTGTATCTAAGCTTATGTTTAATTTGTTATTTTATGTTGATGTTTATTTAATGTTTGCATATGTGTATGCACAAAGCAAACTTAGCGATTTTATTTTAATACAAATAGATGAATATCGTCACTAAAAAGCATGAAATAAAAAATTTTTGACAAAAAAATATCCACCGACTTCCATGCCACAAAAAAGTTAAAAATAATTTAAATATATTTTAGTTTAAAACATACTCAGTACTTAGGACATAGTTCTGAAGTCGGTGCTCATATAGGACATAGTTACCGTCGTCCAGCGAAATATGTCGAGCACCGACTTCAGGACTATGTCCTAAGTACTGAGTATGTTTTAAACTAAAATATATTTAAATTATTTTTAACTTTTTTGTGGCATGGAAGTCGGTGGATATTTTTTTGTCAAAAATTTTTTATTCTCGAATAAGTTCACGGTGTGTAAGAAAATTGTAATTGTCTTATTATTGTTGAATTTAATTATACTAGTATCATGATATATTTATAGTAAAACTATATTTATAGAGTAAAAGTTACATTTACGTAAAAACCGGATAAGATGCATGCAATTTGGGTTTTAAGTTTCCAACGAAAGATTCTCAATTGATTTTTTTAATGTTCTATTTATTTTAACAGTTTAAAATTAAACAATCACAATATAGTTGACATATACATATTAGAGATTTTAAAATAAATGTTCGCAATCGACTAATATTTCATTCTAGCCTAGCGTTTCGGTTGCGTCCCGGTAGAAGGGTTAGGTTAGCTCACATTCATATAACCCAAACATCTTTCCGATAACAAAAAGCAAATTTTGTGTAAGTTCCTTTTCATTTGCACGAAACACTACTAAACCATAAACTGGAATAAAATCTCTATAATCTGATATACTCGTAACACTTGCCACATAGCTACAACTTAGCAACTTAGTTTCAAAGGGAAACCGTTTACGAACACTCGCATTGACCTAACCCTCTTTGTTTGTTAACCGACTTCCAAAAAGGAGGAGGTTATCAATTCGTCTGTATTTTTTTTTTTTTTTTTTTTTTTTATATTTGTTACCTCATTTCTCCGGACTGGGTGAACCGATTTAGATGATTTTTTTTTTTATTTGAAAGGTAGTGCGTGTCATAGGGTCCCATTTTTTTTTAGTATTTTTTTGACTAGGGCATCCATAAGAAAAACGCATAAGTCTTAAATTTGCATTTTCAATGTACGCGATAAATGTATGAATAACTCAATATCCCGCCAACCGATTTTGATGATTCTTTTTTTATTAGAAAGGATGTACTCCAGGGGTAGTCTGATAAGAGTTTGATAAGGTTCTAATCATAGGATCTTCAACTTTTTGGAGCAAAATAATAAAATTAGTGATAGTCGGCCGAACCTTAGCTGGAGAAGTCCAATTGAGTAAAATATAGAATAAAATTACTATGTAGGTATTTACTATGAAAAATTTGACCTTCAACTCTTCAATCCTGATGATGCAGGGGTACTGCTAGCCTGAACTATAAAAGTTGGTCGTTTGATGTTTGCGAATATATAATGAAATTGTTAAGCAAATTCATGGGACAAAAATTTGACCTTCAACTCCTCAACCCTGATGATGCAGGGGTACTTAAAGCCAAAACCATAGGAATAAGCCATTTGGTGCTTACGTATATGTTATAAGATTACTGAGCAAAAACATAAGATGAAAAATTTGACCTTCAACTCCTCAACCCTGATGATGGAGGGGTACTTCAATCCTAAACCATAGAAGTTGGCAATTTGGTGCTTACGGTTATGTAAAAATAATACTAAGCAGAGGCACAAAATTAAAATTTTGACCTTCAACTCCTCGACCCTGATGATGAAGGGGTACTTCAATTCTAAACCATAGGAGTTGGCAATTTGGTGCTTACGGGTATGTAAAAATAATACCAAACAGAGGCACAAAATTAAAATTTTGACCTTCAACTCCTAAACCCTGATGATGCAGGGTACTGCAAGCCTGAGCCATAGAAGTTAGCCACCTGGTACTAACGTATATGTTATAAGATTACTAAGCAACAATATAAGATGAAAAATTTGACCTTCAACTCCTCAACCCTGATGATGGAGGGGTACTTCCAGAGGGGGCGCCCTGTTTGTATGAATTGTAAAAGTGTTTTATGTTTAATTTTTGTGAATATGTAGATGCACAAAGCAAACTTAGAGGCTTTATTTAAATACAAACATAAAAATATAGTCACTAAAAAGTGTAAAATAAAAACTTTTTAACAAAAAATATCTACCGACTTCCATGTCACAAAAAAGTAAAAAATAATTTAAATATATTTTGGTCTAGAACATACTCAGTACTTAGTACATAGTTCTGAAGTCGGTGCTCATATAGGACGTAGTTACCGTCGTCCAGCGAAATATGTCGAGCACCGACTTCAGGACTATGTACTAAGTACTGAGTATGTTCTAGACCAAAATATATTTAAATTATTTTTTACTTTTTTGTGACATGGAAGTCGGTAGATATTTTTTGTTAAAAAGTTTTTTTGTTCACATAATCACATAGTTATAAAACACAACTCGACAGACAAGACTGTTTTATTAGGTTATATATACGTGCTACATCTATTTCTTTTTTGCTACTGCATAGCTCTTATTGCGGGCTTTGAGCACGGCGACTGAATCAAGAAATTCCGTAACGAAAAAACCTAACACTCCGCTACCATGTAGCGCGGCCGAGCGGTCGCTTAACGTGTATGTACCTACATGGTACGAGAGTACGAAGCTGCTCGGAAATCGGACGCATATGTAAGCAGCTGTTTATGAGTAAGTATATAGTACCAAAGAAAAAAAACTTGAATATATCAAAGAACAAAAAATCCTGCATAAATAAATAATTAGAATTCCATAAGTTGTTGAAAATGGTCTGCAATAGCTTTACCGAGGCTGTCCCCGAGAGCCGCACGTTTTTTTTTTCAAGTGTTCATAGGCAAGATTCGTTGAAATTATTCGTCAGTGTATTAGAAACAAAGTATATTTATGGTTAAAATTTAATGGCATCATGTAATTTTAAAACACTTTTTTGATATTATAAATCCAAGCCCATGCATATCTGTAAGCAACTTCATAAAGAACATACATTCTATCTGAATCAATCACAGATGCGTTGCCTCTTCTAACTACAACCTAAAAACTGCTTCACGCTAGGTGTGGCAATATTGCTTCTTCTAGCAAAAGTTGTTCTGAAGACCTTCGAAGGTCGGAAACACTTATGAAGTTTACATCAACGATTACTACTCAAACTGCCGATTGCTACAAACAATCCACACTTAATTAATGCAATACAACAAACACAATTTTAATAATACCGCCAAAATATGGTTATGGCATGGAAGAAGTTAAAGGCATTGTTTGTGTCATTTGGAACACTCAAAGCTCCATTCAAAGATATGTCTGCATTTTTCCTATTTAGTAGAATTCAGGCAAAATAATCAGAATATTTAGAACCACGAGAGCCGTTCGCTTCAACAATCTTGTCGAATTTTTCGAATAATACACATAGTATTTTAGACAGAAATTCGCAACATTTTTCCTGTACAATTTTTATTAGCACAATTGTGTAGCAACAAGTCACTACACATTGAATGGAACGCAGTCGAATGTGAGCTAATACGGACCGAATGTGAACGATTGACCTAAACTAATGAACTGAATGGACGAGACAATAGAACGGCATGGATAGGACGTGGGGAGCGAATTGTCAGGTATTTGAAGCTACGTAAACTCAATAGCTGTTAAAAATACATGTGAATCCATTTACGCTTTTAAGCTTCCAGTGGTTCTCAATTGGCGTATATTTTTGCAGTTATATTTTAATATGGTTCTTAACTGTAATCATGATATTTATTTGAGTAATACTAGTGATGTGAAAATAAGTGCGCATGATTGACAAATATTATCACACTTTTGATGGTGGTAGAACCAGTGTAGTTCGACCGGGGAAGTACCACCGCCACACCTATTTCTAGCTTGAAGCATTTCTTGCGTTTCGATGGAAGGATGTGGTTGCCAGCACACTTTCATATAAGGCGACCATCGTAGTCCTCGGGAGTAGCAACGCATCTGTGATTGACTTCAGATAGAACCCATGTTCTATATGAAGTTGATTACAGTTGTCCATGAGTTCGGACGTTTCGGTAGAAGGGTGTGGTTAGCGACTCACTCACTCACATATAAGTGAATCATCTGATATCTCCAGACCAGCATCATATCTGGGATTGACTGTAGAAGGTGGTAGTGTTCATAATGGGATTGTCTGCATATTCGTGTACTATCCCCCTTTTAATAAAAAAAAAACTAAAGCTATTGCATGGCATTTTTTATCATCTTATGCAATTATAATTATTCATTTATTTATGCAGTCTTTTCTTCTTTCATATAAATTCAATTTTTTTCCATGTTACTATATACTTTCTCACAAACAGCTGCTTGCATATTCGTCCGATTTGCGAGCAGCTCGTCTCAATCCGTGCGAGCTTCGTACTGTCGTACCATATACATACACGTTAAGCAATCGCTCGGCCACACTACATGATAGGCAGAGTGGGGGTGTTAGGTTTTTTCGTTACGGAATTTCTTAATTTGGTCGCCGCGCTCAAAGCTCGCGATAAAAGCTATGCAATAACTTAAAAAAAACATGAAACAATGAAGCCATCTAGAAAAGTTTTCATTTCTGTTGTGTCACCACTATCGCCCCTAGTTCTTTCTAATACAGCCTTTTTAATACATAGTTAAGCACTTCGATTGTATCGATGCCAAAGTTGAGTGATTCGAATAGTGTAACAGAGACACTTAAATACATAAGGCGTTCCAAATTAGCCTATAGAGGTTGCAACGACGCCTCCCGTTAAGGTGTTCATTAAATAAGCGTTAACTACTAACCATTACGCATATTAAAGCTCTTTCCTTATTTTAACTTTCTGACGAAATGTTTATCTATATCTTAATACATGTAGCAAAAAAATGTGATTCGTTTTCAAAATACTTGCCGCAAGCGGAGGAGTATGCAATTACGCACGGTTATAGTTGATCTAGAGAAGGATTGCGCAAAGCTATATTTCTTTCAAATAATGTATAAACCATACGTAAAATCAACTAAAAACATTTGACACAAACATGCACTGAACACATGCATTTGACACAAACACATAATAAAGGAACTTGAAAATTATTATAATTTATTTAAATAAGAGAAGTGTTGGTGTTACATTGGACAATATGAAGTGTATTATAGTACTTAACGGGTACTCACGATATGCGGTTTATGAATTCTTATAGAATTCTTTTGGCCGATATTTATATAATTTGAAGTGTAGTTTTTTAATTTAAATTACGGACGAATTTCGACCGTTGCGACGGGTGACGGTTACGATATATTATTCAACCTAGTTCGGTATGTCAGATATTAAGCTAACCATCTGAATAGATTCCAGAATTTCTATTAACAGGTTAGTAGGTAATTGAGTGGGTGTAATGCAATTAATTAGATGGTAATAAGTAAATACATATCTATAGAATCTGTATTAGTTACTACTATTATCTTTTGTCATCGCGACTACATATATTTGCTCATATATACAGTCTCGACAACAAAGGTACATTATTAATGTAAAGTTAATAATAATCTGTGATAGTTGTCTATAATTATTAGAACCTTCTAGCTTCTACATTGTTATTATTATTATTCATACTATATCAGCTGACTCGGCGAACTTTGTTCGGCCTAAAAATGAAAAATCTGATATTATCGGTGTTTCTCCACTATCTTATACATGCCTTATACAGAAAAACCTTCCTTTTGAATCACTCTATCTATTAAATAAAACTTCATTAAAATGCGCAGCGTAGTTTTAAAGATCCAAGCATATATCATATAGGCAGCGGAAAGCGACTTTGTTTTATACTATGTAATGAAGTAGCAACCGAGCTCGCAGTATATCTGTAGTAAGTGGCAACTCTCCCCCACGGATATCTGTAATCATCTCCATATAAAACATCTGAAGTCAATCACAGATGCGTTGCTGCTCTCAAAGACTAGTAAAGTAAGCCGGCACTCCTTTCCACTGAAATTACTTATTTATTGCGATGTTCTTTCTTTTATAATTTATTAAATTGAATATGACAAAATAATTAAAATTAAATTAATATAATATAAAATAACTTAATTATATGTATATACAAAATAATAACTTAAATTTAAAAAGAAACAAAATGCCAAATTAAAAATAAAAATCTGCATCCAAATTACTGTCCATAGGATTAGTTCCCAGAATGCTGGCAACATTACCTCCTTACAAGGCTAATTCGTTGACCGAGGTATGTGCCAGCTTTCTGATCATTCGTTGACTCTATCAAACGTTTGGACAGATGCTTAATTAAAAATAATTTAGCATTTAATCCCCACGGTCGTTACATTTCGATAAAAGGGTGTATGTGTTCGTCGAGAACTTTCCTTACAAGTGCAGCTAAAATTAGGAATAAAAGTGAACACTTTGTTCTAAGTAAATTTACCATATTATCAAAAACACTTTTTATTATTTTTGTAAAAAAGAAATGTGCAATAAACACATAGTAAAGCGTTGCCATATTGGTTTTATACAGAAATAAAACCACTACAAAGATATTCACTCTTACGTAAGCAGATTACGTCAAAATGGGGCACTAACAAACATCATCTAGAGAACAGTCCCGCGCGGACAAAGGGTAATGTGCTCAAATGTAGTAATAGATTCTGATACAACTGATACAAGGCCTAGGACATCAATAGCAGACAGACAAAGGGTCCCTACAATGTTGATTGATCACGTATATCGTTTTGGTTTGGACTGGCACGGACTAGACTATTATGAAATTGTTTTGTCCGATTTCACATTTTCAAAGGTCTTTGGTATTACGACGATAGAAATAATGAAAATCTATAAATAGTTATTAGTGGCATGTAGTCTACTAATTCTCAATCAGCCAACTTGATAGTAGGTACATATATGTTGGTGGGACACCGCATATTTATGAAAAATACGTTGCCGAAAATAATTTTATTATTTTAGTCAGTTTAAAGATCGAAAATTGTTTGTTAATTAAATTAGCAATATTTAGTGATTTTAATTTAGTCTACCCTCCATAAATGTGTTATTGTCACCTCGCGCAATTTTGTTAAAAAAGGGCAAGCGCCCGCCGGCATAAAAAGATTCTTGTTCAACCGTCGAAGCGATCGGACCTCCTCAACTTTGAATAAATTGAAGAAGAATAACTGCGTTTTACTTGAAATCTTCAAGAATGGATAGTAATGAAGACTCTGACCTTCGTGAAATCTCGCTCTCTTCGTCATAACCAGTTCTTATAATGTATTCATTCCAAGAAATAGGACAATAAAGGGTGTGATGATAGCATGAGTAGCAAAATGAAACTGAATCAATTAGGCATTGTTGCACCTCATCTTAATTAAAATGCACAAATGATAAAATAGGTCGCATCAACAGTCGCATCAACCCATTATTGGCCCACTGCTGGGCACGGGTCTTCTCCCAGAATGAGAGAGTTTAGGCCATAGTCCACCGCGCTGGCCAAGTGCGAATTGGTGGACTTCACACACCTCCGAGAACTTTTTTTTTTTAAGAACTCTCGGGTGTGTAGGTTTCCTCACGATGTTTTCCTTCACCGAAAAGCAGTGATAATTAATTTCTAATACGCACATAAATCATTGGTGCGTGCCTGGGTTTGAACCTCGGACCTCCCGATCGAGAGGGCAAGTTTCAACCATTAGGCTATCACTGCTCTAATAAAATAGGTAAGTAGCCTAAATTAACAGGTATTTTTAGGTATCCTAGTTACACAACTATTTCTAGCGTGAAGCATTTCTTGCGTTTCGATGAAAGGGTGTGCTTGCCGGCACACTTTCACATGAGGCGACCATCATAGTCCTCGGGAGTACGCATCTGTAATTGACTTCAGATAGAACCTATGTTCTGTATAAAGTTGATTATCAGGTGGACTGCATGCTTGTTTGCTACTTCAGTCAATATAAAAAAACGCCAGTTGTACTTCGGCTAGGTGCTGTACCTAGTAAAATGCTCTTCACTTTGGTACATGTGCCAGAAATCTTTAACAGTCTGTAGTTTGTAGCCATTAAATATTGCAATTTTAGTATTAGAGTTACTAGTATACTGCGAGTTAGTTTGGTATCCGAATGATGAGTTTAGATACATGTTCTGTGTCTGGGTGTTTGTGTGTATCCGCCCACGACACAGAAGAAAATCCTAATGTGGGGCTATGAGTGTAGAAAGCGTGTAGTTAAAACTTTATAATTACACACTATAAATACTAATTTTATTTATATTATATTCATATCCATGTATTACGTTTATGAAGTTGTAAATGTACCTAACTTAATTATAAACCATGATATCGATATAATTAGCTGTGAAATGGATCCTCTCTGTGAATTTTATATGATAATTTGCATTTCATATCAATTTATAATTGTATCACGTCAAAATATCCAATAATTCATAACTGATAAACAATTTTCCATTTTTTCTCTTCCATAAATTACATATTTCCGTGTTTATATCCTTCTCACATAGCAACACAGCGGGAACATCAAACATAATCCATCGGAAAAACCTTCTAACGTCGGATTACGGGCTGTTTAATACACCGTTTCGAACATTGATCCGATCGTATTTAGCGCTTGAAATCAGAAGTGTTTTTTTAAATAATAATAACTTTATTAACATAAAATAGTGAGTACAGTCATTGGAAGCCTCTGGTCCCGCAGCAGTTAGAAAAAAATAAGCAAAACCCTTTGTTATAAAGATGTTGTAGTTAACCAAGTGAGCAAGTCACTGATATCATGGTTCAGATATGGATAATGGAAACACGTCAAACAAAGTCATCACACTATCGCTGTCGCTAACGTGTAAGAAGATACGAGGAAACATAACAAGTGCTTAAAATAATTAATAAATAACACTCAAACATTGAATAAAATTTAAGTGAAGTTATACTTTAATCCACGATACGGCCTAGAATCGTGGGAAGTTACGATGACGTAAAACAATGGAAATGTGTTATAAATACTGTCTCTATGCGTTTCTTTTCATTACAAATTATCGGGTTCACCTTAGGAAAAATAACGGCTTGCGTCATTACTTTTAATAACGTCATTATTTTTCACATTGTAGATGTTCTCTTCGCGAATATGGTGTGTTTTAACTCTTAGACAGTAATTAATGTAACACATCGGTGTAACATACGGCTAACTCATTCAACCCATGACTGATATTAAGGCTGCGTTGGACGCGTAGCACAATATTCCGATGGCCATTTGGTATTACAAGAGTTTCGCGGTTTATGATATCTACGTATATTACGTTTGTATACCATTAAGAGAATGTATACTTATTTAAACAATGCTTCATTTTTTTATAAGATTGAAGTAGCAAACGAGCAAGCAGTCCACCTGATAGTAAGTGGTCACTGCTGCCTATGAAGATCTGGAAGCAACTTTATACAGAACATGGTGTTTTATTTCTATCTGAAGTCAATCACAGATGCGTCGCTATTCTCGAGGACTAAGATGGTCGCCTCCTATAAAAGTGTGCCGGCAACCACACCCTTCCATTGAAACATAAAAAATGCTTCACGCTAGAAATAGGTGTTGTATTGAAAGTATAGTATAGTATAGTAAGTTGTATACATGTGGCATTGAAAGAATTTTGTTGTTAATTATCTTGAAGTAACTCACCCAACAGAAGACATTTACATAAAAGAAACAGCTCCTTTTAAAGGTTATCTATATATTTAGTGTTTATGAAACTTATAGGGACCGATAAATGAACTAAATTTTCATTAAGGTTTTAATAAGTGATTATTGAGAATGATAATATTATTTCCGCGCATAGTAATGGCAGTATTTACTCGTCTGTTCTCTCTGAATATTCGGATCGGATGAAATCTAGAAATTAATCTAAATCTAAAAAATAGAATAGAAATTAGAAAGATCTTATCTCAAATTACGGTTACAATTAGCAACCACAACGTAATCGTTTAATACTATTAATTTGATTTATAGATTACTTGACTGTGGACATACGATCAACACATTATATCGTATATTGCGTACAGTTTCTTCATAAATTTTGGTTTATTACAGAATTTCGTTAACCATGTCGTCTCTGATTGTTAAACCTTTGGCAAAGAGAGATCTTCCGCCAAGCTAGGTTATCATGCCTGGGGAGCGGCAGTGCTCCGACAATCTTTGTTCGGAACTTGTATATATGCAGGGTATTGAAAATACTTCGATAGCGTGTTTCAGAAATACTAGTAGCGCCATCTCTTGATGATTTGCGGGAAGTTGTCACCATAGCGCCATCTCTTGGTGAGATGCGGGAGGTCGCCACAAACCAAATAATCATAATTTCATTTTACTATATTTAATATTGAAATAGCAATTCATCATGTAGTCTATCTGATGGTATGTGGCAACAACTGCCCATAAAAGACTGGTAGTAACTTTATATAAAACAAGTGTTGTCATATACGACCCGGGTAACGGAGCGTTTAGCATACCGGTCTGACGCGCAATGAGTCTCGGGTTCGATTCCCGGCCAGACAGGTATCTAAATGATAAGTTTAGATTCATGTTTTGGGTCTAGGTGTTAGTGTATTCATCTTGTGTGTGTCCATGGTACCCACGACACAAGAGAAAATCCTAATGTGGGGCTATGAGTGTAAAAAGCGTGTTTTTTTTTAGAAATCGTGTCCTATCTGCTTTTTTTAAAGATTGAAGTAGCAAACGAGCTTGCAGTCCACCTGATGGTAAGTGGTCTCTGACGCCCATGGACTCCTGTAAGCAACTTCATATAGAACATGAAGTTTTATCTAAAGTCAATTACAGATACGTTGCTTCTCCCGAGGACTAAGATGATCGCCTCATATAAGTGTGCCGGCAACCACACCCTTCCATCGAAAAGCAAGAACTGCTTCACGTTAGAAATAGGTGTGGCGGTGGTTTACTACTGCGGTGCGACGGCGAACTACACTGGTTCTACCACCTATAGATCTCATCATCATCATCAGCCCGTTTTAGTCCACTGCTGGACATAGGCCTCTCCCATAGCGCGCCACTGAGCCCGATCTTCGGCTATCCTCATCCAGGCACTTCCCGCCGCCCGGCGCAGATCGTCGCGCCAACGAGCAGGAGGGCGTCCCACGCTACGTTTACCCAGACGCGGTCTCCACTCTAATAACCGCTTACTCCAACGATTGTCGGTTGTACGGCAGATGTGACCGGCCCACTGCCACTTCAGCTTGCTGGCCTTTTGAGCTATGTCGGTGACTTTGGTCCTCATTCGAATTTCTTCGTTCCGGATTTTATCCCTGAGGGACACACCGAGCATAGCTCTCTCCATTGCTCGCTGAGCGACTTTAAGCTTATGGACCAGTCCCACTGTAAGCGTCCACGTCTGGGCTCCTATAGATCTACCACCTATAGATATATAGTTCGATCACAGATCCGATAAGTAAGCCTGCAACCACACCCTTCTATGAAGTCGCTAAAATTACGTAACGCTTGAAGAGGGTGGTGGAGGCAGTGAAATGATACTATACTCGTTTTAACACTGTATAAAGTGGTGACAGAATTTGGGGCCTTAGATTTGGGCCTCGAAACTCAAATGCCAACGACCAAATTAAGACTAATAAGATATAACTTTATTAAACTTTGGATGATTATCTACACGACCCACGCATTTTACTTCGACAGTACTGATTGATCTCTCTCGTTAATTGTCAAGCCGTTTCTCATTTTGCGAGTGTATTTGATAGAGCTCTACACTAAAACTACGCTTTCTACAATTTCTACACTCATAGCCCCACACACTAGGATTTTTTCCTGTATCGTGGGTACCATGGACACACACAAGACGCATACACAAACACCCAGACCCAGAACATGAATCTAAACTCATCATTCAGATACCTGTCTGACCGGGAATCGAACCGGGGACCCATTGCACGTCAGACCGGTATGGTAACCGCTCCGCCTCGCCGGTCGTCAAACTACTTTACTACAAATTTGTCTTCGACTGTTTCGTTTGATTTATACATTTCATCTCATGATATTTATAGATGTTAATGTTTTATATACCTCTAGTCAAAAATTTTAAATTATCAGCGTTCCTCCACTATATTATTCATTGAATATAGATATAAACCTTCCTCTTGAATCACATTATCTATTAAAAAACTGCATTAAAATCCGTAGCGTAATTTTAAAGATCTAAGCACATAGGGACAGATAGCAAGAAGCGATTTTGTTTTATACTGTGTATGTAGTGATTACATACCTTAATCTTCTTTGAGAAACAAAGGATTTGGCCCAAAGTATGTAATAGTAGACTTTACATTTAATTAGATCAGATGACATTTTCATGCATATTTGTAATAAACGCAAGAGAACCTAAGGCTGAATCTGAGTTGTATAAGTAAACAAGATAGGCAATAAAGTAACAAGCGTAGTGCCAATTTGATCATTGATTATTTAACTCCGCAGACAAACCTGCATCGTATATCCTTACTCCCTGGATACAAAATTAATCTCAATCAAACGTAGACCAAACCAACGTTTCGACACGAAAACTCGAAGGACCGACAAAGGCGAACCCTGCATATTTTATTAGGACAAAAAACCTATCTCACGAGTTTCGGAACTCGTTCGGAAACACCCGTTTATCCTTCCAGTAAAATGTGTTTGCCTACCTATAAATAAAGAATCGCCTTTCAGGGGACATGTTAAAATATTTAACGTCCATTATGTCTGTAAAAAATGCCGGTCTTCCGTATCCGTACTTTGTATGCTAATGTCACCTTCGCTGGGCGTAAAGCCTTATCATAACAAAGATTTTAGGCTACCGTCGCAGGAAGCGTAAATAACGCTTACTATCGAACTCAAACTTGCGTACTATATTATGTGTACACTGAATTTTGAAGGTGGCAGAACCAATGTAGTTCGACCGGGGAAGTAACACCGCCACACCTATTTTTAGCGTGAAGCAATCCTTGTGTTTCGATGGAAGGGTGTGGTTGCCGTTACACTTTCACAAGAGGCGACCATCATAGTCCTCGGAAGTAGCAACGCATCTGTGGTTGACTTCAAATGGAACCCATGTTCTGTATGAAGTTGATTACAGATGTCCATGGGCTTACACTTACCATCAATACCATAATTTATCAAGTATAGATTCCTTTTTTTTTCAGATATAAATATCTTGCAACACTTCACAAAAATCATTCCACATCTAAATTTAATTAATATCAAACAAGGAGTTGTACAATAGATAATTTTTATTATAAGACTAGCTGTTGCCCGCGACTTCGTCCGCGTTTCCGTTGTTTTTCGTAAAAAAAAAGTAGCCTATGTCCTTCCTCACGGTTCAGTGGTTTTGATGTAACAGACAGATTAACTTTCGTATTTTAGTAGGGAAATATAATATGTCATATCTACAATACTGTTGAAAAATATCGCAATACGGAACCGCACAATATTATTGTTAATAGCTTTGCCCGCGACTCCGCCAGCGAGTAACTCCTTGTGTGTTATTGAGTTAATGTATTGGTAATATTGTTTAGATCACGTTCACATGAGGCTTAAGAACCTTTTTTATTTTTGTTTTCGAGGGGGAAACCTTCAAAAGGTACCCGACGCCGTGGGAACGACGCAGAGTTATGTGGAATTTTTACCGCACTAAAACCCCCCCGGTGGCCGTCTTCGGTGCTATAAAGAGGACTCGGGCTCCTCCCAGATGGGCGGATGGGCCCACCACCCAATCTAGTCTTTACGGCGGTATGCGACCACACATATCGCCACCTTCCCGGTATCGCCTAGCTGGACGGTTCAAGCTCCCACTCTAGCCGCCCGCAACCCCGGAAGCCCCTTTTAGTCGCCTCTTACGACAGGCAGGGATACCGTAGCCCTATTCTGATCCTGCCGAAGGCTTAAGTACTTATATAACGAAAATACTTCAATGCAAAGCTTCCGGGTAAACTATGTTGAATGTTGATCCATCCGGCACGTGAACGTAAAGATTTTTGGAACTACTGACCCGGGAAAGAGCGACGTACAACTGACCATGCGAGAAACAACTGACACCGAGATCTACTCCAGCAACACGAAAAGTCTGCCCTTGAGCCTTATTAATTGTCATTGCATAACACACCGATACTGGGAATTGCGTTCTTTTAAATTGGAATGGAAAATTATTAGGTACTAAGGGAATTCTGGGAATAAAGACGGTTTCTCCTGCACCGCAACCTGTTAAAATTTGAGCCTCGATTATATTTTGTTGCAACCGGGTTACTTTTAGCCGAGTTCCATTGCAAAGTTGTGGTGGTCTTAAATTTCGGAGCAGAATAATCGGAATGCCAATTTTTAAACAAATTTCATGAGAAGGAAGTCCGGGCATATTTAAAGAATTTAAAAATTCTATCGGGTAGTTAGTGGCGTCTTGTTCATTTCATGTATAACTTTGGTGATTCTATACCGATTTCTATGATTATTTTACATGGAATATAAATAATGTTAACTTTTTTAATTAGGGATGGATGACTTAGAGTGTTATAAACGTAAGAGTATACAAATATATATTTAGAAAGCTTCGAACTGCTAAGCTAGCAGGAGTTACACGTGTTATTGTGAGTCAACTATAAACGATAGAAATATGGTGTCGTAAAATATATTTATATAATTTTAAGGAGAACATTTTCGTCATACATGATTTCTGTGTAGCTTTAACGGTGCACTGCCTACTCGTTCTCAATTCCAGCTTTTAATGTCATTTTCATTTTCAATTTTTCATTTTTCATTTTTCACTTTTCACTGTTCACTTTTCACTGTTCACTGTTCACTGTTCACTGTTCACTGTTCACTGTTCACTGTTCACTGTTCACTGTTCACTGTTCACTGTTCACTGTTCACTGTTCACTGTTCACTGTTCACTGTTCACTGTTCACTGTTCACTGTTCACTGTTCACTGTTCACTGTTCACTGTTCACTGTTCACTGTTCACTGTTCACTGTTCACTGTTCACTGTTCACTGTTCACTGTTCACTGTTCACTGTTCACTGTTCACTTTTCATTTTTCATCTTTCATTTTTCATTTTCTTTTTCATTTTTCATTTTTCATTTTTCATTTTTCGTTTTTCGTTTTTCATTTTTCATTTTTCGTTTCTCATTTTTCATTTTTCATTTTTCATTTTTCATTTTTCATTTTTCATTTTTCATTTTTCATTTTTCATTTTTCATTTTTCATTTTTCATTTTTCATTTTTCATTTTTCATTTTTCATTTTTCATTTTTCATTTTTCATTTTTCATTTTTCATTTTTCATTTTTCATTTTTCATTTTTCATTTTTCATTTTTCATTTTTCATTTTTCATTTTTCATTTTTCATTTTTCATTTATCTTTTTTCATTTTTCATTTTCATTTTTCATTTTTCATTTTTCATTTTTCATTTTTCATTTTTCATTTTTCATTTTTCATTTTTCATTTTTCATTTTTCATTTTTCATTTTTCATTTTTCATTTTTCATTTTTCATTTTTCATTTTTCATTTTTCATTTTTCATTTTTCATTTTTCATTTTTCATTTTTCATTTTTCATTTTTCATTTTCATGTTCATTTTCGTACAGATAGATGACTGAGTTATAAACGTAAGAGTAGACAAATATAATCAGAAAGCTTTGAACTGCTAAGCTATCGGGAGTTACACGTGTTATTGTGAGTCAACCATAAAAGATAGACATATGCTGTCGTAGGATATTTTTTAGATAATTTTAAGGAAAATATTTCCCTCATACATGATTTCTGTGTAGCTTTAACCATTAAGGTTGCACACGCGACAGAAGCTTAAAAAAGTAACTTCTCCCGTTTTCCCAACATTTCCCTTTACTGCTCTTCTCCTATTGATTGTAGCGGAATGAAAAGTATACTATAACCAGCCCAGGAGTATAAAGAATAATCGTACCAAGTTTCGTTAAAATCCACTGAGTAGTTTTTGTTTCTATAACGGTTATACAGACAGACAGACAGACAGACAGACAGACAGACAGACAGACAGACAGACAGACAGACAGACAAAAATTTTACTGATTGCATTTTTGGCATCAGTATCGATCCCTAATCACGCCCTGATAGTTATTTTGGAAAAATATTTCATGTACAGAATTGACCTCTCTACAACTTTATTATAAGTATAGATTTTGTATCGTAGGTATTTCAATTATTGAGTTTTTTTCTCTAGGATTAAAAAAAAATGAGGTGTTTTAAACAAGCTGCTAAAAGAACCATCCGTCATAGTGCCAACGTTGTTGAATTGTATTTACATGAATTCTTTTGTATATGGCATAGTATTTCATAAATTAAATAAATGAATTAATGATTACTCTAACAAATGAAAGTTCTTATTCTCAATAATTTATGTGAATTTAGAATTCCCTTCCTGTTTTTATACGTCACGCACAGTCTTTATACTCCTTTAAAAATCTAGTTAAATCTTATTACCTTCAGCTCTAACTTACATTTTTCTCTTCTTTAATTATAATTTTCTATTGTATTTCGTCTTTTTATCGTATGCTGTTGTTCTCCTATCGCTTCATTATCATCGTTAAATTATTCCTTAGCTCTATTTTGCAAATCTTCTAACTAAGACTTACTTATTGCACCTAACCTATTCTTATATTTACTACTTTAACTCCATACCTTTAGATTGTCCGGAAGAAATCGCTGTTTAGCGATAAGATCGCCTCTTTTATTGTTATTAATTTTGTATGTTTTTTTATCTTTACTTTCTGGGTACAATAGAGTTTAAACGCTCTATGTGAATTATCCTAACGAAAATCATTGGAAAAACTAAACCGATTTGGATTAGGCGTATTGGGTTTGCTTACGAAAGTTTTCCATTCCCTTCCGAAAAGTTTCCTGTTAGAGGTTAGAATTATGTGGTATTTTCCTGTTTCGACCTATTTGGGATCGCTTATTAAGAGGGTTGTTACTGCAAGGTTAGTAAAGTAACTGAATACCACATGTTCGGAACGTAAATTGGGTAGCATCTTTTTTTGGATCAAGCTATTTCAAAAAATATAACATTTACATTTCCAGATTTAGTACAAAGTTTATTTTTGCTATATTTAAGATGAAATTTAAAAGAAAAGCTCTGTAAGGCCAACTTTAATTGAAAATCTTTATAAGAATCATTTTGACAATCTAATGCAAATTCTCTAGTAAAAAAAAAGTTTTAGCTAACGACAGTAAGATTAATGTGCAAGTAAACATCACTCACAAAATGGTCGAAATGTGGACTTCGTTTAGGAGCCAGTAATAGCGAACAATAAACATAGCGCCAGGGGACTGTATCGTGAGCGGCAAATTAGCACATTTCCGCCCTCATGCGTCATAACCTCGTATCTCTGAACATTCTAAGTGAGTGCTGCACTTTGTACTATAGCTAGTATTATACTAGTCGTGCGTCATCGTCTCATAAATGTATGAAGATTTTAAGTAAGTGCTGTATTTATTTATTTCACAATGTCGTAGAACCAGTGTAGTTCGACCGATGGAGTACCACCGCCACACCTATTTCTAGCGTGAAGCATTTCTTGCGTTTCGATGGAAGGGTGTGGTTGCCGGCAAACTTTTATATGAGGCGACCATCTTAGTCCTCAGGAGTAGCGACGCATTTGTGATTGACTTCAGATGTTATGTATGAAGTTGCTTACAGTCCACCTGATGGTAAGTGGTCACTGCCGCCCATGTACATATGGGCGGTAGTGAGCACTTACTATCAGGTGGACTGCATGCTCGTTTGCTACTTCAGTCAGATAAAAAAAAAGTATATTTGCATGAGATTTTCTTTGTGATAATAGATTATTATATATAACAAGAATACATAAAACACCACTTAGTTTGCAGGTCCAGCAACATATCTGAGGCTAATCACAAGCAAAACTGTAATAATCACTTTCCATCAGCCGTACTTCATGTTCAAATGCTTCTACGATTGAAAAATATATCATGTGTAGGACTTTCCTAAGCAAATTATTTTTAAATCGTTAATTAATAAAAAGATTCACGAGCTCCACCTAATGTAATAGACAATTTCGCTAGTCAACATAAAAAACGCACATATTTAAAAATATGCCATTCAAAAAGCTATAACTATGAATATCATTCACTCAATTTATATCGCGCCAATAACAATCCTATTAAAATTCACGAATGAGATTACCGCTTTCAATAAATTTACGATGCAACGGCAAACTTTCAGGCTCAAAGTAGTTAAGGCCGAAATGAATAAGGCATTTCATTGGAGCCCGGTGTTCGCATCAATTTAATTCAGTTCAGAGCGAATGCAGTTAAAACGTTTTGATTGTAAACATTGCCCGCTCAGTTTTCCGTTCGATTTTATAATCCATTCGCGTATTAGTTTCAATACTGTTGTTAGTGCTTGAAACACGGAGTACGCTAGTCAATAGTTCGCCTGGTCCATTTGGTTCTATTATCTTTGAGTTCGCTAAGCGGCGGTGAGTGGTCTTTTAATTTTTAAAAACAAACGGATTTTCTGAAGTACTCGTAATGTTAATTGAAATTTACAATTACGAGTACTTAAGAAAATACGATGATTATTAAAATAGTTGCAATACAAGTTTCAAAAGAAAATGTACATACATAGACGGTATACATACCACTTTCAAGGTGGTAGAACCAGTGTAGTTCAACCGGGGAAGTACCACCGCCTCACCTATTTCTAGCGTGAAGCATTTCTTGCGTTTCGATAGAAGGGTGTGGTTGGCGGCACACTTTCACATGAGGCGACCGTCATAGTCCTTGGAAGTAGCAACGCATCTGTGATTGACTTCAAATGGAACCCATGTTCTGTATGAAGTTGAGTACAGATGTCCATGGGCGGCAGTGACCACTTACCATCAGGTGGCCTGCATGCTCGTTTGCTACTTCAGTCAGATAAATAAAAAAAGGCTACGAATTAAACTTCATTTATACGTACACATATTGTATGCCAGACATTTGCCGTAGCAGAAACAAATGTTATCTTCTATACTACATACTGGAGTATATATTATTAATGTATTCATGCTTAAACATATGTCCTAGACCCAAGAAATTTTAGCAACGTAAAATGTTCTCAAAATAGTATTTATTATACTACGATATACTGCGAAGTAACACTGGATATTATAAAATAACTAGTGTTTAACCTTTAGCTTTTAATCAACCATTCTTACCATAAATAAATATTTAACTACGAATAAATATTTAACTACTTACGTGTAAAAAACTAGGAAAGAGATAAAAGTTTAATGATGCTGCACAAAGACGGTTTGCGGGAAGGAAACGTGAATAATACATATTGGGCGATGGTTTTCGATTGATCCTACGGATCTAAGCGATGGAGTCTCAGGGGTAATAGGACTAGTCCTTGTAACTAGTCAAATACCGAGTTTATCGTACAAAAACATGCCCTACAGTAATACAAGATACATACAAAATTAACACATAATTAGCTATTGAGGGAGTCATATCCATAGAATGTAGATGCTATAATATCCTGACCTCTTTTTTTATAAGATTGAAGTAGCAAAAACGCATGCAGTCCGCCTGTAAGTGGTCACTGCCGCCCATGAACATCTTTAAGCAACTTTATACAGAACATGGGGTTCAATCTGAAGTCAATCACAGATGCGTCGCTACTCACGAGGACTAAGATGGTCGCCTCTTATAAAAGTATGCCGGCAACTCTCATACGACTCTTGTACCTATAGAACCTTTTACGATACATACATTTAATTCACTAGTAGATAGCTATCTACCCGCTAGATAAAATAACGTAGTTGATTGCATATTTCAAAATTGAGAGCAGGTGTCTAAGTAGTATATTATAAATTGGGCATAGTTTAACCAAACATTGGTGATAAATTAAACTTGTCCATATCCTAACACAATCCAGTACCTGTTCAGTAACAAGTTGGGAACTAAACAAGCCGCGGTCGCGTCCCTCGTTATTAGTTTCGTTGCTAACGAGCTCACACGGAGTTCACTTCAACTGATTTTGACCGTCCGGCACTCAAAACTGTGAGTTTTCTAGTTTTCAATGGAAACCGTCCAAAGTTTTATATTGTCGTTTACTTTACAAATAGGTAACTCGAGAAACATCTTTCCATAGAAACCCGACTATCGACTATTTGCTAGCATTAAATCCTCGGTTATTTTGGTCACCTTGCTCGCCGCCCTGCAGACCATCTCGACAAGTTGGTAGTGCTAGGTAAAGTAGAAGGAAAGAGACCTCGCGGCCGATCACCTACCCAATGGTGTGACCAAATACCGCAGCTCACCGAACTCACCATTGCAACTGCCCTATAAACAGCGGAAAACCGGAACAACTGGAGGAAAATAACATATAAGCTATGAGGAATTTTCATGGACACGCCATTTAGCAATGAAGAAACGACATAACTCGAGAAGAATCTCTCTTATTGTGATCTTCAGTAAAATTTATTCAGAGCAGACAGGGGAGAATAAGCTAGTATTATTATTGGGTGGAATTTCACCAACATTTTAAGTTTTTTTTTTATATTACGACCTAACGATAAGGCTAACGGGCCACTCGATGGAAAGCAGTCACCGTCACGACATTTGCAACACCAGAGGAGTCGCCAATGCATCGCCAGCTTTGGAGGAAAGCTATTTTTACACCTTTCTTGAAGAACCCCATGTCGTAGCGCCCCGAGAATACCTCAGGAGGAAGTTCATTCCACATCTTGCACGTCCGCGGCAGGAACGAAAGCGCAAACCGAACCGTGGAGGACCGCCACGAGTCCAGTTGATGCGGATGGAACCTCATCCGTCGGCGAGTGGTGCGATAAAGGAAGGGTGATGTGGGCACCAGATCAAACAGTTGCTCGGAACAAGATAGGTATCACACACTTCACTATTGGATTAAACTTGTCTATATCCTAACACAATCCAGTACCTGTTCAGTAACAAGTTGGGACTAAACAAGCCGCGGTCGCGTCCCTCGTTATTAGTTTCGTTGCTAACGAGCTCACACGGAGTTCACTTCAACTGATTTTGACCGTCCGGCGCTCAAAACTATGAGTTTTCTAGTTTTCAATGGAAACCGTCCAAAGTTTTCTATTGAACGTTTTCTGAAGAATCGGTAACTCGAGAAAGAGCTCTAGTGATGTAATGTTTTGTTAAATTTATCCGTTATATTATATTGTTATTTATTGTCCGTTATATTATATCGTCATAAATTTTGTTAGTTTTATTCATGTACTTATTTCGACGGGCCCCTAGAACAAATTCGTGTATGAAAAATTACTAATTTACAGTATGAAACTTAAAAGTTTTGTGTGTACAAACATTGATTACTTACGCCAAGAATAACGATCTATGGAAAACCCTTGTAATAGCTATTTAGGAACTTATTAAATAAGTTCCTAAACAGCTATTACAATCAACAAAGCTTTATACCGTAAATTGGTAATCGTTAATTTACGATTTTGTTCTAGGGATCCATCCATGAAAGCGAACTTGTAGTATATAGAATGTAACTTTACACCAAATCCAGATAACAATCAGAACAAATCATGGCTTTTAATTTTATGGTCTATTATAGTAGTAGTTGTAGTAGCGTTATGACATGGGGCTCTTCAAAAAAGGTGCGAAAAGAGCTCTCCTTCAAAGCCGGCGATGCATTGGCGACTCCTCTGGTGTTGCAAGTGTCCATAGGCGACGGTGACTACTTTCCATCAGGTAGCCCGTCTGCCTTATCGTTAGGTTTACGTATAAAAAAAAAAAAACCTACTATTTTTATGTTGTAAAATATTGAATTTTAACCAAAACAAATGCTAGGTATATCTAGCTATTCAAAGATAAGACTTTATATATATAACTTAATTGTACTTATTTGTCATATTTATTTTTATCTAATAGAAGTTTTTCAAGGTGGCAGAACCAGTGTAGTTCGACCGGGGAAGTACCACCGTACACCTATTTCTAGCGTAAAGCATTTCTTGCGTTTCGATAGAAGGGTGTGGTTGCCGGCACATTTTCACATGAGGCGACCATCATAGTCCTTGGGAGTAGCAACGCGTCTGTGATTGACTTCAGATGGAACCCATGTTCTGTATGAAGTTAATTACAGATGTCCATGGGCGGCAGTGACCACTTACCATCAGGTGGACTGCATGCTCGTTTGCTACTCCAGTCAAATAAAAAAAAGTAGCAAACGAGCATACAGTCCCCCCGATGGTAAATGGTCACTGCCACCCATGGACATTTATACTTAACTTCTATTTACCATAGGTTCTATATGAATTAAATCATACATGTGTTGCTACTTCCGAGAACAATTATGGTCGACGTGGAATACACGAGATACGAGTTTTCGCTGTCAATACTAATAAGTCACCTTGAGGTTTAGTTTTAGGTGGTAGAACCAGCGTAGTTCAACCGGGGAAGTACCACCGCCACACCTATTTCTAGCGTGAAGCAGTTCATGCGTTTCGATGGAAGGGGTAGTTGCCGACACACTTTCACATGAGGCGACCATCACAGTCCTCGGGAGCAGCAACGCATCTGTGATTGACTTTGGATGGAACCCATGTTCTGTATGAAGTTAATTACAGATGTCCAGATGGGCGGCAATGACCACTTACCATCAGGTGGACTGCATGCTCGTTTGCTACTTCAGTCTGATAAAAAAAAATTGAATGTATGTCTCAAATACCCTTCAGACGAGACGGTGGGTTCTGATCTGAATAAAAATACTGTTGGTATATAATAATAAGGTAGAAATGGGTGTGGCAGTGCCACATTTAACCCTTATGTGAGTGACGAGGTACCTGGGTAACTTTAGCATTTTTAAATTTGAACAAAAGTATGTTTTACGCTGTGTAGGTAGCTGTAATTTCCTGAGAGCTCCTAACTATTTATAAATTATATATTTTTAATGTTTTGACCCAGTTAACTATTTACAATGTTTTGTATTAGTCAAAACAATTTTTTAACTCACAATTGAGTGACAAGGTACCCGGGTACCTCTTTGTGTTCTGTATGTCAATGAAAAAAGTACTTATAATTTCGTGCAAAAATGAAATAATAAACATTTGTTATGTTTTATTTCCATAAAAAATACAAATTCCTTGTTTATGCAGCATTAGCACAGCTCTCAAAGCAGGTGTTACATGTAGGACGAGATACTGCATGTCAATCACAAACTGATTTTTTGCAGTTAGTGCAAGCTTTTCGTGTTTTTCTTTTCTTGCGTTTGAGTTGTCTGCACATGTATCAACTATCGACGACTGCAACACGCCCTGTAGAATCTCGTCTAGTCCGACTTACGAAGGCTTTAGATCCAGAAGGAATCGAAAGGGCTAGTCCGCGGCCAAGAACGTCGTGCATTGCAAATCTCCCATGTATTTCTGATGTCACAATGCAAGTTTTTTGATCTTTCTTCTATTTTTTAACACACAGTCGTAGACTGAATGAATTCAACAACTTTCTATATTTCTCACTCGAGACACATTGTGTGATATGTTCCATATAAATGATATAATTATGCTGCCAAAGTTGTAACATCATCAATATCGTAAAAAAGTGCTAAATGCCACCGATTTGTCCTGCGTTGTATGGTCAATCTCATTTTGGACTTCAGCTTCTGGCTCAACATCCGAAATTTCCAATCCACTCTCTTCAACCTAAGGGTATATCCCTTTGGTGTGTTCATTATCAGAAGCAACAAACTCACCTTGATCACTAGAAGATTCTGCTCATATGGCTGGTAATTATGTTGAATTATATCTTCGAACACGTGATCTTTGCCTACAAATACTCCCTCCACCATTCATAATAAAATATAATAAACCCACAAAATATAAATAAGCGCGAACAATACGAACAAAGTAAATCGTCAAGTATCAATATCAAGCGCGATGTATTGAATGTATTCAGTGTGTCTAGCGCACCGATAACCCCTCCCCCCCCCCCCTATTTCAATCGATACAGATCGTTAACAGTTTGGCTTAACTAAAATAATAATATTCAAAGTGTGGGTAATGTTAAAACGGACCTTCATTGTTTACATTACGTATAAACAGTATGAAGGTACCCGGGTACCTCGTCACTCAGATAAAGGTGTTTTATTTGTCACTCACATAAGGGTTAAGTGAAAATCGTAATCTTATGTCACTGACAGGTTTTAAGCGAGTTATTTGATCCAAATCTTGTTATATATCCCATAATATATTTACCATAGGCAGCTGTCAATTTGTAAATGGAGTGGTAATTGATTTACTTTGATTGAGACCTCAATCACGATATTGCGGTTTCGTGACGAAGCGGCCATCACGCAAATTTGACGTGTAGTTCCGGGTTCAATCCATTATTTTGGACGACCCACGTGGCGGAGCTGTTACCATACGGGACTGACGCGTAATGGGTCCCGGGTTCGATTCCCGGCCAGACAGGTATCTGAATGATGAGTTTAGATTCCTGTTCTGGGTCTGGGTGTTTGTGTATTCGTCTTGTTTGTGTATTTGTCCATGGTACCTACAACGCAGGAAAAAATCCCACTACTGTGCTAATGTGGGGCTTTGAATATAGAAAGCTTATACCTAGTATCCTCTATTTATTCCTCCTCTCAAGATGGTAGAACCAGTGTAGTTCGACCGGGGAAGTACCACCGCCACACCTATTTCTAGCGTGAAGCATTTCTTGCGTTTCGATAGAAGGGTGTGGTTGCCGGCACACTTTCACATGAGGCGACCATCACAGTCCTCGGGAGTAGCAACGCATCTGTGATTGACTTCAGATGGAACCCATGTTCTGTATGAAGTTGATTACAGATGTCCATGGGCGGCAGTGACCACTTACCATCAGGTGAACTGCATGCTCGTTTGCTACTTCAGTCAAATAAAAAAAAAAAAAAAAAAATTAGTTCCGAGTATATGTTTATTTGTATTTCAACGCATCCTCTGTGTTCACTATACAGTGACATATTTAGCTTGAAGATACAAGTAGGAAAACATTGATGAGCTGAAGATTTGTGACAATTCGTGATTTTTCAAATTGTTTTAACGCCGACAAATCGCCGCGAGGAATGTGTGAAAAATACGTTATGTAATGATAGAATATATTATGTCCACTTGATAGAAAGTGGTCATTGCTGCAGGGAGGACACAGGAGTCCTAAAGTGAATGACGGATGAGTTGCTAATCCCGAGGAGTAAAGCGGTTGCCTTAAAAAATGTTCAACCACACCAACCACAACTACGCCCGTCCATTGTAACACAAGATTTACTTCACGGTGAATAGTTGTGGCGAAACCTGCAAAAGGTACCCGACGCCGTGGGAACGACGCAGGGTTATGTGGATCTATTTTTACCGCACTAAAACCGAACCGAACCGTTTTACTTCACCGAAAAGCAGTGATAATTAATTTCTAATACGCACATTATTTTAGAAAAATTAGCGTGCCTGGGTTTGAACCATGGACCTTCCGGTCGTGAAGGCAAGTTTTCACCATTAGGCTATCAGTGCTCTAGATGAGAAGCTTGCTTAGACAATAGACAAGTGAGCGACGTCTATTTCCACATGCGATTACATTGAGATAAACGAGCTAATGAGGCGACGTGAGCGGAAAACACGGGTCAATGCCCTAATTTAATTAATGGAGACCGTTTATCTCATTGGTCCTTGGGAATTGAGTTGTGTATGGTTCGATTGTTTTACCGAAATAACTCATAGTGGGCTTCGGCTGCGATTCATACATATGTCTACTTTTTTATCGAATTGTTTCGATCAGAATTTTCCGTAGTCTGAGACCCATAGTTTCTGCGATCAGTTCAATTATGTAGTTAAATATGTATAGATGAGTTGCTGGATGCCTTCTTATTTTTTTAATTTTTTAACAAGTGAGCGAAGTTAAATTTGTTTCTACCTCCGTGCACTCATGACTATGACAATAATATTACATTTTCCAATAGAATTAATTTTCTTGTGCGTAATTTCATTTTCCTCCATCCGCGGAAAGTACCTTAAAAACGGCTGACAAGTTTTGCCTTACGTATTAATATAGATATTTCAACGTATAATTCAAAATTATCCTGTCACAAAATACCCAAATTAAAGGTATAATTAAGTATAGTTCGAACGTTGTTTGGTTGCCGGCTTACTATCATATGAGGCGACTATATTAAACACACACGACTATTTTAAAGGTGGTAGAACCAGTGTAGTTTGACTGGGGAGGTACCACCGCCACACCTATTTCTAACGTGAAGCATTCACTGCGTTTCTATGGAAGGGTGTGGTTGCCGGCACACTTATATGAGGCGACCATCCTAGTCCTCGGTAGTAGCAACGCATCTGTGATTGACTTCGGATAGAACCTATGTTCTATATGAAGTTGATTACAGATGTCTATGGGTGGCGGTGACCACTTACCATCAGATGGACTGCATGCTCGTTTGCTACTCCATTATTCTAAAAGAACCACACTTTCTACACTCAGAGACCCATAGTAGGATTTTTTCCTGTGCCATGGGTATCATGGACACACACGACGAATACACGAAAACCCAGATCTAGAACAGTCCCCAGACGGTCTGGCCGGGAATCGAACCCGAGACCCATTGCGCGTCAGACCGATATGGTAACCGCTGCGCCACGCGGGTCGTCAAACTGTATAAGTCCATAGTTTGTTCTAATTCAATTATTACAAAAATGTAGTATAACAAACAATTATGTGTGGCAGTGGCGCTACCGCTGTCAAACTTTAAAGACTTTCAGGCTCTTTATTCTTATTTATTATTATTATTATTATTTAGGCAATTATAATTTAAACGTTGCTATATAAAAACATAAAATTTAATAACCGAAAAAGCATAGTAACCCTCAGAAATTTCATAAACGCTACAAGTAAACCGTTAGCAGTTTAAAATAGGGTTGGCGCTGTCATTTATTAAATTAAGTTATATAAATTATTGGCATAGTGATTATGACAAAAAAAACACTGTCTACAGATACTCTGTCACCGCCTAAATTTCTTGGTTTAAGGGTTCGTGATTCATATTGGATAAAAATCATCCATTAGGGTGATCTTTAGGTGAGGGTTTTTAGATCACCCTGATGGGCGATTTTTATCCAGTATAAATCTTATTCAGTATGAATGTTGAACAGGAAAATGTTGCTGCCTTTTTTTCTTTTTGGTTTCGGCAATCGAATGGAAAATCTTCAAAAGGCACCGGACGCCGTGAAAGTTATGTTGAATACTCAACGCTCTAAGACCCCTTTGGTGGCCCTCCTCGGTGCTGCGCACTCCAGGATCTCGAAAGGAGCTCGACCGGAGCCCTCAGAGCGGGTGGACCCATCGGGCTCCTCCCAGGTTGGCGGCTAGACCCATCGTTCCATCTAGTTTTTATGACGGTATGCGACCACAAATACCGCCACCCACGACCCCGGAAGCTCCCTTTTAGTCGCCTCTTATGCCGGCAGGGGATATCGTAGCCTTATTCTAATCCCGGAACTACAGGATTTTCTGTCCATCTGCTGGTTTTTGTACATAAGTCGCGTCTTACGACATCTAAGAATGAGGAATGTTATGAACAGTTCATTACATACGACACAAGTTTTTTATACGATTGAAACAAAATACAAATATACATTCTATGTGAAAACAAAACGCCTTTAAGCATCCTTAGACAGAACAAAAGTTATATCTGAAATTATTATAGATGTCATTGAGATGAGACTAAAGTGGTAAACTAAAACAAAAATGAGCCGGCAACCTCTTCCGCCGGAACTGAAGAACTGTTTTACGATAGAAATTGGTGTGAAGGTGGTGCCTCCCTGATGAAACCATAATCGATCTACTATTTAAAAAAAATATATCCTTCTGACTAAATTTACGAATGCAATAAAGAAGCAGTCAACAAGTTTTATTATTCAATTGAAATATCAAGCCAGAATTCAATCTATTTCATGGTTAGTGGACCCTGCCGCTCATGGACATTTGTAACCAACTCCTTATAAACAAGTTCACATAGAAAAGGATTCTACCCTGATCTTTAAAATCTATAGCAAACTTGACCTACGCAAAGCAACGCTAGGTTATGTGGGATTTTTTACCTCACTACAGGATGGCCATCCTCAGCGCTTCGTGGAGGACTACAGTATCTCCAACGGACACAACCGGAGCCCTCCGAGCGCGATGGCCCTTTCGAGCTCTTCTCAGCTGAATATTTGCGCTCACCGTGTCTCCTGGTATTCACGACTGTGACCAAGAACACTGTTGTCCTATCACTATAGCAACACACACATACAATATAGCAAAATAATCTACAAACTGTGTAACATAGCGTAAAATGAAACTATTTTACGGTAGATTGTCTTCTTTGACCGGTAGCGATGCATGCATCGTTACTTGTTGACAAAATAATAGCTTAGGAAGTCATTTCGGGTCGGCATCTGCATACAAAGTGCCTACTAGTAGAATATGAGATAGCACACTGCATATTAAGAGCTAATAGGCGAGTGAAATAAATTGAACTAGATCACTTTGTATTTCTAACGTTATAAAAGGTAATGTCGCCAGAATTACAAAGAGTTCCCAGAACTTTTTATAATAGCAATTCGAATGCCTTTTATAATAGAATTTGTAACTTTTTAATAGTTATTTTAATGGTGTTATGTATTTGTTTAGATTATTTAGAGATGGTTAGGTTGGAATCAAATACACGCTTTCTACACTCATAGCCCTCTACCCCACACTAGGATTTTCTCCTGTTTCTCGGGTACCCCGAACACACAAGACGAATACATAAACACCCAGACCCAAAACATCAACCTAAACTCATTCAAACATCATTCAGATATCTGTCTGGCCGGGAATCGAACTCGGGACCCATTGCACGGAAGACCGAACCCGGAGCTAGTCCGGAAATGAAATGACCGACTTAAATTACAACAAAAACACTACACTTACACTTACACTATACACACATACACATGAGTAATACCCATTCACACACTTATAAAGAGTTCGTTTGTTATATTATAATTGTTAGTTTTATACTTACCTTAAAAACACGTTGTTTTTGTGATTAAATAATTTCGTCCTGGTTATGGGGGCACCCAGTAATACGAGCTATAAAGCCAGTATTGGGACCCTAGCGAATTGTTTTTTGAATTATCTTTAATCAATAAAAACATTTTTATTTTTTATTTTTATTCAAATATTGGGATATTTGAATAAAAATAAAACTGGTCACCCGTCACATCGGTCAAAATTCAAATTAAAAAACTAAACTTCATATTGTCCAAAGTAGTACGAAAATTTATCAAATTCAAATAAAATGTAATAATTTTCAAGTAATTTTGAACGCACCCGTTAAATATAAAAAGAGGTTTAATTAGCTAAACCAATAGCGGGTATTTTGACAAAGACGTCTGACGTTATGTATTTTCATAGTAAGACATTGAATGTTCTATTTCGTTTATTATTTATGTGTTTGTGACAAATGCACGGTAGTGTGTGTAATGTGTTTTTAGTTGATTTTATGTATGTTTTAAGCATTATTTGAAAAAATATTAACATTCTGCACTCCTTCTCTACGTCCACTATAACCGCCGTATATTACTTAAAAATGCTTCACAAGTTTTTGCTTTACGTATTAATATATTTGACATTATTATTGTTTTCAAATGCCTTTTAAAATTGACAACCCTATCTAAGAAAATGAAAATCACGTTTCGTTAGTTCTACAACATAACTTCTTGGTAAGCGGGACTTTGTAAAAATTCTTCCGTTGTTAGCGACTCTACTCGCTCGTAATGTTAGTGGATTTTCTTCGTGTTATTGTTATAAATGTATTTGATTCTGGAATCGGAAATATTGGAAATGTTACATTTTCCCAAGACCGTCAATTTTTATATACTACCTAATGGTGGCTATATAATGGTCATTAATAATCTTTCTCAGATAGAACTGGTGTACGGTTTTCGACCGCACATTGCTGATCACGCATTTACTTCATTCACATAATTATAACATTCAGTGCATTACGTGACGCGTACGAAACAAGACAACTTCGCGAGTGTACTCGATCAATCATTCATACAAGCACTCTTTTACTTTAGTTTCTATGTAACTCAATAAACCTTTATTATTACTCAGTTTTACTTATCATTTCACAAATATCAAAAGGTGTTCCCAACAACTGGAGTTTTCAAAAGATGGCATCAGACGCGTTGTTTTTTCTTCATTTTATATGTTTACCTTATATATATTACTTAAGTAAGTAAGTTGGCATCATCATACCTTATATAGATCCAAGGACCTTTTTTTTGTTTTCGAGGGAGAAACTTTCAAAAACTACCCGGCGTCGTGGGAGCGACGCGGGTTATATAGAATACTTACTACACTAAAACCCCTCGATGGCCGACCTCGGCGCTGCGAAGAGGGCTCCGGGTACGCCACCGGACCGCCGCTGGTGTCCTCTCAGCGTGTTGCCCCATCGGGCTCTTCTCTGGTGGGCGTGCACCGCTCACCGCACCTTCTGGTCTTTACGGCAGCATGCAACCACACATGCCACCGTCCTTCCCCCCGGGGTTGCCTGACCGAACGGTTCGAGCTCCCACTCTAGCCGTCTGAGTGCCCATTTTAGTACCCTCTAACGAAAGGCAGGGGATGCCTGCCTATGCCTATGCCATGCCTATCCTGATCCCGGAACTACAGGGACGAGGTCCAAGGACCTAGCCAACGTTAATATACCTTATTAGTATGTAATTGCCACACCTGGATAAACTGGACATTTAATGGATATACATAAAAATCTACAAACGTACGAAAAACATTACTTGTGACGCAGTGAGATACAAACATCTACACCCAATGCTATCCTAAAGAAACATAGTCAACTAACGTAACTATTCTATACCGCGCATCATTATGTAACTAGAAGCTAAATCTGTTACTTCGCCAAGAGGCGAGGCGTGCTTTAGCGTACGTTAGCGCGCACTGAGTGGCGTTAATGAAATAAAAACAGCAGGAGGACGTGCTTATAACGTAGCGTAAGGAGGCATCTTTTAATTACGTACATTTATGAGGGTTAGGGGGGTCGAATGTTATCTGATATCAGATAGGCTTTCTCCCTGTTTTCTGATTGCAGGCGTCAAATACAAAAATTATCCATTTCACAGATTTTATTTAATATCCACATTAATGTAATGGTATAAAGTATCCTTTTTCCATATTTTTTTCTCTTCGCAGGCGCATTATTTCGTTATTATGTAACCTATGTCACTATGTCAACTAAGACGGTTTCAACGATATATCAAAGAGCGTGCCAAAAAACATATATAAACAGAAACACACATTCAAACCTACATACACAAGCTCGAAAAACATCACCTTCTTTCTGACGAAGTCGGATATAAACAGCCTCATCTAATGCTCTCAGGCAGAATCGCAGTCGGCTAACGTAATTATTCTATACCGCGCATTATTATGTAACTGGAAGCTAAATCTGTTACCTCGCCAAGAGGCGAGGCGTGCTTTAGCGTACGTTAGCGTGCACTGAGTGGCGTTAACGAAATAAAAACAACAAGAGGATGTGCTTATGACGTAGAGTAATGTGTTGTTACGAGGACATTAAAAACTAAAATAGTAAAGATTTAAATAGTGCCTTATGCACTTCCAGTTCCTCACCATGATTGAAAAATAGGGTACCTAACCTATATCTAACTAAATAACTCTCCTTCAAATCCGATGCATTCACGACTCTTCTAGTGTTGCAAATGTCCATAGGTGACGGTGACCACTATGCATCAGATAGCCCCTCTGCTTTATCTTCAGGAATTAATATAATTACATTTATAACCATTGTAGATGCTAGAACAAATATTATCGAGAGAGAGAGTGACAGTTCTTGCGTATGGGTGCACACTCACTGTCATATAAGGAGTCTATTTTATTTCATGGTGATCTGAAATATAATTGAGTTTACAGTGTAGTAATCTTGTCCACACTCCGCCGGCACCGCGATTGTTTAGCCTAATTAAAAAAGATTTTTACGGCCAAACACCATATGTCATCTATGGACACTGGCAACACCGAATTCTCACTTCTTTTTCGCGCTTTTATGGCATCGCGCTATTATTTTTTCAAAGTTTTGTAAAATGTGTAAAACTAAGCAAAACTTATGGAAAAATTGAAGAAAATGGAAAGTGACAAAGAAAAGCCAGGACGGAATAGTGGAAATCGCAGGAGCAGCACTCTACAAAGCAATTTCTCAGACCGGAGGATTCATTGGTTATGTTTCAACAAAAAGGTATGTAAGAAAATAATGATTTACTGTAATAGTAACAATACATAAGTGTGAACAATATAATAAACAATAACTTAAGAACCCGTACTTCAAGTTACAAATTCTGTAAGCAGACTTGGAACTGTAACGTCAGAACTAATAAAGTACTCACTCGATATTTTGTGTCAATTTGTTGACACAATATTTTGCTAATATTCAATAATGAATAAAATGCAACAAATATTGTTATATATTACGCACCAGAGTTATGAAATACGAGGTGCTCGTATCAATTCGACAAAAAATAGTGCTATGAATATAATATAGGTAGGTACCTAAAGTGATATTGTTTTCAGGTATAAGGAGCATGCAAGTTGTAATATTGTTTTCAGGTAGCAAATGTGTTAAAACACTGCTCACTATAACCATTGAGTACGAGATACTCGTGTGTTGCATTGCCAGCACTAAATGGTTTTCATATTTACCATTAAGCACGAGATGCTTGCGCTAACATATCTATGTGGCAAATGGTGAATATGTAACGCACCTGGACCGTCGAGTACGAGATACTCTTAGTGTTACATTGTTGACACTAAACGGTTCTCTCATTCGCCATTGGGTACGAGATACCCGTGTTAACATTTTTATGTGACAAATGGCTTGAATGCTTACTTCACTCTAACTGTACAAGCAATCACACAGCACAAGGAAAGGTTTGCTATCCATGGATGACCCACACCATGCTATACCTAATGGAACATTAAACTAGCTCTGTCATGCTTACATTATTAAGTAACCATGAAGAGAGTCAGAAAGCCTTCATGATGCCATTGCAAAACAAAAACATGTGGCTACTGTCAAAAGAGATAAAAGTTTATCCACATCGGGGACATTGGTACCTATACTATATGGAAAACTTTCAACCATCTGAGATCTCTAAAATTGGCCAACTTGTGGGTAGCAACTGTACAAGTGATATGCTGTAATGGAATATTTAGTACAAGTATAAAATAACAATAAATGGGGTTTAATGGTATACATAAAAATAGTTATTCTATAACAGGTGTATTAACTTCAAAGCAAACCTAACTTAGAATATAACAATCTTAACGAGGCTCACCGGACAGCATTAATGTTATATTCATGCAACAGAATCATTCTGGAAGTCTGATATCTGCATTACTATTCTACAATTGCTTGGAACTTAATTTTTACTTCATTAAATAACTTTACAAAGCATATTTAAACATGGAAGTGATATATTGTAATACTATTGCATTCATATTACCTGTAATAGTAGTTGTGCTAGTGTGTAAAAATGAATAAATATTGGTTAATATTGACCTATACATAAATATAAAGCAATATACTTTTCTGATACTTTTGAGTTACATCTACTGTGTTAAAAATTGAACTGGAAAGTGATAAAACATATTCTAATTTATAAAATTTGCATTTACAATACAACAAAGTTCAGTTCAATGAAACTCATCAGAAGTATTTACCTGTGACAGTTAAGGGTATTTAAAATAAAACCAATAACATTAACCATTCCAGAAAGAAGATATTTGGTTAACAACAGAATAAACAACATTTTATATGTATCAGGTGACCGGGCTATGTACAAAATTATTCTTTTTGCAGCAATATAAAGTGAAGTTAATGCTATTTTTTCAAATTTCTGACTGTAGTAGGTGGTGTTATCTATTTTGTAGTATCCCTACCACAGCATTGGTTCTACAGAATAAATTAGGTCATAGATGGGACTACAGTTACCTCTACCTAATCTGATCTACCAGTAAGTTCAAGCAGGCACATTCATTGGGCTTATCAATGAATATGCTATCCATGTAGATGGGTTTCATGGAATTTAATTTTTACTGACTTACATGTACATGTCACAAAAATAAAACTTTGCAGTTATATAAAGTTGGATTTCGTACATTAAACCAAAATCTATATCAGTACTTCTGTACAGTCTTAAGGGTCCTAAGGCTGTAAAGAGAAATATTAATGTCAGTTACCTATATCATATAAGTACCCATATTGCAAATAACCTTAGCATTGGGTTCGAAGTAAAATGAGTTAGAAGTATTTAATTGGAACTTAACTCCATAAATACCTACAATGTAATAGTTGACAGTGGAAATTACCTCTGGAGACTGTCCTGGGAGACAAAAGACTGTCATAATTATTATAAAATTTCAAATGACACCATCATCTAGTTCTGGAGCATATAATTAACTTACATAAAATAGTTAATTTCCATGTGAATATCAAGTCTTGTTATCAAATAATGAAAATATATGCTTACACCTATTGTACTCAGATTTAGACTGTCATACCTTCATATTTAATGGTCAGGAATAATCACGGCTGGAAACTCAGTCTTATAACTTATGGGATAAGTTTAACATCTGCAAATAATCCCTACTTACATCATTGTAAAACATAATTATGATAATAACATGATGTATAATTCCACCAGCATCACAAGTATATAGAAATTAAATATACAAATCTCATACCATCTCTAGTAAACTAATTTTAATTTCAAATTAACAGTTTAACAATTCATTTAGCAATATTGGTTACAGATAACAACATTTATCTTATATTTAGGCACTTGTCATCAAATTAGCATATTATGTAACAGACCATTAACTCTGACATACAAATAGGGCAATCTTATGAAGTGTCTTAAAGGAAAAATAATAATAATAATAATAAAAAAAAAAAAAAAATGAAAAAACAAATCTGCTTTGTTTGCTAGCAAAACTTAAGTTACGGAACATTATTTGCATTACAAGCTCACATCAAGCATATATGTGATTATAATACAATAATAATAATGTTATTACATTTCTGTATATTGGTCCAGTGATTACCTAAATATTTTGCAGAGGCACAGAGATTGAACACTAGGTGTCTGTATGAGATTTAAAACAAGAGAACAAATATGATGTCAGTGTATTTAGTATACAAATCAAACACTGGTGGAATTTACAGAGGAAATTATAATAATTATACATATTGATATTTCAACATCACTACATCTTTTTTATTTTCCAGGAAAATAGTGCTACATCGCTTCATTCATATGGATTCATAAGATGTGAAACTTCTTCGGACTGGAATATGGGAAAACATATGTCAAGATATAAAGGAATGATCTGCATTAATACAAAAATGATAAACATGAAGAATATATAAGTAACAACTTTATTATTGTCAGTTATTATGTATGTAACTATTGAAGAGCAATGGATTCCTGTCTTCAGGGATCCTAATAGACTATAAAAGTCATACCCCATGTAAGTAAAACTGTTTAACTAAATCACCATGCAGTACTGAATGACCTCATGAGGGATTGAAACAATTCAGTACAATGGGGACTGAAAATATTATATACATTAAGAATGATTAAGAACGATAATACAACTAACATCTAATACACATTACTGAAAGGTATGAATATTTTATTAACACTACAGCTGGAACTTATTATGCGCCTCACTGAGGCTTGATACACATTATAATCATGTGGATACACTATTTGAATCTATACATATTTAAGTTAATATTGCCAAAATATAACCAACATATGTACAAGTAAGACTACATAAGTTCAGCATATAACAAATTGGTTATTAAGCATTAAGAATCCTTTACTATATAAACAAATATATATTATTCTACCTATTCATAAATAATCAAGGAGTGTATCAATAAGCACTAAGACCAGCTTTGTAAAAGATAACTTTAGATCATTCATTTATATATATGTATAAGATAGTATGGGAATTATACTTACTAGCAATGAATTTAGACAGTTATAATAAACTATTATCTGTACACATATGGATAATACTTTTATATTCTTAGTATACAGCCATATAATAAGTAATTTAAATTTACATTGTAGTTCATACATACTTACCAGATCTAATTTGATCTGAATAGTTCGGAAGTGCTGTAATAAATTGACATAAATTTTTTGAGATATACTGCAGGATAGGTTCTTATTGAGATCAACTTGATCACATTAATTACTATTAATGTGTCAAATAGTGTGTGTAGCTTGTTCTATATTAAATTATTTACATAGTTGTATAAATATATTATGACATTATTTATAAAATGTATGTAATGCAGTTATTTTTCTTTTTCTATTTTTAATAAAGAAAGGAAAACAATATTATCTAGACAAGGAAATTATCCATTAAATTCAATTCTATTTACAAATGTTGTATAATGCATTATGATTATGCTATCACATTTGTTTCATCAAAATTTGTGGACGTTAAGACATAAGCCTAGAGCACTAAACATTCCTAAATTAATCATTATTACTGCCTTTCGCAGTATTAAATTAAACCATTTTTTTTTTAGTAAAGCACATATTGATTGTCATCATTGGCATCATCATGTCTAGTTATTATATTGTAAATATTTAATATGAGTTTCCCTATTATGGATTTTAGAATATCTTTTACCCATAAGATACCGTAACAATAAATGTTTAATTATTTGAATTAGTTTAATTCCATTAAATATATATATTGTTGCAGCAGACTCTAAACATCTACACTGTAAACTCAATTATATTTCAGATCACCATGAAATAAAATTGAGAATTAGACGAGCTTACCTGTAAGTGAAGTCTGATTCTAATTTTATGAATGGTGATCTGAAATATAATCACCCACCCACCCAAATCGAATAAATCGATACCCAAACTGCAACAATAAAACATATTATAATTCATAACTGTTTATTATGTAATATAACTCAATTACATTATTAAATCATATAATTCAACAGTAAACAGTAAAGTGTCTCCTTGATGAGGAAATGGATATCATCAAGGATAGCAAGGGGAAATAATACTCTCTAAAGCAAGTGAGAATTCGGTGTTGCCAGTGTCCATAGATGACATATGGTGTTTGGCCGTAAAAATCTTTTTTAATTAGGCTAAACAATCGCGGTGCCGGCGGAGTGTGGACAAGATTACTACACTGTAAACTCAATTATATTTCAGATCACCATTCATAAAATTAGAATCAGACTTCACTTACAGGTAAGCTCGTCTAATTCTCAATTTTATTCCTCGGGAGTAGCGACGCATATGTGATTGACTTCAGACAGAACCGCTGTTTAATATGGAGGTTACAGTCCATGGACTGCAGTGGCCCCTTGCTCTCAGATAGACTGCATGCTTCTTTCTAACTTCAACCTAAAAATACCGAATAGAATTCTCCAACGAAGTTCTGGTACGTTGGTACAAAATCGAATTATCCCCAGTTTTTATTAGCTGAAGTCCCGATAATCCACTTCGGATATAAACGACACCGTAAAACCACGAACTGGAAGGAAGTAATGGAAGAATTTCTTATTTTTTAAACGACACAATCAACTAGACAGCCGTCGGAGCACTCAAGTAAATTAAACCTAATATTATTTTTAAGAATATAGGAAAGATATAGAATTGTGTCAAAGTACTGGGTTCGAACAGGTATTGAATTTAGTACATTAATTCACTTTAGGAATATGATACACTAAGACAATTTTTGCACGGGTGTAATGTTAAGAACTTATGCGCAGTTTAAAATCATCTAAGGCAATTTGGCTTGCTTCCTATTCCTATGCTTTTAGTACGAGTTTAATTTTTTTCTCTAAACAATCATTGTTTACGTTTTCATACATTACACGCTTATGTTGACGTTTCCTGCCATGACCTTGAAATGAGGTCATGAAATTGCAATGTCCTAACCTTTTACCGAAATGCGGCTAACATTTCGGTAAAAGGGTGTTATTTCCGATTCTCTTTCATATGAAAAAAAACATTTGTGGTTGACTTCAGGTAGAATCTCTGTAGATGTCCATAAGTAACAAGGTATTTCCAGGTCAGGAAGAAGTTATTCAAGGCCCCTATCTTCCATGCCATTCGGCGACGACATGCCTCGTCATAGTATGACAGTACAAGTCTAGTAACCGTGGTTGACTTAATTCATTTCTGATGTCGTGTTTTTTCCAACTAACAAAAGTCTACACTTACCTTCGTCAGAAACGACGCAACGGGACCACAAAGAATTCTTTCAGCTCTATACTCGTAAAAGGTTACTATTCCTAAACGGCGCAGATTTTAAAAGTCCATTTGGTTTAGTTTCAAATACTATTACGAAGAACTTCGTTTCGAAGCGAGTAACGCTTATTCGAGAGGTACCCAGTAATTGCATTTCAACATGATAGCTACCATCAAGTATTATGTGCCTTTAGTATAGATTATTCCTATTCTAATTCTTTTTGCAATTTCTTTTGATATTCTCTGTGAATATTTTCTAGTATTCTTTCTTCTAATATTTTCTCTGTGATTACAGAATTAAGTTTTTTTTATAGAATTGCATTGAATCTCTGCGCTCTGCTGTTCAGTAGCACCTGTTTCTATTGTATTCGTTTATGAGTATTTTCTATGGCACCTATAAAAATTCATATAAGTGTAGAAAGCATTATTAAAGTAAACTTTCATTAAAACACTTATTGTTGCAGTTTTAATAAATTGTTCCATAAATTGTTTTCGAAGAAACATGTATTCTTATAGCTTATTATAACCTTCCTGTACACAGGCGCTCCACCATAAATGTCACGAATTTGCATAGCCAACAGACCACCATTCTCCGAACCAATTTCCTGGAAGATATATTCAATTTGGAACGAATAAACAACCTTCACACAATGCCTTCTCTGGACCAATTTTTCAATATCCGCACCGAATTGAAATTGTTTTTAGAGTTTCGACTTTGAGTGATGCACCATTGTCGTTCTCGGTAACAGCAGAGGATCGCGGACTGTGTATGGAGAAATAGTCCATATTATGTTGCGAAAAGGACTATTTTCCTGTGATTTTCCTGCAGAATTTGGTTGCGCGGCTGAGGTTGGAGCAATGACGAAAGTTCCTAAAGCTGAAATTATTTTACGGAAACTGCTCGTTTGTTACACTTTGTCCAAAGAATGTTTGTTTCGGACCACATGTATATAGTAAGTTTTAAACAATATATTTCCGCGGAGTTTGTTGTAGTAATTTATTGTATAATTACTTATATTATAAGCTTAAATGTCATCATGTTCTTATTATTGAAACAATTTATGATGGCGCTTTTTTAATTTTTGTTTTACTGTGAAACAAATTATAAGAGAATTGAACCTGAAATCTAAAAGACAAAAATACCTGCCTCTATTATATTTTCAAAAATGAAATGTAAGGACTTTGATGAAAGTCGTGAAATATGAATTTTCGACAGTAAACAGTCCATCCAGAAGGTAAATATCCAGAAGGTAAATAATCACAGTCACAGACATTTCTAAAGAAGTCCATAAATGTATAACAGTAATAGTATAATGTATATCTGAAGTCAAACGTGCTTTTCTATTCTCAAGGCCTAAGATGATCGCCTCATATATTTTAGTGCTATCATACGAAAAATCGAAATCTATACGTTCCACTAAATCCAATATCACTAAAGTTAAAATCAACTACAAACACTTGAACAGTTAACCAAAATATACGGAAACAGGTGAAATGCAATAAACGTTACCGTAAACACGATGTTGTCGTTCATTGTACTCGTCTTCGAGTTTCGAAGCGTTATTTTGTTCAGTGCTGATGTTAAGGTTATTTTGTACATCGACAATATTGAATTTGATATTGAATTTTGGAAATTGGACGCTGTGATAAAATTGTATGGCTTTATTTGTAATGTTTTTAATTTGCTTCCTAATGACTTAGTGTAATAAATTTAAAGCTTCATTAAGTTACACATGTAAACTCAGGCATAGAAATAGTAAAAAAAAATGAACACATACATATAACCAAACAAAGAAACAGATAAATTACAAATCTAAAGATACAATCCGGTTTAGGTTCAAATCACTGACATATGTCAGAATATGACATGAAAATATCTCCTATAGTGACATATAAGTCACTTCTGAGGATTAGTATCAAAATAAGATACATCTACGCTCGATGAAAAGAAAATAAATATATGTACCTACGTGACAAACTCACAAAGCTCCTTAACTTCCGATACCACGTATAAACTTATGATATCATACGAGAAATAAAAACGTAGAAACACTCGCATACTAACGAGTATTAAAATATGTTCCAGAACATTCGCAAGAAACTGGAATTGGATTCCGGAGTTCAAGCGCAACCCGCGCTTGTTATGCGGGAACTTTTTTGTTTGTGTTGCGATTCCGAGGTGCAACTGCCCGTGACGGTGAGTGTTGGAGGCGGCAATTGTTGAAGTGAAACTTCTTTATAGGGGTTGGAAAAAAATTAGTGTAACATTTTTTCGTTACGCGCCATCTTTTTCTGTTACGCGCCATCTTTTTTTTCCGTTACGCACCATCTTTTTCTTATCCCTACCACGCGTGATATTAGATAGATTATTATAGATTACATTATTAGATAAAGTTTAAGAAAAGTCTTTTATTAAACTTTATCTAATTTAACTTTATTTAACCAATTTCTGTAAAGTTGCATATAGTAAATTATTTTTTGAAAAATAACGTCATAAAGAAGTCTCACTTCTTACGTACGCTAGTACACGCACACATTTTTTTTTTACTAGATTGTCATAAGGAGGGTAATCTTTTCGACTGTGTATGTTGATTTTTATGAGACAAACAACATAACAGAAAAATCAACTATGAGAACGTATGTGTTGGGGACATCACCGTAAACACCCGAAGGTCTGGAAGAGCGTAATTACTCTCCCGGGAAATTCTCTATAGGGGCGACCTGCTCACAGGACTCTGGTTGCGTTCTGTTGGAGAACTAGGAGTCATAAAGCCATCAAGGAGTTTCAGTGTGGTAAAAATCCCACATAACCAAGTGCTCTATCAGCTCTGGTACCTTTTTAGTATTCAAAAACAAAAAAATGTGCTCTAGATACGAGGAGAGACAACTGCCCGACAGTTAAACATAAAGAGAGTTACAGCCAATGTTTTATTACGAAAATATATGACTCCATACGAATTTACACAGGCAATATACCACGTTGGTATTTGGACAATACAACCCAAAGAGACTTTATATCTATTTAATTCAATTTTAAGACTAATGTACTCGTAAAACTTTGCCGTAAACCAATAACAGTATGTGACAATATTGTTGAACCTTTATACCTTTGGCTTCAGTCATGGATTACTCAATTCCTCCCCTCCTTGGGTCGTTCACTCATTGCTGAGTATCGTCCTCGAGTGTCCCTCCTCAGTCTTCTCCCTTATGAGCTTCTGCCATTTCTGGCTGTCACTGGTGCAATGTAATGGTCGGGTGATACTGGTAACTAGTTCTTCGGATACCTGATCCGACCATCTTTTCATTATTCAATTACCAACATATAAAATCTACCCTGCTATCGAGCTATGCCGTAATACTCCTCACTCTCACTCGAGGGTCACAAATCGCTTCTAGCGTTAATAAACATTACAAGCGTTGCATTAAGCGTTGAAAACATCTATATATGTCCAATTTTACAAGGCCACGAAATTTCATTGCAAATTAAAGCTTCAATTTGTCAAACTTCACTCAATGCGTCGCACCAAAGAAAGAAAGAAAATGTTCCGTATCCAAGCGGTAAAAAATATGCCACATCCACATAATAAAGATCCTTAGTAAAATTGCATCCGCAAGCACCGAGTTGCTTCCACATAATTAGATTGCCTCTCCAAGAGGGAAGGTGTAAAGAAAATAGCATAGTTTAATTTAATTCTATTCCTCTCAACGAGATTTATGGAGCTTTCTAACTTGGTTTAACAAGTGTTCTGCGTTAGTTTTCTTTATTGTTCGCGTGTAGCCTAATATTTATTTAGATTATAGTTATTACTTTTATAGTTTAAGCTTTTTAGGATTCCGTACCCAAAGGATAAAAACCCTATTACTAAGACTCCGCTGTCCGATTGTCCGTCGCTTGTCTGTCCGTCTATCTGTCACCAGTGTGTATCTCATGAACCATGACAGCTAGACAGTTGAAATTTTCACAGATGATGTATTTCTATTTTCGCTATAACAACAAATACGAAAAACAAAATAAAATAATTATCTAAGGGGGCTCCTATATGGATTTTTATAGTGCGAAACCCTTAGTGCGCGATTCCAACTCGCACTTGGCTGTTTCTTAATATACACAAGGTAGAACGAGTAAGTTTTGTATTAGTATGAACGAGTATGAGTATGAAGGACGTGGTTGCCTGCTCACATTCACTTCTTACACCAATGTGGGGTTAGATTAATGCCAACCTCCCCGGTCACGACATATGCATTCTACTACTTTGCTTAACTCCAGATAGAAATACCATCTATTTTCAGTTTTTTGGAAAGTGTCTGCAGCTTAGAGTTTATTTAACTAAGTACACTGCTGGACATCATCCATCCATCAATATGCCCTTTAAGGTCCACTGCTGGAAATTGGCGTCCCCTAAGTGGCACCACTCCAACCGGTCCTGTGCCTCCTGAATCCAACGGTTTCCCGCTGTCTTCTTCAGGTCATCGGCCGACCCATTGCCATTTCAGCTTACTAATTTTGAGAGTTGTGTTGGTAACCTTTGTTCGTCTACGGATTTCATCGTTGCGAATCATGTCTCGTAGCGAAATTCCGAGCGTAACCCTCTCAATAGCACGCTGAGCGACCCTGAGCCTCCGAATGAGGCCTACAGTGAAGAACTACGTTTCGGCGCCGTTGGTCATCACTCGAATAACTTCGACTATCACTGAGGAATTGCGGACGAGAAGATACTACGTAATTTCCCGAACTGCTAGACATAGTGTTTCCCTAATCGGGATGTTTGCCAATAATTACCACAACCGGCATTGTGTGAGAAACTTTTAAATTGTGTACAAACCTTCTAACCACATTTATGGAAATAAATAATTATGATTATGATGATTGATTTTATATAGGAAGACGCTGTTGTTTTGACTTCTAAATGTTGACTTTCAGTCCCCTAAGACATCTTTAGGAAGACAGGGAGTGGCACTATTCTACACCATTACACGTAACATAACCTATTAGTTTGCATCAATTTACTGAAAAACCTACTGCTGCAGTGAAATAAATTGCATTTTATTGTTAGTGTATAAAATAAAATAGTACCTTACCGTAAAACCCTCTCTGTTCCTTATAAAAATGACTACGTCCTTTCATTTTGCACTCCGTAACCGCTCACGTATGGACGCAACTAGCGAGACTCGTTTTGCGAAATATTTCCTAGAAAACCTGAAATATACAGATATCTACATGTACGAGCAATTTAAAATAGACACCAATATAAACGAATATTGATGTATTCTAGAATACGTCTTTTTTTGTACGTCTTTATCCCGAAGCATTTTAGATAGTGCTCTACTCTCGCCTCTTCAATGTCAATATTCTCAATTCAAAATGCTTTTATCACGTACATAAAATTCAATAACATTACATTAGCAAAAGAGCATGCAGTTTACCTGATGGTAAACTGACCACTTATGGTCACTGCCGCCCATGGATGGATCTTGGATCATGGATCTGTAATCAATCCTAGATAATATCAGCCTTGGCTGAGATTATCTACAGATGCGTTTATCCCTAAGGACTTTGTTGGAATACATCGGACGTGTATGTCTCCCTTATCACAGCCTTCAGACCAGAACACAGCAGCGCATAACTCTGCTTTTATTAGTTAGAAATATGTGTGACGGTTTTTACGGGGTCGAAACACGAGAAATTCATTCTTTAAAATGTACCCAAGCATACTATAGTAAATATGTTGTATAGTATTTTTTCAATTACGACTTAAAAGTCAATAAATTACAGTCCATTGCAATCAATGTAATATGTCACAATCAGACAATCCTTTGAGCTGCAGCGCATGCCAAAAACACGGACAGTCATACATACACCCGCAAAAAACGCTCTTGATGCAGTCGGATAATCTGCATGTGCTCGGTAAAAACTTTATCCGTATGTTTTCAAACGGCCGATTCGTCAAGTTGTCAGGTTTGTCCGTCACGTCGTCCCGCGGGACAGGGTTTTATGAGACCTGTCAAATAGCAAGACATACCCTCTTTTTTGCGTTACTTCAGCTTGTTTATGATTTCTCCTAATGCGTGGTAAGTATTTTGTTATGTGGGACAGGGTAAAATTATTTTTAGTTCAATTAAACCCCATCTTATGCTTCATCAGCACAACGCTTTTATGTTTTGGTTTAAATAAGGGGTAAAGATAAACTTATAAGATATTTCCAATGTCTCTCAAAATAGCGACATTGTGATCCACTTTGTTATAAATGTTAGCAACATTAAATAGAAGTTGGTCTTAAAATCAAAAGGTATCAATAGAGGTTGACTGAGAATGAGGACTTTGATTTTTACCTAGAGAACATTAATGGACACATGATAAAACAGGTTAAGATTAGGTCAATTAAAAAATAAGTAACAGTGAAGGAAGTAGTAAACTAAAATTTAAAAAAAGTTGAACAGCTTTTAACTTTGGTGTAACCTGAACATATTCACTATTCGCGGTATTTATAAAAAACGAAATCTACACTCATAGCCCACAATAGAATTTTCTCCTGTGTTTCGGGTGCCATGGACATACACAAACACCCAGACCCAGAACAAGAGTCAAAACTCATCATTCATCTGTCTGGCCTGGAATCGAACCCGGAACCCATTGCGTATTAGGTTGCGTAATCGCACCGCCACGCTGGTCGTCAAATATAGTATTCATTCAGTACGTCAGAACGATTTTAGGTAAGTATTCGCACTCTACAGTAAAGTTTATAAAACAACATTATTTTTATTTGTACATCATATTATATAGTTTTTAGTAACATTGTATTAATGTTTTTTTTTTTTTTATGTATCTGGGCGGTACTCGACCGCCTTGGGAATTGCCCGGGTAAAGGGCAATTGCCTTGAGGCCCGAAAATTTTACCCACCGTTGTTATGTTGACTTAGCCGTAGCATATTAGGGTCCCGGAGGGTAAGACGTCTCTATACATTACAGATTTTTAAGTACACTTCAAATTATTTATTGATTTTAAAGAATAAAAACAACAACTATGAAAACTTGTTTTACTAATGCTATATCATCAATTTTTTTCAAAGGTTATCCGGTCAGTGGGACCTAGTATGACCAAGTTTCAACTTAATCGATCCAACATTCGGAAATCAGAACCACAAGTATCATCATAACAGGTATAACATATCATATCATCATAACATATCATCATACCTACTCGTAGAACATTAGTTACGGAGTTTAAATCAAATCATATCATTTATTGCCTGAAAATGGGTACCTAAGTACAGATGGTAAATAGTAAACATAATGGATTCGCCAAATTTCATCTGTTAAGGCATGCAATTTATAAGTACTTATTATTACAGAGTCATTATTATATTAATTAGAAAAGATTAGATTAGAAACAAGGGTTATTATTATTACATACAAATATTATTAATTGATTTGATTTGATTTGGAATTTAACTCTTATTTTAACTTATGATTTGGAAATCATTTTTTTGTTGAACCTATTTATGTATTGGGGAAGCGGAGCGATACAATTTTCAAGAAAATCGTTAGAGTTAAGGTCAAAGTTATGATACACTTTAAGAAATAAAAATAAATATATAATTCTAGACCAAGAAGACACTTTGTTGAAAATAAAAACATCAAATGTTTAGGGTGCCGTACCTAAAGCGTAAAAACGGAACCCTATTACTAAGACTAAGAGTTTGAAGGTGGTAGAACAAAGGTTCGACCGGGGAAGTACCTACCATCGCCACACCTATTTCTAGCGTGAAGCCGTTCTTGCATTTCGATAGAAGGGTGTGGTTGCTGACACACTTTCATTTGAGGCGACTATCTTAGTCCTCGGGAGTAGCATAGCATCTTTGATTGACTTCAGATTAAACCCTCATTCTGCGGCAGTGACCACTTACCATCAGGTGGACTACATGCTAGTTTCACTTCCAATTTATATAAAAAAACTTCGCTGTCCGTCTGTCTGTCATTTAAAAATATACGTTGCTGTACGATAAACAGTACAAAAGTTAGCCATAAAGAGACCGGGTACAAAATTAATACTTCATATCTAAATATACACGCAGTACTATCTTAGGTTCATATAAAAAGCACCTTACAAATATATAAATGAATTTAGGTGATACTTACGCAATACAGACAGCATTAGAGACAATACAAACCAATGTACAATAATTTCTTGTTAAACCCGCAAAAGCTACAGCTAGGGATGCTAACATGAGTCGGATTACAGTATTTTTAATGCTTTAAAAATGTTAGCGTGTTCCTACTCCCGTGGACCAAGATGGTTCTCGTCAACCAATTTTTCTACTACTGGGCACGGGTCTTCTCTCAGAATGAGAGAGTTTACGCCCTGGTTCACCGCGGTTGTCAAGTGCGAATTGGTGAACTCAGGAGAAAATAAGTGGTTGGACTAGGATTGAACCTCGGACCTCCCGACGGAGAGGGCAAGTTTCAACCATTATTCGATCACTGCTCTTATTGTGGTACCTTCCCGGTCGAACAATATACATTCTACCACCTTGCATGCAGTACAAAGTAAATTCAAGCGACCCGTAGAACTATTAACTTATATTTTTGAAATCTTAAACTATAAAAAAGTAATTATGGATTACACATAAATACAAAACTATAAATATAAAATCCATATTTACAGTACGCTAGCCAACCCTATATCGCCGACCTTGGCGCTTGCGCTTAATGATTTTAAATGGCATTTATCCCGTAAACATTGTTTGCTGGTACAAGATCATGTGAATGTAAACCTCAAATGATCTTCTACTAGCAATCAAGAATAGATCTACCATCGTAATAGAAATGAATTATTTGCAAACAATAAATATAATCTTTTATCGGATTGAAGTAGCAAAAGAGCATGCAGTTCATCTGATGGGAAGTTGTCACTGCTGCATGGATGTCTATAAGCAACGTCATATAGAACAAAGGCTCTATGTGAAGGCAACCACAAACTCGTTGCTGCTCTTGAGGACTAAGATGGTCGCCACCTATAAAAGTGAGCCGGCAACCACACCCTACCACCGAAACGCAAAATTTCCTTTACGCTAGAAATCGTTGTGGCGGTGGTACCTCCCCGGTCGACTATACATTCTACCTTGTTCTACCGCCAACCGGCAACCAAAATATATTTTACAGTGCTGTAGGCAACCCTATAGCCGACCTTGGCGCTTGCGCCTAATGATTATAAATGGCATTTATCCCGTAAACATTGTTTGCTGGTACAAGATCGTTTGAGGTTTACATCGAGAATAGACACCATCGTAATAGAAATGTAGTATTTGGAAATGATAGTTTTGCGACGAACGCGTTTAAGTGGTTTTAACTCTCTACTTCAAGTTATGGTATTGCAATAAAATATCATACTAATATTATAAAGGCGAAAGTTTGTAAATGTGTATGTTTGTTACTTCTTCACATCTAAACGACTGGAGCGATTTTCATAAAATTTAGCAGGGAGTGAGCTGCCACTCTGAATTAACATAGAGGCTACTTTTTACGGTGGAAAAATATCTTATTCCCACGGGACAATCGACATATAGATTTTTTTAACGCGGGGTTCAGCTAGTTACCCATAAAAAACAATACTTATCCAAAATCTAAGTCTAGCAACTCAGTTCTTATTTGTAGGCGGAATGGGGGAGTGTTAGGTTTTCCGTTACGGAATTTCTTAATTCAGTCGCCGCTCTCAAAGCCCACGATAAAAGCTATGCAAAAACACGCTTTCTACACTCATAACCCTACACTAGGATTTTCTGTTGTGTCGTGGGTACCATGGGCACACACAAAACGAATACACAAACACCAAGACCCAGAACAAGAATCTAAGCTCATCATTCGTATAGCTGTCTGACCGGGAATCGAACCCGGGACCCACGGCGTGTTAAACCGGTGTGGTAACCGCTGTGCCACGTGGGTCGTCAAACCTCAGGTAAGTCTTATCTGGGGTTAATTATAAATATCCAAGGGCGGCAGTAGCCACTAACCATCATGTTCGTATGCTACGTATGATACTACATCCATATTATAAAATGTACATTGTACCCATTTTACAAAACAGCACGTCTTTTGTAAAAAAAATAATGATTCATTTAAGGTAAAGATTAATCGACATTCTACCCCGCCGGCGTGGCTAATTACAACGAATGGTACCCATCTCGTAAACAGTATTCAATTAACTGGAGTGTAATCTGGAGATGCTTCTCGGCAGGATGTAGTAGGCGGCCTTAATTTCTAAATTTATACAAAATTAGATTTGATTAAAGTCGGTTGGAATGTGAACCGAGTGAACATGGTATTTCGCTCGAAAATTGCCTTAAGACATTAAAAATGGTGTAATTAAAGCATACATAGCTCAATAATTATTTTATTTTTAAGACCCAGGTTCATTTCCTACGAATGGCATTCTTATACTCATAGGAAACCAATATTCCCAATCTCAAAGTTTAGGTACCTTTGAAGTAGGCAATTAATACCTGTAATCACACGAAAAAATAACACACACCTACGGTAGGTATTTCTACAGTTAACGGAAGTATAAAATCTGCCTTACATATATGTATGGGCATTGTCATGTTCCTTTTTACAAACCCTAGTACAACAACATGGCATATCGTCAACCCATTATTATCCCACTTCTGGGCACGGGTCTTCTCTCGGAATGAGAGTATTTTTAGGCCATAGCCCACCGCGCTGGCCAACTGCGAATTGTTGGATTTCACACACCTCCGAGAGCTTTTTTTTAAGAACTCTCGGGTGTGTAGGTTTCCTCATGATATTTTCCTTCATCAAAAAGCAGTCATAATTAATTTATAATACACACATAAATCAGTGGCCTGGGTTTGAACCTCAGACCTCCCGATTGACAGAGCAAGTTTCAACCATTAGGCTACCACAACAAGGCATAACTAGTCTTAAATGTGACTTTGATCCTAAAGCCAGTGTCAAAATGTCTCAATCTGTCCAACTACTAATGTAAACAGACCTTTACAAATATTTATTTATAGCGTTATCCCGATATCCGATAAGTTTCTGTCCAAATGTTTTCTTCGATTGTTTATTTAGGAATTGTGTAGATTTGAAGTAAGTTTCTTACTGCCCTAAGAGTTGACTTTTGATGTGAAACATATTGGGTATAAACTGGATCGTTGGCGTGGCGACGAGTCGCCATGATAAGGTATATATACTATCTATGTGTGAATGTACGGTGTGGCGAGCATCTTCAAATTAGTATAGAATTTATGTATTAAATGTACATAATTTTTTATTAAAATAAAGTCACCGTTTTCTGTAATAAATTCGTAATACTTCACTTTTATCATTACGGTATAATTTATTGCTGTAGTGCTACTGTTTTTTATGTTTATTACTTGTACGACCATGATGTTTTACATCTGCCAGGCGTCCCGTGACGGTTCATGTTTTTGTAGACTATTTTAGTCCACAGCGACAGCTATTCAGATCCATCCAACCATCAGCCCTATGAGGTCCACTGTACATAGGCCTCCACTAAATAACGCCAGGTCATCGGTCCTCCTGGTGGGGCGGCGAACTGTACTCCTTTTGCTTAAACGTGGTCGCCACTCGAGGATGTACCTTCCCCATTGGTTATCGTTCCTACGAGCGATGTGGCCGGCCCACTGCCACTTCAGCTTGCTTATTTTGAGAACTATATCGGTAAGCTCTATTCGTCTACGGATTTCATCGTTGCGAATCATGTCTCGTAACAAAATTCCGAGCATAACCCTGAGCCTCCGAATGAGACCTACAGTGAAGGACCCGGTTTCGGCGCCGTGAGTCATCACTGGCAACACACATTGCTCGAATAATTTCTAAACGCATATAGACATTTTTTTATAAGATTGACTTAGCAAACGAGCATGCAGTCCACCTGACAGTAAGTGGTCGCTGCCGCCCATTGACATTTGTAAGCAACCTATTACAGAACATTGGGTTCTATCTGAAGTCAATCACAGATGCGTCGCTACTCCCGAGGACGAAGATGGTCGCCTCATATAAAAGTGTGTCGACAACCATAAATATGACTGATCTCACCTGGGATTGATTACAGATGGTCTATATGCAGTAATGACCACTTACCTTCAGGTAAATAGTTTGAAACTCTCATATTATAAAAAAGAACATTCGAAATGCTAACAAGTCAGTACAAGTAAAATTCCACGAAAAATATTGTATAAAGTTGTTTCCGTGAATAAAACGAACCATTGAAAGACACTTAGTATTTTATTTTAGAGAATCCTTTGTTAACATAGTCTTCATTTTGCCGGCAATTTATTCTAGATACTTTATTGTTAGTGAAAACTCCAAACTTTAGAGTTCAGTACCAAAAGTAAATTGGTCTGAAATACGTAGCTGTGATCATACAGCGTGACTGTGGAATAAATTGGGTAAATCTTGTTATTTCTGTTTCACGGAAATAAGTCGTCGTCATCGTCAACACATTATTGTCCCGCTGCTGGGCATGGGTCTTCTCTCGGAATGAAAGACTTATAAGCCATAGTCCACCGCGCACTTCACACACCTCCAACAACTATTGTTTTTTTAAACTTTCGGGTGTCACAGTTTCCTCACGATGTTTTCCATCACCGAAAAGCAGTGGTTCCATCCATCCATCCATCAGCCTTTTGATGTCCGCTGCTGTACATAGGCCTCCCCTAAATGGCGCCACTCGAACCGGTCCTGTGCTCTCTGAATCCAACGGTTTCCCGCTGTCTTCTTCAGGTCATCGGTCCATCTGGTAGGGGGGCGACCTGTACTCCTTTTGCCTAAACGTGGTCGCCACTCGAAAAGCAGTGGTTATTAATTTCTAATACGCACATAATTTTAGAAAAATCAGTGTTGCGTGCCTAGGTATGAACCTCGGACTTCCCGATGGAGAGGGCAAGTTTCAACCATTAGGCTGTCACTGTTTTACCATTAGGCTATCACTGCTCTAAACGGAAACGGAAATAAATAGAGAAGGATAATAGCAAAAGTAACAAGCATACAGCCCTGATAGTAAGTTGTCACTGCCGCTCTTTGACTTATAAGCTTCAAATGAAACGGGTTATATTCGAGGTCAAGCACAAATGCTTGCTACTTCTAAGAAACAGAACCGGAATATGCACCTTTTCAGCGAAGCACAAGGACTACTACACGCTAGAAATAGTTTTTTTATCTGATTAAAGTAGCAAAGAAGTCCACCCACCTGATGCATCGAGTGCAGTCCACCTGATGGTAAGTGGTCTCTGTTGACCATGGACATCTGTGATACATTCATTTGCACGCGGGCGAAGCCGCAGGTACAGCCAGTACTAAATAATTGTACCCTAGTATGTCTAATAAGGGTATTGTGTTTCGACCCGCGTGGCGGAGCGGTTACTATACGGGTGTGATGCGCAATGGGTCCCGGGTTTGATTACCGGACAGATAGGTATCTGAATGATGAGTTTAGATTCATGTTCTGGGTCTGGGTGTTTGTGTATTCGTCTTGTATGTGTTCATGGTACCCACGACACAGGAGAAAATCCTAGTGTGGGGCTATGAGTGTAGAAAGCGTGATTTTGTTTGGCATGTTCTATTGTCCCAACGGCTTGAGGGATTGTAACAGGTGTAATATCATTTGAATCGTTCAGGTTATCGTAGATTGGCTATAGAACTCCAATAACTCGCACGTAACTCAAGGTCCACCACGTCGCACTTGGCCAGTGCGGTGGACTATAGCCTAAAACTCTCTCATTATGGGAGAAGACCCGTGCCCAGCAGTGGGACAATAATGGATTGACGACAACTCAAGAAGTATAATCTTTTAGTAAAAATTGCATAGAAATCTTTTCACTATTATTTGAGAAAAAAATACAGACAGAGAGCTTTTTGGCACTTTGGTTTATAAAAAGTATAGATTATGTTCTCAAAATAAATTCATATGTAGAATTAGGATCACGAAGACTGAAGTAGCTGAGCTCGAAGTGTTTTGGCGTGTATGACTGCGGTTTGATTGTATATTTGCGAAGAAGCCACGCCAGACCAACCTTCATTTCCAGAAGGGCCAACTTGACACCTGCAAATAAATTCAATTGTATTGTTACTCCTTCATTTACTTTTATTTGCTTTTTAAGGTTGCGCACCAAAGGATTTGAAAACCGACAAATTTAAGAGTTTTCTACAATAAAAGTTCTCAAAAGTAGGTAAAGTCTACGAATTGGCTCTAGACCGCTCAGCTCAGTGGATTAAAACCTAAAACTTCTTATTTAAAAAATAAAGTAAGTATTATTCGCCTGAAGAGTTTTAGCATGAAAGTGTAACAAAGTAACACATTTACTATATAATATTCGAATTATTTTAACTATAAGTGTTTCTAAATATACTCACTGAAAAATGATCTAAATTTTTAGACATACACAATTATTTACAAAGCTCTTGTTTTGCTTCAGAGAATGGTTTGACAACATCAAATTGTTCTGACCTCTAAATGTTAATTGGCTGAGCAAACAAGACTTCGCAGAACATTATAATGTTAGAATTTTATGTTGCTTTAAATGTTATTAAGATATTTTTAGAAATTGTTTTATGTCACTTTCATTTACACATGTGCTTTGTGGGACGTTTTAATTTAGTTCTCTCTATAAAGTAGACTGCAACCAGGCGACATACCCTTGAAACAGCGGGTTGAGCGTGAGATTCCCCGCAGAAGAGTCTAACAGGAAGAGTCCATCACAACGCTCAAAGGCCTCCGGTAGTATTCCGTTGGAGATCGCGGAGTCCTCTACTTAGCAAAGTAAGCCACCAAAGGAGTACTAATGCGGTAAATATCCCATTAAATATATTTGTACAATCTGATGTCACTCTCACTTCACCGTATTTGATACTCTTTGAAGGTTTCCAACCCATCTTCAAAGAAAGGTATTGAGTTAAGTAAATTCGACCTACTGAAATTGAGTATTAAAAAAATACAAACCTATACAACTCCGTTTTCCTTCACCAAAAGGTAAGTAACTATATTTAACAATTTTAGACTTATTTTCCGTAGAAAATCTATCCGGATCAAACTTATTGGGATTGGGAAAGTACTTTTCGTCTGTATGGAGTGCATACGTTGGAATTACAACAATTGTATCTTTTTCTATTTTCACGTTACCGACGGGCAGTACTGTATCTTTATGGCATCTTCGATGGATAGACGCGATTGGTGGATATTTTCTTACAGTTTCATTTATTACCATTTCCATATATTCAAGTTTACCAATATCTTCATATCTGAGAGTGCCATTATTTTTGTCGAAAATCTCGTCAATCTCCTCGTGCACTTTTTTTAACACTTTTGGATTAGTCGATAGCTCTAATAAAGCAAAATGCGTAGCATTTGCTGTGGTTTCAATACCACCAAGAAGGAAAATAAATGCTTGAGCTGCTAAAAAATTCGTATTAACGTCTGTTTCGTAACCAGTTACAAAATCATTCAATTTTCCTCCATCTGCAAATTTCATACATGTGTCAATAAAGTCATAATACACCGTTTTATCGTTCCGGCGCCGCTCCAGTATTTTTTCAATGATATCAATAAACAAGTCTTGAAAGTGTCCAAATGCCTTTATATTCAGCAATTTATATAATTTTGGAGATGTATTTAAAATTGTGAATAGTAAATTAAGTTTCATAGATGGTTTTCCAGATTTATACGATATTTTGCTGAAAATAGTATTTATTTTATTTGCTGTTTCCTTCTCCATGCCTAGTATAGCGCGGCTGATGCAAGCTGTCGTGTATGCATAAATTGCATTTAAGGGTTTTTTAATAATTTGAGGATTATGCTCTATGAAGTCACTAAAATCTCTTGCACACTTTTCAGTTATGTAAAATATATTTCTCAGCTTGGTTATTGTAAATTCCGGTGACATTTTTTGTCTCATTAATTTCCATCTTTTATAGTCTTCGACGAAAAATAAATTATCTGCGAGAACATCTGAAGTATTAGCACTCATACCTCTTGAATAAAAACTATGAAAATCTTCATGTAACACGGCTCGTATATTTCCTATTTCTCGCAAAATAAGAACTTTTTTCATAAAAATAAATGTACCAACATGAGGTAAATTTGGATTGGCATCATATATTGCCTTAAATAGTTCAGGCAAAGGCCGTTTTTCTGTTACAAACCTCCATATTAATCCATTCACCTGCTTTATATTTCTCTTTTTCCAATAATCTATATCAATAGTTAAATATTTAATCAAAACAATCATTAAACATATTGTTAATAATATAAATAATAAACCAAACATTGTCAAGGCACTAGTTATATTAGGAGAATGAAAGAAGAATGATGAAGTTTCTGTCTTGTATAAATACCCAAGCGTTAAATTTAATATAGGTGATTATTATTTTTAATTACATAACAAGGTAATCTCATAAAAACTAAGCAGGATTAAGCAAGGTTTTTGAAAATATTTCTCTGTTCTGTAGTGGCTTTTGGTACCTTAAAATTTGTTAAAATTATCGATTGAATGTATTTTTTGATTCACATGATGGTACGTAAGCGCTGCCGCCCATGGATGTTTATAAGCAACTTCATATAAAACAAGGGTAATGTAAGGTAAGCAATTTTATATGGAACATCTATCTAAAGTCAATCAAAGATGCGTTGCTACTGCCTAGCCCTAATATGGTTGCCTCATATAAAAGTGACTGATTAAATTTCAGCAACGCGCAAGCACTTTCAGTCTACCACCTTCTTCTAATATAGCAGCAACAAAATACTGGTGTTTCATAACTCTTACAGTGAGTTAAAAGAAACCGAACACAAAATTTAGACAAATTTACTTGAAATCTTAAAAAATATTTAGGTTTTTACATACACTATGTGCCTTTACAGTACGTACAAACAAAAAATATAGAAATAAACTACTTACCCAAATTATGTCTCCACATGCTGCATATAATATGTACAAGTACCTTTTTTTTCGAGGGAGAACCTTCAAAAGGTACCCGTCGCCGTGGGAGCAACGCCGGGTTATGTGGGATTTTTACCCCACTCACCGTGCCTCTCGATGTTTACGACGGCATGCAGCCACACATGCCATCGTCTTACGTGGGGTCACTTGGCTGGAAGGTCTGAGCTGCCACTCTTACCGCCAGAAATCCCTTTTAGTCGCCTCTTACGACAGGCAGAGGATATCGTAGCCCCATTCTGGTCCCGGAACTACAGGGACAGCGCACAAGTAAGTTTTTTTTTGTTTTCGAGAGCGAAACCTTCAAAAGGTACCCGACGCCGTGGGAGCGACGCAGGATTATGTGGAATTTTTATCGCACTAAAACCCCCCCGGTGGCCGTCCTCGGCGCTACTATAAAGAGGACTCCGGTATCTCCAACGGACCGCAGTCGGAATTCTCTCAGCGCGTTGCCCCATCGGGCTCCTCCCAGATGGGCGGTTGGGTCCTCCGCCCCGTCTAGTCTTTACGGCAGTATGCGACCACACAAACCGCCGCTCTTCCCGGGATCGCCTGAACGAACGATTCGAGCTCCCACTCTAGCCGCCGGCAACCCCGGAAGCCCCAATTAGTCGCCTCTTACGACAGACAGGGGATGCCGTAGCCCTATTCTGATCCCGGAACTACATGGCGCAATGCCCAAGTACTCTCTTTTCCGTTAATTGTTTTTTTACAGTCGACCATTTGTATTTGTGCATTTTAGTTTCTATTACCTCTATCTTGTAACTACTTTAAATCTAATATTTTTCGCTTATATTAGCTGCTGACATATTAAGCTTGCCTTGTTATCATTATTGTACACCCTCCCCTCTTTCTTATGTGATATTTTTCCTTCAGCGATTTTAAGGTTGTCTGGAAAAGATCGCTATTTTAGTAGCCTTTTGTGCCTTACATTATATGTCCTTTATTTTTGGTATATATCAGGTGTTGGTGTACAATAGAGTTTTTGGATTGTATTGTTTTGTATTTTTTACAATTCATTTAATTAAATGACTACCAAGTCACATTTTCGCCTACGAAATTTGGCACACGAATTTCGCTTGATTTCTTGGTATTGTTAAAAGATTCACGGAACCCTGCTTATTAAGCGTAACTTAAACTTTTCGAGAAATATTTTAATGAAAATGTAAGATGGAATGTGTGTATTTTTTTTTTTTTTGTAATTAAAGTTAATTGATTTTAAATTCACTATACAAAAAGCGTAATCTTAACAAAAAAAAAATAACTGATTTGTAATATTGTTATGTTTATAGCTAGTCCTAGCGAGAGTGGAGTGAGCGGTATGTCTGATAAAAAGAAGTCATTTTAATCTAAAATAATCATTGCGTGTCGCGTGTTTCCGTCCAGTTTTTCCCTTAAAGTTCTAACGGTAACATTGTGTCTGATAGAAGAATCGTAATCGTTTATCGTTCAATGAGTGTTTTTTGTAGCAACAACTCGTCGATATAAAGACAGGTAAATACACGTAACTTTTAATATTATTGCCAACAATATAAAAGGAAATTTATAAAGGAATAGCCATTTAGAATATTTTATTTTACACAACCACTGGATCGAAACTCGGCCTCAACTATGTATGAAGATCCGACAAGAAACTCAGCAGGTTTTTTATTTTTACCCTGTTTTTTCCAATTTAAACCGTATTGTTTCTAACACGGAGAATAAACATGATATGGAGATAGAACATGGGGCCTATCTGAAGTCAATCACAGATGCGTTGATACTCCCGAGCACTATGATGACCGCCTCATATAAAAGTGTGCCGGCAACCAAAAGTAAAATTATTAGTCGGGTAAAATTATTAAGTATTATGTTCTCAAAATAAGTTCATATGTAGAATTTGGATCACGAAGACTGAAGTAGCTGAGCTCGAAGTGTTTTGGCGTGTATGACTGCTGTTTGATTGTATATTTGCGAAGAAGCCAAGCCAGAATAACCTTCATTTCCAGGAGAGCCAACTTGACACCTGCAAATAAATTAAATTGTATTATTACTCTTGCATTTACTTTTATTTTGTTGTTAAAGTTCCGCACCGAAGGATTTGAAAACCGCCAAAGTTAAGGGTTCTCTAAAATAAAAGTTCTCAAAATTAAGTGAAGCTTACAAATTGGCACTAGGCCAGCCTAGTGGGTTATAACCCAAAACTTCCAATTTCAGAGAAGACCCGTATCCCAGCAATCCCTTATTTTAGGAATTGACGAAGACCCAAAAGGTAAAAATAGAACATTATATTATCCAAGCTTCTGCTGTCTATCCGACTATTATAAAAATCCATCTCTTATTTGTACATAATGTGATTACTATTGCTGCTATAGCAAAACATATCAAAATATTAAAAAAACGTTCTTGTTTTTGAAGTGAAACTTCTTTAGGCGCATGAGGGTAAAATTTTTACAGATGAAACGTCACGCCGGTATGCAACGGAAGTGTCGGAAAAGAGAGAGAGAGTGATCGAGACCGATTGAGAGAGAGTAAGACAGGGCGAACGTAGCATGAGCAACTAGCCGTGGAGTGAGAGTAGGGAGCAAGCGAGAGAGAAAGATTGAGAGAAAAAGTGAGACAGAGCGAACGTCGTATCACGCCTTTTTCCCTTCCTCTTAATCTTGGAAATTTAAAGTTTTAGATTTGTATAAATATAAACAAGATTTATAAATTAGTTATAAGTTTCACTTCTGACATGTGTACTTTGTACGCACGCATGTTTTTTTTTCACACTAATGCGAAAAAATCGCGCTTGAAATTACATTGCATAGCATTGAAATCAAAAGTCAATAAGATTTTTATTTTGGAAGCTTTGAAGATGCGCGAGATTTTAAAATTTTAGACATATAATTACGTCAGTCAAATTATTTTTTAATATATTTTTAATAAAGAATATCCTATGTTTTTAAATACTTCTAAGAATACGTATAATACAGATACAGAGGTTGTTTCAAATTTGCAGCAGCAAGAATTTGGAATGATTTACCTCCTCCTATGAGAAGAAAATTGAGCACAGAATATTTCAAAGTCAAATATAAATTTGCCTTGTTAAAAAGACAACTTGCTGCTGAAAATTTGAAACCCGCCTATGTGCAATATTTACAATTGAAGGAGTTTTTTACTGTTAAGTAATGACAGTTACCTATATTAAGCCTTATACCCTTTTATATGCTCGTACAGTCACACATACACACACACACAGACACATACAAACGCACACCCACCCACCGACACACTAACACACACACACACACACGCACACACTCGGATCTCATGTCCCAGATGAAACCTCAGCGGCTGGCGACTCTCCTACCCCGCCTAACACCTCAGGGATTAATGGAGCGGCTGAAAAACAGCGCTACTCGAATCACCGATTCCGAGTTAGCAAGGCTGAGTCGATTCCTTTTGCCATGTCAATTCTATATATATAAATGTATTATTTTTTTGTATTATTTCAACAGTTTTTGGCAATAAACGTTTATTATTATTATTATTATAAATATTTTCATATTAATCGGTTTTTCAGCATGAAAGCGTAACAAACAAACTAAAATTCACATTTACAATACCAGTAAGGATGGAGGCGCAGAAATAGGTACGTTATATGTGCATTTAGTACTTACTATATATTTTTAACATTTCTAAACGTACTGAAAAATGTACTAAAATTTCAGACGTACACAATTATTTACAAAGCTTTTGTTTTGCCTCAGAGAATGGTTTGACAACATCAAATTGTTCTGACCTCTAAATCTTAATTGGCTGAGCAAACAAAACTTCGCAGAACATTATAATGTTAGAATTTTTATGTTGCTTTATATGTTAATTAAATATTTGCAGAAATTCTTTAAGTAATTTTCATTTACGTATGTACTACGTGAGATGTTTTCATTTAATTATATCAATTAAGTAGACTGGGACCAGGCATACCCTTGAAACATTGGATTGGGCGTAAGCTTCCCCAAAAAAGAGTCCGACAGGGTCACCACGCTCAAAGATCTCTGGTAAAGCAAGCCACTAATCGTATCCAATCCAATCCAATAGTAACCAAACCTTCATAGACCTATTTAAAGGTTTCCAGCCCGTCTTCAAAGAAAGGTATTGAGCTAATTCTACCCAGAATTCTACCTAGAGAAAGATTTTAATTGAGTGTTTAAAAAGTTTTATACATACCTATACAATTTCGTTTTCCTTCACCAAACGGTAAGTAACTAAATTTAACAATTTTGGACTTATTTTCTGTAGAAAATCTGTCCGGATCAAACTTATTGGGATTGGTAAAGTACTTTTCGTCTGTATGGAGTGCATACGTCGGAATTATAATAATTGTATCTTTTTCTATTTTCACCTCGCCAACGGGCAGTACTGTATCCTTATGACACCTTCTATGAATAGACGCGATTGGTGGATATTTTCTTACAGTCTCATTTATTACCATTTCCATATATTCAAGTTTATCAATATCTTCATATCTGAGAGTGCCATTATTTTTGTTGAAAATTTCGTCAATCTCTTCGTGCACTTTTTTTAACACTTTTGGATTACTCGATAGCTCTAATAAAGCAAAATGCGTAGCATTTGCTGTGGTATCAATACCACCAAGAAGGAAAGTAAATGCTTGAGCTGCTAAAAAATCGGTATTAACATCCGTTTCATAACCAGTTACAAAATCATTCAATTTTCCTCCATCTGCGAATTTCATACATGTGTCGATAAAGTCATAATACACCGTTTTATCCTTCCGGCGCCGCTCCAGTATTTTTTTAATGATATCAATAAACAAGTCTTGAAAGTGTCCAAATGCCTTTATATTCAGCAATTTATATAAATTTGGAAATGTATTTAAAATTGTGAATACTAAATTAAGTTTCATAGATGGTTTTACAGAATTATACGATATTTCGCTGAAAATTGTTTTAGTTTTATTTGCTGTTTCCTTCTCCATGCCTAGTATAGCGCGGCTGATGCAAGCTGTGGTGTATGCGTAAATTGCATTTAAGGGTTTTTTAATAATTTGAGGATTATATTCTATGTAGTCAATGAAATCTCTTGCACATTTTTCAGTCGTATAAAATATATTTTTCAGCTTGGTTATTGTAAATTCTGGTGACATGTTTTGTCTGATTATTTTCCATCGTTTATAGTCTTCGACGAAAAATAAGTTATCTGCGAGAACATCTGAAGTATTAGCACTCATACCTCTTGAATAAAAACTATGAAAATCTCCATGTAACACTGCTCGTATATTTCCTATTTCTCGCAAAATAAGAACTTTTTTCATAAAAAGAAATGTACCAACATGAGGTAAATTTGGATTGGCATCATATATTCTCTTAAATATTTCAGGCAAAGGCCGTTTTTCTGTTACAAACCTCCATATTAATCCATTCGCCTGCTTGATATTCCTCCTTTTCCAATAATCGATATCAGTTGTTAAATATTTAACCAAAACAATAATTAAACATGTTGTTATTAATATAAATGTTAAACCAAACATTATTAAGGCACTAGTTATATTAGGAGAATGAAAGAATAATAATGAAGTTTCTATCTTATATAAATACCCAAGCCAGAAATTTCATATCAAGGTAATCTGATAAAAACTAAGCAAGTATAAGAAAGGTTTTTGGAAATAGTGTTCTGTTCTGTAGTGGCTTTTAGTACCTTAAAAATTGGTTAAGTTATAAATAGTTTGAGTTTTTTTTATTCGATAATAATAGCAACCAAGCACGCAGTTCATCTGATAATAAGTGATCACTGTTGCCCACGGATGTTTATAAGCAACTCCAGAGGGATAGCAACTTCATAGAACAGGGGTACGTTACAATTTGATATAGGACATCTAAAGTCAATTAAATATGCGTTGCTACTGCCTAGCACTATTATGGTTGCCTCATTTAAAGTGAATGAACTGACTAATTTGAAATGACTGAATAAATTGCAGAAACGCGCAAGCAATTTCAGTCCATCACCTAGTTCTAATATAGCATCAAGAAAATTTTGATAAATTCACGTGAATACTTTAAAATATTTTGGTTTTTACTTATATGCATTTGAATTTGTTTTTTAGTACGTAAAAAAACAAATATAGAAATAAACTATCCAAATTATGTCGCAGCATCTATATGATATAATTGCAGCATCTAATATGAACAAGTAACTACTCTTCCCTTTTCTGTTAATTAATAATAATAATAATAATAATAATTTATTGTTCATAACTCTGGTGCCCATTGTAATTGTTCTTAAATAGTGGACCATTTTGTATTTGTTATAATTTATTTAATTAATTTGTAGGCACATTATAGCTTAAGAAATTTGGCAACACGAATTACGCAATTTTTTTGGTATTTTGGTATTGTTAAAAGATTCACGGTACCCTGCGCATTAAAATTGACTTAAACTTTTCGAGAAATATTTAAATGAAAATGTAGGATAAGCTGGAATTTGTGTGTAATATTATTATTTTTGTTTGTAATTAAAGTTAATTGATTTTAAATTCACTGTACAAAAACTTAATCGTAACAAAAACTCTAAAGACCTTATTTATAATATCAGGTAATATGATTATGTTTATTATTAGGACTAGCTACCTAGCAATAGTGGAGCGGGCGGTGTTTCTGATAGAAAAAGTCACTTTAATCTAAAAGAATCATTGCGCGACGCGTATAACACGCGTGTTCAGTATTTTTCCTCTAAGTTCTAATGGTTCTAATAGTAGTTGATAGAAGAATCGTAATCGTTTATCGTTCGATGAGCTTTTTGTAGCAACAACTCGTCGACATATAAAGGTAGGTAAACACACGTAACGTTTTATATTATTGCCAACAATATGACAATAGAGAACTGGGGTTCTATCTAAAGTCAGTTACAAATCCGTTGCTAAAATGAAGTTAAAACCGATGGCTACAATGTTAGTTTTGCTTGAGCCGTCAACCACACCCTTCTACTGAAACACAAAAACGCGTTTAGGCTAAAGGTGTAGTAGCTGCCGCGTCGAACCATATTCGTTCTACCAACTCAGAAAAAAATAATATTTCTTCAATGATATGAAAAAAAATGGTTTTATTTTTTATAGCCTTACAAGGGCACTTACAAATAACCAGTTACAATATTTTATTTTACACAACCACTGGATTGAAACTCGGCCTCAACTAAAGAGATACAGCAAGAAACTCAGCGGGTTTTTTATTTGTACCCTGTTTTTTCCAATTTAAACAGTATCACTACATAGTATAAAACTAAGTTGCTTCCTGCTGTCTGTCCCTATGTATACTTAAATCTTTAAAACTACGCTATGAATTTTAATGCAGTTTTTTAATAGATACAGTGATTCAAGAGAAAGGTTTTTGTGTATTATACATGCATAATATAGTAGAGGAACACTGATAATTGTAGATTTTTGACTTTTAGGTGGAACGAAGTTCGCTCGGGTCAGCTAGTTGTTTATAACATGGAGAATAAAAGCTAACTCCAATCTTTTATATTTCCTCAAACACCTAACGAAGTGGAACTGGAAAAATATGTTCCCAAAAGCACGTAAAGGTCAAGCTCGAACAGATGCGCCAGGTGCGGACAGTAATGAGACCCGCCTCGGCAGGACCCTCCTCACTTCGGACACGTATTGGCTTGAGCCAAGCATTCCGTTGGACTTGAGAATGTTTCTTTGCACCTATGTATTGTTTAATATAATAAAATGATAAAATACTAGCTTATTCCGGTGGCTCCGCTTACTTTGATATGTGCTACTTTGAGTATTCCATTTGTTAAGCCAGGATATAAACTGTGTGTGTACCAAATTTCAGTGAAATCTGTACTTTGTGTAATAGTAGCGTAAAAAAGTAACAAACACATTCGTCCTAATAAATTTTCCCATTTATAATATTAATAGGATCAGATTGTCTCCACTTCCTGTAATAGGCTATATTAAATACCGCAAAGGGTCTATGCAAACTGCTAACTCAAACGCACTTATGAATATTTTTTTACGAATTTGTTCAACATAATTTCATCAGAAGAGATTGATCCAGCGAATTAGGATGTTACTAGGTGTTGGTTTTGAAAATAGGCAAATAATAAACACGACATTTTTTTTCAAAAACTACAGGATAACATAATTATTTTCCGAAACCAATTTGTTTTTAACACGGAGAATAAAAGCCAACTCTAATTTCATATATTTCCTCGAACACAAAACGAAAAATATGTTTCCAAAAAGCACGTAAAGGTCAAGCTCGGATAGATGCGCCAGGTGCGGACAATAATGAGACCCGCCTCGGCAGGACCCTCCTCACTTCGGACACGTATTGGCTTGAGCTAAGCATTCCGTTGGACTAGAGAATGTTTCTTTGTACCTATAAATTGTTTTATGTATTAAAATTGTAGCTTATTCCCGCGGCTTTTCTGGATTTCACGTTTACTATAATGAATATCGTCAACCCATTATTGTCACGGTTCATTTCTCAGAATGAGAGAGAATTTAGGCTACAGTCTACTGGCCAAGTGCGAGTTGGTAAACTTCACACACCTTTAAAAACTTCTTTTAATGAACTTTCAGCTGTTTAGGTTTATTCAGCTTGTTTTCCTTCACCGTAATAGAGTGATGATTTTTAATAGGCATAAAATTTTAGAAAGGTCAAGGTTGTCTCAGTGAAATTTCAGTGAAATACAGTTGTAGTTTGTCTTGTAATTGCGTGCAAAGGTAACAAACACATATTCCTCACAAAATTTCGCATTCATAATATCAATAAAACCAGTTTTTCCCAACTTCGTGTAATAGGCTGTAGAGGATCTACAAAGTTTTACTTCGAACCTACTCATGTGGATTTTTTCACAATTCGTTTAACATTTTTCCATCAGGATAGATCGTTTTATTTATTTATTTATTTATATATTTATTGCACTTTTAAAAAGTTACAATAGGGCAAACTTAATGCCTGATGGCATTCTCTGCCAGTCAACCCTGGGTGACTGGAAAATTTGCGGCAGGTGTTTAAACACAAAGAATATAGAATCGTCTAAGCGGATTCGGTGCGTTGTTAATAGGTGTTATTTTTATTAATAAGTAAATAATAAAAACGCCAGATATATATAAAAAACCCAAATACTTCCGTTTAACGAGTATTTATTATCGATAACTATTTATCTTCATCGATAGGTATACCGTCTAAAATCATAAACAAACTCTACTACCCGTTCACATACAATTTAACTTATTTCAAGGTAAAATTTGTGAATAAATATGTACTCGGATTTTATTTTTAGACATTATGTTATTATCTCCAAAAATAGAGCCATTTCATCGTTATTATTCATATTAACCCTATCATTGATGATCACGATAACGATTCAAGTAGGTATATTTTGGTTAAAGATGTAATCAAAAAGATGTACATATTTGTATGTATTGTTTTAAATTTTATATAAGTGTTATATATAGATATGTATGTATTTATATTCACGTATATTTATGTATAATTGTCATAGGAAAGTGCACGCACTACCATGTGTTAACTTATGTCCAGTCTCGGGTCTGCTGGAAGAGATTTCTTAAGAAATAAGCAGTACCTTTGCACTAAATGTTAATTATAAGTTCTCTTTTTTGTATTCTTTGTGTGTGCATAAATACATAAATAAATAAATAAATAAATGGTTTATATACATATTTCACACATAATTACGGTACATTTACTACACTAAAGTTTATATTTTAAATTATGTTCATTAACAAATAACTATTTCATTGGGATGTATTGTCTCTCAAGATTAATTCGTACGTCGCTTTCTGGTCTCTGATTGCGAAGAAGCTGTGCTCGAAGTGCACTGTCTGGTAGTTTTGTTCTCGTAATGTGAAGCGACGAAGCAGTAACGCCATACCAGCCTTCATTTGAAGACGTGCAAACCTTAGACCTGGAAAGATAGTGAAGTAATTATACTTTTAGGCGAACAGTGATAAAACTAATGATTGAAATTCGGTGTCTCAATCGAGGGTCTGGTGTTCGAACCTCAAGCAAGCATCTCCAATTATTCTAGAATTATTATGTATTTGAAATTATTGGTGCCGTACGGTAAAGGAAAAGATTGTAAGGAAAGCTATAGGATCTAAGGCTACAGAAAAGTTCTCAAAGTATGTAGAATGTTAGAGCAGTAGAATGTTATACCTACAATTCTCTCATTTTGAGTGTAGATCCGTGGATCCGTAGATCAGTAGAACAGCAATGGGTTCACAATAATATTGAGCTAGGGTTTCTCAGAATGGAAATTTAAGACATCGTTTACCATATTGCTCAAATGCAAACAAACGCGGACACAAATACTATGTATTGCGTATTCATCAAATGCCATGTATAATGAGGATCGTGTCATGAACGTATTTGTGGTTAGCGAACACCACTAATTGGAACAACGAGAGCTATCAAACGACGATAATGACCACTTTCCATACAGTAATCATGCAAAATACAAATGAAATGATTTGATAATCATTCGCGGCATTATTTCATGTAATAACTTCATTACTATTAGCGTTAAATGAAGGAAAACGAAATACAATTTCAATTCGGAATCACATTAATTAAGCATGATATTCAAAATCAGATTATACTAAAACTCAATATAATCTGCTTAGAAGACAAAGTAACTAGCCTTTCTAATTCTGCAAGCAGACAATTATAATGAAACGATGGTCAATTTATTTTAAGACACTAATGCCCTCACTACGGGGTTATAACGTTTCCTCAAAACAGCTATTGTTTACGTATTCACTGATATATTGCAACGTATATAAATGCACGTGAACGGTTTACGGCCATACCTTGCAATGTAATTGGCAATTATGCAAAAATACATGAACAATGATTGATTTAAGGAAACAATCATTGTTCACGTTTGTGGAGGTTTGTAGTGGTTGCCGGCACACTTTTTTATGCGGCGACCATCATAATCCTCGGGAGTGGCAACGCATCTGTGATTGACTTCAGAGAGAACCCATGTTCTATTTGATGTTGCTTACAGGTGTCCATAGGCGGCTGTGATCACTTACCATCAGGTGCACTGCATGCTCGTTTGCTACTTCAATCAGATAAAAAAACTGTATAATCTCGTACTAAGGGCACTGTATTTATGTACCGTAGCGACAAATAGCAGCAGCATAGTTATAAATATAGCAGTAATTGAGCAATGGATAGAACTCAGTCTCCAAAATCGAGGATTCCGGGTTCACCCCTTGTAATTAATGAGATAGAATAATATTATAATAATGATAACAACTTAATTACGTACCTATACATACACGGTTTCCTCCACCAAATGGCAGATATGTATATTTGCCCATATTTGAGACGTTGTCTGATGCAAATCGTTCAGGATCGAATAAATTTGGATTGGGATACAATTTCTCGTCTCTATGCAACGCGAATACTGGAATCATAGCTACTGTATCTCGTTTTACTTTCAGTCCTGTTGGTAAGACAGTATCCTTCGTGCAAATTCTCTGTAAATTACCAATAGATGGATATTTCCGCATGGCTTCATTCAACACCATGTCTAAATATACTAGTTTCTCAACGTCGTCATATGTGAGTGAGCCTTTACAATTATCAAACACATTATCAATTTCCTTGTGAAGCCGTTTCAATATAGAAGGATTATTTGACAGTTCCAACAAAGCATAGTTCATGGTACTTGCAGAAGGATCAGCTCCAGCGATAAAGAAGAAGAATGCTTGAGCTGCCAGAACCTCATCTGTAGGCTCCAATTTAAAGCCTGTTGACAAGTCCTCTAAAATTCCGCTTTGTTGCAATTCTAAGCAGGTGTCTATAAAGTCATATCTCAATTCTTTGGTCTTTCTACGACTTTCCAGAACTCTTTTCATGACACCAATAAAGAATTTCTCGTGTTCACCAAACGTTTTCAAATTCAGCATGTTGAATATTTTTGGACTCTGATTAGCTAACATAAATTTCATATTAGATAAGAAGCTGGGTTCAAATATCTTCCAACTCATATCTATGAAAGGACTGTCCATGGTATTCTGTGTTTGTGTATCAATACCAAAGACTGAGGCACCAGTAGAAGCCGTAGTATACGTGTAAAGAGCATTGAAAGGCTTGCTTCTAAGCTTAGGGTTATTCTCCATAAAATCAACAAAGTCCCTCGCGCATCTTTCCATAATATAAAACATGTTCTTGAGTTTCATATGAGTGAAAACTGGTGAAATTTTTTGCCTCAACAATTTCCATCGCTGGTAGTCATTCATAAATAGTAAGTTATTAGCTAAGAGATCATTTGGATTCGTCACAATACCTCTGCTGTGGAAACTGTGGAAATCTCCTTGCAATACAAAAGCAATATCATCCACATCTTTTATCAAGAGAGTTGGCCTTGATCCCACGCTCATGCCAATATACTTATGATCGGAGTAACGATCATACAGCTCTTTGAATAACTCAGGAAGAGAACGGTTACCAAAAATGAAATTTATCAGAACATTATTCACATACGCTACATCGTTGCCTCTCCAATAATCGTTACCTCTTCTTAAATAGAGAACCAATAACACTATCACAATACCAAGTAATGTTAATAAGAGTAACATTGTTAAAGACACGAATTAAATAGCCAACTCAAACGACAGACTAAGTAGCTTTGAGCGGTCTACTAGCGTTTGCATACGTATAGTTTTACTGAACTCGTTCCCTTATTAATAATAGTATATAATGACCGCAATAAACAATATTTATCTAAGGACCTTGTCTCCCTAAATAGATTAACATGCATTTTACAACTAGAATTCAAATATTTATTAAGTTGTTAACAGCAGACCAAAAAAAGCTATATATGAAAATAGTACATACATAACATAAATACGTATGCTTTTTGGCTGATTTCTTTTCTTAGGGAGAAAAAAAAACTTCAAAAACAACTAAACAAAGTTCATAAAATTCTATTTTTTGTCGATCACTTTGGAAATTTATTTATTATAGACCCCTAAAATAGAACCAAAAAAAATGTCACTTACTGAATAATTTTTCTTCTACCGCCGCTGTTTGTCTCCTCAACAAATTCTTTACATACCCGCATCATCTTTTGTCGTATATCGCTAACCTCTGTTAGTCGGACAAGTCAGTTGTAACTGGACTTCATTCCAATCGTCGGTCATCATTAAGAAAGTCAACAAATGATTATAATGCATAAACTCTTGACATTAATATTAAGTGTACTTTTATCTCACGTAAACACATTACTAGTTCGATAGCATATACGCGATTTGATGAAAAAGGTTGAAATCTTAAACATGCGCATAGATTTTAAGTGCGTCAACAAAATTATTTATATAGTGAGTAATAACACAGACCCAAATAGCCCAAATCCAAAAACTTATTTAAATTTAGATATGTGCTTGACCAGACAACGTATCTTATACCCTATACTTGAGACCAGTAATATATATTTTTTTATCTGACTGAAGTAGCAAACGAGAATGCAGTGCACCTGATAGTAAGTGGTCACTGCCGCCCATGGACATCTGTTAGCAACATCATACAGAACATGGGTTCTATCTGTAGTCCTTCACAGATGCGTTGCTATTCCTGAGGACTATGATGATCGCGTCATATAAAAGTGTGCCGGCAACCACACCCTTCCATCGAAACGCAAGAATTGCTTCACGCTAGAAATAGTTGTGGCGGTGGTACTTCCCCGATCGAACGATACTTACCGTTCTGCCACGACGGTATTACAACCAGATTTTTTACGATCTGATTGAACTAACAAACGAGCATGCAGTCTACCCGGTGGTATGTGATTACTCCGTTGGTCACTTGTAAGCAACTTCTTATAGTATAGGGGTCCTGTCTGACGCGCAGTGTCTTCCGGGTTCGATTCCCGGCCAGACAGGTATCTGAATGATAAGTTTAGATACATTTTCTGGGTCTGGGTGTTCGTGTATTCGTCTTGTGTGTGTCCATGGCACCCACGACACAGGAGAAAATCCACGCTTTCTACACTCACAGCCCCTGTGAGTGTAGAAAGCGTGTTTTTTTAACCCTTATGTGAGTGACAAATAAAACACCATTAACAGAGTGACGAGGTACCCGGGTACCTTCATACATTTTATACGTAATGTAAACAATGAAAGTCTGTTTTAACGTTACCCACACTTTAAATATTATTATTTTAACTAAGCTAAACAGTTATCGATCTGTAGTGATTGAAATAGGAGGAGGGGGAGGGGTTATCGGCGCACAAGAAACACTAAATGCATTCAATACATCGTACTTGATATTGAGACTTGACTATTTACTTTGTTCGTATTATTCGCGCTTATTTATACTTTGTGGGTTTATTATTTTTTATTTAGAATATTGGAGGGAGTCTTTCTAAACATAGAGCACTTGTTCGAAGATATAATTCAACAGAATTACAAGCGATATTAGCAAAATCTTCTAGAGACGAAGGTGAGTTTGTTGCTTCGGATAATGAACACGATTATATCCCTTTGGTCGCAGAAGGTGGATTGGAAATTTCGGATGTTGAGCCAGAAGCTGAAGTTTAAAATAAGATTGACCATACAACGCAAAACAAAACGGTGGTATTTACTACTTTTTTACAATATCGACGATGTTACAGCTTTGGCAGCATAATTATATCATTTATATGGAACATAACCCACAATATGTCTCAAGTGAGAAATATAGAAAGTTTTTGAATTCATTCAGTCTACGACTGTGTGTTAAAAAAATAGGATAAAGATCAAAAAAATGCATTGTGACATCAAAAACACATGGGAGATTTGCAATGCTTCCCCTTTTCTTGCAATGGGAGATTTGCAAAGATTCCCCCTGGATCTACAGCCTTTGTAAGTTAAACTAGACGAGATTCTGCAGGGCGTGTTGCAGTCGTCGATAGTTGCTGCATATACAGAAAACTCAAACGCAAGCAAAGAAAAACACGAAAACCTTGCCCTCACTGCAAAAAACCAGTTTGTGATTGACATGCAGTATCTCGTCCAACATGTAACACCTGCTTTAGGAGGTGTGCTTATTCGGCATAAACAAGGAATTTCAATTTTTTATAGATATAAAACATCACAACAAATGTTAATTATTTCATTTATGCACGAAATTATAAGTACTTTTTTCATTGACATACAGGACACAAAGAGGTACCCGGGTACCTTGTCACTCAATTGTGATTTAAAAATTTGTTTTGACTAATACAAAACATTGTAAATAGTTGACTGGGTCAAAACATTAAAAATATATAATTTATAAATAGTTAAGAGCTCTCAGGAAGTTACACCTGCCTACACAGCGCAAAACATACTTTTGTTTAAATTTCAAAATGCTAAAGGTACCCAGGTACCTCGTCACTCACATAAGGGTTAAAGAGGCTACAGAAATCGCTGGAACACAACACCTCTCGGCCAAAATTCTTCCTTCGTGAAGGTTGAATTATAATTGAAACCCGCGTGGCGCACCGGTTACCTCACCGGTCTGACACGCAGTGGGTCCCGGGTTCAATTCCCGGCTAGACAGGTATCTGAATGACAAGTTTAGATACATTTTCTGGGTCTGGGTGTTCGTGTATTCGTCTTGTGTGTGTCCATGGCACCCACGACACAGGAGAAAATCCTAGTGTGGGGCTGTGAGTGTAGTAAGCGTGTTTATTTTAAAGAGGCTACAGTACATAATGTTGCTACTTAGAGTAATAAATAGCACCGTACTCTCTTCCTAGGGATATCCTAGGGTTTCCTGTGATTACGGACATAATTAATCAATGCCGGTAATTTATCAGGCACTTGATTAGGTAAGCACTTAAAAGCCCTGTGGCTCCCAAACAATTAATTAAAGAGCCGCATAAGTGCTCTGTTAAACTAATTACGACGTTTTATAATCCCATTGCTGGGCAAAGGCTCTTTTCTTAGCTGGAGTGGGTTTTAGGCCATAGTTCACTACGCTGGCCAAGTGCGGAACCACTATTTTCCCACAACTGAGTCTTCTTTGCCAAGTACGGACTCCTAAACTAATTATTGTCCCACTGCTGGGTACGGGTCTTCTCCTAGTATGAGAGTTGTAGACCGTTTTCCACTGGTGCACAAGTGCTATTCGGTAAGCTTCACACACCTTTGAGAACTTCTGATCTCAAAGGTGTATAAATGAATTTTTAATTCACAGGTATAGTCCTCACTTTTTCACAGATGCGTTGCTACTCCCGGGGACTAGGATAGTCGCATTATTTAAAAGTGAGCCGGCAACCACACCCTTCCATCGAAACGCAAGAACTGCTTCACGCTGGAAATAGGTATGGTGGTAGTTCCTCCCCGTCGACTATACTGGTTCTACCTGTAAAAAATTGGTGTGGCGGTGGTATATCCTCGGGAACTTGCTTTTCTCACAATGTTTTCCTTCGACATTAAAGCAAGCGATAATTATATTCTGTGGCTATATTTATTACGCTTTCACTCTGTTCTGTAGAATATTTAATTAGATGTACACAATTACTTCTAAGTATCAGATTATTTTAAGTATGATTATAAGATTTAAATTTAATTACCGGGTAATATGAAACGAGGAAAAACTACTCACTGAACTGTGACGGTCACAGTTTTGCTTGAGGTAAATAAATAACCTCTGATGGGGATTTTCTTCTTACAATTCCTTATGTAATAGTATAAATATTATTAATGAGGAAATTTGCTGATGTATTTATGTTTGTTACTTTTTTACGCAAACACTTTTATACGATGAGAGTAGAATGGTTCGACCGCTTTTGCGGAGATTTACATGCATAGCGTATAAAATATAGGATTACTGGCTCGTATTTGATTTTAGACTAATATTATCGCGGAATTGACACATTTTAATTTTTAATACTTAACGGATACTCACGATATGCGGTTTTTGAATTCTTTTCGTATTTTTTTTGCCGATATTTCAACCCAGTTGCATGGATCGTGGTCACGGTGAAACTGTTTCGCCGTGACCAGATTTCGAAAAGGATTCAAAAACCGCATATCGTGAGTTAAGTATTAAAAATACTAGCTCTTACCCGCTGCTTCGCCCCCACGGTCAAAGGGAATTAACATTAGTATTTGATAGCGCGATTCAAAACTTGCAAATGAATTTTACTAACGCCATCGATTAACAACGTCTGGAACTACTAAATATGTATCAACTAACAAAATATCGATATTCTCATGGGAATGATAGAGCGCAGTAAAAAGTAGCCTATGTCACTCTCCGCCCAGCACATATCTCCCAGCATATAAACCATATCATATAATAGCTATGTGGCGACGTGAAAGAGGAACAAGCAAACACACTTTCACATTTATAATATTAGTATGGATGTAGGATACGCGTCCACCGAGGGATGGGCGGCTTTAATCCCACTTCTGGGACTAACGGAAGTCAGAACGGAGTCTCTAAAGACGAATATTCTTTGATAGGCCACAATAGATAAGGCAGAAGCATGGCACGAAATGGTATGCGCACAGCCTCGATGATCACCACCTTTGCGTAATGAACAAGCTCGCAATGATATGGTGGTTCAGGTCTCCCGTTGTCACAGCTAGATGATGACACACACACTGGCGAATGTTCTTAAAACAGTCGAAATTCGAAATTTGCTTTAATTAGCAGCGCGCGCGTCCGTTCGGTGGTCCGTTAGCGTTCCAAGAGTGTATGGCCCAAGTGATGACGTACGTCCTGGCTTGACAGATACAGCTTGAGGTCATCCGTCACCGTTGTGGCCAATCAGTAGGCGAGATTAGAGCATCGACGAAACACATTGTAGTATGTGGTACACGTGACCGAAACGACCGATGCCTCGGGAATACCCTAGTAGAAAATAAATTATGGTATATGCGTGCAATAATTTTAATTCAATAAAATGAGTCATGGTATACGGATGCAATAATTTTAATTCAATAAAATAAATCGTGGTAAGCATGCAATAATTTTAACTCATTTCAGAAAAAAAGTTGTGAAGCGATGAATTACGTACGTAATCCAGGGTAGCCAAGGAGGAATAAATGGGAATAAAACTAGCCACAAGTATAAGATAAACATATAATAAATATGTATATAAAACCATTTTAATAATTTCGTTCTTTAGAAATACTATTTCTGCATTGAAGTTATTCGTAATGCTTTGTGCATAAATACAATGAAACCCGAAACGAAATCGTTCTCCTCGACTCCAATATTTTTCCAGTGAAGACACTCATTCCGCACTCTGGTCAATATTTGCCTGCATTCAAATCGGGACCATTACCTGAAGAGGTAATCTTTAACTGCCCATTGTGTACAAGGCTTAGCAAGTCAGGCTATATCAGAATTTACTTTTACTCTTGTATTAAATACACAAGAATAAAATGTATAGTAATATAGTGGCATATTTTAATGTGTGTGTGAAAATGTCCAAAGGCGACGGTGACTACTTTACATCAGGTAGCCCGACTGCCTACGTCAGGTTTTTATATAACGTTTTGAGCGCTTTCTACACTCATAGCCCCACCGTAGGATTGTCTCCTGTGTCGTGGGTACCATGGACACACACAAGACGAATACACAAACACCCAGACCCAGAACATGAATCTAAACTAATCATTCAGATACCTGTCTGGTCGGGTATCGAACCCGGTACCCCTTGCGCGTCAGACCGGTATGGTAACCGCTCAACAACGCGGGTCGTCGGTCGGTATATAAAAAACGTTTTAATATTATGACAATATATTTTTATTTCCAGTCAAAACCTGCAACGATGGGTGAAAACATTAAACGACGATGTTTTTGAGCAAACGTAATAAACTCGTACTAACGTATCAGCTCACCCATTATATCGTAAATGTACGCCAAATAAATAATTCATTCTTTAAAGCAATGATAATTCATTCAATCATGCGTTCATTCATTCACTGCGGTTTGTAAATAAGGTACAATTTATTTTTGAGCACTTGGTGTGCATTGTGTAAATTCAAATAAATTGCGTCATTAGTAGTATACTGCCTGGTTAAAAATGAATATTGTTACAACATAAAAGATTATGATTGTACTAATTAGTTTTTGTTACAATGATAACCAAAATAAAAAAAATCTTTGTTTAAGTATATATTATTAAGATTAAAATTACATTCCATTGACATGCATTTTTTGTAATCAGTGCTCGCCGAGCTGCGAGTGACGTCACGTTTCTCATTAGTCTAGCTTGGTCGACCTGTAGCTTACTTCAAGGTGTCGGTTTTTCGTGACGGTGAGCGCGCTTTTGTAATCAGTGCTCGCCGAGCTGCGAGTGACGTCACGTTTCTTATTAGTCTAGCTTGGTCTACTTGTAGCTAACTTCAAGGTGTCGGATTTTCGTGACGGTGAGCGCGCTTTTGTAATCAGTGCTCGCCGAGCTGCGAGTGACGTCACGTTTGTCATTTGTCTAGTTGGTCGGCTTGTAGCTAACTTCAATGTGTCGGTTTTTCGTGACGTTGAGCGCGCTTTTGTAATCAGTGCTTGCTGAGCTGCGAGTGACGTCACGTTTGCCATTTGTCTAGCTGGCTTGGTATAAAAAAATACTCTCATCAGTTTTCCCTAACGCACCAAAAGAAGTATACCTTTAAAAACCCACTACCGCATAGTTTTCATTACCTATTTTGTGTTTCCGTTGTACATATTTATTCCATTTCATAGCACTAAGTAACTCATAAATTGTATACCAACCCGCTAAGTGCGAACACTTAGTCGAACTTTAAGTGGTGTTGTTCCGTATCGCTGGTACCTCGCCAACAAACGCTATATCTAAGGCGATCTGGGGTCATTAAAATATTTAGGCAACAATGTTTACATTTACTTAAAATTTAAGTATTAAACAAGTCGTGTGTTGACTCTTGATACATTTATATTTTTACTTGACTGAGTGATAAGTAATCGTACCTGATAAGTGTGTACAATGTTTTTTTGAGAAAACATAATAAACCTATTTTTTTTTTATCTGAATGATGTAGCAAACGAGCATGCAGTCCACCTGATGGTAAATGGTCACTGCCGTTCATGGACATCTGCAATCAACTTCATACAGAACATTGGTTCTATCTGTAGTCCATCACAGATGCGTTGCCACTTCCGAGGACTATGACGTCACCTCATATAAAAGTGTGACGGCAACTACAGCCTTCCATCGAAACGCAAGAAATGCTTCATCTATACTAAGAGAATAATGTTTTTCAAGTGTATGTAGACATTTCTATTATTTGTCGCTGTACAGCCAAAACGACTTACCGTATTGTAACATATTACGTTTCATTCGAATCGTCATAGTTGTCAGCAACGTATGCTAATTTTTAAACATTGCAAGTACAAAAAAAGGACGAAGAGATGAATTTAATCGATTGCTTGAGAAAAATGGTAATACATTTGAACGTTTGTATGTTTCTATAAGATTGAAACAACAAATATCCACAAGACAGACATCACTTGACATGACTATGTTAATTGTATTTCTATTGATTTTTTTACTCGTATACCTAACCAGATGTGCTCTAGGGATTTATTAAAAGGTGAAGAAACCTGCGTTAAAAATGTAACATAACTTTAAATTGCAATAATTTTTGACAACGCTTAATAGTAGCACAAACTTTTAAATTAATATATTTAAATTAAATTCAATAAATTTAATACAATTTTAAAGATGCAGACAAATTGACAGACAAAAACTAAGAAGAAAATCTAATGTCTATTATTTATTGCCTCATTGTTAAGTCTCTAATCTATTTTTATTTCAAATACATGAAACAAACAGAGTCGTGAAACATTATTTTCTTATTTGTTAGATAATATACTTAGAATATTTCGATTATTTTGTATGTATTTGTATTATATTTCAGCAAATATACAATTTTGTATCTACAACAAAAACAATCTACCAAAAACATCTGAAAGGTTAATAAATTCGAGTGTAAGACCAGTCTTTGTCTAGGCTGTTTGTTTGAAATGATTTATTTTACCCAAAACCAGACTATTCAAATGTAAATTTCCTATCGCATTCAATACGATCACAAAAGCCAGAAGAGAGCTTTCGCAAAAAGCTCGGCTGGAAGCACCGTGCGAGAAAAAATAAACACTTACTTCGCTTCATTGATAAGCAGTCCATGCATATGAATAAATTCAAAATGTCTATTGAGAGGTGGTAAAATAAGGGTAAGAGCAGTGATAGCCTAATGGTTGAAACTTGCCTTCTCAATCGGGAGGTCCGAGTTTGCGCGTATTAGACATTAATTATCACTGCTTTTCGGTGAAGGTAAACATCGTGAGGAAACCTACACACCCGAGTTCTTACAAGAAAAAAAAGTTCTCGGAGGTGTGTGAAGTCCACCATTTCGCACTTGGCCAGCGCGGTGGACTATGGCCTAAACTCTCTCATTCTGAGAGAAGACGTGCCCAGCAGTGGGACAATAATGGTTTGACGAGAGACGAGAGAAAATAAGGGTGTTTCACGCTTCGGTCACTTATGAACTAGATACACAATCAGCGACAAAAATTGACCTTACGAAAAGAAAGCCCAATTCGAGATTTGGGTGTTATTTTATATTAGTAGTGTTTGAACGTTCGCAGCGTAAACATGTCTCAGTGCTCGTTTATAAATTACAACAATTACAAATCTACGACGCTAAAAAAGGATGGAATTATAAATACTATTATTTCCTTCGTAAAAAAATGATTTTTATGTTTTCGAAATTATCGGGAGAATGTATGAACCACTCAATTGTAAAGTCTGTTACTAAACGTACAATTTTTTCGGTGATAATTTGTAAACTCGACTTTAATTCATCTTCACAAGGTTGAATTTGTTTTGGTAAGCAGTTTTATAAAAACACCTTTAAAGAGTGGTGATAAAGTTGATTTTGAATTAATGTTACATTCTTTCAAGAAGATTTTTCTAAGCACACTTTTCGCCATCTAGATGCTATTAATGATCGAAGGATTCACGTACCACCGCTGAGCGTGGCCCCGGTTCTCTTGCTTGTGTTATCCATCTTAGACCTCAGGTGACTACGCATATGTCATCGATGTCAATTAGGGCCTCTGTTCTACATGGCGTTTGTTAAACTCAATGGCAGTGATCATTTAAATACTCATTTATTTTCATTTTCATTTAATTATTTATTTACTTATCTTAAAGGTGGTAAAACGAGAGTAGTTCGACCGAGGACGTACCACCATCACACCTATTAACGTGAATTTATTACCTGTTAAATTTATCACCTATATGCGATGGAAATGCAAGGGTGTGGTTGCCGGCACACTTTTATATTAGGCGATCATCTTAGTCCTCGGGAGTAGCAACGCATCTGTGATTGACTTCAGATAAAGCCTATGTTCTATATGAAGTTGCTTATGTCCACGGGTGGCAGTGACCATTTACCATCAGGTGGACTGCATGCTCGTTTGATATTTCAAAAAAAATATGTCAGGCTATAAAGGATCATAGAAACTAACACGCAAATATAAGTAAATAATTTATCGCATTTATACATAAAAATTTCAATAAAATAAATAGGTAAATGTAAATATTTAAAATTAACTAACACGAATGTGCAGCGTCGTGTTGCGCGCGGTGTCAAGTTGCCGGCCTCGGAATCGCCGGAACACAACACCTCTCGGCCAAAATTCTTCCTTCATGAAGGTTGAATTATATCTTAAATTATAATTATAAGTAACACCTTCTACACTTACAGCTCTTCATCGTGTTTTTCTCATGTTTTGTGTATGCCATGAACTACACAAGGACAATACACAAACACCCAGACCCAGAACAAAAACATAAATTAATGATTCAGATAATTTTCAGGACGGGGATAGAACCCGGAACGCATTGCGTGTCATGTCGGTAGGGCAACCGCTCTACCACGCGACTGACAATTCCCACTTAAATCTTATATTTTTTTCTATTAAACTGTCAAAGAGTCTTACATTATTATTGTTGTCATTTTGAATAAGTATTATTAATGGTATTGTTTATATAAAGGGACATAACTATGTGCATATATATATTAGGTGTTTGAACACTGTATAAACATGTCATAAATACTCTGCCGTTTAATTAAAAAAACAGTATTTTCAAAATGATAGATTTCAAATAAACGCTTGTAGGTGATTTTTTAAATCTTTACTTCGCCTCATCTTCAATGTAATAAAAAATTCTGCCGGTTATCAAACCGAATATAATTTGAAGGTAATTAATGTTAATAAAAAAACGTAAATGAAATTTTTATGCAAATAGCATTTACTGCATGTAAGTTAAATGTATGCCTAATCTAGCACACATACTAAATTTTGCTTTACGTTTTTAAGGACTAGTAGATAACATTCTGAATAAATTCACCGTCAACCCATTATCGTCCCACTGTTGGGCCACGTCCCACTTCTTTCATAATGAGAGAGTTATAGGCCATAGTCCACCGCGCTGGCCAAGTGCAAATTGGTGGACTTCACACACCTCCGAGAACTTGTTTTTTTTAAAAAGAACTCTCGGGTGTTTAGGTTTCTTCACGATGTTATCCTTCACCGAAAAGCAGTGATAATTAATTTTTAATACGCACATAATTTTAGGAAAAACAGTGGTGCGTGCCTGGGTTTAAACCTCGAACCTCCTGATTGAGAGGGCTAGTTTCAAACATTAGGCTATCACTGCTCTCAATATCTATATATTTGATACAATTACGAGTATTTCTACGCAAACATCTTCGACCCACAACTTTTTGCCTGCTACAAACCTCTGATCCGAAACAAAATATATGTACATCTTATTATATGTACAAGTAAATAGAACTTAACCCCAGCAGGCCTAATTAACTGTTATGTTCGCTACTTGATAGAACCAGTATAATTAAGCTTTGGAATAGCTTTCCGTGGGTCTAAGGTGTTCATTATATTTTATGTAATGGAGTAAATTTACGAGTATATTACTTACTAGCTGTGCCCGCGGCTTTGCGCGCGTGCAAATCAACGTGTCACAAAGTTTTTCCCGCGCAAATCTCGACACCGTGGGAATTCTATGATAAAAAGTAGTAACATTAAAATCGGTTTGGCCGCTCAAGGATTGCCAAACACAGAGTGAAAAAACGAATTTTAACGTGTGTATTTGTGGGTAGGAACGTATTGTTATGTATTTTTTTTTAAATTAGAAGAATTGTAATATTGTAAACCGCTTTTTTGAACCAATTTACATTCTTAGTGGTCTAATTCACAATATCGGGATACTTTTTTTCAATCAACTCCTCTACATTTGAACCAAAACGTATCGATTATAAATATTGATTTGAACTTTTCCGAATTGGAAAATACTATTTGAAGTAATTTTGGCGGATTCAAATTTCTAAGTAAGATTATAACCTACTTTTAATATCAATTTGTGTTTAGGAATTCCGGAAGGCATTAAGGAATTCAAAAATTCTGTTGGATAATGTACTGCTTCCTCCATCTCAATGACTGTGTCTACCGAATAGTAGATCTGTGACGCTGCTTTAAATTTTGAAAAAAAATAAAATATTTATTTTATCAACACGTTCATTGGTGGGTGGGTATATAGCCGTCTTTTGGAACCAATTTATAGCGTTATTGGTTGTATTAACAATATCGGGATATACTTTTTCAACCAACTCCTCCACATTTAAACGAAGACGTATCGATATAAAGATTGATTTTAACTTTTCCGGATAACAAAGCACTATTATCTACTTGAAGTAAATCATTAGAAAATTGGAATATCACTGAACAGCGACATATATTCTAAGTTCATATTTATTGTTCTTTGTAAAGCAGAAGACATAATCAAAACACTTTTACAATTCATAAGAACAGGGCGCACCCACTCGCAGGGCGCTGCCGCACCCTGCTCGCTTATTTTTTATGTTTTATTTTATGTTCCAACCTAACCTAACCCATCATGTTTAGCTAAATCCAACCTTAACAATAACATGACAATACTCCTGCATTTTCATGATTTAGGTATTCAAAGTGACACTTTTCATCATAATGTTCTCTCAGGAACGGGTTGTAATGTATTGTAATCAATAAGTTACAAACTCATACGGCTTAAGTAGGTGTGTACTTAGATTATCAGGGTTGATGATTTGAAGTTTAATTTATTAATCACATTTCAGTTTAATGAGCTGTCATTGAACTTATAACATATACTAAAAACAACCGTAAGCATTATGTGACTACCTTTTATAATTTAGGCTTGCACTATCCCGCATCATCAGGGAGGAGTTGAAGGTAAAAAAAATATCCCGTGTCTTTGCTTAGTATTCTTATTACTTATACGTAAGCACTAAATAGCTAACTTCTATGGCTTAGGCTTGAAGTACCCCTGCATCATTAGGGTTGAGGAGTTAAAGGTCAAAATTTTCATCATGTGTCTTTGCTTAGTAATTATATTATTGACGACCCGCGTGGCCGAGCGGTTACCATACCGGTATGACGCGCAATGGGTTCCGGGTTCGATTCCTGGTTAGACAGGTATCTGAATGATGAGTTTAGATTCCTGTTCTGGGTCTGGGTGTTTGTGTATTCGTCTTTGTGTGTATCCATGGTACCCACGACACAGGAGACAATCCTACTGTGGGGCTATGTGTGTAGTAAGCGTGTTTTTTTTTATTACATACCTGAAAGCACTAAATAGCTAACTTATATGGCTTAGGCTTGAAGTACCCCTGCATCATCAGGGTTGAGGAGTCAAAGGTCAAAATTTTCATCATGTGTCTTTGTTTAGTAATTATATTAAATACCTGAAAGCACCAAATGCCCATCTTGTATAGTTTAGGCTAGCAGTATCCTGCATCATCAGGGGTGAGGAGTTGAAGGTCGAAATTTTCATTTTGTGTCTTTGCTTAGTAATCATATTACATACCCGAAAGCACCAAATGGCCATCTCCTATGGCTTAGGCTTGAAGTAACCCTGCATCATCAGGGTTGAGGAGTTGAAGGTCAAAATTTTTACCGTGTATCTTTGATTGGTATTTTTATTACATAACTGTAAGTACGGGATAGCCAACTCTTACGGTTTAATCTTGAAATACCCTTACATCATCAGGGTTGAGGAGTTGAAGATCAAATTTTTGTCCCATGAATTTGTTTAACAATCTTATGATATATCCATAAAAAACAAATTGACTTACTTCTACGGTTCAAGCTAGCAGTACCCCTGCATCATCAGGACTGAAGAGTTGAAGGTCAATTTTTTTAGGAAATATCTACTTAGTAATCTCATTCTACATTCAACCCAATTAGACTCCTACAGCTTAGGTTTGGCCGAGTATCGCTAATTTCGTAAATTTGCTTCAAAGAAATGAATCCTATGATCAGAACCGGATCAAACTCATCAAAGTACCCTTGAAGTACATTCTTTGAAATAAAAGAAAAATCATCAAAATCGGTTGGCGGGAAATTGAGTTATTCATCTATTTATCGCGCTCATCGTTAATGCAAATATCAGACTTATGCGCTTTTCTTATGGATGCCACTGTCAAAAGTGAACTAAAAATAAATGGGACCCCATGACACGCACTACCTTTCAAATGAAAAAAAAATCATCCAAATCCGTTCACCAAGTGCGGAGAAATCGAGTAACAAATATAAAATTAAAAAAAAAATACAGACGAATTGATAACCTCCTCCCTTTTGAAACTCGGTTTAAAACTATGTTTTAACATAAAAATCAAAGCGAAATACTAAATTTTATTGAGGTGGCCTCAAAATTGACTGACTTTCATACAAACTTACATCTCCTATTTGGGTTAAATTGGGGGGGGAGGGATCAGAAAATTCTTTCATAACTGACGTCTACGTCATAAAAGGAACCCCTAGTAAAAATCATATTCGTATCTTTAGCAGTTTAGGCTCTACGATGTTTATTCAATAGATGGGTGAGAGAGCATCCTTTCGTATTTATATAAGTATATAAGTATTGTATTGTATCGAATAACATAGGTACACACATAACTAATGAAAAATACATAACAAAGGAATACATTTTACAGACCAAAACATGTTTAGTTTCAACCAATTCAACTATGCAGTTACTTAACTTATTAACACTTATCAAACACAGAATAAATACTGCGTAGTTTTAAATTGACATAACTTTTTTATTTATAAACCGATTTACATAAAATAAACACTAAATGTTAAGTGAAGTTTCCCACAACACATCTGTCAAAAATATATTCAAATTGGATAAGCCGTTTCTGAGATTAGCGTTTTCAAACACACAGACAAACAGACAAACAGACAAACAGACAAACAGACAAACAGACAAACAGACAAACAGATAAACAGACAAACAGACAAACAGACAAACAGACAAACAGAAAAGATTTCTAAAAACCATTATTTTGGGTTCTATATCGTATTAAAGACCTCTAGAAATGATTTTCACCTAAATTTATTCCATGTACAGACAGCGACCTCTTACAGATTTATTATAGTATAGATAAAGGTACTACTTACCTTATGAAAGTCTTTGCCTTTGTGGAGGTTTTACGCGTGTTCTCTTGTTGGCTCATCATCGTTAAATTTAAAGTGAGAAAAACCCTCCATGCTTTAATAATACTGGTACACTTTAGTACATGTTGCATGGCCGAAATATTTTTAGTGATTATACCTATCAACCTATATATCTTTTTTTTTGTTTTCGAGGAGGAAACTTTCAAAAAGTACCCGACGTCGTGGGAGCGAAGCGGGTTATGAGGGATTCTTACCGCACTAAAACCCCCCCGGTGGCCGACCTCGACCCTGCGAAAAGGACTCCGGGAACTCCAATTGATCGCCGCCGGTGTGTCAACCTATATTATACCTGTCTACCAATTCGCTCTTGGCCAGCGCAGTGGACTATGGCCTAAAACTCTCTCATTCTGAGAGAAGTCCCGTGCCCAGCAGTGGGACAATAATGGGTTGTACCCCATACCTATCTAAGAGTTAATCACTTATTAATGTAAAAGAAATAAATTTACATAAAACAGAACACCCTTGAAACTAGCCGCAAAAATGCCTTTTTAATAAATGTTTTTCTACTCTCGAGAACTATGATGGTCGCATTATAAAAGCGTTATAACATGGAGCCCTTCAAAAAAGGTGCGAAAAAAGCTCTCCTTCAAAGCCGGCTATGCATACGCAACGATGACTACTTTCCATCGGGTAGCCCATCTGCCTTATCGTTAGGTTTAAGTATAAAAAAGGGCAGTGATAGCCTAATGGTTAAAACTTGCCATCTTGAGAGGAAGTTCCGAGGTTCAAACCCACACCACTCTTAATTTTCACAGCTTTTCGGTGAAGGAAAATATTGTGAGGTAACCAACACACCCAAGAGTTCTTTATAAAAAATAAAAAAAAAATCGGAGGTGTGTGAAGTCCACCAATACGCACTCGGCCAGCGCCGTGCCCAGACACGTGCCCAGCAGTGGGACAATAATTGGTTGACGATTATAAAAAACAAACAAACACACGCGGATCTTGACACACACATAGTTTGTGATCTAGATTACACATAGGATACTCATTACCGTGGTAGACGTATTCCGGTTGCGGTCGGACCGAGTTCCCGGAGTCCTCTTTATAGGTCCGAGGACGGCCACCGGGGGGTTTTAGTGCAGTAAAAATCCCACATAACCCTGCGGCGCTCCCACGGCGTCGGGTACCTTTTGAAGGTTTCCCCCTAGAAAACAAAAAAAAGACGTGACCGAAGCGGGTGAAGCCGAGAGAATAAGCTACAGTATATATATAGCTATAACGTCTGTGTATTATTACGTGAAGCAAAAACTTGTGATCCGTTCTTAAGATACTTGCCGCAGACGGAGGAATATGAAATTACGCATGCTTATAGTTGATGTAGAGAATGATTACGGAATGCTAATATTTTTTTCAAATAATACATAAAACATAAAATAAATCACCTTAAAACACATTATGCACACTACCATGCAGTTGACACAAAAGACATTTAAAAAACGAAATAAAACTTTTATTGTCACTATAGAAACACGTAATATCAAAAATGTTAGATGTCTGACAAAATACCCGTTATTTCTTTTTTAATGTAACTTAGTTATTTTTTTTTAATTAATTTTTAAATTTTGTACTGACCCCATTTTATATAATAATTTTACAGCCTTCCGAAGTACTTTGCTAATTGGTCCGGACTGAAAATCAGTGCCGTGGCGTTCCTTCGGCTTTAACTGAGTTCCGTTAGCCATTTTCATGTATTAGTGCTGCAGCACTTGACAATGTTATACTGGAATAATAATAATGGACTAAAAGGGACAATAATGTCCCTTTTAGTTTATTATTATTATTATTATTATTATTATTATTAATTTCTTTTTTTTGTTGTTGTTGTAGGTATGTGTCTTTCGTATGCTCTTTTGTGATTAAGTTGTTAATACTGTTATTATGTTTAGTTTTAATTGTATTTATTTCTATCTGTCTTGTGTTGTATGTACTTTTGGCATGAAATATTTTTTTTACTTACTTACTTTTAGTCAATTAAATCTGTTTAACCTTTTGGGTGTATTTAAAATAACTTTAAAATAAGCAAAATTTCATTTAATTTGAGAAACAATCGTGATACTTTGAACAATATCAAGTTTAGTTTTTGAGTTAAATTACGGTCGAATTTCAACCGTTGTGACTAGTAGTTATAATATAATAAATAATAGTTATGTAGGTAGTAATTAAATCGACTGAGGATTAAAGTAATTATACCAATTAGGTATAATTGTCAAAAGAATTAATTTGATATTCTGATAATTATTTTGTTTATATAAAAGGAATGTTATTAATATTAATAATAATAAACACTTCTACTCGTAAACAAAAAAAATCAGTACTTTTTCTTAATTTTTTGTTTCCCTGGAAACTTTTTGCCTAGTTTACAGAAATAATTGAAAAACCTCTTATCGTGAGTACCTGTTATAATTACGTATATTAAAACTAACTGTACCCTGCGTTGCTACGCCATAACAAAAAAAAACACAAAAAAAACACCAGAAACCTTCGCGAGCTCAAGAATAACAACTTTGCTAAAGATCATCACATGATAATGAATAGGTTACGATTCTATAGAGGACATACGGAAAAAAACATTCATTTCTTTTTTATCTGACTGAGGTAGCAAACGAGCATGCAATCCACCTGATGGTAAGTGGTCACTGCCACCCAAGGACATCTGTAATCAACTTCATACAGAACATAGATACCATCTGAAGTCAACAACATATGCGTTTTTTTGCATTTCGATGGAAGGGTGTGGTTGCCGGCACACTTTAATATGAGGCGACCATCCTAGTCCTCGGGAGTAGCAACACGTCTGTGATTGACTTGAGATAGAATCCATGTTCTATTTGAAGATGCTTACAGGTGTCCATGAGCGGCAGTGACCATTTACCATCAGGTGGATTGCATGCTCGTTTGCTACTTCGATCAGATAAAAAAACCAGCGTACACAATAATATCTTTACAGATAAAAAGTACGAGTAACACCATGAACATAACATTTATAATTCTTATCAATATGTGTGCTCGTTGGAACAACGTATGCTATTCCAGTACAAAATAAGATAATCTTTTTCAGTTTAAACTAACTCTTGAATCAATTCGTTCAATAAAAAGCAGTACTGAATAATCTATACGTATACATCCCCCAAGCTACAGCGGAAGAATAAATAGAGGTCGTTTCAGAAAGTAATTAGAGCACAGGATAGATTGGACGGCCGTATTCCGTCTAACGCACCGGACCGTGCTCAAATGTAGGTAATGGGTGTATAAATCTACATGCAACGAATAAAAAGTTTTTCTAAAGCGCGAAAAATATACAGATATTTTGCGCGGTTTTGTATCACAAATCTATACTATAATAAATCTGTAAGAGGTCGCTGTCTGTACATGGAATAAATTTAGGTGAAAACCATTTCTAGAGGTCTTTAATACGATATAGAACCCAAAATAATGGTTTTTAGAAATCTTGTCTGTTTGTCTGTTTGTCTGTTTATCTGTTTGTCTGTTTGTCTGTTTGTCTGTTTGTCTGTGTGTTTGAAAACGCTAATCTCAGAAACGGCTTATCCAATTTGAAAATAATTTTCACCGCTGTGTCGTGGGAAACTTCACTTAACATTTAGTGTTTATTTTATGTAAATCGGTTTATAAATAAAAAAGTTATGTCCATTTTAAACGACGCAGTATTTATTCCGTGTTCGATAAGTGTTAATAAGATAAGTAACTGCATAGTTGAATTGGTTGAAACTAAACATGTTATGGTGTGTAAAATGTATTCCTCTGTTATGTATTTTTATTGGTTATGTGTGTACCTATGTTATTTGATACTATACACATCTATATCTCTATATCTATATATACTTAATATAAAAACGAAAGGATGCTCTCTCACTCATCTATTGAATAAACATCGTAGAGCCTAAACTGCTAAAGATACGAATATAATTTTTACTAGACTTTTTTTATGACTTAGACGTCAATTATGAATGAATTTTCTATCCCCCCCCCCCCCAATTTAACCCAAATAGGAGATGTAAGTTTGTATGAAAGTCGGTCAATTTTGAGGCCACCTCAATAAAATTTAGTATTTCGCTTTGATTTTTATGTTAAAACATAGTTTTAAACCGACTTTCAAAAAGGACAAGGTTATGAATTCGTCTGTATTTTTTTTTTTTTTTTTTTTTATTTAATATTTGTTACTCGATTTCTCCGCACTGGGTGAACGGATTTGGATGATTTTTTTTTCATTTGAAAGGTAGTGCGTGTCATGGGGTCCCATTATTATTTTTTAGTTTACTTTTGACAGTGGCATCCATAAGAAAAGCGCATAAGTCTGATATTTGCATTAACGATGTGCGCGATAAATAGATGAATAACTCAAAATCCCGCCAACCGATTTTGATGATTTTTTTTTTATTTGAAAGAATGTACTTCAAGGGTACTCTGATAGTTTGATACGGTTCTGATCATAGGATTCATTTCTTTGAAGCAAATTAACGAAATTAGCGATACTCAGCCAAACCTAAGCTGTAGGAGTCCAATTGGGTTGAATGTAGAATGAGATTACCAAGCAGATATTTTCTAAAAAAATTGACCTTCAACTCTTCAATCCTGATGATGCAGGAGTAATGCTAGCCTGAACCGTAGAAGTAAGTCAATTTGTTTTTATGGATATATAATAAGATTGTTAAACAAATTCATGGAACAAAAATTTGATCTTCAACTCCTCAACCCTGATGATGTAAGGGTATTTCAAGACTAAACCGTAAGAGTTGGCTATTTGGTACTCACGGTTATGTAATAAAAATACCAAGCAAAGATACACGGTAAAAATTTTGACCTTCAACTCCTCAACCCTGATGATGCAGGGTTACTTCAAGCCTAAGCCATAGGAGATGGCCATTTGGTGCTTTCGGGTATGTAATATGATTATTAAGAAAAGACACAAAATTAAAATTTCGACCTTCAACTCCTCACCCCTGATGATGCAGGATGCTGCTAGCCTAAACTATACGAGATGGGCATTTGGTGCTTTCAGGTATTTAATATAATTACTAAGCAAAGACTCATGATGAAAATTTTGACCTTCAACTCCTCAACCCTGATGATGCAGGGGTACTTCAAGCCTAAGCCATAGAAGTTAGCTATTTAGTGCTTTCAGGTATGTAATATAATTACTAAGCAAAGACACATGATGAAAATTTTGACCTTTAACTCCTCAACCCTGATGATGCAGGGGTGCTTCAAGCCTAAGCCATTGAAGTTAGCTATTTAGTGCTTTCGGGTATGTAATATAATTACTAAGCAAAGACACAAGATGAAAATTTCGATCTTCAACTCCTCAAGCCTGATGATGCAGGGTACTGCAAGCCTAAGACATAGGAGTTGGCCATTTAATGCTTTCGGGTATGTAATATAATTACTAAGCAAAGACACATGATGAAAATTTCGATCTTAAACTCCTCAGCCCTGATGATGCAGGGTACGGCAAGCCCAAGCTATAGAAGTGGCTCGCAAGTGCTTACGTATAAGTAATAAGAATACTAATAAGAATACTAAGCAAAGACACGGGATATTTTTTTTTACCTTCAACTCCTCCCTGATGATGCGGGATAGTGCAAGCCTAAATTATAAAAGGCAGTCACATAATGCTTATGGTTGTTTTTAGTATATATTATAAGTTTAATGACAGCTCATTAAACTGAAATGTGATTAATAAATTAAACTTCAATTCATCAACCCTGATAATCTAAGTACACAACCTACTTAAGCCGTATGAGTTTGGTACTTATTGATTACAATACATTACAACCCGTTCCTGAGAGACCATTGTGATGAAAAGTGTCACTTTGAATACCTAAATCCTAAAAATGCAGGAGTATTGTCATGTTATTGTTAAGAGTTGGATTTAGCTGTAGCTTTTTAAACAGGATGGGTTAGGTTAGGTTGGAACATAAAAGAAAACATAAAAAATAAGCGAGCAGGGTGCGGCAGCGCCCTGTGAGCGGGTGCGCCCTGTTCGTATGAATTGTAAAAGTGTTTTGATTATGTCTACTGCTTTACAAAGAACAATGCGGGATTTACGCACACAAATAGCCCGATACACCTCTTAACTTAACACGGCCGATCTTATCTCTGGCCACATGAAACAAAATATGAACTTAGAATATATGTCGCTTTTCAGTGATATTCCAATTATCTAATGATTTACTTCAAGTAGATAATAGTGCTACAAAGCACTATTATCCGGAAAAGTTAAAATCAATCTTTATATCGATACGTCTTCGTTTAAATGGAGTTGGTTGAAAAAGTATATCCCAATATTGTTAATACAACCAATAACACTATAAATTGATTCCAAAAGACGGCTATATACCCACCCACCAAAGGAACGTGTCGATAAAATAAATGATTTATTTTTTTTCAAAATTTAAAGCAGCGTCACAGATCTACTATTCGGTAGACACAGTCATTGATATGGAGGAAGCAGTACATTATCCAACAGAATTTTTGAATTCCTTTATGCCTTCCGGAACTCCTGAACACAAATTAATATTAAAAGTAGGTTTAGCTATAATCTTACTTAGAAATTTGAATCCGCCAAAATTACTTCAAATAGTATTTTCCAATTCGGAAAAGTTCAAATCAATCTTTATAATCGATACGTTTTGGTTCAAATGTGGAGGAGTTGATTGAAAAAAAGTATCCCGATATTGTGAATCAGACCACTAAGAATGTAAATTAGTTCAAAAAAGCGGTTTACAACATTAGAATTCGTCTAATTAAAAAAAAACATAACAATACGAAAACGGTACAAGATACCAAAAATATATGTATGAAAGAATTATTTCCCTTGAAATTATCTAAAAAAATGTCCGCGACAGTATATGTCTATCTTTTAAGATTAACTCACTAGAACCGTTTTCATGGTAATCAAATTCAGCCGCGCCGCATGATGTGCAAAACATGACGCTGCAAGGAGGAGGGGCGTTGCTTGCGAGGGACGCGGAGAGAGGGGTGAAAATAAAACTAAAAATGTAATTTACGCAGAAGTATGTTCTTTTCAAAACTATGTAGTTTTGAAACTACATAGTTTTGAAAAGAACATACTTATGTCTAAAATAATAATAGAAAATGAAACGGACAAAGTCGTGGGTAACAGCTATAATTTATAAAGCTGGGGAGGTTGTTTGCAAAAATAAATTATGCCCAAAATAACTATTCCACGCGGACGAAGTCGCGGGCACAGCTAGTCTTATATAAAAATTAAACGCCTGACTTTGTATTCAAAAAAGCAAATGATACTTAAAAATCTAAACAGTTTTTTAAATAAATTATCTCATTCAATAATGTTATATCTTATATGAAAGTAACTTAGACAAAATCAGTACATCTATATAGTAGCTATCCTTTATAGACATAATGTTTTATACATGTCAACCGATGCCACATGATGTAAATTTCATTTCTGTCTAGTAAATGAGCCGTAAAGTCAAAAATCTATTAATCATTAATACTTTTAATGCAAAATAACTTTTCTTTTCACTAAATTTCCGGGTTGAAAATAACCCAAAAGCCACAGACATACAGCTAGAACAATCAACGCCGAAACTCCGCAAAGAATCCCGAAATAATCCGTCAAACTCACCGGAATTAAAGTTGGCAAAAATCAAAGTTACAACTGAGTGGTGCAATGAATCGCGCTTTAGTTGCCGACGCCTAAACTCCGGAGTTTGGAAACACATCGCGTTTTCTACATAAATCATCGGACTAAGAGGTTTTAGTTTGGCAACATACGGGGAAGAATTCGCGACGATTACGCTACCGCTTCACCCACGCGTAGCTACGCGCAGTGTCGTAGCTAGGCGTGGATGCAGTGGGCCAACGCCCACGGCCTCGCTCTTAAAGGGGCCTCGCGAGGCCTCTTTGGAGGGGGAGGCGGAGGCATTTTCAAGGGCACCATCCAATGGAAACATCCAAAGGGGCCTCGCTGATAGGAGTTTGCCCACGTCTACATTAGTCCGCGCTACGCCACCACTACGGCGCTTGTTAGCTGAAATCCATAGCACTTTTAACAAATGTTTGTTCTTAACGTGGTGACAATTAATCATACTATCAGGCAATGCAGTAAATGCTTATTCCATCCATCCATCAGCCTTTGAAAGTCCACTGCTGGACATAGGCCTCCCCTAATCTGCGCCACTTCGACCGGTCCTGAGCCATCTGAATCCAGCGGTTACCCGCCGTCTTCTTCAGGTCATCAGTCCACCGGGTCGGGGGGCGGCCTGCACTCCTTTTGCCGAGGCGTGGTCTCCATTCGAGGACTCTTCTACCCCATCGGTTGTCTGTCCTACGAACGATGTGGCCTGCCCATTGCCACTTCAGCCTACTAATTCTGAGAGCTATGTCGGTAACTTTCGTTCTCCTACGGATTTCATCATTACGAATTCTGTCGCGCAGGGAAATACCAAGCATAGCTCTCTCCATAGCTCGCTGAGCGACTTTGAGCTTACGCACGAGGCTCACAGTAAAGGACCACGTCTCGGCGCCGTATGTCATCACTGGCAACACACACTGCTCGAACATCTTCGACTTCAGGCTCTGAGGTATATCGGATGAGAAGATATGGCGCAGTTTCCCGAACGCTGCCCAGCCGAGTTGGATTCTACGAGTGACCTCTTTCTCGAAGTTGGACTTACCCATCTGCACCACCTGCCCCAGGTAAATATATTCGTCAACAACTTCGAGGGTGGTGCCGTCTACAACGACCGGTACGGGTGTGACATGGACGTTAGACATGATCTTCGTCTTGTCCATGTTCATCTTAAGACCCACCCGTTGAGAGGCACCAGAGAGGTCGCTGAGCATGGTGTTGAGGTGCTCCATCGACTCCGCCATGATGACTATGTCGTCTGCGAATCGAAGGTGAGTGATATATTCGCCATCGATGTTGATGCCGAATCCTTTCCACTCCATCAGTTTGAACACGTCTTCCAATGCAGCGGTAAACAGTTTCGGGGATAATACATCCCCCTGTCTCACACCGCGCTGCAATTGGATCGGGTTCGTACATCCGTCGTGTAATCGGATCGACATTGAGGCTGCCTTATATATACACTTCAACACTTCGATGTACCGATAGTCAATCTGGCACCGCTGGAGCGACTCCAACACCGCCCATGTCTCGATAGAATCGAAGGCTTTCTCATAGTCCACATAGGCCACACACAACGGCAGATTGTACTCCTCGGCCTTCTCTACTATCTGCCGCAGTGTGTGTATGTGGTCCATGGTACTAAAGCCTTTTCGGAATCCGGCTTGTTCGGGAGGCTGGAAGTCGTCGAGCCTGCGAGCTATTCGATTATTGATGACCCTCGAAAACACCTTGTAGACGTGGCTCAGAAGCGCGATGGGCCTGTAATTCTTCAGTAAAGACCTGTCGCCTTTTTTGAAGACCAGTATCACCACGCTTCTGCTCCACGCCTCCGGTGCTATACCCTGGCTTATGACAGAATCGAACAACTGTTGGAGCGCTTTCAAAATCGGCCTCCCTCCTGCTTTAAGCAATTCAGTTGTGATTCCGTCTTCGCCGGGCGCTCGGTTGTTTTGAGCTGTTTGAGGGCCAATCTAATCTCGTACAGGCTGACGTCCGGGATATCTTCGGTATAGTGTCGGGTTAGCGTGGCTCGCTTGTCATTGACAGGCGGCAAAGGGCCACGTGAAGCGGTATATAACTGCCCATAGAAGCGCTCAATTTCTCTCTGAACTTCAGGCCTCGCGGCAACTGTGGTGCCGTCATCCGTCTTCAGCTTCGTTAATAAGCTATGCCCAACGCGCAAATCCCCTGCGAAGACCTTGGAGCCCTTGTTCCGCTCAATTTGCTCTTTAATGCGATTTGCATTAAAGAGACGGAGGTCGCGTCGCATCCTGTTAGAGATTTGCGCGTTGAGCCGCCTAAGCTGCGACAGTGAAGCTGGAGACTGCACACACATTGCCCGCCGTTCTGCCATAAGTTCGAGAGTTTGGACCGACAGTCTTTGAGTACTTCTATTGGAGGGGGTCTTATAGTACTTCGACCCTACCTCGTGGGCAGTTTCTACCAACTTGGTGTTCATTTCGTCAACATCAACGCAACTTTCTAGGCATTCCAGGCGATTGCGTAGCTCGAGTTGAAAGTCTTCAGAGCCCTGGATTTGACAAGATCTTGGACGGAGTATCGACTTCATAAGGCGGGACCGTTCCAGCTTGATCTTGATATTTAACGTGCCTCTTACCATCCGGTGATCGCTTCCGGTCTTAAACCTGTTGATCACAGAGACATCGTTAAATATGTGCCGCTTGTCTGCCAGTATGAAGTCAATCTCGTTTTTGGTAGTACCATCGGGACTCATCCAGGTCCATTTCCTTTGAGGCTTCTTCTTGAAGAAGGAGTTCATCATATAGAATCCTTCCTTTTCCAAGAAGTTAGCCAGCAAATGGCCTCGATGGTTCCGATTACCAATGCCAAAGGGCCCTACCTTCAACTCATCGCCACATTGAACGCCCAGCTTTGCGTTGAAGTCCCCCATCACAACCGTGAAGTACGATTTTGAGGTACGTATGGCTTTAGATATGTCCTCATACATAACCTCAACCTCGTCATCAGAGTGCATCGATGTCGGCGCATATACCTGTATGACCTTCAGCGAGTACCTCTTGGATACTCTGAGTATAAGGTATGCTACCCTGGGCGACACACTCTTGATCTCCACGACGTTGTTGACAAGTGACTTGTTGACGAGAAACCCGACACCACCTTGGGACAGATGTTCGCCCTCCCGGTGGTAGAACAAGTTACCAGATTTTAGGATCATCGTGTCCTCCCCCTGTCTTCGGACTTCAGATAATCCTATAATACTCCAGTTAAGCTTGTCTACCTCTTCTTCCAGCTCATATATCTTCTCATCATTCCTCAGAGTCCTGGTGTTATATGTTGCCAGGTGCAGAAGTCGTCGGTTGCGGTAGCTCGATCTCTGCCGGAGATTCTTAGCACCCCCTGCCCCGCCGTAACCGTGACCGCTACCATAGCCAGGAATAGCGGGGCTGCCGGGGACTGGGGGCCATGGTTTCGGTTGAGCTGCCATTAGGGGGTTTTTGCCGTAGTCACCGCGCTTGGCTGTGCGTGTTGGTGACCGCAGTAAGGTTTAAATTCACAGGGTGATGCTGCTGCCCATCACCTGGTTCAAGGTCCCTTAGTCGCCTCTTACGACATCCACGGGAAGAGAGGGAGTGGTGCTATTCACAAGACCGACACCACACGATAAATGCTTATTAGGTAGCAGGAAAACTTTATCCAAGTGGTAGAACCAGTGTAGTTCGACCGGGAAGTACCACCGCCACACCTATTTCTAGCGTTTCTGTCGTTTTGATAGAAAAGAGTAATTGCCGGCACACTTTTATATGATGCGACCATCATAGTCCTCGGGAGTATTAACGCATCTGTGCTGAAGTTGCTTACAGATTTCCATGGGCGGCAGTATAAGGACAAATAAAGTTGCATACAGTTTACCATGGGTGGCAGGAACCACTTACTATCAGGTAGATTACATGTTCGTTTACCACTTCAACCACAAAATATCAACTATAAGTACATTATTTTTATTAAAATAAAAACAGTAAACGAACATACTGTTAGTGGCCAGTGATCCGTGACGGAATGTATGGACATCTGTAAGTAGAAAGTTAAGGACCAGTTTAATTAAAAGAATACAACTCATTCATAGATAGGTTGCTACTGCAGATATAAAAGTGAGCCTGCCTTGAAACCTTAAATGTAAGAACTATTTCACGTATAGAGATATAGGCGTAGAAGTCTCCCTTTTCTAACCAAACTCGTTTAACTACCCAGTAAATATAATTCCTAACCTAAGTATATTTCAATGTCGATATAAAGCAATAATGTAGCCACTTCTACGTAAAATCCCGCTCTACGCTTTAAATAGCCTGTCAAATTGTTTGCTACAAAGACTGATGAATATTTTTCATAAAATTACAGTGATGAACAAACTCTCCATAGGCGTTTTCGTCAACACTGTTTTAATTATGTTTTCCGTTAAACACTGTGATGCATTGTAGCACTTATGATTTATTAACATTTCAATTATTATGATGTGTCCTCTTTGCGATGAAATTTAAATATGATATTAATTGACAATTTAATAAACAAATGATAGTCGACAATTTAACAAACAGATGACAATTGTCAATATAAAATGACAATTGGCAAAACAGAAATTCCTTTGACATTTAAATACTCATTATGTATTGAACTTTTGACTTATATTAGAGTTTTTTTTTTATCTGACTAAAGTAGCAAACGAGCACCCCACCTGATGGTAAGTGGTCACTGCCGCCCATGGACATCTGTAATCAACTACATACAGAACATGGGTTTCACCTGAAGTCAATTACAGATGGTTTGCTACTTCCGAGGACTATGATGGTTGCCTCATGTGAAAGTGTGCCGGCAACCACACCCTTCTATCAAAACACAAGAAATGCTTCACGTTAGAAATTGGTGTAGCGGTGGTTCTTCCCCGGTCTAAGTACACTGGTTCTGCCACCTTGAATATCTACCACTTTTAATTTATTAGAATGGTAGTACCGAGCAAAAGACTTATATTTACAAAACCCTTTTGGAGTTTTATATAAAAGTAATTAGATATTGGCTGACGACCCGCGTGGCGCAGCGGTTAGCGTACCGGTCTGACATGCAGTAGGTCCCGGGTTCGATTCCCGGCCAGACAGGTATCTGAATGATGAGTTTAGATTCTTGTTCTGGGTCTGGGTGCTTTTGTATTCGTCTTTGTGTGTGTCCATGGCACCCACGACACAGGAGAAAATCCTACTGTGGGGACATAAGTGTAGAAAGCGTTTTTTTTTTTTTTATATTCTCTATTACTAAACCAACACCGTTCTCCATCGTACATTTTAAAGTAAGGGGCCAATTCTTTCTATAGGTAGCGCACTTAATAAACGTCTGTTTTTTATGTCAGTATACAAAATGTCAATGTCGTCATCATCTTCAGTAAATTATCTTCTAGAACAAGAATCTAAATTAACTACAAGCTTAATTTGGTTAATATTGTAGTGCGCGTGCATGTATGCGTGTGTGTACGATACACATGGGTTCGATTCCCGGCCAGACAGGTATCTGAATGATGAGTTTAGATTCCTGTTCTGGGTTTGGGTGTTTGTGTGTATGGTACCCACGACACAGGAGAAAATCCTACTGTGGGGCTATCAGTGTAAAAAGCGTGTGTGTGTAAAAAAATACATAATCATAGGCATTAAAAGTGGCATAAATGAGAAAATCAAGCGCAGAGTTGCAACCTTGAACTTCTATATAAATATTAAGTTTTAAACTTTATTAGCCTATTTTTGGGAGGATAAAATATATACTTTTGCATTTTTTGACCTGTTTTATATCTGTTAATTAAAATAGAAAACTGATAATTTATGATGCACAGCGTCAATTAAGGAACCGTATATTTTCAATGTTACTGAAAGTCAAAGTGAAGTTAAGGTTTTTGCGGACTTAATAGGGAATTGCGGGCAACATTTATCTAGGCGCGAAAATCTTCAAACAAGTAATTATCTTTTTTAATTCAAGTAACAAACGATTAACCTAGTTTGGAATAATAATATTTACGATTATGCCTGAATAGAAAGTCTATAGACCAGAGATAGCCCAATTGTTGAAAAAATGCCTCTCAATTATTGATGGTCCGAGGTTTGTAGACAAACAACACATTTTTTCTAAAAACAATTATTTGTGTATTAGAAATTAATTTTCACTATTTTACAGCAAAATAAAAATTGGGATAAAACCTACACACCTAAGAGGACTCTAATAAATCTCAAAGGCATGTAAATTAGGAGACAGTGTCAGCCTAATGGTTGAAACTTGCCCACTCGATCGGATGGTATAAGGTTCAAAACCAAACACGCACCACAGATTTTTCTATTAAAATTATGTGCGTATTAAAATTATTTATTACTGTTTTTTGGCAAACGAAAACATTGTAAGGAAATATACTAACCCGAGAGTTCTTTAAAAAGAAGTTCTCGAAGGTATATGAAGTCCACTCGCACTTGGCCAGCGTGGTAGACTATGGCGTAAACTCTCTCATTCTGAAGACCCGTGCCCAGCAGTGTGACAATAATGAGTTGACAAGTGTGAACTCCACCACTATCCGCATTTGACAAGCGCGCTGGACTAAGGCCTAAAACCTTCTCAAACTGAGAGGAGACCCTAACCCAGCACTTGATTAACTTCAGATAGAATCCTTCTTCTATATGAAGCTTCTTACATATCCAAGGCAGCAATGAACACTTATCATCAAATAGATGCACGCACGTTTACTACTTCAATTATATAAACGCAGTATACTAACTACAATAGCCTCAAATACCATTTCCAATACGTTAAAGCTTACGACAGACAGGGGATGCCGTAGCCCTATTCTAATCCCGGAATTACAGGGACATGAAGCTACTTACAGATGTCCATAGCAGCAGTGATCACTTACCTTCAAATAGATACATGCTCGCTTACTACTTAAATGATATAACGCAGTATACTAACTACAAAAGCCTCAACCAAACCTTTCCAATACGTTAAAGCTAACGTCTCAAATATTACTGGAAATACGAGTAGTATTGGAATTGGAAAAATCCGGCCGTTAGTTGACTTAGCGGTTCACGAGTCGGGAATCGTTTGAAGATTGCCCCGATGTGAGGATGTGCTGTAATCCCACGGAGCTAGGAACTATTTTTATTGTATTTGTCTGATGTTAGAATTTTATTGCGCTTATGTATTTATTTGTCGTGGGTTATAAAGTTTATTTTTAAGTTTTAGAAGTTTATTTCTTAACTAGCAGGATCGACATTATTGCGCAGACTATAATGTTATCTATCCAACCATTATACATTTCAAGCACCACTCCTGGACATGTCCCTCCCCGTATCCGTAATGGGGATATGGTAAAAAAACAATTTTTTCAGCAAAATTTTTGACACTTTGAATTTTAACATTATTACACACAATTAGGCGCATAAAACAAAAATGATTCAATACCCCGCATCTCGCTTCTTAATCCGCACATCCCCTAGTGACGTGCAGTCGAATATCGTCTAGGTGTTTACCTTAGCCAGCACTTGTTTAATGTTATTTCGTTATAATGTTGGTTTAATGTGTGATTGTTGAATTTTTAATGTTATTATTAAATTAGTTGATTATTCGTCAATAAACCTTGAAATGGGTAGGAAGAAGACTATTCGTGGAGGAGAAAGGACTCTTACATTCAAATTATGCATATTTTTTTTTACAAGAGAAGATGCATGGGCTCAGTACTCCTGTCTCCAAAGTCGAAAATCGAATGTGTGCTGCAACAGGCATCAGTCTCTTAGACACATTAAAAAGAAAGAAAATATTCCATGTCTGCGAATATATTAAACATATGAAAATGCTTTAATAAATACTCGACTATTGAAAATACACCACTATGGTGTATGTTTTAATAATGGTATACCTACACACTTTTGGTATTTGGTAATAGAATATACTTCGTATCGGGATGGGAAATCCCTAGTTCTAATGACGTTGCAACTGTCGTGCGCCTAATTGTTTCGGTCGAGTAGTACTCAAGTTTTAGCAATACGCCTTATATATTCAAGTAATAAAAATAGCCTATGTTGCTCAGGGATAAGGTAGCATTCTAATGATGAAGGAATTTTTAAAATCGGTTAAGTAGTTTATAAGTTAATTCATAACAAACATACAAAAATACAAAGTTTTCCTCTTTATAATTAGTATAGATATAGTATAGATATAATTAGTATAGTTATAGTATAGATATAGGTAAATCATTAAAGGCCGTGGTGTGAAAAGTATGGTAAGTTAATTGTGAAACAGTAACGCCAAGAATGACGTGTTGCAGCACAACGTCGCTTGCACCTTTAACTTCAGAATTATGTGTTTGTATACTTATGTACACTAAACTTCAGTCGCGTGTGGGAATTAGCACGTTTTTATTTGACTTGCCTTGTTTGTATTTTATGATCTAATATTGCAACTGTACTTTTAGTTAATTTTAACCGGCAGAACTAAAATTTCGCACTTTCGATTTGGATAACAACACGTGATTACCTAAGCGTTGTTTTGCAAGGTCTGATCGAGTATGGTTCTAGTGGAGAAGTAACACTGCCATAGGTACATATTAAGTACTAACGTGCAGTAGTTCTTGCTGTTTTGGTAGAGGGGAAGCCAGCCCCCCTCCCCCCTGGCCTCCTCTCTTCCATCTCCCCCTTCTATCTGAAGTCGTTGTGTTGTTAGTGTTGAGGACGCTAGTGTTAATTAACAAATTTTCAAGGTGGTAGAACCAGTGTAGTTTTACTGGAGAAGTACCACCGCCACACCTATGTCTAGCGTGGAGCATTTCCTGTGTTTCGATAGAAGGATGTGATTGCCGGCACACTTTCACATGAGCGACCATCGTAGTCCTCGGGTGTAGCAGTTCTGTGATTGACTTCAGATGGAACCCATGTTCTGTATGAAGTTGATTACAGATGTCCATGGGCGGCAGTGACCATTTAACAGCAGGTGGACTGCATGCTCATTTGCTACAATCTTATAAAAAAAAAACGATATGGCGGGCATACGAAGATGACGGGTAAATCATTTAATTTTTGTCCGCCCAAAAAAAAATAAAAAAAAACGTGACGAATAGGTAACCTTTGGAAAACCTTTCGGTTAATATTAGTATTCATAAAAAAATGCATAAAACCAAAATGACGTCATAAAACAGCTTGTAATTTTTTTGATACATTTTTACCGACAGAATTTATTTTACATGCAAGGATAAAGAGAAGCGTAAGCATCCTTAAAAGCTACTTAGATGTTTGTTTCATTTCTCTAAAGCGGCTTTCATAGAACATTTCTCGTTTTCACACCGAAACAGCTAATCGGATTGGACTGAAATCTCCATTCAGATAGTTTTCTAAAGGTATCTGGAATGATTATAGGGATGTGTGAGTGTGAAGTCTGTGTGAGTGAATGAATGGCTTATAAAAGATTAGTCTGAGTGAGAATGAATAGTTATAGAGCCAGGTGCGCCCGGCCGCTTAGGTCCCATTTAAAAATATAAAATAACATTAAAGCGTAATATTTTTTGTAGAGAAATGAAGATGAAAAGATACATTTCGATTATTTAAATTTAATTTAAATCGTTAAGCCGTTTATGTTATAGAGCGTGCCATAAAAAATAGATAGCAAATATGTGATTTGTTATCTATTTTCTTCCCTCTTTCTTCTCTCTCATGCAGTCGGAGACGATACTTTTCAGATTCGATCTCGCTTTTCTCCATAACGCAACACTTTTAGGGTTTAATAGTGGTTATTATATCGTCAACCCATCGTTGTCTCACTGCGGGGCACGAGTCTTCTCTCGGAATGAGAGAGTTTTAGACCATAGTCCACCGCGCTGGCCAAGTGCGAATAGTGGTTATTAATTGACGTTAATAGCATAAAATAGGTTGCACTGCTGTCTAGCGGTACCCGACAGCACCGGTGTGCAGTGTACCCACTAAGGGAATTACTAAGGCAGGGGGAGGGTTCCGCTACACTCGTAAACCTTGTCCGATGCGGCGACGTCACTGCTGCATCGTAGGATGTCGTACCAACCAACCAACTAATAGTATAAATGAGTTTTATATATGATCATACTTTTTTTTTATCCGACTGAAGTAGCAAACGAGCATGGACTCCACCTGATGGTAAGTGGTCACTGCCGCATGGAAATCTGTAATCAACTTCATACAAAATATGGGTTCCATCTGAAGTCCATCACAGATGCGATGCTACTCCCGAGTACTATTGGTCACCTAATGTGAAAGTGTGCCGTATATTGTATATTCACTCTCAGTATCTTAGTATTGATAACAGATGAGCTAACCTACTTCTGTTAAAATATAGCAATTTATATAGAGATATTTTCACGGTATGAAACGATAGCACGTAACTCCAATATCGACATATATTTGATGGTACGTTTTTCCACAACACTAAAACAAACGTGGATGCCACCGGCGCGTCTTCACAAACATTTTTATTGACAGACGGGAACCTTGCGATTGGATTGACAAATACGAGTCAATAAACAAGTTACGTTGGTACGAAACACGGTTCACGAGAATGATGAGCTAATGTTTGGTACATTATGTAGATTTGCTTACAGAATTATTTGAATTAATGGGTTATTTCTGAGTTTTCCCGTTTCCTATATCTTAATCTAGATCATTAACTATGTATGTTCCAAATTTCAGCAAAGTCCGATCAGTAATTCTCGTGTGAAAGAGTAAGAAACAGAAACACTGTCACAGACTTTCACATTTATTATCAGCCTCGCCTCCTTACCAGATGGACCGATGACCTGAAGAACACAGCGGGAAACCGTTGGATTCAGAGGGCATAAGACCGGTTGGAGTGGCGCCATTTAGGGAGGCGTATGTCCAGCAGTGGACATCAAAGGGTTGATGGGTGGATGGATGATTATATAAATAAGATTACACTTATAAATATATTTTATACTCATTCTCAGTATTTTAGTATCGATAACAGATGAGCTAACCTACTTCTCTTAAAAATATAGCAATTTATATAAAGATGTTTTCACGATATGAAACGATAGCACGTAACTCCGATAACGAGATATATTTGATCGTACGTTTTTCCACAACACTAAAACAAACGTGGATGCCACCGGCGCGTCTTCGCAAACATTTTTATTGACAGACGGGAACCTTGCGATTGGATTGACAAATACGAGTCAATAAACAAGTTACGTTGGTATGAAACACGGTTTCCAAGGATGGTAAACTTGAGTTTGGTACGATGTGGAGTTTTGCCTACTGAATTATATGAATTACTAGGTTATTCCCGCAGTCCCTGTAGTTCCGGGAAGAGTCCTAAAGGGGCAGCGCGCTCGGAGGATTCCGGTTGAAGTCATTTTGAGATCCCGGAGTCCTCCTTTTCAGCGCCGAGGACGGCCACCAGGGGTGTTTTAGTGCGGTAAAAATCTCACATAACCCTGCGTCGCTCCCACGACTACTGTCGCGACTTTCCTTTGTAAATCTAGTTCAACTATGAGCGTGCCCAATTTTAACGAAAATCAGCTGGTAGTTTTTGCGTGAAATAATAACTAAGACGTACATGCTCTCAAACTTTTGCATTTGTAATACTAATAAGATTACTTACCTGTTTTTACCCGCGGCTTACACGGCCAAAAACTATATCCGAGAGTGGAAACTGTCCTAATTTCCACATATACTTATAACTTATATTAACTATGATCCAACTATCCCTATCTTTAGGAGTAACAAATTATAACACCAAATCGTCAATACACCACCACCATTATTTGTATACAAATTAAATACCTAGCTTACCCTCGCAGCTCCACCTCGTAATGTGTATATCATGTATTAATCCTCTTTAAAACTGTGTGCCAAATGTCACCGAAATCCAATCAGTAGATTGTGAAAGAGTTACATCCACACACACAAACATCCACACAATCTTTTATAATATTCATAAAAAGGAAGATACTGTCTGTCCTTCTTACCACTGTTACACGATATTTGCAAATGCTCAGAGTCCCAGTTCCTGGAATTGAATTCGAGAACTTAATCATAAAAGTTTATGAATAAACAATGCGGTATATTGGGATGGATGCTTAAGAGCCTGACTTGTCACAGACCTTAAGGGATATGGGAATACGGTTTATTAATAAATTTCCATTTGTTTATTTTCTATCTACTTTAATGTAAGGGTTGGAAGCATTGATATACAACTATTTTGTAGGTAAAAGATTAGAAGTACGGAAGTAAGTGGATAGTTATGCGGTATTTTTTATAAATTGAAGTTACAGACGAGCATGCCTACCTAATGGTAAGTGGTCACTGCCGCCCATGACATTTGACATTCTGTAAGCAACTTATATAAAACAAGGGATCAAAGTTAAGTCAATCTAAGACTAAGATCGCTTACCACCATCGCATCGTTTTACCACCTTGCAACTTAAAAACAATCCTAAGTCATAGCAACACATCTGTCCTAGAAAGGACATGAATCCTGTCTGAGATTAACAACAAATGTCCATCGACGACACTCGCCACTTATTATCAGATGACTGTGGTGTATGCGGTGGTGGACGCTTCTCATCAACCTATTATTGGCCCACTGCTGGGCACGGATCTTCTCTCATTGAGAAAGAGTTTTGGCCACAGTCCACCGCGCTAGCCGTGTGCGAATTGGTGGACTTCACACACCTCCGAGAACATTTTTTTTAAGAACTCTCGGGTGTGTAGGTTTCCTCACGATGTTTTCCTTCACCGAAACGCAGTGATAATTAATTTCTAATACGTACATAAATCAGTGGTGCCTGGGTTTGAACCTCGGACCTTCCGATCGAAAGGGCAAGTTTCAACCATTAGGCTATCATTGCTGCTGCTATCATTGCTGTGGACGCTTATTTTAATATAAAATACAAGGTGGAATTGAAACTACTTACTATTGTTTGCTAAACAAAGAATCCTTTGTATGACCATTATTTTTACAGACTTCTAAAGGACAGAAATTTAAAAAAAGGAGTGTGTGTGTCAGCTCCGACGCATGATTGGAGTTTACTCGCATTTAAAATAGATGGCGTCATACTCCCACACTAAAGATATAAATAACACCAATACATGGTTCATTTTGAAAAATTATATCTTATATACAAGCACGTATTATATTATTAATATTGTACGTTTTTACAGAGTATTTGTATTACTTATCTTAACGATTTACTGTTTTTAATACCATTGAGATTTCAGTAAAACGTAGTCACAAAACCTATGCATACATCGACGCGTACTGATAAATTAGTTCTAAAGTTTTATCTAGATGGCGTTATACTTAATAAAAAAACGTAACGAGGTCATTCATCAGTAGATTTTACACCTCACATTTTTCTCATACTGGGCTCATATGTATATGCAAATCGATTCTTAAGGAGTAAACTCCAAAAACATATTTTAAATAATAAAAAGATTGTATATAACGAAGTGAGTTTGAGTGATGTGACGTCAGGAAGGCCGGGAGTCTTCATTACCTGACATTCTTGAATATTTCAAGTAAAACTCAGGAACAAACTTCTTCGATTTATTCACAATTGAGGAGGTCCGATGGCTTCGGCGGTTAAACAAGAAATCTTTTTCTACCGGCATTCGCTCGCCTTTTTATAACAATGTTTGGTGGTGTGACAATAACAAATTTATGGAGGGTAAACTAAATTACAATTCGAAAAATCATTAAATGTTGCTCATTCAATAAAAAAACAATTTTCGATCTTTAAACTAACTAAAATAATTATTATCGGCGACGTGTTTTTCATAAATACGCGGTGTCGCGCCGACATATACATGTTGGATTAGAACATACACAGAACTTAGCACCTACGTGGTTCAGAGTCCTCGTGATATATCGTAGATTTTTTTGTGGCATAAAACTCGGTTGTAGTTTGTGCTAAACTATTTTTACGAAGCAACAACCATGACATAAATATAAAAAAAAATTCCACTTGCGTCCTCACTAAACAGTGATAGCCTAATGGTTGAAACTTGCCCTCTCAATCGGGAGGACTGAGGTTCAAACCCAGGCCCTCACCACTGATTTATGTGCGTATTATACATTAATTATCACTGCTTTTCGGTGAAGGAAAACGTCGTGAGGAAACCTACACACCCGAGAGTTCTTTATAAAAAAAAAAAAAAAAAGTTCACGGAGGTGTGTGAAGTCCTCCAATTCGCAATTGGCCAGTGCGGTGGACTATGGCCTAAACTCTCTCATTCTGAGAGAAAACCCGTGCCCAGCAGTGGGACAATAATGGATTGACGACGACATCACTAAACCTTTCATCGAAAAAATGTTAGATTTTGAAATCAAATCTATGTATATTTGGTAAATACATACACAGTGATCGTAAATTTGCAGTATTCATTAACAGCGGCATTCCATTCGTGCACAGTTTCCTGCAATCATTTACATAACTGCCATGAACTGCAAAAATAATGCAGTGGAACTGCGCATTGCAGAACGTCTACATTACCGGCTATTACGCTACGTTTCGTTCTTTTCTCTGAATATGTATTTTTTAAGATTGAAGTAGCAAACGAGCATGCAGTCCACTTAATAGTTGTGTCCTTGCATTTATAAGAATCTTCATATTGAAAAACATTTTAACCGAGGATTAAGACAGTATCCTCATATAAACGCAACGACACCCTTTTACCGAAACGCAAACACTGTATCACGCTAGATTTTTTTTTTTTATTTGGCTGAAGTAGCAAACGAGCATGCAATCCACCTGATGGTAAGTGGTCACTGCCGCCCATGGACATCTGTAATCAACTTCATACAGAACATGAGTTCCATCTGAAGTCAATCACAGATGCGTTGCTACTCCCGAGGACTATGATGGTCGCCTCATGTGAAAGTGTGCCGGCAACCACACCCTACTATCGTTACGCAAGAAATGCTTCACGCTAGATATAGGTGTGGTGGTGGTGGTGGTACTTCCCCGGTCGAACTACACAATATAAATAGGTGACAAACCGCGTGGCGGAGCGGTTACCATACCGATCTCACGCGCAATGGCTAGACAGGTACCTGAATGATGAGTTTAGATTCATGTTCTGGGTCTGGGTGTTTTTGTATTCTTCATGTGTGTGTCCATGGTACCCACGACACAGGAGAAAATCCTAGTGTGGGGCTATGAGTGTAGAAAGCGAGTTGAAAGGTGTATTGGTGTATTTATTTCAGCGTTTCCAGACGTAACGATTTTGGCGGGATGTCCCGATTCTTTGATCAAAACTAAATGTCCGCGTGGAACAGGCTCTCTCCCGCTTTTCTGAAAGAACTGGATTTTTGCAAAAAAAAAGTCGCTAAGTCTATAAATCTATTCAAATTTAAGTCGAACTGCAGTTTGTCAACCAAAAACAATGGTCGCCAAATCTATACAAATTTAAGTCGATCGGCAGTTTGTCGACCAAAGATGTCGCCCAATGAAGATCCTTCGGTCCCCATCCGCCATGTCCCGCTTTTCACTATGAAGTCCCGCTTTTTTCAATGGAAAATTTTCTAAATGCCGACTATATAAGAAAATCTGACAACACTGATTAATTTACATGTTTTTTAAACAGATTTAACTGCAGCCATTAGCTCAAATGAAACGGCCGCTAGAGTTCACTATTAGCGACTTGGCGCTGGCTTACGCAACCATTTCTGAGCAGTTGTAGTTGTAAGTTCTTTTAAAAGTATCTTTTAAAAAGCTATGTTTAACTGCTAAGCACAGGTCTTCTTTTAGAATGAGAGAGTTTATAGGCCATATTCCACCGCGCTTTCCACGAGCGATTTGTTGGATTTCACACACCTCCGAGAACTTTTTTTTAAGAATTCTCGGGTGTGTAGGTTTTGTCACGATGTTTTCCTTCACCGATAACCATGGGTCTTAGTGGCCACTTTCTATCAAGTAAATCATACGCCATTACTATACATACAAGAATTGCAATCTTCTTAATAAATTTTATGACACACAAGTTTCTAGACATTTCTTTCGTTGGCGAAATAAATGTGTATTAATTTATCTTCTACTACTTAACCCGGCGAATTTCGTTCCGCCTAAAAGTCAAAACTCTAAAATAATAATGTTCCTCCACTATATTATGCATGTATTATACACATAAACCTTCCTCTTGAATCACTCTATTAAAAAAACTACATTAAAATCCGTAGCGTAGTTTTAAAGATCTAAGCATACACAGGGACAGACGGCGAGAAGCGACCTTGTTTTATACTACGTAGTGATTTGTAGTACAAATGAAACAATGCAATATTTGTGTACTTTTATTTCCGAAGTTACACAGCTATCAAAAAATAGACGGATTTTTTACCCGCTAGTAGTAAATATCCTAGCCTTTGTGCTGTATATTCGCTTGAGCAGAATTTTAGGCAAAGTTTTAGGCAAAAAGTTCTCGTGTAAAAGTAAAATATATTGCGAAAATTTTGGTTTTCAGGATTTGAAGCGAAAATGCTGATTTATTCTAGTAGAATGACATGTTTTTAAAGACACGTCGGTTTACTAGAATTTTCGATCATGTTGTACAATATACTGCTATTATAGTAAGAATTATGATATACCTACTTGTATATATTTGTTATATTAATAGATAACATATTCTAACGCTATACTGATTGGCTTAGCAGGCATCTTAGTTATAATGAAAACTACGATGTTCTAAATTCAAATTCAAATTCAAATTCATTTTATTGCAAGAATCTAATAAAATACAGTAAGTAAGTAAATACAGTAAGTACATAATGAAATAAAATTAGTAATGTATCATCTTCCAATACTACGAGTATATCGTTAAGTGATTAAATAATGGTAAAGCTAAGCTAATTGGTATATGAAATGAAATGAAACGTCTTTATTTTGTATAGGCCTACGGGAGCACTTAAACCGTCAGTTACATTTTTTTCTTACACTACCACCGGGTCGAAATACGACCTCCACTGAGAAGATCGTCAAGAAACTCAGCAAGTTTGTCTTTTTTCTTATTTATATCCATTTTTTTTAAATATAATTACAATCATGTTTCTACATGGTAATGAATGTTATATATAACCAATTTATCCTAACACCAAGAATATTTTAGCAAACACCAAAATAAACAAAAACCACTAAACTAACTGTACATAAACGAAAATCTACATTAGAATTAAATATTTACATGAGGCGACCATCATAGTTCTCGGGAGTAGCAACGCATCTGTGATAGACATTAGATGGAACCCATGTTCTGTATGAAGTTGATTACAGATGTCCATGGGCGGCAGTGACCCCTTACCATCAGGTGAACTGCTCGTTTGCTACTTCAGTCAGATAAAAAAAAAAATATTATCCTCAAAATTTCCCTCAATGCTAAATTATAGCAGTTGACTTCTGACAGAAAGAAATCTGCTACTTAGTTCGACTTTAAGAACACCCTGTACAAGCAAAACACGAACAACAAACCCTAAATAAAATCACTAAAATTTAAAATTGGAACAACGTACAACAAAACTTAAATAAAATTTAAAATTGGAACGCCTCGTGTGCCCGTTCCATAGCTAGAAATCTAGCGACATATTTTAGAAGCACACGTTCGGCCGCGGTTTGATTTGGCGACGTGCCGCTCCGCGCGATCCATACCAATTCCGTTCGGAGATCAAATACTAACTTCAGTTTTCGACGCTCTGTATACAGAGTGATCTAAAGGTTTAGGACTTTAAAATGATATTGAGTATTAATATCTTTGGATATTAGATCTCTTAGAGATTTATTTCAACAACAAGACTGTATTAAAAATGCATCTACAACTTTTTTGTTATGTTACTACAGTATTCAAGACTGTCTGGTACATTAAGTAATTTAATTATGAATCCATGTGAATGTAACTTAATCATCCTGATAAGGCCTGTATGACAGCCATAACAATAAAAACTTTTTAACAAAAAATATCTACCGACTTCCATGTCACAAAAAAGTAAAAAATAATTTAAATATATTTTGGTCTAGAACATACTCAGTACTTAGTACATAGTCCTGAAGTCGGTGCTCGACATATTTCGCTGGACGACGGTAACTACGTCCTATATGAGCACCGACTTCAGAACTATGTACTAAGTACTGAGTATGTTCTAGACCAAAATATATTTAAATTATTTTTTACTTTTTTGTGACATGGAAGTCGGTAGATATTTTTTGTTAAAAAGTTTTTATCTTACACTTTTTAGTGACTATATTTTTATGTTTGTATTTAAATAAAGCCTCTAAGTTTGCTTTGTGCATCTACATATTCACAAAAATTAAACATAAAACACTTTTACAATTCATACAAACAGGGCGCCCCCTCTGGAAGTACCCCTCCATCATCAGGGTTGAGGAGTTGAAGGTCAAATTTTTCATCTTATATTGTTGCTTAGTAATCTTATAACATATACGTTAGTACCAGGTGGCTAACTTCTATGGCTCAGGCTTGCAGTACCCTGCATCATCAGGGTTTAGGAGTTGAAGGTCAAAATTTTAATTTTGTGCCTCTGTTTGGTATTATTCTTACATACCCGTAAGCACCAAATTGCCAACTCCTATGGTTTAGAATTGAAGTACCCCTTCATCATCAGGGTCGAGGAGTTGAAGGTCAAAATTTTAATTTTATGCCTCTGCTTAGTATTGTTTTTACATAACCGTAAGCACCAAATTGCCAACTCCTATGGTTTAGGATTGAAGTACCCCTTCATCATCAGGGTTGAGGAGTTGAAGGTCAAATTTTTGATTTTATATTTTTGCTTAGTATTTTCTTTACATAACCGTAAGCACCAAATTGCCAACTTCTATGGTTTAGGATTGAAGTACCCCTCCATCATCAGGGTTGAGGAGTTGAAGGTCAAATTTTTCATCTTATGTTTTTGCTCAGTAATCTTATAACATATACGTAAGCACCAAATGGCTTATTCCTATGGTTTTGGCTTTAAGTACCCCTGCATCATCAGGGTTGAGGAGTTGAAGGTCAAATTTTTGTCCCATGAATTTGCTTAACAATTTCATTATATATTCGCAAACATCAAACGACCAACTTTTATAGTTCAGGCTAGCAGTACCCCTGCATCATCAGGATTGAAGAGTTGAAGGTCAAATTTTTCATAGTAAATACCTACATAGTAATTTTATTCTATATTTTACTCAATTGGACTTCTCCAGCTAAGGTTCGGCCGACTATCACTAATTTTACTATTTTGCTCCAAAAAGTTGAAGATCCTATGATTAGAACCTTATCAAACTCTTATCAGACTACCCCTGGAGTACATCCTTTCTAATAAAAAAAGAATCATCAAAATCGGTTGGCGGGATATTGAGTTATTCATACATTTATCGCGTACATTGAAAATGCAAATTTAAGACTTATGCGTTTTTCTTATGGATGCCCTAGTCAAAAAAATACTAAAAAAAAATGGGACCCTATGACACGCACTACCTTTCAAATAAAAAAAAAAATCATCTAAATCGGTTCACCCAGTCCGGAGAAATGAGGTAACAAATATAAAAAAAAAAAAAAAAAAAAAATACAGACGAATTGATAACCTCCTCCTTTTTGGAAGTCGGTTAAAAAATGAAATACATTTATACATGAATATTAAAGAGATTCTGTTATGCAGAAAATGTGTAATCACTACATAGAATAAAACAAAGTCGTTTCCCGCTGTCTGTCCCTATGTATGCTTAGATCTTTAAAACGACGCTACGGATTGTAATGCAGTGTGTTAATAGACAGAGTGATTCAAGAGGAAGGTTTGTAATAATATGTGAAATACTTACATAATATAGTGGAGAAACACTGATAATTCTAAAATTAATCTGATCATTACTTGGCGAAGCGAAGTTTGCCGGGTCAACTTGTATTAATCATAAAAACTCTTAAGAAAGAACTGTTTATGCCTATAAACAACATGCATTGCCAATTACACGCAGATTAGTATATCTGCAACCCAACAACAAAATGTCAAATTATTTAAAAATATACACCGCGGAAGTCTATCAATTTTAAATTAAAGAGCACCCTTTACGTCAAGCACCTGCTCGATCGGCCGGATCGCGCCCTTATTAATTCCGAATAGAAATTGGATTCCTTTATTGGGGCGCGATTATGCCGGTTTTCATTCCTCATTCGCGCGACTCCTAATTTATTCCAGATATAATTGGAGAGAAGCCACTGAATTGAACGTTTGAGAGAGAGGATCAGCCCTGTTCATGATTTCGAGTGATGTACTGAATTGACGTTTCTAGACATTATAAGATCAGTCTAGTGTCCCCTTGGTAATAGTAGATGTACTGTTTCCTTACGGTAAACATTGTTTACATTTTCATACATTGCAAAGCACGCTTGCATTTTCGTTAATTATTTTATAAGATTTACCAGGTGGTAGAACTAGTCTAGTTCGACTGGGGAAATACCACCCCCACACCTATTTCTTACGTGAAGCATTTGTTTACATTTCAATGGAAGGATGTGGTTGCTGGCACATTTATATGTAAATCGGGAGGTCCGAGATTCAAACCCAGGCACGCACCACTGATTAATGTGCGTATTAGAAATTAATTATCACTGCTTTTCGGTGAAGGAAAACCTTAGTGAGGAAACCTACACACCCCGAAGTTTACTAATCCACACTTGGCCAGCGCGGTGGACTATGGCCTAAACTCTTTCATACTGAGAGAAGACCCGTGCTTAGCAGTGGGGCAATAATGAGTTGATGAGAAGATGCTGCGCTCATTCACATTCAAGGCATGGTGGCGTTAGACATAGGTTTCTCTAAATGGGGCACAGGAATATTTCTATGCCTCATTTGTCTCATGCCTTAAATCTTTAACTTAACTAGTCTTTAACGTGTATAGAGTGTCTAAACGAATTAAAAATAGTTTATTTCACCTCCACACAAGTATTCGTCAAATCCGGTTACCAAGAAAGAAATCACTTTCATAACCGAATATCACAGTTTACTAAGAAATATTACACACAGAGCCAGATTAATGGCGCAGAGATGGAGACGGCGCTAATGGACCGAGAGTTTCTATTGTATTTGTGATCTGCCTTACTATTTTCCTGTAGCTACGTTGGTTCACTTTACGTGGAAGACAAAATGTAATAATACGCACTTTATTATACCAAATAAAATAATAAAAGAAAATAGTTTTGAAACAATACAAAAGCTTATGGTTCATCAGCGATTTCTTTCAGATAAGCTTACGGGGCGCAGTTGAGATGAGAGAAATAAAATTAGAAGACGGAAAATAAAAGTTTCATTAATTTATACAACACTAACTGACCCGGCGAACTTCGTACCGCCTAAAAGTTAAAACTCTAAAATTATCAGTGTTCCTCCGCCATATTATGCATGTATTATACATTAAAACCTTCCTTTTAAATTATTCTATCTATAAAAAAATCATTTAAATCCGTAGCGTAGTTTTAAAGATCTAAGCATACATAGGGATCTGTTCCTATGTATGCTTAGATCTTTAAGCATACATAGGGACATCTAAAGCGGGAAGCGACTTTGTTTTATACTATGTAAATTATATAATAATATTATAGAAACATAAGCACGTAGTTATGACAAGTCGACAGTCAGTGTGATCGTAAATCTTGCGGATTTCATCCACAATTTTGGCACATTATCTAATGTTCCCAAGATGCTAAAACATGTGTTAACCCGGAAAAAGCTACCACAACACCTATGTCGAGCTTGAAGCAGTTCTTGCGTTTCGGTGAAAGGATATGGGCGCCATTTCACTTTAGTACGAGGTGATTTTATGGAGTAAAAATCCATTACACAAGAGTAGTTCCTCAGAAGTACTAAAGCATCTGAGATTGACTTCAGATAGATCCCCAGTTCATATAAAGTTTCTTACAGGTGCCCATAAGCGAAAGTAACCACTTACCATCAGGTGGACTGCATACTCATCTGCTTGAATCCTATACATAATATATTATTCAAAAAATAAATCTAATGATCCTTGAGATCTTCAAGTATAATCTAAATTGGATTACATTGATAAATTAAATAAATACCGCGTAACATTTGATGCAACAAAAATCGAACCCAAATGATATCATCTGTTTAATCTTATAACAATGTTAAACTATATATATGATTTTAGACTATTATCGCGGAATTGACACATTTCAATACTTAACTCACGATATGCGGTTTTTTAAATCCTTTTCTAATTCTTTTTGCCGATATTTCGACCCAGTAGCATGGATCGTGGTCACGGTCACGGTCTATCATAGTGCTTGTCAACGGTTTCTCCCCGCCACCGCAGTTTCGTCTTGACCACGATCCATGCAATTGGATCGAAAAATCGGTAAAAAGAATTCGAAAAGGATTCAAAAAAACGCATATCGTGAATACCCGTTAATTATTGAAATGAGTAGTCACCCGTCGCATCGGTCGAAATTCGATCGTAATTTAAATAAAAAAAAATTAACATTCTGCACTCCTTCTCTACGTCCACTATAACCGCGCAAAATTTATACTAATCCGTCCGCGGCATATTACTTAAAAATGCGTCACAAGTTTTTGCTTCACGTATTAATATAATAATAAACTACTTTGCAGTTAATAAACTTCGAGTTTTTCAGCTTTTTGTACTATTAACCAATATCGTTCAACACACACTTGTTTCTAATCACTGTTGGCAGCAGTCACACGACTAATGACGCTCACCGCAGCATCTTAAACACGTTCTGCGCTCTCGATGATTACGATGTACAAAGGTACTATACAGTGTTTAGTAGTTTTTATTCGTCGCCAATATAAAGCGCAATGCTATGAATTATGCCAAAAATGCCCTGGCACGTCGTCAACCTATTATTGTCCCACTGCAGGGCACGGGTCTTCTCTCGGAATGAGAGAGTTTTAGGCCATAGTCCACCGTGCTGGCCAAGTGCGAATTGGTGGACAGTTAGCATTAATTATACCACTTCACATAATAAATTGCCATATTTTAATCAACTATTATACCAAATCTAGTATATAAAATTCTCGTGTCACAGTTTTTGTTGCCATACTCCTCCGAAAAGGCTTGACCGATTTTTACTAAATTTTATATGCTTATTCAGTAGGTCTGAGAATCGGCTAACATCTATTTTTCATACCCCTTAAGGGTTGTCCACCCTTAACACTTTTTTTTTATTTTTTATATGGCAAAACAACGTTTGTCGGGACAGCTAGTATTACATATAAAATAGTAAATAATAAAATGTCTTTTTTATAAGATTGAAGTAGCAAACGAGCATGTAGTCCACCTTATGGTAAGTGGTCACTGCCTCTCATGAGCATCTATAAGCAACTTCATATGGAATATGAAGTTCTATCTGAACTCAATCACAAATGCGTTGCATATAAATGTGCGGCGGCAACCACGCTTCCATCTAAACGCAAGAACTACTTCACGCTAGAAATAGGTGTGGCGGTGGTACTTCGTCGGGCGAACTACACTTGTTCTACTTTACTTAGAAAATAGAGTGATAAAATGTAAACGTGAGTTTTATTCTATTATACGAGAACAATTAACGAACTTTCATAGAACACCAATGTTTGCTAAATGAATGAATAAAAAAATGTTCGCTCAAAAGTAAAAGTTTCGTAAAATGCTTCCAAGTTTCATGTACGATCAAGTAGAAAATCATATAAATTTCGTTTCTCACCAAACACCACTGTGCAGTGAGCAGTGCACGATCTACATTCCATATCCCATTCGATTATTTGGAATATATATTAAATAAAAAAAAAACGTGCGGCACTCGGGAACTGCCGCGGTAAAGCTATTGCATAGCATTTGTTATCAACTTATGCAATTATAGCTAATTGTTTATTTATGCAGATTTTTTTCTTCGATATTTATTCCAGTTTTTTTTTTTTTGATAATATATACTTTCTCACAAACAGCTTTTTATAAATTCGTCCGGTTTCCGAGCAGCTCGTCACGATCCGTACGAGCTTCGTACTGTTGTACCATATACATACAAGTTAAGCAAACGCTCGGCTGCGCTACATGGTATAAGGGGGGTGTTAGGTTTCTACGTTACGGAATTTCTTGATTCGGTCGCCGCGCACAAAACCGGCGATAAAAGCTATGCAATAGCTTAAAAATATGATTGTTTTACCAACACGTAAAATAATTTTAAAATATTTTAAAACCAGCACTCCCGGTCTATTATTTATGCAGTTGCTATACTTTCGCGGCGCTCCGATAAAAGAGGCGGGATGAGGAGGATTATTATAAAGCATTCTTTGTATCCGTCGTGATGAAAGGATTTTGTGTCACCCTCCCAGTATTAATTCTACGTGCTATATTAATGCCGCGCTACCCTCGCTTCAATCATTGAGAAAATGACAATGTTTTTGTCGTAAATTACAAAGTGTACGGAGAGTACCGAAACTGGATTATGGCGTATTAAATGATAGCTTTATAGAGTGCTAGATGACCCAGCGAACTTCGTTCCGCCTATAAGTCTAAAATATCAGTGTTTCTCTACTACATTATACATGAATTATAAATAAAAACCTTCCTCTTGAGCGATTCAAGAGGAAGGTCTATCTATTAAAAAACACAGCATAAAAATCCGTTGCGTAGTTTTAAAGATCTAAGCATACATAGGGTCAGACAGCGAGAAGCGACTTTGCTTTATACTATGTAGTGAATACTCTTTGTCTCGAATTAGCGACAGCTCCATCGCACCTTTCCTGCCGAAGAATATGGTATCGAAAGAGCATGCAACCCAGCTAATTGTAATGGTCACTGCCGTCCCAAGATGATATATCGCGATTTACAATACTTTAGGTCGTTAGGATTAGCGTATGCCAAAAACATTCCTAATACTAAATTACGGTACAAAAACTTCACCTTCGTCCTGACGCAGTCGGCTAGAAATTAAAAGGGCTGTAGACGTCGCAATATGTCCAACACTAATTTTCTGAGGTGTCTTCAACGTGCGACCCGACTCAACTTGATGGACAAGTTAATGGTGAACTTACAAGTATGTTTCCTACCTATGTAAATGTCAGTGTTTTCATCCCTATCAAACCAAATCCTTAATTAACATTTTCTTAATAATTCCAAACAATATATGATTTGATTGGCCGTGTGGTGTCGGCCTTTTAGAATAGCACCACTCCCTCTCTTCCCGTGGATGTCGTACGAGGCGACTAAGGGACATAAATCCAAGAGATGGGCAGCAGCATCTCCTTGTGTAACTTACACCTACTGCGGTCACCAACACGCTTGCCAGGCGCGGTGACTATCGGCAAAAACCCCCAATGGAAGGTGCAGAAGAACCCCGGCCCCCAGTCCCCGGCAGCCCCGCTATTCCAGGCTACGGTAGCGGCCTAGGTAACGGCGGGGCAGGGGGTGCTAAGAATCTCCGGCAGAGATCCGGCTACCGCAACCGACGACTTCTGCACCTGGCAACATACAACACCAGGACACTGAGGACCGACGAGAAGATACAGGAGCTGGAAGAAGAGATAGACAAGTTGAACTGGAGTGTTTTGGGATTGTCTGAAGTCCGAAGACAGGGTGAGGACACGATAATCCTCAAATCGGGCAACTTGTTCTATCACCGGGAGGGCGACCACCTGTCTCAGGGTGGTGTCGGGTTCCTCGTCCACAAATCCCTCGTCAACAACGTGGTAACAGTCGACAGTGTGTCGTCAAGGGTAGCGTACCTTATACTCAGAATATCTAAACGGTATTCGCTGAAGGTCATACAGGTATATGCGCCGACTTCGACACACCCAGACGATGAGGTCGAGGTTATGTATGAGGACGTAAGTAGAGCCATACATACCTCAAAGACCCACTTTACCGTTGTTATGGGGGATTTTAACGCAAGACTAGGCACGCGGAACGATGGCGAGCGGAAGGTGGGGCCCTTTGGAATTGGACAACGGAACCACCGAGGCCACTTGCTTGCCAACTTCTTGGAGAGGGAAGGCCTCTTTATGATGAACTCTTTCTTCAGGAAGAAGGCACAGCGAAAGTGGACTTGGATAAGTCCTGATGGTTCATCTAAAAACGAGATAGACTTCATTTTGGCAGACAAACGGCACATATTTAATGATGTCTCTGTGATCAACAGGGTGAAAACCGGAAGTGATCACCGGATGGTAAGAGGCACATTAAATATCAACGTAAAGCTGGAACGGTCACGCCTAATGAAGTCTACGCTCCGACCAACACCTGTCCAAATCCAGGGCTCCGAAGAGTTTCAACTTCAGCTACGAAATCGTTTCGCGTGTCTCGATTCTTGCGTTTCTGTGGACGAAATTAACACCAAGGTAGTAACAACTGTCCACGAGGTGGGGTCTAAGTACTTTAAGACCCACTCCAGTGGTAGGTCTCGGATTTTCTCAGAACATACTCTCGGTCTCATGAGGGAGAGGCGAGAACTATGTGTGCAGTCTCCAGCCTCAATGTCGAAATACAGACTGCTCAATAAACAGATCTCTCAGAGTAGGCGACGCGATTGGCGTGCTCATAACACCCATCGCGTAAAAGACACTATTGAGCGAAACCAGGGCTCGAGAGTGTTCGCCAGGGATCTGTGCGTTGGGCAGAGCCTGCTGACGAGGTTGAAGACCGAATCGGGCACCATGGTTTCGTCTAACTCCGATGTTCTGAGGGAAATTGAGAAATACTACGGACAGTTGTATGCTTCCGCACGAGCTCCCGCCCGTAACAAGGCGGACGACAAACGTGCCAAACTGACCCGACACTATACTGAGGACCTCCCGGACGTCAGCCTGTACGAGATTAGAGAGGCTCTCAAACAGCTGAAAAACAACAAGGCACCGGGCGATGACGGAATCACAACAGAGCTGCTAAAAGCTGGCGGTAAACCCGTACTAGTGGCGCTCCAAAAGTTGTTCGATTCCGTCATTACTAGCGGGACAACCCCGGAAGCGTGGAGCAGAAGCGTAGTGGTGCTGTTCTTCAAAAAGGGCGACAAAACTCTTTTGAAGAACTACAGGCCCATTGCGCTTCTGAGCCACGTGTATAAGCTGTTTTCGAGAGTCCTCTCTAACCGCATTGCACGCAGGCTAGACGACTTCCAGCCTCCCGAACAAGCCGGTTTCCGAAAAGGCTACAGCACCATGGACCACATTCACACGCTGCGGCAGATTATACAGAAGACCGAGGAGTATAATCTGCCGTTATGTGTTGCTTATGTGGACTATGAGAAAGCCTTCGATTCTATCGAGACCTGGGCGGTGCTGGAGTCCCTTCAGCGATGCCAGATCGACTATAGGTACATCGAGGTGCTGAAGTGTGTATACACTGCCGCCACCATGTCAGTCCGAGTACACGACAGAAGCACAAATCCAATCCAACTGCAGCGGGGAGTCAGACAAGGTGATGTTATATCGCCGAAACTGTTCACCGCTGCGTTGGAAGATTTGTTCAAGCTGATGGAGTGGAAAGGTCTTGGCATTAACATCAATGGCGAACACATCACGCACCTTCGATTTGCCGATGATATAGTCATCTTGGCAGATTCGCTGACGGACCTCAACACAATGCTAGGCGACCTCAACAGTGCCTCACAACGGGTGGGTCTTAAGATGAACATGGACAAGACGAAAATCATGTCTAACGTCCATGTCACACCCGTACCGGTAGTTGTTGACGGCACTCCTCTCGAAGTTGTCGACGAGTACATTTACCTGGGACAAACGATCCGGATGGGTAAGTCCAACTTTGAGAGGGAGGTCACTCGAAGAATCCAACTCGGCTGGGCTGCGTTCGGAAAATTTCGTAGTATCTTCGCGTCCACAATTCCTCAGTGCCTGAAGTCGAAACTATTCGAGCAATGTGTGTTGCCAGTGATGACCTACGGCGCCGAAACGTGGTCCTTCACTGTAGGCCTCATTCGGAGACTCAGGGTCGCTCAGCGTGCTATGGAGAGGGTTATGCTCGGAATTTCGCTACGAGACATGATTCGCAACGATGAAATCCGTAGACGAACGAAGCTTACCGACATAGCTCTCAAAATTAGTAGGCTGAAGTGGCAATGGGCCGGCCACATCGCTCGCAGGACCGATAACCGATGGGGAAGGAAGGTCCTCGAGTGGCGACCACGTTTAGGCAAAAGGAGTACAGGTCGCCCCCCTACCAGGTGGACCGATGACCTGAAGAAGACAGCGGGAAACCGTTGGATTCAGAGGGCACAGGACCGGTTGGAGTGGCGCCATTTAGGGGAGGCCTATGTTCAGCAGTGGACATCAAAAGGCTGATGGATGGATGGATGATATGATTTGATTGTCGTTAATACAATTTAACGTATAACGGGTTCTCATGACATGCAGTTTGAATTTATTTTTGCCGATATTTTCACCCATTTGCATGGACCGTGGTCACAATAGACTGTCAAAATAGAATTGTTATTTCCAATTTTTTTTTCATTATTTTTGGTTAATGGCAACTAATTTCAAATGCCCTACTAGCTACTTGATATTCGAACACATAACTCGACAATAATTAAAACTAACCGACCCTGATAACGAGCACATAAACGATTTTTTTTTAATTTAAATTTTTAACCGACTTCCCAAAGGAAAGAGGTTATCTATTCGTCACGTATATTTTTTTTTTTTTTTTTTTTTTTTTTTTTTTTTTTTTTTTTTTTTTTTTATGTATGTTCGGGCGAAATGGCTAGAAATCGTCGACCTACCGACACGATTCATACGACATTGTATGCGACTAGTTTCACAGGCAGTCCCATATTGAGGAAAATGAAAACCTTCCAGCGGTTTTCCCGGAAAATTGGAAAATGTTGGTTTCTTAAAATCTTGAATAACTTGGGTGTTTATAAACCGATTTCCATTTTCTTTCTTTCATTTGATAGGAAATTTTGTCACGCAACTTTTTCTCTAGGACATGGGTATGCTGTGATGCTTAACTCTTTGAGTTATGGGGTGGAAACCACCACCACTCCTCAAGTTTTTTAGATAATTTGAGATAACTCGGCTTCTGCCGATTCGATTCTTATGAAACTTGGAATATGTATTATATATCTATGCTTATATAGGTTGACGAAAAATTTGACCTTCAACTCTTCGATCCTGATGATGCAGGATTACAGCTATCCTAAACTATAACATTAGCTATTTGGTGCTTACATATATGCAACAAGACTACTAAGCAGAGACATGTGATGAAAATTTGACCTTCAACTCCTCAATCCTGATGATGCAGGGGTGCCTCAAGCCTAAACCATTGGGGTTGACCATTTGGTGCTTATGGGTATGTTATAACAATACTAAGCAAAGACATATTATAAAAAAATGACCTTCAACTCCTCAACCCTGATGATGCAGGGTGCTGTAAGCCCAAGCCGTAGGTGATGGCCATTTAGTGCTTACGGATATATAATAAGATAGCAAGGCAAAGATGTACGATGACAAATTTGACCTTCAACTCCTCAACCCTGATGATGCAGGGGTACTGCAGGCTTAAACCATAAACGTTAGACATTTGTTGCTCACGGATTTCTAATAACATTGCTAAGCAAAGGTATACGACGAAAAATTGGACCTTCAACTCCTCAATCCTGATGATGCAGGGGTATTGAATGCCTAAGCCATAAAACTTAGCTATTTCAGTCTTACGCATTCAAAATGATATTTAAAAGAATGTAAGGTAAAACATTAGAAAAATGGTTGTATACGGTGGAAAATTGGACCTTCAACTCCTCAATCCTGATGATGCTGGGGTGCTTCAAGCTTAAACTATAGGCGTTAGCTACATGATCGCTACGTATATCTGATAAGATTACTAAGCAAAGATATAAGATGAAAAATTTGACCTTCAACTCCTCAACTCTGATGATGCAGGGGTACTTCAGGCTTAAACTATAGGCGTTGGCCATTTGATGCTTATGGGTATGTAATATATTTACAAAGCGAAGACGTATGATAAAAAAGTTGACCTTCAACTCCTCAACCCTGATGATGCAGGGTACTGTAAGCCCAAGCCATGGAAGTTGGGGATCTGTTGCTTACGTGCATGCGATGAGATTACATAGAAAAGATATGACATGATAATTCTGACCTTCAACTCTTCGGCCCTGATGATGCAGAGGTACTTCAGGCTTAAACCATAGGCGTTGGCCATTTGATACTTATGGATATGTAATATATTTACAAAGCAAAGACGTATGATAAGAAAATTGACCTTCAACTCCTCAACCCTGATGATGCAGGGTACTGCAAGTTTAAACCATAAGCATCGGCCATATGGTGCTTACGTATATGTAATGAGATTACTAAGCAAAGATATGACATGATAATTTTGACCTTCAACTCCTCAACCCTGATAATGCTGGGGTCCTTCAAGTTTAAACCGTAGGCATCAGCCATATTATGCTTACGTATACATAATGTTGTTGTTCACAATACCAACAATGAGTTTCGGAGAGGATATAATTATGATCAAAAATTCCACTTTGAATACAATTACCTGAAAGATGCAAGAGTACCACCAACCTTTTTAAATTGGATGGGTTATTTTTATCAGTATCAGTTGAATTATACTCTTAGTTATAAGGTTTATATTACTTTTTCTACTTTAAATATTGATAATTATAGGTCTATTCTTTAAATAAATGTTTACTCAGAAAAAGTTGTTTTATTCGGTTAGGTTAGGTTCGAACAGATTTTTCCAATTCAGAATCTAAGGGAGGGGGCGCGGTAGCGCCCCCGACCGGTTGTGTCAAAGAAGTCTATTTTTATATGATGACGTCACCACATAATTTTATTCATCCGAAAATCGGACGAATAATTAATTTTATTCATCCGGTTAGCGGACGACTAGCAACAGCCATAACTGATTTTATCGTGACTGAAAAGCGTGAAAAAAAAAATTTTAAACAAAAAATACAACCGACTTCCATGCCACATAAAAGTAAAAAATAATTTAAATACATGTTGGTTTAGAGCAAACACAGTTCTTAGTACATAGTCCCGAAGTCGGCGCTCATAAAAGATACATGTAGTTTCGTCATGATCCAGCAAAATATGGTGAGCGCCGACTTCGGGACTATGTACTAAGAACTGTGTTTGCTCTAAACCAACATGTATTTAAATTATTTTTTACTTTTATGTGGCATGGAAGTCGGTTGTATTTTTTGTTTAAAATTTTTTTTTGATCATTTTTGTCGATATTTCGACACATTTGAATGAATCGCGGTCACGCCAAATATGCGGTGGAGACGAGATACCTTTGATAAGCACTAGTGGAATCTAGCTATCCTATGTCTAATTCATTTTTATTTTTAGGAATAAAGCCATATTAAGAATTTTTTTTTTGTTTTCGAGGGGGAAACCTTCAAAAGGTACCCGACGCCGTGGGAGCAATGCTGGGTTATGTGAGATTTTTATCTCACTAAAACCCCCCCCCGGTGGCCATCCTCAGCGCTGCGTAAAAGACACCGGGATCTCCAGTGGAACACAACCGGAGTCTACCGAGCGCGATGCCCCATTCGGGCTCTTCCCAGTGAGCATTTGTACTCACTGCGCTTCCTGGTGTTTCCGACGGTGCGGCGTGCGGCCACACATGCCCTCGTCCTACCCGAGGTCGCTTGGCTAGACGGTTCGAGCTCTCACTCTTACCGCCCGCAACCCTAGAAGCCCCTTTTATTCGCCTCTTACGACAGGCAGGGGATACCGTAGCCCTATTCTGGTGCCGGAACTACAGGGACATAGGAAAAAGCCTAGGTTTTTAAACAAATTAAAACGAACACAAAAAAACAGATACCGTTACATATACGTTAAATCTAAAAATGTTTAAAGCTAACTTTTATTTACTTGTAAAAAACATGATTGTAAATATATTTAAAAAAATGAGATACAAAATGACAAGAAGGACAAACACGCTGAGTTTCTTGCCGGATCTTCTCAGTTGAGGTCGTGTACCGATCCGGTGGTAGTGTAAAAAAAATGTAACTGACAATTTGTAAGTGCCCCCGTAGGTCTATACAAAATAAATACATTTCGTTTCATTTGATTTTACCAGTTCAGCGATAATATTGGTCTAAAATCATATCATCATAACCTAAACAATATTCCAGTTCCGCCACAAAATATAAGCTTTGTCAGCTTAGTTATAAGCCTTCAAATTGATATCTGAAATTTAATCCCCGGTCGACATCGTTAACCAGACTATTGCAAGCATGTTTACCATGTAGGCGTGTAAAGCAAAAGTCGCCCTGAGTTATTTACGGATTCTTTATACTGGCGTCTTGCAATCGCTGATACATCTTTTTTTATCTGATTGAAGTAGCGGTCCACCTGATGGTAAGTGGTCACTGCCGCTCATGGACATCGGTGAGCAACATTAAATAGAACATGGGTTCTATCTGAAGTCAATCACAGATGCGTTGGTACTCCCGAGGTCTATGATGGACACCTCATGTGATAGTGTGCCGGCAACCACACCCTTCCACAGAAACGCAAGAAATGCTTCACGCTAGAAATAGGTGTGGCGGTGGTACTTCCCCGGTCGAGCTACACTCGTTCTACTTTGAGCACACACCTAACTACCACATCTTCATGTTAGATTGATAATGAATGAAATATTGAGCGGCTACAAGTCGCTAGTATGAAAACATCGTAGTAAATATTTTAATAAAATTTTGCAAGGCGAAATTTCGATAAAAGCTTAGTCCCAAAGTTTCACAATTAAGGGGCGGTTCGACTTTTCAAGGTGGATTTATTAAAACGTTATTTTGTTTACTTTTTCGTGGATGTTCGTTCGTTTGTTGTTATAATTAATTTTGTCTTCAGCGTGTGGGATGTTGAAAGTTCGGATTTCGTCTTGCACAAAGGAAAGGCTATAAATAATGTATAACAATATGTTTCGGGAAACCTCCCGGCAGACTCGACCCGACCTCTTTGATCTTACATTTTTCAGTATTTTATTTTCACTATTTTTCGTTTAAAATTGCGATCAAAATCTTAACCCCTGACAGGACCTAAACACACAGGATGTATTATATTGTTAAATAAATGACACTTCTATAAATCACTTATAGCCCCACACTCGTTATGGCCCCACACATCGCTCGTAGGACCAATAACCGATGGAAAAGGAAGGTCCTCGAGTGGCGACCATGTTTAGGCAAAAGGAGCACAGGTTGCCTTTCCACCAAGTAGACCGATGATCTGAAGAAGACGGCGGGAAACCGATGCATTCAGAAGGCAGAGGACCGGTTGGAGTGGCGTCATTTAGGTGAGGCCTATGATGGATGGATGGGATGGAGCCCCACACTAGAAATTTCTAGTGTCGTGGGTGCCATGGACATGCAAAGTCACAACCAAATCTTGAAATCTAAATTTATCATAATTTTAATCTTGAAATCTGTCTGGCTGGCGATTGAACCCGGAACCACTGCATTTCAGACCTGTACAGCGATCATTATGCCACGTGGTCCTTAATAGCATTAGTATTTAACATAGTAATAGTATTGATAGTTTTACTAAAATATTTATTACATTCACATCTCGAGATAAATATTCTTTAAACATTCCACAAACCATTATCCCACACCGCTCCTATATCAATTTCACTCAGTAAATTTCCAGTTTGTGTCGAGCTCGGAGAGAAAAATCTAATATCTTTGGTTAAAACTAAACAGTATTAACCCGGGCTTCGCTCAACGAGAATATACGGGCGTATTACATTACTTGAATCGTTTACGAAGAAAATGCGGTGTTGGATATAAATCCTAGTTTAACACTCGGTTGGATAAAAAAAGCAATGGGTGAAAGTGCCTCCCCTGGAGAGACTCAATCTTTTATGGATGGAACATTTCTCTGCTGGTAAATTTTGCGTGTATTTTAGGGATGTCCGGTGCTTATATAAAGGTAAATGCAGACAAATTGCGTTTTGGGTTTTATTAAAATAGAAGTTGCAAACGGCCATGCAATGTTATCTGTAGTTGTTGAGCACTGTGGACTATTTTGATCAAATGCAAAAGTATTGGGTAACCTGTGGATTTTTTTTTTTAAGACTGAAGTAGCAAACGAGCACGCAGTCCACCTAATGGTAAGTGGTCGCTGCCGCCCATGGACATAAATAAACAACTTCATACAGAACATGGGTTCCATCTGAAGTCAATCACAGATGCGTCGCTACTCCCGAGGACTATGATGGTCGCCTGATGTAACAGTGTGCCGGATTACGCTGGTGTATTTTATTTGTCAAACAATCCTACAAGCTCACAATTCGACTAAACTATAACAAATGTATGTATGTCATGACCAGGTAGACCGGTGACCTAAAGAAAACAGCTGAATACCGTTGGATTCAAAGGGCACAGGACCAGTTGGATTGTCACCATTTAGAGGAGGCCTATATCCAGCAGGGAACCTCAAAAGGCTGATGGATGGATGGATGAGTGTCATTCCCCTTATTTTAAAAATCAAATCATGAGTATCGCAAATTACAGCACTCATCCAATTGCTTACAATTTGCATAGTAACACAGGGGACTTAAATTCATTCGAAAAATCACAATGAAGTTATACTAACTCGTCACATCGCTGGCAGCTATGGGGCGCCGGAGGGCACACTTTGGCCCTACTGTTCTTCTTTAATGACTTCTTTGTTCTCGGAAAAACAAATGTGATATTGCATTCTTCGCTAAACTTTTATATTCCAAGTTCCGAGAACTGTTTAGAGCAATCCATAAAAGAGTTTTGATATGTTTCAGCGCTTGTTGTTCATAAATCAGCGGTGTTCTGAATTATTGAATTATACTATTGGTTATTGTTTTTAATGTTAAACTTATCATATTGACTTATTAGATAAATTATTAGATGTTACTAATTACTTATTAAATCATCACTAATTACATAATTATTATTCGTTCCTTCCAAAATGGGTAATTAGTTTTGTAAAAAGTTTTTAGATGCTTGGATAACTCCTAGCTGAGATTGAACACTATCTGTATGTTGAAGTAGAAGTAGAAATTCAGGATCACATTCAAAACCGACATCTTATTGAATGGATCTTTATATATTCACGAAAACTTCTTAATAATAAAAAAACACATTGCAAAAATGATTTCAATTTTGTTCTCCCTAAAGAATTTATTAAAAAGAACGTCGATGTATTTAACAATATTTAACAGTTCCTTTCCTCGTAATTTATTAGTACAGGCTCAGGTGGGTAAAGTAAAAAATGAACAAGTCCCAAATTTTACTCGGCTAGCTTAAACACCTTGTTTCAGTGTTATGGGGCTTACGATGAGTGATAGCAATGGAGTTAAAAATTTTGAATGTGGAGGAATCAAATAATAATAAAATATAACGGCATTATCTTAAGTAGAAATAGTAAGAAAAGCATGGCACTAAGATACAAGAACAGTCATAGTAATATTAAAATTACTATCATCTAATGACGTTCAAAATACTTCCCGTTTACAATAAAATTATAATAATAAACGATTACATTCCACATGAAAGTGAGGTAAGAGTGCTCTCAGTCATCTCTCAGTAGTTACATATTATCTAAAACATTATGCCCTTAATGTTTCGTGTTACATCCGTTATATAAAGTATTTAAATCATCATGTAGCCAACTCTCAATAGGCTGATAAATACATACTTTGACCTATTCTTCAGGATGACCAACCTAACACTGATAATTTCCATCCATATTTCTCATTTATTCTGCTTATTAGTTTTGCAAGCGTTGATACTTCTCAATATTGTGTTATAGCCTGAAATATGCTGACCTTAATCACAGCTGGGCAAGGGTCTTCTCTCAGAATGAGAGTTTAGGCCATAGTCCACCGGACTGGCCAAGTGCAAATTGGTGGACTTCACACACCTCTGAGATTTTTTTTTAATAAAGAACTCTCGGGTGTGTTTTCTCGCGGTGTTGTCGTTCACCGAAAAGCAGTGATAATTTATTTCTAACATAACTTTAGTTGTATAAGTACGAATAAGAAAATTGTAAATCTCACCTGTGTTAAAATTTCTAACAGTTCTTCAACGAATCAAACCAATTCCATCTATTTCTTTCATTCCTTTCAAATTTTAATAAACAGGAGTTTAATTAATAGAAGAAGAGGAAGCATACCATAATCACTTCGCTTTCTGGTGCCTACCGACATGTAATATCTTAAAGAAAAGAAAGAAAGAAATATTTATTTGTAAAAAAATACTACAACATAATGAGACATACTTAACAGTATACATTAATTTTAAATTTGACAAAAGGGTCCACACTCAGCCTCACCGCGGGGAACCACGGCCACTGATTTTCAGTGTGTCCCAATTCGACGAGTAATTCGGTCGAGTGGTGCGTTGGCAAAAAAATATCTAAATATCTATATAAAAAAAAATTAAAATATCTCTATCCCTTTCTTTAAAAATAGCTCTTCGCTACTAGCTTATAATGGAACAAGGCATTTAATTGTTCCGTTGATTACAGATCATCCCACCGAAAGTTCTGGCCGAATTTCACGAAGCTTAAACATACACCATTCATTTCGAATAAAGAGAGAATATTAAATTTTCCAACGAAATCTCCCCAAATAATGCAGATGTGGAAATGTTTTGAATAGCATTTGTGAAGTTAGAAATTGAAATTAATGAAGCTTTTATTAATGAAAGAATAATGTTTGTAACGATGAATGTTTTAGTAGACAATTTTTGTAAATGGCTTTTTGAATTAATACGAGTGACGTTAATTGTATTCATTTATAACTGACGGCAGAGTTATTTCTTTTAAGGTTAGTTACTTTTTTGAAGATTACTTTTAGCCTAATGTAAATTGGTCAGTATCCACTGAACAAAAATTTGATTCTTTCCGCTAATGGTCTGAATTTACAAGACTCACGGTAATTCTTTATTACGATTTTTTTGTAAAAATACTACTGAAATATTTTTTTCCATAGAACTATCTACTAACTAACTATACCTACATAGTAATAAGACTGATTTTTAAAGTAGTCTTATATCGTTGTATTTGTGTTAGTTCTGCCATTCAAAAATATTCACATGAGGCGACCGTCATAGTCCTCGGAAGCAGCAACGCATCTGTGATTGACTTCAGATGGAACCCATGTTTTGTATGAAGTTGCTTACAAATGTCCAGGGGTGGCAGTGACCACCTACCATCAGGTGGACTGCATACTCCTATCAGATATAAAAAAAACGCTAGAAATAGGTGTGGCGATGGTACCTCCTCGGTCAATCATACTCATTCTACTACCTTTACCTTAATTATGTAAAACGCGTTTTACATAACGTTTAGTGTATTAACTAAGTTTTTCCCGACTGCGTCAGAGGAAGGGTAATGTTTTTCGAGCGCATGTATGTATGTTTGTACATGTACACTTATTTGGCACGCGCTACAGCCTAAATGGCTTGGCGGATTGTAAAATTTTACCATTTATAACAACTCAGTCGTGAGAGTGACGTACGCTGTATATATTTTTACTATGTCGCCCGCGGTCGGAGAAAAATGGAGGGGAGGGACGGCTTTTTTTGATTATAATAACAATATGGGACTCAAATAAAAGCCAGTAAGTAGACCATTTTAAATATGTATGCATATATACTTTCATATTACTGTTTTGACACAAAACCCAAAAACTCGTTTATTTAAAGACTATGTTATTTGGAACTGCAAATTTCAATTTCAGCAGTAGGGTATATTTTTTTTTTGCAAAAATTCTCATTTTTATATCTAACACCGCAATCTCGCGGAAAGCTGCCCTTAGGAAAATCGGGCTTATTAACGATAAGCAAGATTTATGTGCGCTTCCTTACTTACTGCTCTCATGGGGCCTGCATATTGAGACGCACATATTCATACAAGTTATAATTGTGTGAAACTTTCTAATTCAATTATTCTAAACTAATTTTGAATTTGTTTATTAGATGCAATATTTATGTACATTTAGATTTTTATAGAAGTTATTTATTTCATTATTTATAAAGGTATATATTATTATTTACACTTAAACATACGAAGATTTGTGGTAGAACCAGTATAGTTCGCACGGGGAAGTACCACCTCCACACCTATTTCTAGCGTGAAGCATTACTTGCGTTTCGATCGAAGGCTGTGATTGCCGGCACACGTTCACATGAGGCGACCATCATAGCCCTCGGGAGTAGCAACGCATCTGTGATTGACTTCAGATGGAACCCATGTTCTGTATATAGTTGATTACAGATGTCCATGGGCGGCAATGACCACTTACTATGAGGTGGACTAGTCAGATAAAAAACGACGAATAACAAAGACCTCTTACCATGAGGTGGACCAGTCAGATAAAAAAAACGAATAACAAAGATACAAAAAATGGTTTAAACCGGAAATAATTGAATACCTGTATGTCATGAATACGTGTATTCAGCATTTGTATTCGATTTTCGGTTAGTGTTGAAATTTTAATTGATATTTCAGAATTCAAATGCGATTCAATGTATTGTTCAGCCGCGTTGTTGGTCAAATACAATCGACTCGTGTAAACGCGCCATTGTTAAATAACATTTTGACATCAATAAAAAATATTGTTGTGTATCAAAAATAATATTTGAAAAATAATAATATTTTAATTGATATTTCAGAATTCAAATGCGATTCAATGTATTGTTCAGCCGCGTTGTTGGTCAAATACAATCGACTCGTGTAAACGCGCCATTGTTAAATAACATTTTGACATCAATAAAAAATATTTTTGTGTATCAAAAATAATATTTTAAACATGATATTTTTATTTTATATCGAAACAATAAACTATTTGTTAGTGTAACGTACCTTTTTAACGCATGGTAAGTAAAAGAAGTCGGTGGTAAATGAGACGTATATTCGCTGCAATATTTATTTATTTATTAACCGACTTCCCAAAGGAAAGAGGTTATCTATTCGTCACCTATATTTTTTTTACGTATGTTCGTCGACCGAAGTCGGCGCTCATATAAGACACATGTAGTTTCGTCGTGATCCAGCAAAATATGGTGAGCGCCAACTTCGGGACTATATACTAAGTACTGTGTTTGCTCTCAACCCACATGTAATTAAATTATTTTTTACTTTTATGTGGCATGGAAGTCGGTTGTATGTTTTTGTTTAAAAATTTTATTTAAACTTTATTGACCATAAAAAAACAATGGTCAAAAGGCGAACTTATTGCTTAATAGTTTTCTCCCAGTCAACCTTAAGGAAGAGCAGAAAAAAGTGCAGGAAATATCCTATTGGAGGGAGCATATAACCTAGAAAATATATGTACCGGAATAGAGCTACCTCCTGTTGTATGAGGTGACCATAATAGAAATAAAAAAACAATATTTTTATAAAAATATTAATTATTCTAAACTAGCTGAACCCCGCAGCTTATCCAGCGTTAAAAAAAACGATGTGTTGATTTTCCCACAAGAAAAAGAAGCCTATATGTAAATCCCAAGTGTTAGCTAATTCCCTAGCAAATTTTATGAAAATTGGTAAAGCCGTTTAGATGGGAAGAAGTAACAACACACTCAGAAACTTTCGCCTTTATAATATTAGTATGAGTATTATTATTCGTATGAGGATTGTCAAAAACAAGCAATAATAGAAGATTTTCATTTTAGAAATATTTGATTGAAGTAGCAAATGAGCATGCTGCCCACCTTATGATAAATGGTCACTGCCGCCCATGGACATCTGTAAGCAACTTCATATAGAACATGGGTTCTATCTGAAGTCAACCACAGATGCGTCGTTACTCTCGAGGACTATGATGGTCGCCTCATATAAATGTGTGCCGGCAATCACACCCTTCTATCGAAACGCAAGAAATGCATCACGCTAGAAATAGGTGTGAAGAGTACTTCCCCGGTCGAACTACACTGGTTCTACCACCATATCCTAAATCTTGACTATATTTATTATATTTTTAAGAAATTCACATATCGATCCACTTTATGTCGCAAACTTGTAATGTATAAAGATTGGCTTATAAGGAAAATCAGGTTTATCAGCGGTAAACAAGATTAATGTCCGCTACGTTACTTACAGCCCTCGAGGGAATGCAGTGTCGTGTACTGGGAACATATCGGTCGTACTTGTGCTAATTCTCTATCGTCTGGATCTGTAGGAAATACTAACAGTTAAACCAGCTTGAAAAATCCTTTTAAGTTGAAGATTGAAGACACGCACGCTTTCTACACTCATATCCACAGATTAGGATTTTTTCCTGTGTCGTGGGTACCATGGACACACACAAGACGAATACACCTAGAACATGAATCTAAACTCATCATTCAGATACCTGTCTGGCCGGGAATCGAACCACCGGGTTCGATCCATTGCGCGTCAGACCGGTATGGTAACCACTCCGCCACACGGGTCGTCAAATGTATATATGTAAATGTATGTATGTCGTTAAGAGAAATGTATTTCTATGAATATTGATGATAGTAACAGAGTTTAATATCTTATTTCTTGTTAATATTACAAATGCGTACACTGAGGATATGATTTTGTGTATTTGTAACTCATTAAAAATGAACCAACCGCGACTTCACCCGCTTCGATCACGTTTACCACCGAAAATAATCGAATACATATTCAGAATATACATATTTATGACATATACTCTTATTCAATTATCGATGATTTTCTTTTTTCTTTATATAATAATGAAGTAGCAAACGAGCATGCAGACCACCTGATGGTAAGTGGTCACTGCCGCCCGTGGACACCTGTAAGCCACTTCAAATAGAACATGGGTTCTATCTAAAGACAATCACAGACGCGTTGCTACTCCCGAGGACTAGGATGGTTACCTCATAACTGGGGGCACGGTAGTGCCCCCGCCAAGACGAGCCAAGCGAAGCGCAAGCGCAAGGGCACTACCTACCTTTTCTCGAAGCGCTTCGTCGTATTTTTGAACCTTCATAACTTGAGTTTGGTTGGGTTATACCAGACAAAATTTTCAGGATATAATGTCAGTGGTAGACTTAATAAACCTCTAAAGTTTCAATTGCATAGCTCTTATACTTTAGATTTTATTGATATCTAAAATACCCCGATTTCGTCACTCACTCACTGATGATCAACAAAATTCTTAAGGTACTTCCTGAAGTCCTAGAAAACTGAAATTTGGTATGTAAGCTAGTATTAGTACCCAAACAACAAAAAAATCCTAAAACTTGGAACTTTTACCCCCCAACCCCTTAAACTAGGGGGTGAAAGTTTGTTCGAGACTTCCGCAACTTTTGACGCTAGAGGTCTGAATGCGGCCGCGGAGGGGTAAAAATCTGAAATAGGGAAACTTAATTCCCTATTTCCTGCTTGAGATCTGAAAATTATACACAAGTACATAGAACACAAACTTTTCATCAAATCAAAACATTATCCTACCCATAAGTACTTAGATATGAATAATATTACTACACTTCACTTCGGTAAGTGTTTATTAATCAACCTATACTTTTGAACATAAGCATCGTAAGTATAGTATGCGCCAACGCCCGCCGCCTGCCCCCTCGTCCCCGCGCAGTAGCTAAAAATAATCGGGTCATCCACATTCTCTTGTGGGCAGGCTTATGTAGCTCTCTCTAGAGTGACTAGTTTACAAGGTGTTCACCTTATAAATATAGACTTCAGTAGTATTAAGGCACAACAGACTGCGATAGTCGAATATAATCGTCTAAGATCCAAGTATCACCCTGAACTATCGCATATTGTAAATAGTAAGCCAACGAAAAATAAAGGCAAAGATAGAGAATGGGCTATAAAACAAGGCATCTCAGATGCACAAGAAATATACCCCAAAAAAAGAAAGAAAAAATGAGCGACAAAAAAATACTTGTATTTGTCGCTCATTTTATCTTTCTATCATAAGCAACCTACAAAAAGAAATGAAATCCCACAAAAACATTTCATGTTAAATGTTGCCAAGACGAGACCATATAGCTCGCACTGTCAAAAAGTAATCAGATCCCGTGTAGAGCCAAGTTTCTAACCCTACATGCCCAGACCTAAATCGATAAGCCCTAATTTCACACTCAAGTTACGGGGAAATTCTACAGCCATAGCTCGTACTGCGTTGTTCGTAGCGCGTAGCAGAGTTTTTACGCTATAATCTCGTAGGCGTGCAAACCTTGGACGTAACTGGCGAGATGGCCGCACGGAAAGAGTTTAGAAGATTGAATAGATTTTTAAGCTCAAGCCCATATGACGAATAGCAAAAAGTCCGTGCGGCCGACTCGCCAGTTACGTCCAAGGTTTGCACGCCTACGAGATTATAGCGTAAAAACTCTGCTACGCGCTACGAACAACGCAGTACGAGCTATGGCTGTAGAATTTCCCCGTAACTTGAGTGTGAAATTAGGGCTTATCGATTTAGGTCTGGGCATGTAGGGTTAGAAACTTGGCTCTACACGGGATCTGATTACTTTTTGACAGTGCGAGCTATATGGTCTCGTCTTGGCAACATTTAACATGAAATGTTTTTGTGGGATAAAAGTTTACGGGCAACCACACCCTTCCATCGAAACGCAATGAATGTTTCACGTTAGAAATAAGTGTGACGGTGGTACCTTCCCGGTCGAACTACAATGTTCTGCCACCTTTAAAATTTTCATATATTTTGTAGTGATTTTACCTCGCGATTTGTCGTATACGTTTAAAATATTTTGCAACAAGCTCTTGTATTGCTGATGAAACTGAAACCCGTCGCAAATAAATTATATTTATAGCCTTAAATGTTTCTACCTCATCGGCGTCGTCAACCTATTATTGTCCCACCGCTGGGCACGGGTCTTCTCTCAGAATGAGAGAGTTTAGGCCATAGTCCACCGCGCTGGCCAAGTGCGAATTGGTGGACTTCACACGCCTCCGAGAACTTTTTTTTTTTTTATAAAGAACTCTCGGGTGTGTAGGTTTCCTCACGATGTTTTCCTTCACCGAGAAGCAGTGATAATTAATGTATAATACGCACATAAATCAGTAGTGCGTGCCTGGGTTTGAACCTCGGACCTCCCGATTGAGAGGGCAAGATTCAACCATTAGGCTATCACTGCTCTACCTACTTACACATAAAGTAAAACAAACATGAGTTTAGAACAGTGATAGCCTAACTTGCCCTTCGATCGGGAGGTCTGAGGTTTAAACTCAGGCACGCACCACTGTGTACGTATTAGAAATTAATTATCGCTGCTTTTCCGTGAAGAAAAAATTCTTGAGGAAACACACCCGAAAGTTCTTAAAAAAAAGTTCTCGGAGGTGTGTGAAGTCCACCAATTCGCACTTGGCCACCGCAGTGGACTATGGCCTATAACTCTGCCATTCTGAGAGAAGACCCGTGCCCAGCAGTGATGGGTTGACGACGAAACATGAGTCATTAAACTCCTATACGTGTACGCCTCTATCAGGACGACACGGGAATGTTTCGTAGCACTTGAAGGTGGCAGAACCAGTGTAGTTCAACCGGGGAGGTACCACCGCCACACCTATTTCCAGCGTGAAGCATTTCTTGCGTTTCGATGGAAGGGTGTGGTTGCCGGCACACTTTTATATGAGGCGACCATCCTAGTCCTCGGAAGTAGCAACACATCTGTGATTGACTTTAGATAAAACCTATGTTCTATATGAAGTTGCTTACAGATGTCCATGGGCAGCGGTGACCACTTACAATCAGGTGGACTGCATGCTCGTTTGCTACTTCATTATTATAAAAAAAAAACTTGGGTTGCCGTCTGGTTATTATCAAATAGGTATCTGTATACCATTTATCTTTAAAAGTCTTGCTTTTTATTTACCTAATCATCTGTTTACTCGCTTTTATTCCTCCCTACTTCCTTTAATCCATAACGGTACCATAGTTAATAATAATATAACAAAATTAAAACAGTAATATCCATAATTTTGAATAATTTTGAAGTTGGTAAAACCAATGTAGTTCGACTGATGAAGCATTCTTGCGTTTCGATGGAAATATGTGGTTGCCGGTACACTTTTATATGAGGCGACCATCGTAGTTCTCGTGAGTAGCAACGCATCTGTTATTTATTGACTTCAGATAGAACACATGTTCCGTATGAAGTTGATTACAGATGTCCATGGGCGGCAGTGACCACTTACCATCAGGTGGGCTGAATGCAGATGTATAAACAAAAAATGAAAAGATGACGATGATTAAAGCATGTAAATAATGTAAAGTAAAGCAATGCATGTTTTCAAAAGAACGTAGTTTCAAACATTTTGCCATAATCTAAATATACGCTTACGAAATAACTTCAAAGTTTGGCTCAACACTACGCGAGACTTAAAGAAAGTACAAAACCCTATACACGTAAGTTCGTATACCCATAATTCCCCCATCTGCTTCACTGTACAAAAGAAAAAGGCACCGTTTAACGCCAACTTCGCCGGTCTCATTAAAACTTTTAAAGAGAATTAAATAACGCGCAGAAAACAAATCCATTTAGTACGTGGTTTCTGCAACTTTCAGACATTTTTTGAATGCTGAAGCTGTAATTAAGCTGTGTACATGTAGAGGTATGGCTGAAGCTAGAGGTTTGGGTAAGCGGAATTAAATTATGTTTGTATTCGAGCAGAAACGTACGTATGTGCGTGTTTTTAAGTAGCTATGCACGTAGTCTGCGTGATAATAAATATATTTAGATAAATTATCAAACATTGTTTTTCGTATTCTGTATCGGTAAGAATTTATTCCACATTTTTTGATGCGAGTGTATCCGCGGCACATAACTAGAATCTATATATTAATACGTGAAAAAATTGTAATCCGTTTTTATTATACTTACTGCAGACGGAGGAGTATGAAATTACGCACGGTTACAGTTGTTAAAGTTGATGTAGAGAAGGATTACGCAACGCTAATATTTTTTTCAAATAATGCATAAAACTTACAAAAAATAAGCTAAAAACACATTACCCACACTACCTTGCATTTGTCACAAACACATACATAATAAACGAAATAAAATATTCAATGTCTTACTATGGGTGCGTTCCATTAGACGTTCACAAAGCGCACGCTTACGAGCGCAGTTTTTTCCGTTCCATTAGCTTGTGAGCTTTACTGATGTATTCTCTACTGGAACGATCACTTTGACCCATCTTGCTAGATGGGTCGTCGTAGGCGTGGCGTGGGTGTAAGTCATGACGTCATGAGTGACGTTTTCGCCGCGACCAAAACGACCGTGGTAGCCTTGTGGAACAACGTTCTGGGCGTTTGGGGCTTTGTGAGTGTCTTCTGGAACACGCCCTATGAAAACACATAACGTCAAAAATATCAGATGTCTTTGTCAAAATACGCTGAAGTACCGCTGCGATACTTATCTTTAGCGTGGAACGGTTCTCACGTTTCAGGTGAAGGCTGTAGCTGTAGCTCTTTTTATCAGGCGACCACATTAGTCCTCGGGAATAACACACGCTTAAACACTCTTTCTACACTCAAAGCCCCACAATAGGATTTTCTCCTGTGTCGTGGGTGCCATGGCCACACACAAGACGAAGACACAAACACCCAGACCCAGAACATGAATCTCAACTCATCGTTCAGATACCAGTCTGGCCGAGAGTAGAACCCGGGACCTATTGCGCGTCAGACCGGTATGGTAACCGTCAGAAGGTCGTCACAGCGCATCTGGGATTGACTTGAAATATACCCCCTGTTCGATTTGAAGTTGTTAAACCATGGGCTGCACCGACCACTTAACGTCAGTTAGACTGCATCTTTGTTACTTCAACCTTATAAAAATACAGTAAACCTTATATCACATCAAAAAGTAAAAGTAAGTAAAAAAGTAAAAAGTAGCAAAATATATTTTATTTCCAGGCACGCCAAAGTGCTTCTCATGCGAAACTTATTCTAATCTTTCACTACTTAAAACTCATCAATGAACCTCCCAACTATATAGTAGTTCCTGAACCCGGCACTCGACTTAATAACCGCTGACAGGGCATCCTCAAAGTTATCGAAGCCTCTCGTATTAATGGCCACTAGAAGGTCGCTCACCTAATAACTAGGCTAGACCGAGTTGAAGACTTAATATGGTACTTAACAATATATGTATATTGTATAATTATGGACCACTTATATTACCTCCTTTTAACAGAAAAGTAATGTTTCAAGCTATACTTATAATAAATCTGTAGAGAGGTCAATTCTGTACATGAAATATATTTCCAAAAACACACATACTTTAGGCAGGCTGTATACCTATATTATTAGGGTTAAAGAGTTGTAGGTGGGAAAACTGCCGGAAGGTTTTCCTTTTTCTCAATATGGGACTGCCTGTGAAACTAGCCGCATACAATGTCGTATGAATCGTGTCGGTAGGTAAACGATTTCTGGCCATTTCGCCCGAACATAAAAAAAATATATATATACGTGACGAATAGATAACCTCTTTCCTTTGGGAAATCGGTTAATAACTATCAGAGGGCGATTAGGGATAGTGATGCCAAAAATGCAATCAGTAAAATTTTTGTCTGTCTGTATAACCGTTATAAAAACAAAAATTACTTAATGGGTTTTAACAAAACTTGGTACAATTATTTTTCATACTCCTGAGCTGGTTATAGTATACTTTTCATCACGTTACAATCAATAGGAGCAGAGCATTAAACTTATTTTTGTGTGCTTCTAAAACACGCTATTTCAAATTCGCGTGTTTTTGAAGCATATAAAACGTGTATTTAACGTTTACTCTTAACTTTGTAGAAACTTAATAAAACGAATAAAAAAATGACCTTTTATTATATACTTTTTTAAATTACTTTCGCTCGTAATTTTAATAAGCATTTTGCATATAAAAGTATCTTTATTATGTAAACAGATTGACTTGATATTTTACTAAAGTGTTACACGCATCTATATTTTTCCAAAATAAATGAAATTTGAATTTATACAGCACTAGTAGCTCTTGCAAATGAATTTTACTAACGCCATCTATTAACAACGTCTGAAACTACTAAATATCTCACAAAACATCCATATACACATAAGAATGAGACAGCGCGGTAAAAAGTAGCCGTCACTCTACACCCCCCTAACTAACTCCCAACATATAAACCATATCATTCAATAGCGATGTGGCGACTGGAAAGAGGAACAAACAAACATACTTTCACATTTATAATATTAGTATGGATAGTATGTCTAGATTGGGTCTACAGGAGTATCCCGGGAAGGACGGCGGTATGTGTGGTCGCATACCGTTGTAAAGATTAGACGGAGCGGTGGGCCCAGCCGCCCATCTGGGAGGAGCCCGATGGGGCAGCGCGCTCGAGGATTCCGGTTGAAGTCGTTTCGAGATCCCGGAGTCCTCCTTTTCAGCGCCGAGGACGGCCACCGGGGGGGTTTTAGTGCGGTAAAAATCCCACATAACCCTGCGTCGCTCCCATGGCGTCGGGTACCTTTGGAAGGTTTCCCCCTCGAAAACAAAAAAAAAAAAAAGGTCTACAGGAGTGTTCTATATCATATTTATACATAAACTGCTACTTGAATTTCAGGGTAACATACAACGAAGCATAGCCAGGGTTAACGTGTAGGGTATTAGATTATCTTAACTAATATAAGCCAAGTGTATGCACTGCACTTGGCAGGACGCCCGGCGTTACCTGCCAACAGCGTGACATCATGGAGGCTCGAGCTGCGAATACTAAACAGGATGCATTTAATTAGGATTGTAATTTATTTTTGCATATTAAGTGCAGGTTGGTCGAGTGAATTGTTATGTTCAGTGGTCGAAGATAGTTAATTGAAGTGAAACTTCTTTATCGGGGTTGGAAAAAATTTTGTGTAACATTTTTTCGTTACGCGCCATATTTTTCTGTTACGCGCCATCTTTTTTTTCGTTACGCGCCATCTTTTTCTGTTACGCGCCATCTTTTTTTCCGTTACGCGCCATCTTTTTCTTATCCCTACCATGCGTGATATTAGATAGATTATTATAGATTAGATTATTAGATAAAGTTTAATAAAAGCCTTTCATTAAACTTTATCTAATTTAACTTTATTTAACCAGTTTCTGTAAAGTTGCATATAGTAAATTATTTTTTGAAAAATAACGTCATAAAGAAGTTTCACTTCTTACGAGTGTAAGCTAGTACACGCACACATTTTTTTTTTATCTGTATATAGTATAAAACAAAGTCGCTTCTCGCTGTCTGTGCCTATGTTTGCTTAGATCTTTAAAACTACGCTACGGATTTTATTACAGTTTTTAATATTAATAGAGTGATTAAAGAGGAAGGTTTTTATGTGTAATACATATATTATATAGTAGAGAAACACTGATAATTTTATATTTGTGAGTTTAAGGAGGAACGAAGTTCGCCGGGTCAACTAACACAATATAATACAAACCATCTACATTGTACACCAAAAACAGACAACGAAAATAAAATAAATATAACTTAAGGCACAACGGGTACAACAGACGGACACTCTTTAAAACTTGGAGACCAATTAGGATATTCCTGATGATGAGAGATGGTTTATACTGTTACTTGAGAAGATCCTGAAGGGCACCATACAAGAAAAGCACCGCGCACCAGTGTTATTAGGGCATAAATTCATGCAAACTTGTATGACAATAATAATTTATTGTGTCATTTTTACAATAACATAGAAATTGCAAACGAGGTTGCTATCCACCTCAAGGAGCCATTCGTGCATAAGGACAACACTCAATCTCAGATCTAAAATCATGCGAAATGTAAACAAAAATGTATATATGCAACAATGTAAAGAACCTCCAGTCTTTTTACATTCATGGAAGCAATATAACGCCCAAAGACCAGGTGGACTGATAGATCTGAAAACACAGTCGGTAACCGATCGTTTCAGAAGGCTCGGGATTGATCGTTAGATTAGGTTAAGGTGTTGCGGCAATGGTCCGTCCTGGCGAGGCTTGGGATAGCGTGGTCGACTTTTGCAACCGCGTCATGCACGCGAAAGATGACGCCAAACGGGCCAGAGAGCGCACCGATCCAGCGCGAAGGAGGAGCCGCCGGGGACGTAGGGTGTCCCTGTAGTTCCGGGACCGGAATAGGGCTAATACTAAAAGAGGCTTCCAGGATTGCGGGCGAGAAGAGTGGGAGCTCGAACCGTCCGGCCAAGCAACCCCGGGAAAAACGGCAAACGGCGGTATGTGTGGTCGCATACCACCGCAAAGACCAGAAGGTGCGGTGAACAATTCACACCCACCAGGAAAGAGCCCGAAAGGGGAGATCTCGGAGTCCTCCACGCAGTGCTGAGGACGGCCACCGGGGGGTTTTGGTGCGGTAAGAATCCCACATACCCCGCGTCGCTCCCACGACGTCGGGGACCTTTTGAAGGAATCCCCCTGGTAAACAATAAAAAGGTTAGGTTAAGGTAAAGCAGAAGCTAGCAGGAAGAAATGTCCAGCAATGGGGCTGACAAAGGCTGACAGATAGATGGATCTTCCAGCAAATCAAAGATACTCTGCATCCCTATGCATTTAGGTTGAGACTTATATCCAATTAGAGCAACTGCTGACGGTATTGTGCATACATTGTTGCCTATGCCAGGACGGTATTACGTATGGCCATAAGAATAGATATCTATAACTTAATTACTTTGTGTGCTGCCGACTCACTTTTGTATGAGGATCTTAGTCCTCGGGAGTAACAAAGGATCTGTGATTAACTTTAGATAGAACCTGTGTTTTCTTTATGAAGTAGGTCACGAATGTCTGTAAGCAGGAAAGACCTTTTTTTTTGTTTTCGAGGGGGAAACCTTCCAAAGGTACCCGACGCCGTGGGAGCGTTATGTGGGATTTTTACCGCACTAACCCCCCCCCCCCGTGGCCGTCCTCGGCGCTGAAAAGGAGGACTCCGGGATCTCGAAACGACTTCAACCGGAATTCTCCGAGCGCGCTACCCCATCGGGCTCCTCCCAGATGGGCGGCGGGGCCCACCGCTCCGTCTAGTCTTTACGACGGTATGCGACGGGATTGCCTGACCGAACGGTTCGAGCTCCCACTCTAGCCGTCTGCAACCCCGGAAGCCCCTTTTACTCGCCTCTTACGACAGGCAGGGGATACCGTAGCCCTATTCTGACCCAGAGGCTACAGGGACAAGCAGGAAAGACCTGCATCAGGTAACTCTTTTGCAAAAAGCAGATAAAAAATATTGCTGCTTTGTATAAATAATCATACAATTAAGAATTCATCAGTTAATGATATGTTTTTACAAATGCGAAGTTGAAAACATGATACTTGGACTACATTATACTGTTTTTTTTTTCATTTGTATATATTTTAATTTCATTCGTGAATAAGACGAAAACAAAAATCATAGTCTATTTTTACATAGTATCTACTCGTACATACTTGTGTATGGAAAGTCAATATGGTAACAATAGTGCAACAAAACTGTAAGTCAACACTATAATAATAGTATAGTCAACCCATTATTGTCATGTTGCTGGGTACGGGCCTCGGGCCACGTGGACTGCACACACCTTTGATAACTTTTTTGATAGATAACTCTCAGGTATAAAGAATCCTTCAAGGTGTTTCCAACGATAAGATAGATATATGCATATGATATCATTTCAAGAAGTTAATGGTGCCTGGGATCCGGTTCTTGGACCCTCAATTGAGAGGTTGATTTTCACCCATTAGGCTATTACTGCTTGGTTATAAGTGAAACTTACTAGCAATTACGAAGAACATCACTTAAACTATCCTCAGAATCAAATTTCGAATAGAATTAGAGCACTCCCAAAGAGGAAATAGAAAGTGAACTAGCGCGCTGGCACCAATAATTTATCTTTACGAGCCATTACTCGGGCGCAGAGCGTTGGGCGTCCGCTTCGCTGTGCTTCGTATTGATGGATGCGGATAAAGCAGCTGGTATAGAAATGAAGATATACGTATAACCGTATTAAAGACAATGAGAGATCAATCTTTACGGCGCTTGGTTAATCCCGGGATAGAAACAAAGTTGCAAGTTTTGCACTGCACTAAGTAGACTGACTGTGCTTCACATAAATTAACCAATCTCTCTATTACAGCGCTGTTAAATTGAAGAATAGCAAAGATCGATTAGTCCTGAAATAGCATGAAGTGTACAAAGCAGAGAGTTTCGCGGGAGGATGCGGTCCATGAGAAGCCGTGGTCTTCCCAGAAATGTTACTTCTTAGATTTATCTAGGGGATATAATCTACAGCGCTGTTAAATTAAAGAATAGCAAAGAGGTGATCGATAAGTCCTAAAATAGCATGTAGTGTACAAAGCAGAGAGCTTCGCGGAACGATGCGATCCATAAGAAGCCGTGGTCTTCCCAGAAATTTTACTTCTTAGACAACTTTGTCCATGTCATGGTAGAGTTGTATACCACCTGGTATAATGTGAGTCATAATCCATACTATCCATACTAATATTATAAATTTGAAAGTGTTTGTTTGTTCCTCTTTCACGTCGCCACATAGCTATTATATGATATGGTTTATATGCTGGGGGATAGTTAAGAGGGCGGAGAGTGACGTAGGCTACTTTTTACCGCGCCTTCTCATTCCCCTGAGAATATCGATATTTTGTTAGTTGATACATATTTAGTAGTTCCAGACGTTATTAATAGATGGCGTTAGTAAAATTAATTTGCAAGTTCTGAATCGCACTATCAAATGCTAATGTTAATTCCCTTTGACCGGGCGGCCGAAGCCGCGGGTAAGAGCTAGTAACTACATAAAATAAACTTAAACTTGAAACAATGGAGTCGCTGGCAAAAAACATCGCCTACAAAGTGCACAAGTTATTTTATTTCCAACTCTTTTTCATGAACATATTATTACTGATGCGGAACTAATGCATTTAAATTTTTAATTATTTAACTTATGTTGTAAAGGAGCTTGTCCTTTACAACAGAAATCAACCTGTTTAGCCCTTATGATCTTCTATTACACAAAAATCTCCTTCACCAACGCGTCAAGTCAGCTCAAGCTGGTAATTAATTCAGTCACAGTTACAGCTTCATTACGTATTCATAAGTTTAATAATACGAAGCAATAGAATATCACAGTACATTTCCATTTCATGTGTAATAGCTTATTATAATGACAAGTGCAATTGCCATTCATTAAGTACGTATTATGAACCTGCGAGAATGGCTTATTCAAATTAGTTGCGCATATGACTGTCTAACCATTGTGTGATACGTACGTTTGTATTATGCAGTACGTTTGTCGTTGGTACATCAATATATTATGCTTTATATGTAATTTTATGTATTTTCATCAGGTGGTAGAACCATTGTAATTCTACCGGGACGGTACCAATGCCACACTTCGCATGAAGCAGTTGTTGCGTTTCGGTGGAGGGGTGTGGTTTGTGGCTCACTTTTCTAAGAGGTAACCATCTTAATATCTATATACATCTTAATATAGAACCCATGTTCTACATTAAGTTGCTTAAAGATGTCGGTATTGACTACTTACCATCAGGCAGACTGCATGCTCATTTGCTATTTCAGTCTGATAAAAGTGTAAGGGGTACTCGTTGCATAATAAAATGTATCCAATACTCGCTGTATTATTAATCTCAATTAATATTTCATGCTAATTATGATTGTATAGTACTGTTTTTGTAATATTGCAGTACAAATGAGCATGCAGTCCGCCAGACAGTGAACCACTTGAATTTGACATTGTCGCCATGGACTTAGGTTTAAAGAATTTTATTCTCATACAAAACACAGTTTTATTTACAATGACTTCTGTAATCAACTCCATATAAGACCAATCTTACCTGAAGATCGCCACAAATGCGTTGCTACGCCGGAAGAACAAGATGGGACGCCTCCGTGGCGTCCCAACTTGTTCTTCCGTTAATTAATGAACCTGTTACAAATAAGCATCTTCGTAAATTCCATCCATCCATCAGTCCCTTGAGGTCCACCGCTGGACATAGGCCTCCCCTAAATGACGCCACTCCAACCGGTCCTGTGCCTTCTGAATCCAACGGCTTCCCGCTGTCCTCTTCAAATCATCGGTCTACCTCGTGGGAGGGGGGACGCGACCTGTACTCCTTTTGCCTAAACGTGGTCGCCACTTGAGGACCTTTCTTCCTCATCGGTTATCGGTCTTTCGAGCAATATGGCCGGCCCTCTGCCACTTCTGCTTGCTTCTTCTTCTTCTTCTTCTAGTGCCTCTCCAACTAGTGAAGGTTGGCTGTCAGCTCTGCGTATTTCTTTTTGTTAATCGCGAGGCGAAAAAGTTCGGCAGCACTCTTGATCCCCGTCCATTCCCGGATGTTCCTCAACCACGACTTTTTTCTACGACCGGGTCTTCTCTTTCCAGCAATCTTTCTCATCATTATAAGTTGCAAGAGTTCATATCTGCTTGCTAATTTTAGTAAATTAAGTATTCGAAATTGAAAAGTGTACAAAAGTGAACAAAAAGAGCAAAAGTAATTTTTGATTAAATCCAAGATAAAATGAAGTGCTTAAAATATTTTTTTGGGTTTTTTACTTCAGTAAAGCAATTATGAGTCGTTATCTTGCTCACCACATAAAACCTTTTTTAACCAACTTCCAAAAAGGAGGAGGTTCTTAATTCGACTATAATATCCTCCACCACATTTCACAAGTTTCATTGTTAAATATTTTTCCAAAATTTAGTACTTATATCGTCAGTGGAGAGAAAATAATGCTGAAGTGCCAAAATTGCCTTTATGGTTATTGAGGTTTAAGTTGTTTCTTCAGAACAAATATCATGTCACCATTATTTTTGATGGGTTATCTTGTTGTTGGGAGTTCATACTAATCGACATGATCCCACCAAAAATAAAGGTGACATGATTTTGGTTCTGTAAAATAGACTTCAAATTACACTAACCATAAATGCGTTTCCACTGACGAAATTTATATTGTTGTCAGAATTCCTTAGTCAATAAGTCGTATACAAAATTTATAAAATTGTAACTATTCATGTTGTATGAAATAAAAAATCTCAAAAGAATACAAAAAGGATGTTGCAATATCAAAACATCTATAAACTAGTCACATACGTCGATCTTGCTACATAAACACTTACAAGGAAAAGCCTTATTCATAGTAGGTACTCGTATGTAAGTTTTTATTTAATTGCATTCAAATCAGCGATTTCTGTAGGTATGTATCTAATTTCTACACACGCGAGTTCTTTAAAAAAATCTCAGAAGTGTGTAATAATTCGCACTTGGCCGGCGCGGTGGACTATGGCCTATAATATCTCATTCTGAGGGACGACCCGTGCCCAGAAACCGAACAGTAATGGATTGTCGAGAGAAAAGAAATAGGTGTTGGGGTGATGATTCCGGTGTCGAACAGTAAATACCTCTCACACATTAGCTACAGCTTCCATTTCCAAAAACTTAATTCCAATCTATATATTGATCGTGAAGCAAAAACTTGTGATTCGTTTTTAAGATACTTGCCACATACGTAGGAATATGAAATTACGAACAGTTATCATTTATGTAGAGAAGGATTGCTAATGCTAATATTTTTTTCAAATAATGCATATAACATACATAAAATCAACTAAAACACATTACACTCACTACCTTGCATTTGACACAAACACATACATAATTAACGAAATAGAACATTCAATGTCTTAAAGGTGGACTACGACCAAGGTCAAGTCGCAAACCCGTTAAGTATTCAGCTTGAACTGTCGTTGCGACAGTCCGTTCGATAGTCCGTCCGACCGTTGAAATGAAATGAAATGCTTTAAAAAAACGCTTTAAAACGCTTTCTACACTCATAGCCCCACAGTAGGATTTTCTCCTGTGTCGTGGGTGCCATGGACACACACAAAGACGAATACACACACACCCAGACCCAGAACAAGAATCTAAACTCATCATTCAGATACCTGTCTGGCCGGGAATCGAACCCGGGACCCACTGCGTGTCAGACCGGTATCGTAACCGCTGCGCCACGCGGGTCGTCACAAAATGAAATGAAATGTCTTTATTTTGTATAGGCCTGCGGGGGCACTTACAAATTGTCAGTTACATTTTTTTCATACACTACCACCGGACCGGAATACGACCTCAGCTGAGAAGATCAGGCAAGAAACTCAGCGGGTTTGTCTTTTTTTCTTATTTATATCCATTTTTTTTTAATATTATTGCAATCATGTTTTTTTTTCTACATGGTAATGAAAGTTAGCTCCAGTATCTTGCCTTACAGTTCAGTAAAAGAGAGCCCTGTTTGGCAAGATACGCTACACTTTGACGCTACACGTTGTAGCGTGAATGCTCATCTTTACTATTAAAACACATAAAGTCAAAAATGTCAGATGTTTTTGTCAAAACTCCCGCTATTGCTTTTAAATGAAGCTTAGATAATAAATCTCTTTTTACCTTTAAATAAGAGAAATATTGGTGCTACTTCGGACAACATGAAGTTTAGTTTTTTAATTTAAATTACGGTCGAATTTCGACCGGTGCCAAGGCTGACTGCACATCTCGTTTATTAAAGACAAAAGACCAAACATTATTGAAGTTATATAATAAAAGTTATAGACACATAGAGAAAGAAAAACAAATCAATTTATGAAGAGAATGATATTTGTATACACAGACGGACAACCTGAAGTGCTTCGTTTAACCCTTATACGAATAAAAGACATATAAAGTGCATACCTCTTAAAGAACTAAGTTTTAAAAATTAAAAAAGAAAACGAGCGCATATTCAAATATGCAAAATAATAATTATAAGGCATAAAATTGTGTAGGCAGTAAGTAATTTTCAATGTACGATAATAAAAAACCGCACAAAAAATAAATTTATTATGATAACGTAGACTAAAATGTGTATGAAATAAAAATGTTCATATTAACACCATTGTGCAAGTGATAAATAATAAAATTTCAACTGTACAGCGAAATCCTCGCATTCACTTCTTAGAAGTCATGATGATTGTGCAAATTGTTTTAATTTGTACTATAATTACATTAATACTCAGATTTTTAAAAGGCCGCTATAATGAACGATACTGGAAGAAACGTGGAATTAAATTTCATCCTCGGAACAGGTTACTCGGTCCTTTCTGGGATTTTTTGGTGCAAGATCGACCAATGTTTGAAATTCTCGGCGAAATTTACAGAAAATACAAAGATGAGCCCGTCGTAGGGCTAGGTTCAATGCTCACTCCATTGATGTTTGCAAGAGATCCGCAAATAATCCAACACATCCTTCAGACGGACTTTCAGTCATTCCACCACCGAGGAGTAGAAGCACAACCTGGAGACTTATTAGCTGATAATCTAGTGTTCATGAACGGCAACCGATGGAAACTCTTACGACAAAGCATTTCACCTCTATTTACTGTTTCAAAACTGAAGAGCATGTACTACATCATGGATAAAAGTGCTCAAGACTTCGTAAAACTCTTAGAAAATAATGCCACAAAGTTAAGTGGTGATGTTTATCAAACGATGTCAACGTTTTGTTGTGCGGCTATCAGTGCATCTGTATTCGGGCTAACAACAAAGTCCGTGTTTGATTCTCCGTTCCTAAATATGGCTCATAAGGCCTTCGAATCTACCTTCAAGACTGACTTCCGCTTTATTACACTTGTGCTTAATCCGTGGCTGTTCCGAAGATTAGGCATGTCCATGTTTGGAGAACATGAAGACTTATTCATAAACGCCATAAAGAGAACTATCCGTCAAAGGGAGAGTGAAAATGTGAAAAAACATGATTTCGCTGATATTTGTGTAACGTTGCAGAAATCTCAACTTAAAGACCCAGATACCGGGCTTGTTCTAGACCCAACAGATGAATTATTAGCTGCTCAAGGATTTTTATTTTTCATAGCCGGCGTCGAGCCCACTGCTCTTGCATTATTTTGCACTTTGATGGAACTAGGCTTAAATCCTCATATTTTGGAACGACTTCATGAAGAGATAGATGCTGCTTTCGAAAAATATAATGACCAAATGTGCTACGAAGCGGTATTCGAAATGAAATATATGGACATGGTTTTGAATGAAAACTTGAGAAAAAATCCTCCAGTCATTTTATTAATTAGGGAATGCGTCCAGGATACGATTCTGCCAGTAGTTAATCTAAAAGTAGAGAAAAGCACGAAAGTTATCATATCAACTTACGACATCCATCATGATCCTAATAGGTATCCTGAGCCCGATTTGTTTAAACCAGAGAGGTTTCAATCAAAAGATACGAGTGAACCCTACATGCCTTTTGGAAAAGGAAATAGAATTTGTATAGGAGAAAGATATGCACGTCTTCAGGTGAAAACTGGCCTCATTTACTTGTTACGTCATTACACTGTAAAAACTGTGGTGAATGGTGATAAAGTGAGGTACCGTAAGAAACAGTTTCAATTATGGCCGGCCAATGTAGACGTTAAGCTTATAAGACGGGAAAATGTTAATGTTAGTAAAACGAAAATGTTGTAACCACTATTAAATTCATATAACTATATTTGACTGTTAGTTTGTTATCGTATAGAATTAAAAGGGTTTGAAGATGATATTATAACATTTTGATGAATTTTGGAGGGTAACGAATGGTACGGCAATGATGAAAGGTAATATTAAAAAATATTTTTAAAAACATGCTTTTATTTCAATGCACTGAAAAGAATAGAATAATATTTGTAAAACTCTAACCCATCATTTTGTTGCATTGTAGAATACAATTACATGATGTAAAAGCTTGTCGCGAGAATAATTTAAGAAACGACAAAACGACAAACCGACATATATACAAATAGGCAGGCAACTGCACAACACAACAAAATTCTCTCATTATCAGGTTTTCTTTCAGAACAGTTATCATAATAATAATAATTACCATTGTAATTATGATTAACATTCTAAATAAAAACTTTTTAACAAAAAATGTCTACCGACTTCCATATCACGTAAAAGTACAAAATATTTTTAATTAATTTTGGTTAAGAACATACTCAGTACATAGTTCCGAAGTCGGCGCTCAACATATTTCGCTGAATGACGATGATGAAACTGTGTCTTGTATGAGCGCCGACTTCAGAACTATGTAATAAGTACTGAGTATGTTCTAAGCCAAAATTAATTAAAATTATTTTTTCCCTTTTTGTGACGTGAAAGTCGGTAGATATTTTTTGTGAAAAAGTTTTTACTTCACGCTTTTTACTATATGGTGATATTTGTATTTAAATTATGTTATTAAGTTGCATCTACGTATGCACATTATTTAAACATAAAACACTTTTACAATTCATACGAACAGGGCGAACCCGCCCGCAGGGCGCGGCAGCGGCAGCTCATTAAGATACATGTAGTTTCATCGAGATCCAGCGAAATATGGTGAGCGCCGACTTCGGGACTATGTACTAAGTACTGTGTTTGCTCTAAACCAACATGTATTTAAATTATTTTTTACTTTTATGTGCCATGGAAGTCGGTTGTATTTTTTGTTTAAAATTTTTTTTTTCACGCTTTTTAGTGATGATAGAATCGAAGTACGAAATACGAGACCGTGTAATACATAGTCTTTTTTTTCTTTAATTTGACTGAAGTAGCAAACGAGCATGCATAGTATCCATAAGACTGCATAGTGCATGCATAAATGGAAACGTTAATTTAAACTCAGCCTTATATGACAAGTCAAACAAAAGCCTAAGCGATATCTTACATTACTGTTGCAATGCGTATGAACTGAGCGCACCCGCTCGCAGGGCACTGCCGCGCCCTGCTCACTTAGTTTCTATATTTTCTTTTAAGTTCCAACCTAACCTAACCCATCCAATGTTGGCAGTACTCCTGCATTGTCCAGGTAACTGTATTCAAAGTGGAATTTGTGATCATAATTATGTCCTCTCCGAAACTCATTGTTTGTATTGCGAACAATAATTACCAAACTCACATAGTTTAGGCAGGTTGTATACCTATATTATTAGGGTTAAAAAGTTGAAGGTCACCTTGTTAATCGTTGCCTCTGTTTATTTAACTCCTAATATATTTGTAAGGGCCATATTACTATCATCTGTGGGGTAGATAGGCAGTACCACTGAATAAAAGCCAAGTTAAATATAACGGTTTTCATAAGTCATTTCTTCTTAGCATTTCTTTATAAATCCTTAAGCACTAAATAGCCACTTGTATTTTAGGCAAAAGTAACCCTGCATCATCAGGGCTGAGGAGTTGAAGGTCAATTTTCTTATCATACGTCATTGCTTTATAAATGTATTACATATCCATAAGCATCAAATGGCCAATACCTATAGTTTAAGCTTGAACTACCCCTGCATCATCAGAGTTGAGGAGTTGAAGGTCAATTTTTTCATTTTTTATCTTTGCTTAGTATTCTTATCAGACATACGTAAGCACCATGTGGCCAACGCCTATAGTTTAAGCTTGAAGCATTCAAGCATCATCAGGGTTGAGGAGTTGAAGGTCAAATTTTTCATTTTTTATCGTTGCTTAGTAATCTTATCAGATATACGTAAGCACCATGTGGTCAACGTCTATAGTTTAAGCTTAAAGCACCCAGCATCATCAGGGTTGAGGAGTTGAAGGTCAAATTTTTCATTTTTTATCTTTGCTTAGTAATCTTATCAGATATACGTAAGCACTATGTGACCAACGCCTACAGTTTAAGCTTGAAGCACCCCAGCATCATCAGGGTTGAGGAGTTGAAGGTCCAATTTTCCACTGTATACAACTATTAGTCTAATGTTCTACCTTACATTGTTTTAATCTCATTTTAAATGAATAAGCATAAAATATATTTAAGTTTTATGGCTTAGGCATTCAATATCCCTGCATCATCAGGATTGAGGAGTTGAAGGTCCAATGGAGAATGGCGAATTTCAATACATGCTTGGCTCTAATATTTTTTTAAACGTATACTGTTATGACGTGTGTAATTATGTAGATTATCATATTGTAAATTCATTAAAAAGATAATATTTTCTTTAAAACTTAAGTTTTTTTTATATAACTTAAGGCATGTTATACTTTGCAAGTCAAATTAATTATACATAATTGTTTTGTTCTTTGTAATTATTACTCCGTTGACTTCGTCTGGTAATTAGCTAACATAAAAAATAAAAAAATATATATAAAAAGATTAAAACAAAAAGAAAGTTTCAATTTTTTAAGTTCTAATCTTGTTTGAGGTTAGATGTAGAAATAAAAAAAAAGTGAACAATGACAGTAATTGGTAACTGACAGTTGACGCTGACATTTCGTAATTTTCGTAAACATGCGTTTCATTCCACAGAGAAAATGTATTAAAGATTTAAAAATGTGTGCGTGTACTAGCGTACACTCGTAAGAAGTGAAACTTCTTTATGACGTTATTTTTCAAAAAAACCCCCGATAAACCCCCGATAAAGAAGTTTCACTTCAAAAACTGTTAATTTACAACGAAACGTATACCTGACTGCGTTCCCTTTCACACGCAAGTTCTAGAACAAAAAATGTATTCTTTCATTTTATGCACTACTGCGGGATGTAAAAAATATTCAATTACGGTATAAATATTAACTTAATATAAGGTTTTTTTTCACACTGTCTTTGACTATATACGCAACTAAGGCCAAACTCGCCATTCTCCTTTTCGTCGTATACCTTTGTTTAGCAATATTATTATAAATCCGTGAGCAACAAATATCTAACGTTTATGGTTTAGGCCTGCAGTACCCCTGCATCATCAGGTTTGAGGAGTTGAAGGTCAAATTTGCCATCGTACATCTTTGCCTTGCTATCTTATTATATATCCGTAAGCATCAAATGGCCATCTCCTACGGTTTGGGCTTACAGCACCTGCATCATCAGCGTTGAGGAGTTGAAGGTCAATTTTTTTATCATGTGTCTTTTTTTAGTATTGTTATTACATACACATAAGCACCAAATGGCCAACCCCTATGGTTTATGCTTGAGACACCCCTGCATCATCAGGATTGAGGAGTTGAAGGTCAAATTTTTCATCACATGTCTCTGCTTAGTAGTCTTATTACATACATGTAAGCACCAAATAGCTAATCCTATAGTTTAGCATAGCTGTAACCCTGCATCATCAGGATCGAGGAGTTGAAGGTCAAATTTTTCGTCAACTTATATAGGCGTAGATATATAATACATATTCCAAGTTTCATAAGAATCGATTCGGCAGAAGTCGAGTTATCTCAAATTATCTAAAAAACTTGAGAAGTGGTGGTGGTTTCCACCCCATAACTCAAAGAGTTAAGCATTTTTTTTTTTAATGTATGTTCGGGCGAAATGGCCAGAAATCGTCGACCTACCGACACGATTCATACGACATTGTATGCGGCTAGTTTCACAGGCAGTCCCATATTGAGGAAAATGAAAACCTTCCGGCGGTTTTCCCGGAAAATTGGAAAATGTCGGTTTCTTAAAATCTTGAATAACTTGGGTGTTTCTGAACCGATTTCGATTTTCTTTCTTTCATTTGATAGGAAATATATATATATATATCACGTATATATATATACTACTTGACGTATAGATAACCTCTTTCCTTTGGGAAGTCGGTTAAAAAGCACCAAATGGCCAACTCCTATAGTTTAGTACGAAATAGCTAACTGCTATGGCTTTGGCTTGAAGTACCCCTGCATCAGCAGGGTTGAAAAAAAATGGGACCTCATGACACGCACTACCTTTCAAATGAAAAAAAAACATCCAAATTGGTTCACCGAGTCCGGAAAAATCAAGTAACAAATATAAAAAAAAAATACAGACGAATTGAGGAGTTGAAAGTCTAAAGTTTCATCTTGAGTCTTTGTAATTTTATAATACATCCATAAGCTCTATAGGGCCAACTCCTACGATTTAGGCTTAAAGTACCTCCGCATTATCCGGATTGAAGATGATTTGAAGATGTGATTGTGATTGATGTGAAGATATGAAGATTTTTTAGTAAATATCTACTTAGTAATCTTATTCTACATTCTACCCAATTGGACCTACAGCATAAGTTTGGCTGAGTATCGCTGATTTCGTTAATTTGCTTCAAAGAGTTGAAGATTTCCATTACTTTGTTATGGATCCTATGAACTACCCATGAAGTAGTCTCCCCTAATAGAAATATAATAATCAAAATCGGTTGGCAGGATATTGGTGATGCAAATTTAAACTATTCCAGAGTAATCAGGTAACACATATATAAAAAACACAGACAAATTGAAAACCTTAATTATACTCATATGCATATATATATTCATTTTTATGCCATCGTGTTTCTATTTATAAATACATTTATATTTCTGTTTATTACATTGTGAATTTTTTGTTTCTTATGTACCACGCATGTTTTTAAAGGAGATTACCCAAGTGACTACGGAACTCAGTATCGCTATAAAATCGATTACGCCGTAATGTATTTGAGTTTAATTTTAAATTTGATTTGAGTATTTAAAATGTATACAGAAAAATATTTATAATTCTCGGCATCCAACAGCAACATGGTAATGAAGCAGCACAAAAAATCGAATTTTCGAAATTGTTAATAAGCTAGTTAGTGTGCTAATTTAGGTTTTTCTGTAAAAGCATAAGTGTTCAATAAATACTATTTTTATCTGATATATAAAATTCTCGTGTCACAGTTTTTGTTGCCAAACTCCTCCGAAACGGCTTGACCGATTTTTACCAAATTTTATATGCTTATTCAGTAGGTCTGAAAATCGGCCAACATCTATTTTTCATACCCCTTAAGGGTTGTCCACCCTTAATATATTTTTTTATTTTTTATATGGCAAAATAACGTTTGTCGGGACAGCTAGTATCGTATAAAAACCAAATAAAGAACACTTTCTACACTCACAGCCCTACACTAGGATTGTCTCCTGTGTTGTGTACCATGGACATATAAAGACAAATACACAAACTCACAAACACCCAGACCCAAAACAGAAATCTAAATTAATCTCTGAATGATGAGTTAAATTGTGTCAAAACACAAAAATATATCATAAAGGATGTTGTAATATCAAAATATCAATCTATAAACTAGTCCCGTACTGCGATCTTCCTACATAAACACTTGAAAGCCAAATGCCTTATACATAGTAGGTAATATAATTTAATTATATAATTTTTTATATAATATATTTTTTTTTTAATTGCATTCAAATTAGCGATTTCTGTATTTATGTGATTTCTACACATGCGAGTTCTTTAAACAAAGAGCGCAGAGATGTGTTAGTCCACCAATTCGCACTTCGCCAGCGCGGTGGACTATGGCCTATAACTTTCTCATTGTGAGAGAAGACCCGTGAAAAAAGACCAAAGAAAGAAAACACCAAACATTATTGAAGTTATATAATAATAAGATATGAAGAGAAAGAAAAAAAACAATTTATAAACAGAATCTGATCTTTATATACTCAGCGGAATAACCTGAAGTGCTTCATTGTAAACATCATACGTTATACATATAAAGTGCATACCTCTTTAAAAACTTAGTTCTAAAAGTTAAAAATCAAAACGAGCTTATATTTAAATGTGCAAAGTATCAATTATATGCATACAATTATGTACGCCAGTAAATATTTTTCATTGTACGACGATAAGAAACAGCACAAAAAGTAAATTTATTATGAAAACGTAGACTAAAATGTTTATGAAATAAAAATGTTAATATAACACAATTGTGCAAATGATAAATAATAAAATTTCAAATGCACAGCGAAATCCTTGCAGTCACTTCTTAGATGTCAGGATGATCGTGCAAATTGTTTTAATTTGTACTATAATAACATTAATACTCAGCTTTTCAAAAGGCCGCTATAATGAAAGATACTGGAAGAAACGTGGAATTAAATTTCATCCTCGGAACAGGTTACTCGGTCCTTTCTGGGATTTTTTGGTGCAAGATCGACCAATGTTTGAAATTCTCGGCGAAATTTACCGAAAATACAAAGATGAGCCCGTCGTCGGACTAGGTTCAATGCTCACTCCATTGATGTTTGCAAGAGATCCGCAAATAATCCAACACATCCTTCAGACGGACTTTCAGTCATTCTACCACCGAGGAGTAGAAGCACAACCTGGAGACTTATTAGCTGATAATCTAGTGTTCATGAACGGCAACAGATGGAAACTCTTACGACAAAGCATTTCACCTCTATTTACTGCTTCAAAACTTAAGAGCATGTACTACATCATGGATAAAAGTGCTCAAGACTTCGTAAAACTCTTAGAAAATAATCCCACAAAGTTAAGTGGTGATGTTTATCAAACGGTGTCAACGTTTTGTTGTGCGGCTGTCAGTGCATCTGTATTCGGGCTAACAACAAAGTCCGTGTTTGATTCTCCGTTCCTAAATATGGCTCATAAGGCCTTCGAATCTACCTTCAAGACTGACTTCCGCTTCATTACACTTGTGCTTAATCCGTGGCTGTTTCGAAGATTAGGCATGTCCATGTTTGGAGAACATGAAGACTTATTCATAAACGCCATAAAGAAAACTATGCGTCAAAGAGAGAGTGAAAATGTCAAAAAACACGATTTCGCTGATATTTGTGTAACGTTGCAGAAATCTCAACTTAAAGACCCAGATACCGGGCTTGTTGTAGACCCTACAGATGAATTAGCTGCTCAAGGATTTTCATTTTTCATAGCCGGCGTTGAGCCTACTGCTCTTGCATTATTTTGTACTTTGATGGAACTAGGCTTACATCCTCATATTTTGGAACGACTTCATGAAGAGATAGATGCTGCTTTCGAAAAATACAATGACCAAATGTGCTACGAAGCTGTATTCGAAATGAAATATATGGATATGGTTTTGAATGAAAGTATGAGAAAAAATCCTCCAGTCATTTTATTAATTAGGGAATGCGTCCAGGATACGATTCTGCCAGTAGTTAATCTAAAAGTAGAGAAAAGCACGAAAGTTATCATATCAACTTACGACATCCATCATGATCCTAATAGGTATCCTGAACCCGAATTGTTTATTCCAGAGAGGTTTGCATCGAAAGATACGAGTGAACTCTACTTGCCTTTTGGAAAAGGAAATAGAATTTGTATAGGAGAAAGATATGCACGTCTTCAGGTGAAAACTGGCCTCATTTACTTGTTACGTCATTACACTGTTAAAACTGTGGTGAATGGTGATAAAGTGAGGTACCGTAAGAAGCAGTTTCAATTATGGCCGGCCAATGTAGATGTTAAGCTTATAAGACGGGAAGATATTAATGTGGGTAAAACTAAAATCATATAACCGCAATAAAATTAATATAAATATGTGACTGTTCTTTTCTTTTATATATATAAATGAATGTTTGTCTGTATGTCCTTTATAGAATCGTTTACTACTCGTTTGACCATGTGATGTTGTTTGTCAAAGTTTTTTTTTTGTTTTCTTTTCGTGGTAGCGTAGCGCACGCATAGTGCAGCTAGTATCCTACAAAATTCAAAGTTTTTAAAGACAATGCAATACTATCTTTTGTTTAATTAGAAAGGGCAGCAAATGGTATGGTGATGATGAAAGGTGATAAGAGAAGATTAAGGTGAATGCACTAATGTCTGTTTAATACATTTAGTTATTAAGATATTTTGGCGACTGTCGTCCCTTGAAGGGTGTGGAAGGACACATTTTTATATGGAGGACCTTTACAATGCTTACAATGCTTTCAACCTAAACCAATAGGGCAGTTAGGCATCGATTCCGCGAGAGCCTATCGCGTTTATGTATAAAGGCATCAAGGTAGTGGTAATTTCATTCAAAAGTTAATGACTGTGGAGCCACGAGCAGTTATAAGTAGAAGCTCTTGTGATTCAGTAATTGTGACTCTGGGTAGACTATAACTTTTTGTTACAAGTTGCTGTGCTTATTGAGGCGGGTTATAATTTGAGGGTTCCTTGCCCAGCGAAGGTCCTCAAGACACATGGGAAGTACCGATTCGTTCTGTCAGAGATCCTGAGGTTTTTATGCGAATCTGCTCTTTATGCGAATTGAGGCCAAGGGGTTTTTTACTAAGTAAAATCTCAAATATGTTGGCTTTCATCTGGAAAAGTATCGGGTATCTTTAAGAAACAACCTCCGTCCTCGAAACAAACATTTTCATTGAAAGAGAACTCAAAGTATTATATACAAATAATATAAATTGCATAAATTTACATGAAATAATACTTACATCGAATAATTGAACAAAAAATAGATAATTACATATTAATTAGTGTAACCTACAACACGTATTCTTAATATATTTTTCATCAGACTGTGTTATATGATTGTTTTGATACCATGAGACAAAAACGCATATTTGCATTAAAAGTGTATAAATATTATCTTAGACCTGTAATAATAAATATTCTCAATATATGAGGCTAAATTTTAATTAATTTGTAATTCAATTACTGATGCTCAAAACTAGATATAATTATAGTGCAGTTTTTATTTTCATTTATAATTAAATTATTTTGTAGATATTTTGAAATAATAACTATAACTAAAACATGTTTTTCTAAATGCCAACATTTGAAATTCTTTCAATAATATAAAAGTGACAAGTGTCCATCCAGTCCACTGTATTATAGAGTTTTATTGCCGCATTTGTAAAAACATTATAACAGAGTTTCTATTCGAAGCCAATCACAGATGCGTTGCTATTCTCCAAGACTAAGGAAGTCGCTTCATATAAAAGTGCGCCAGCAACCACACCCTTCCAATGAAACAAAAGAACTGATTCACGTTATTACTATTAATTATTATCCAATGGTTTTAGTGCTCGACTCAGAGTCGGTTTCATATGAAACAGGTACGGGCTTACGCCAAGTAACCTGATGTGTTTGTGATGATGTGTTTGTGAGAATGAAGTGATGAGATGTAATGTAAGAGTAATCATGAGCGACTTGATGTGTGTGTTTTTATGAGTTGTGTATATTGTCAAGTTCAGATAAATTCTGAGTTGGTGTGCTAGAATAGAATATTATTATTATTTATTTGTATATAACAAGTTGTTGTTTAAGAGGCTCAATAACGCGGGCTTTATGCCAAACGTTTGTTGAGAGAAAGAAAGGATTAAGTGTCAATGGAAAGAAATTTTCTAACAATTCTACATGTATTTAAAATGACTGCTTTTTGGATGGTAAGATAAGTAAGTGGATGAATTTGTAAAAGTTTTAGGCTAGAGAGCAAGGTTTTTGGGAATGACCTCTGTGGAAGAAATAACAATAGGGTTAGTTTTAACTGTGTCGACTTTCTAATGTGTTTTGAGTTCAATTGTGAGATCTGTGTATTTGGTGAGTTTGTTTATGTGGATTGTAAATTGTTTGTATTATTATTAGGTATAGATGTGGCGTGGCCTTGATCGACCTATGCTGGTTCTATTACTTAGTGTGTGTATGAGGTCCACAAACATTCGCTCTAAGCGTAAATTACACTGCAAGCGTTGATCGTTAAAATTTTGTGTATATGTTCAGTAATATTAATTCTAGCGAAATTTTCCAAAAATCGCTCAGCGCTTGCAGTGCTAACTAAATATTTCATAGCCTCAGGATACAAAACAAAGCACCGCGTAAAGCTCTCTCTTTCTCGTCAACTCATTACTGTCCGCTGGGCACGGGTCTTTTGATTAAGAGCTTTCAGGCCTTAGACCACCGCGCTGGCCAAGTGCGAATTGGTGGACTTCCGGACACACCTCCGAGAACTTTCTTTTTCTTAAAGTACTCTCGGATGTATAGGTTTCCTCACGATCTTTTCCCTCACTTAAAGGCAGTAATAATTAATGTCTTATAATTTTAAAAATAATTTTAGAAAAATCAGTGGTGCGTGCCTGACTTTGAATCTCGGACCTTCCGATCGAGAGGACAAGTTCAACCATTAGGGCCGGCACTCATATGACGGAGCGCAGCGCAGCGCATTTTTTGCTGTCAAACTATTATCGTCATTGTCCCTTTAGAAATAATATCCAAAATTAAATAACAGCAATTTATTTCTGAGGAGCATGGAAGCGCATGCTCGCGCATCCGCGCGCATTCGCGCGCATCCGCGCGCATTCTCCCAGTAATTAGCGCGAATTTCGGCTAGTGTGTGATTCGTTAAGAAAATTTCGCGGGCATGCGCTGCGCTGCGCTCCGTCATATGTGCGCCGGCCCTTAAGCTATCACTCTAAAAGCTACTGTTTAAAAAAACTTATATACCACATATTAAGATTTTCATTTTAAAACAAGAGACAATCAATTGAAACCGAATTCTTCCTTCGAAGTAACTAAATCTTTATCCATAAAAAGACGTTTATGACGAAATGATATCTTAAAGATATCGTGCATATCGGTAACTACGTTCCTTATGATTTGTTTGAGACGTGTTTTTACAACAAAAAAATCTCATTTATATTTATACATTTATCATTTTTTTTCTCCTGTGCATATATTAATTTTTATTTTAATGTGTTTCTATTTAAAGACTAATATTTTATATTCCTATTTTTTGCATTGTTGAGATTTATTTCCAAGCATGTCTTTAAAGTTATTACGAATGTTGTACATGTAAAATTAAATTGGGATTAGAAATTATTCTTTTTCCTTTCATAAATTTTGATGACTTCATACTATTACTGGCTGTACCCGCGGCTTCGCCCGCGTGCAAATCAATGTATCGCAAAGTTTTTCCCGCGCAAATCTCGACTCAGTGGGAATTCCATGATAAAAAGTAGTCTTTATATTATACCTTTTCTATAGTGAAAGTCCCATTAAAATCGGTTTAGCCGCTCAAGGATTACCCGGACAAACACAGAGTGGGCAATAACAATATCGATCTACATCTTTTCAAACAAAGCCTCCACACTTAAACCAAAGCGCATCGATTATAAAGATTAATATCAACTTTTCCGAATTGGAAAATACTATTCGAAGTAATTTTGACGGATTTAAATTTCTGAATGAGATCCTACTTGAGAGAACCTACTTTTAATATTAGTTTATATGGAGGAGTTCCGTTTCCGTACCGTACCTATTTGAAGTAAATCATTAGAAAATTGCCTATTGCTTTTAGTGGACAGTGACATCTTCGTCTTAAGTTATTTTTATTACATATGGCCAAAGATAAAATCTTTTAAGAGATACGTTGATTTTTTCTGTTCTGGTCCCTTTTGCTATAACGGGCTAAATTTGTGAAAGTCTTCGGTGAACAAATCCGTGCAATTAAATTCTGTGCGTAAATCCCGCATTGTTCTTTGTAAAGCAGAAAGCAGAGAACCTTCATCCCAAATAGTCAAATAACAATCCCGCATTGATTTTCCAGTATTCCTTTGATTTGAAATGTTACAAATGTTAGGGAAATCGTCGCTACTAATCTTGAGTGGACGCTCGTAATGCTGGACGACGCCACGGCAATAGCTATTTTTCTATCAGATCTACTTTTGCTAATAGTCAATTTATTGAAAAGGTTTTACCCGTGACCCCCTTTTTTGTCGAGGGGGAAACCTTCAAAAGGTACCCTACACCGTGGTAGCGATTCAGGGTTATGTGGGATCCTTACCGCATAAAAACCCCCCCGGTGGCCGTCCTTGGCACGACCCGTGTCCCCCTAGTGCATCTAACTAAAAATTAAAATCTAATGACAGTATCATTGATTCGTAAACCAATTTTGGTTCTACTTACATTTAAGCGGCGCTCAGGTATGTTTATAGTTAATCTTCCGTACACCACCTTTGTATTATCGATACTAAATAATATTTAAATATTTAAAATTAATACTAAAATTATTATTTATAAAAAATACAGAATTTTATTTATAAAAATTAAAAAAAAAAAACTTAAATTCATCTTTTTCTACGAGACGGATATCGAGCGAGCTGCCGAGATCGTCTATTCGCGGAGTAACCGTTGTAACCCTTATACGAATAAAAGCCATATAAAGTGCATACCCCTTAAAAATTTTGTTCTAAAAGTTAAAAATCAAAACGAGCGTATATTTAAATATGCAAAGTATTAATTATATGCATACAAATGTGTACGCCAGTAAATATTTTTCATTGTACGATGATAAGAAACAGCACAAAAAGTAAATTTATTATGATAACATAGACTAACATGTTTATGAGATAAAAATGTTTATATAACACCATTGTGCAAATGATAAATAATAAAATTTCAACTGTACTGCGAAATACTTGCAGTCACATCTTAGATGTCATGATGATCGTGCAAATTGTTTTAATTTGTACTATAATTACATTAATACTCAGCTTTTTAAAAGGCCGCTATAATGAAAGATACTGGAAGAAACGTGGAATTAAATTTCATCGTCGGAACAGGTTATTCGGTCCTTTCTGGGATTTTATGTTGCAAGATCGACCAATGTTTGAAATTCTCAGCGAAATTTACCGAAAATACAAAGATGAGCCCGTCGTAGGACTAGGTTCAATGCTCACTCCATTGATGTTTGCAAGAGATCCACAAATAATCCAACACATCCTTCAGACGGACTTTCAGTCATTCCACCACCGAGGAGTAGAAGGACAGCCTGGAGACTTATTAGCTGATAATCTTCTGTTCATGAACGGCAAACGATGGAAACTCTTACGACAAAGCATTTCACCTCTATTTACTGCTTCAAAACTTAAGAGCATGTACTACATCATGGATAAAAGTGCTCAAGACTTCGTAAAACTGTTAGAAAATAATCCGAAAAAGTTAAGTGGTGATGTTTATCAAACAGTGTCAACGTTTTGTTGTGCTGCTGTCAGTGCATCTGTGTTCGGGCTAACAACGAAGTCCGTGTTTGATTCTCCGTTCCTAAATATGGCTCATAAAGCCTTCGAATCTACCTTCAAGACTGACTTCCGCTTCATTACACTTGTGCTTAATCCGTGGCTGTTCCGAAGATTAGGCATGTCCATGTTTGGAGAACATGAAGACTTATTCATAAACGCCATAAAGAAAACTATCCGTCAAAGGGAGAGTGAGAATGTCAAAAAACACGATTTTGCTGATATTTGTGTTACGTTGCAGAAATCTCAACTTAAAGACCCAGAGACCGGATTTGTTCTAGACCCTACAGATGAATTATTAGCTGCTCAAGGATTTTTCTTTTTCATAGCCGGCGTTGAGCCTAGTGCTCTTGCATTATATTCCACTTTGATGGAACTAGGCTTACATCCTCATATTCTGGAACGACTTCATGAAGAGATAGATGCTGCTTTCGAAAAACATAATGACCAAATGTGCTACGAAGCGGTATTCGAAATGAAATATATGGATATGGTTTTGAATGAAAGTATGAGAAAAAATCCTCCAGTCGTTTTGTTAATGAGAGAATGCGTCCAGGATACGATTCTGCCAGTAGTAAATCTAAAAGTAGAGAAAAGCACGAAAGTTATCATATCAACTTACGACATCCATCATGATCCTAATAGGTATCCTGAACCCGAATCGTTTATTCCAGAGAGGTTTGAATCGAAAGACACGAGTGAACCCTACATGCCTTTTGGTAAAGGAAATAGAACATGTATAGGCGAAAGATATGCACGTCTTCAGGTGAAAACTGGCCTCATTTACTTGTTACGTCATTACACTGTAAAAACGGTTGTGAATGGTGATAAAGTGAGGTACCGTAAGAAGCAGTTTCAATTATGGCCGGCCAATGTAGATGTTAAGCTGATAAAACGGGAAAATGTTAATGTTAGTAAAATGAAAATATTGTAACCACTATTAAATTCATTTAAATACATGATTCTTCTTTTCTTAATCACTACATTGTGTAAAACAAAATCGCTTTTCGCTTCCCCCTGTCTATCCTTATATATGCTTAGATCTTTAAAATTACGCTACGGATTTAAAAGCGGGTTTTTTTAATAGATGGAGTGATTCAAGAGGAAGGTTTTTATGTATAATATTGGAGGAACACTGATAATTTTAGATTTTAGACTTTTAGGTGTAACGAAGTTTGCCCGGTCAGCTAGTATCGTATAAAATGAAAGGTTTTTGGATTTGATACCATAATATTTAAATGAACTTTGGAGGGTAACGAATGGTATTGCGATGATGATGATGAAAGGTAATAAATAAATGTATATAAAGGTTCAAATGCACTGCCTTCTGTTCAGTAGATTTAGTTACTTTGTTTTTTCTTATGCCTTCGATGTTTAAACGAGTATCGTCGTTTGAAGGGTGTTGAAGGATACATACATTGAGGACATACACAACACATACAACTTAAACCTAGGTAGGCATCGTGATAGAAAGAGAGCCGGTTGCGCTTGGATAAAAAGGCATCAAGGCGGTGGCAATTCCATTCAAATCCGGTCAATAGTTTTCAGTTATAGATTTTTTTTATCTGACTGAAGTAGCAAACGAGCATTCAGTCCACCTAATCGTAAGTGGTCACGGCCGCCAATGGACATCTGTAAGCAACTTCATACAGAATATGGGTTCCATCTGAACTTTTTTTTTATCTGACTGAAGTAGCAAACGAGTATGCAGTCCATCTAATAATAAGTGGTCACTGCCACCCATGAACATCTGTAATCAACTACATACAGAACACGGGTTCCATCTGAAGTCAATCACAGATGCGTTGCTTCTCCTGAGGACTATGATGGTCACCTCATGTGAAAGTGTGCCGGCAACCACACCGTTCTATCGAAACTCAAGAAATGCTTCATGCTAGAAATAGTTGTGGCGGTGGTACTTCTCCGGTCGAACTACATCGGGACTACCACCTTCCAGTTACAGATATTGGTGTCATGAGCGATTGCGAGTAGAAGGTCTTGTCATTTAGTAAATGTGACTCTAAGAAGATATAACTTGTAGCTGCAAGTTGTCTTGCCTATTACGACCAGTTATAATTTTCTGCTTCCTGCTTTGGGAAGAGGCTGAGTGCGCCACACAAGGAAAGCAACGATGTTTTATGTCAGAGATCGCAGAGTTTTCCTATATGCGAATGGAAATCAAGTAAAAATGTCAAATAACCTGGCTTGTCACCGAAAGGCTGGGTATGTTTTAAAAATTGCCCTCAAAACAAAAACTCGACACTTCATTAAAAGAAAACGCGATGTATTCTACACACAAACAGTGTAAATTGTATAAATTTCCATAAAATAATACTTAAATCAAGAACATAAAACAAAAAATAAGTGATTACACCCAATTAGTCTGAACTACAACACTTTATTATAATAATAGGTTTTTTATGCATTATTCGAGTCATATATTATGAAAACCAGTCTGGTGCGATTTTGTATAGCAAACCTTGAGACAATAGTAATTAAAAAAAAAAAACACTAAAAAAAATATAATAGAGACACGCCCGTGTTATTGTAAAAATTACTCGGTACAAGAGATAGGATCGGTGTTTTTAATAATCGTACTCAGCTGAATATAATAAAAATAATAATAAAGCTTTATTGAACAATTCCATACAAAAATTATAACATATACATGTCCGTCATTCAATTTAGTAAAAATAATGTCAAACGAAATATATATATTAGGTATATAAAATTAATGAAGTAGCAAACGAGCATGCAGTCCACCTGATGGTACAGAACATGGGTTCCCTTTGAAGTCCATCACAGATGTGTTGCTACTCCCGAGGACTATGATGGTCGCCTCATGTGAACGTGTGCCGGCAACCACACCCTTCTATCGAAACGCAAGCAATGCTTCACGCTAGAAATAGGTGTGGCGGTTGTACTTCCCCGGTGGAACCAGTGTAGTTCCACCACCTTAAAAAGCGTAGTTCGCTTAACACTGCAAGCGTAAGCGTTAAACGGTAAAATCTAGTGCCTATATATGTTCACATATAAGGCCACGCATGTGTCTGCACATGTTAGAGAAATTCATACAGAACACAGCAGCGCTTAAAGATATTGTTTCAAAAACTTATTTGCCATATATTCAGATTAAAACAAGAGACAATTATTTCAAGCCAAATTCTTTCTCAGGAGCAAGTACCGTAAAAAGTCTTTATCCATAAAAAGACGTTTAAAACGAAATGATGTCTTGCAGATATCTTGCGGATATGTAAAAGATAAAAAAAATTGAAAAGACTTTGCCGTAGTCGGTAACCACGTCCCTTATAATCTGAATGCGCACATAATTCACTAGAAGTGACGTGTATTATTATAGTCATTTTACAAAGAAAAAATCATTTTTACTTGTACATTTGTACATGAATATTTTTTATTTGTATGGATATATTCATTTTTATTTTATAGTGTTTCTATTTATAAAAACATATTTTATATTTCTGTTTTTATACTGACTTTTTGTTTCTTACAATAACACGCATGTTTTTAAACTTCTTAAGAGTGTTTCGTGTGAATTTTTATTAAGACTATATTTCATATAAAAAATAATTATTATTCATTTCATTTGTTTGTAACATTAAAGTAGTGAATGCTCTCATATGAACTTGTGAGAATATCTTCATACAGCACAGATCTGAATTCAACTACAAACACAATCACCAAGAACTGCCTGACACTAGTAATAGGTGTGACGGTGGGATCTCCCATGTTTAACCGTATTCATTCTACCTTAAAATGTATATTTAAATATGTATTTTAGTATAAGCTAATCGATCCAGCAAACTTAGTTTCGCCTAAAAGTTAATAATCTAAAATTATTAGTAAATATATTATTATACATAAGAACCTTCCTCTTTAATCACTATATCTATTAATAAAAAAATCGTGAGCGACCCAGGGACTGCCGCGGTAAAGCTATTGCATAGCATTTTTTTATCAAGTTATGAAATTATAATTATTTATTTATGCAGTATTTCTTTCTTTGATATTAATTAAAGTTTTTTCTTCATACTATATACTTTCTCACAAACAGCTGCTTACGTGTTCATCCGATTTCCGAGCAGGGTCTCGATCCGTGCGAGCTTCATACTGTCGTACCATATACTCTTACATATACACGCTAAGCCAACGCTCGGCCGCGCTACATGGTAGGCAAAGGAGGGGTGTTAGGTTTTTTTCGTTACGGAATTTCTTCGATCGCCGCGCTCAAAGCCCGAGATAAAAGCCTTAACTACATTAAATCCGTAGCGTAGTTAAAAGATCTAAGCATACATAGGGACAGACAGCGCGATGCGACTTTGTTTTGTACAACGTTCGATTTAATGAGTATCCACTTTTTGGTTAGATAATAATTAAATGAGGGGCAAGTGTCAAATGTAATTTAGATTAAATCTAAGCTTAATGTTTATTTAATAAAATTATCAATAACATATTTTGTAAGCCACTGACGTTTTAAGCTGATAATAAGCACCTTGAAGATTGCTCGTCAAGCGTGATTATGCAAATTTAATTACTGTGTCATTATTATATTCATTATTTTATCTATTGTCATTTTGAAAGACATTCTAATTAATGACTATTCGAAAAATATTTTAGTAAAAACACGTTTATATCACGCCTTAGCTGTCTCTAAATAAGATGATACATTGAGTCTTTTTTAAATATTAAATGTTTGTATTTTTTCAATTTGTTTTGACGACCCGCGTGGCCGAGATGTTACCGTACCGGGCTGACGCTCAGTGGGTCCCGGGTTCGATTCCCGGCCAGACAAGTGTCTGCATGTTGAGTTTAGATTCTTGTTTTGGGTCTGGGTGTTTGTATATTCGTCTTGTGTGTGTCCATGGCACCCACGACACAGGAGAAAATCCTACTGTGGGGCTACGAATGTAGAAAGCGTTTTAAGTTTTTTAAGTTTGTTTTCATTTAGGGATTTAGGTTTTATCAAAATAATGGACAAATATAGGCTCGAAGAACATTAGTACCTTCTGACGCAGTCGTTTTAAAAACTAAAAACGTATTTATCACGCCGATATGCACCTTCTGCATTCCTCATCCCCATTATCAAATCGGATCTACTAGAATCCTCTATCCGAATCGTATTTGCTAAAACTTGAGAGGTTTTGCAATGTATTAGCGAAGTAGTGTACAGTTTTACCATGGTAGTCTACCATGTTAGTCTACAATGTTAGTCTACCATGTTAGTCTACAATGTTAGTCAACCATGTTAGTCTACCATGTTAGTCTACCAATCCATCAGTTTGTTCATGCACACCGTACATTTTTTATTCAACCGAAGTAGTAAATGAGCATGCAGTCCACCTGGTGGTAAGTGGTGACTGCCGCCCATGGGTGGCTGTAATCAACTTCATACAGAACATGGCTTCCATCTGAAGTCCATCACAGATACGTTGCTACTCCCGAGGACTATGATGGTCGCCTGATAAAAGTGTACCGGCAACCACACCCTTCCATCGAAACGCAAGAAATGCTTCACGCTAGACATAGGTGTGGCGGTGGTACTCCCCCGGTCGAACTACACTAGTTCTACCACCTGCAATTTAAATAATCATAACGTGCCTTTCAGAAATAAAATAGATGGAGGAACTTCAGCTCCATCCGAAAGATGGAACCCTCGATGGAGTCCCAACGCTGGCGTATACGGTAGAATATAAAAATGTTCTAAATGGACGTAGAATGCAACAACGAATAGTTTTAGTAAGACTCCTGTATGGCCCTCTGTGGCTTTCATGACAAGGGTAATTAATTGATAATGCTTGATGAATTTACCCTCAAAATGAAAAAGGATTAAGCGTAAGTTACATAAAAAGAGGATTACGCCTCACCTTAGGATTTTTTAAATAGTTGTACTTAACGATAAGGCAGACAGGCCACTCATGGACAGCAGTCACCGTCGCCTATGGACATTTGCAACACCAGAAGAGTCGCCAATGCATCACCGGCTTTGTAGGAGAGCTCTTTTTACACCTTTTTTGAAGAGCCCCATGTCATAGAGCTCCGGGAATACCTCAGGAGGAAGCTCATTGTACATCTTGCACGTCCGCGGCAGGAAGGAGCGCGCAAACCGAACCGTGGAGGACCGCCGCAGGTCCAGTTGATGTGGATGGAACTTCATCCGTCGGCTATAGATAAATATACATAGATATAAATATAAATATAGAACTTTTTCTGTTAATTTGTTTATAGATAACAATTTCAGTAAAATAAATTTACTATTGTAATGAGTGAATAAAAATAAACATAAAGTGAAGCAAACAAAATTTTTTTTTTTTTCACTTTTAATTCGTTTGGAATAAACTTTCAATCGACACATTTTGTGGCCATTTCCATTAAAACAATTGATGTAAGTCGGTGTTACACATTAATGGGGTATACTTTCCAATAAATTACGCGACCCTTCGACGGATGGATTTGAAGCAAAATAACGCTTTATTGGTGAAAAAACGAGACTCAGTTACAATGATACCTACGTTGTCTTAGAAGAAAAGTATTAAATTCAGCAGTATTTTGCTTTAAGTGTAGAAGTAAGAGAGAGACATGTGTGGAACAAATTTTTAATCCGGAGGAGTAGCAACTTCATCTAAAATAGGGGCACTATCTTATGTCAATCAAAGATGCATTGCGACTCCCGAGAAATAAGATGATTGCCGTATATAACAAATGAGCCGGCGACACACCCTTCCACTGAAACACAACTGCCTTACGCTAGAAATAAGTGTGGCGGTGGTAACTCCCCGGCCGAACTAACTTAAAGGTGGTAGAACCAGTGTAGTTTGACCGGGGAAGTACCACGGACACATCTATTTCCAGCGTGAAGCATTTCTTGGGTGTGGTTGCCGGCACACTTTCACATGAGCCGACCATCATAGTCCTTGGAAGTAGCAACGCATCTGTGATGGAGTTCAGATGGAAACCATATTCTGTATGAAGTTGATTACAGATGTCCCTGGGCGGCTGTGACCACTCACCAGGTGGACTGCATACTCGTTTGCTACTTCAATCAGATAAAAAAAACTACATTGGTTGTACCACCTCGTAAATATCGAAAACACTATACATATAAAACTCAAAATATATAACGAACGAGCGGAAACTTAAACGTTTCACGCGAAAATATCATGGCAACAGCCGGAAAAATGGAATTGTAAATCGCATTTCCCCAACTTCGAGGAGAAAATTCAAAAACCGCACCAACTTCCTCCGCGGAGTTTGTTTCGGAACTGAGAAAACAGTTTCTTAAAAAGTGTTCGAGTTACGTTGCGTGTATAATAACGTTGTTATGTACCCTTGTAAGACTTTTAAGAACTTTGTTAATGGTTATCTATATATTTATACGTGAAGCAAAGATTTGTGACGCATTTTTAAGTAATATGCCGCGAACGGATTAGTAATTTTGCACGATTATAGTGGACGTAGAGAAGGAGTGCAGAATGTTATTTTTTTTTTCAAATAATGCATATGACATACATAATCAAGTAAAAACACATTAGACACACTACCGTGCATTTGTCACAAACGCATAAATAATAAACGAAATAGAACATTCAATTTCTTACTATGAAAACACATAACGTCAGAATTGTCGTTGTCAAAATACGCTATTGCTTTTAAATGCGGTTTAGCTAATTAAAGCTCATTTTATATTTAACGGTTGCGTTCAAAATTACTTGAAAATTATTACATTTTATTTGAATTTGAGAAAGATTTGTACTAATTTTGACAATATGAAGTTTAGTTTTTAATTTTAAATTACGGTCGAATTTCGACCGATGTGACGGGTGACTTGTAGGGATTGCAATCCGGAAAACCGGATCCAGTAATCCGGCGGATCCGGCACAAATTTACACAAACCGGATCCGGTACCAATTCACCACCGGATCCGAAACTCCACCGGATCCGGTGATTGTATATTTTGACAAAGATTTCACATTACAAAAATAATTACCGTTACAAATCAATCCTTTTTTTACACTGTTTTAACCGTTCGATTAATCCGGCCGGATCCGGTCGGATTGAAAATGAGGCCGGATTGCAATCCCTAGTGACTAGTAAGTAGAAATCGGTTACGTCTATTTACGCCGCAGTCAGACTTATCTCTATATATTAATACGTAAATCAAAAACTTGGGTTCCGTTTTAAGCCAAATTACACGGACAGAGCTGACATTATGTTATTATTTTGTTCAAATAAAGCATAAAACATATATAAAATTAACTAGAAACATTACACACACTACCATGCATTTGACACAAACACATAAAATTATAATGAAACGTTAATTGTTGCTATGAAATCACATAACGTTAAAAATGTCAGAAGACCTTGTCAAAATACCTGTCATTGCTTATAAATGCAACTTAGTCAAAAAAAATCCCTTTTACTCTTTAACGGGTATTTTTGAAATAACTCGAAAATTAATCAAAATAATTTGGGAACTATTCACGCTACTTTGGACAATTTCATATTTAGTTGAATAACGGTCGAATTTCGACTGTTGCCATAGGTGACTAGTTTAACGTGTAATGATTTTGTGAATAATATCGGGAGTAAATCGAGTGTGATGAAATAAAGAATCTGCTAACAAAGCAGCACTCCTTCGGACGGTTTATTAAGAAAGAAAAAACGTAGTAGTAGTTGAGTAGAACTAATAAAATATAAGCGCTTGCTACAAGTTAAACGCAGTGTGTTAAAATCAAAATTCAACAAAACATTATTGAACTATTAACATTGAACATTTTGAAAATATATTATTTATAACTAGGTTAGAAACTATTAATTATTATATCTAGGTTACAAACCATTATCGTCCCATTGCTGAACACGGGTCTTCACTCAGAATAAGAGAGTTTTAGGCCATCGTCCACCATGTGGCCATGCGAATTGGTGGACTTCACACACTTCCGAGAACTTTATTAGGATTTTTTTAGGAATTCACGGGTGTGTAGGTGTCCTCACGATGTTTTCCTTCACCCAAAACTAACATGTACATTTCCTCAACTTCTCAAACGAAACCACTTGTACATCGAGAAAACTGTTCTTGAAAGGAACTGTTCATATATTCGTGGTTATATAGGTTCGTAGATGAAACAAGGACTTATCGTTAGAGGGCATTTACTCTAACGATAAATCCTTGTTTCATATTCAATTCATGTTATAAAAACCTCGAGAAATATATTATGTAAAAATAAATCAATCCTGCTACAAATAAAAACATACTGTGCCATACCGAGTCGAATGCCGTGCTAAATGGTTTTGATGTTTTACGCGAGTGACTTTAAACGGTTAATATTTATGCTTCAATATTTCCTTTGATTAATAATAACTGATTACTGTAAATTTCTGATATCAACCCCTAATGGGGAGTCAGATGTAAGATGGGCGGGAAAAAATGCCGCATATGTCTTCGATATAATATTCTTAATAATGGAAAACTTTCGCACATAAGACAGTTGTTATAATATATAAAATTCATAGAGATTATAAGGATAGCCGATAAAGACCATCAAATAAGAAAACAACGCACAAAATCATGTCAAACGCCCCGAAACTTTTCGGTATCAAAATTACAATTTTATTTCTAACAGTCGCGAGAACTAAATGGTAAAACGCTTGTAAAAAATTGCCAACTTCTGAGGACATCTAAACCGCACGAAACTTTCATACCGAGTGTATCACTAGGACAGTTGCTTAAAGTTTTTGTGTTGTTTGCAAAGATGCTTTTAGGCTACGAATAGTATTGTGCACATTCTTGTCCCTGTGGTTCCGGGATCAGAATAGGGTATCCCCTGCCTGTGGTAAGAGGGGACTAAAAGGGGCTTCCGGGGTTGCGAGCGTTTAGAGTGGGATCTCGAACCGTTCAGCCAGGCGATCCCGGGAGGGATGGCGGTAGGTGTGGTCGCATACCGTCTTAAAAACTAGACGGAGCGGTGGGCCCACTGCGCCTTTAGTTCGGGTTCATTAAGTTTTTTTATCCGATTGATATAGTAAGGGAGCATGAGTCTCTTTAATGGTAAGTGAACACTGCTGAACATGGACATCTATAAGCAACTTCATATAGGGCAGAGGTTTTATCATAATTGCTATTCCTGAGGACTAAAGTCGTCGTTTTATATAAAAGTGAGCCGGCGATCACAACCTTACATCGAAATACAAAAACTACGTATGATTCTAATTATAATTACGATGCTTAAATATAATAGTTATAGGATTAAAACATAAAAAACATACATTTTCTTAATTTATGAAGAAAGTATAGTGATGAAGTGAACTAAAGTCGTAAATCACAACAGTCATTTTAACGAAAGAAACGGAAATTACGCAACCAATAGATGACCTTTTTTCTTTGAGAAGTCTGTTAAAAAAAGGAAAATATTCGTACGTTCACGAGAAAATCGTCCCGTCATGACAGTTGTGTTCGGTCCAACGCGTATACTCTCATCCCCTGCATTCCAGAACGAATAGCTAAGCTGAGTTGCGACATTGCCATGAGCTTTGGAGGTGAACTCTGTAGTTCGTCTCCGGAAGTACCATCGCTACTTTTGCTTAATAAATAATAGTAGTGTTATGCGTGGTTCTATTCTGATTCGAAAGGTCAATTAAGGAAGACATATTTATGCGAGGTGATCAAATGTTGTACTCATTGATAGCAACGTATCCGTTAACCTCGAATCTTGAAAACTGGACCGAAATTTATAAATATTTTAGTTTTTCTTCGATTCATACACTAAATACTAATTGTGTTTTCAACGTGAAGCTTCTATGCCTGCTAGAAGTGCCTCAGACTTTTGATGATCATCATTAAGTAAATGACAAAATTAAAAATCTTTGACTCGTTAAAATTCCTAAACTACTGGTCCAAAATAATTGAAATTGGAAACACACCGTGTTTATACGATGCTTACTTGGTTACTAAAAATTTAGTCTTCTAGTTTTATTCACAACGAAGTAATGGGGTGTCGAAAATGGCCTAAATTGCTTCGTGAAAAGGATGGTACGGTCGTGCCGGTTAATTCTCTCGACTTGGCGGGAGCACTGACGTGCTCCCACACTTTATCAGAGCTTGACTAGAGATGTCTATTGATAGTAGTGGTCGCATACCATCAGATGGACTACATGTCCATATAAATTCTTCCATCCATTCATCCATCAGCCTTTTGATGTCTACTGCTGAACATAGGCCTCCCCTAAATGGCGCCACTCCAACCGGTCCTGTGCCTTCTGAATCCAACGGTTTACCGACGTCTTCTTCAGGTCATTGGTCCTCCAGGTAGAGGGGAGACCTGTTATAAATTCTTAATAGTTTAATAAATTCTTAATAGTAATAATTAATAATCGTTCTGTAAATAGGTGTAATTGATTTAGACACACGGCAGTAAGTACCTAAGCCAAGTTCAGAAAAAGGGTTTATACACCAGCCAGAGTGTATATTTAGGACCACTTTAAATATTTTGATCTTAATTTGACCTTTAAAACTTGTCAACTCTATTATTAGCCCTATAGCAAAGTAACTAACGAATAGTTTTCGTGATTAATTAAAAAAACTTACATTCCGACAGCTGTAATTAAATAAAGTGCTATGGATCTTGGCGCCATTAGGTCTCAGCTCATTCGACAACCTCTCTCTGGAAGCCAATATTACCAAACTTCGCTCATTTCTCATGTATTTATGTTATGTAAATTTATATTTGTAATAGAAAAAGATTTTACGTAGGTCTCAATGATGTTGTCCCTGTAGTTGCGGGACCAGAATAGGGCTATGATATCCCCTGCCTGTTGTAGTGCGGTCTAAAAGGGGTTTCCGGAGTTGCGGGTGGCTAGAGTGGGAGCTCGAGCCGTTCATCCAAGCGGCCTAGTTAGACAGCGTTGGGCAGGGTAAAGAATTTGACGGGTAACCGTTAGTGACTAAACTTGATGTCGGTGGGGATATAAAGTGACGACGTTCGGTAGAGACTGAACTTCGGTAGAAATTTTAAGTAAATTAATTTTGAAGGCCCGTTACCTTTTATGTAACAATTGTGCGATAAAACTAAAGTAAAGTCATACTTTTACAAGTTTTTATTAACTTACAATATATGTGTGTTTGTGGAATCTTTGGAATGAAATCTTTTACATGATAAAATTGTACATTGCACCAAAAATATGGGTTTGACTACTGCTAGTTTTATTTTTTTCTCTCTTTTAAAAAATATTTTGAATATTACTTCATGCTAAGTAAGTAGTAAGTAAACTTTCAGTAAGATAATTTTCGATGATGTAGCCAAAGTAATCATTATTAAAATATTAATTATAACGCACTACTCTTAAAATAAAATATACTTTATGATCCTCTATCGCAATCCTTCTCCTAAAATAGTCAAAATTGTGCTGCTGTTGTTAAGTAAAGTTAAATTATACAGCATAACTAGCATACTAACTTGGGTAGCATAAATCACATCTCAAACTCAAAACGTATTACAGATTGTGGGTTAGATAATCCTCGAATTATTACAAACTGTATAATAGTGAACGTACAAACAAAAGTACACGTGGATAGAACTGCAAGGTAGCTAGGAGCACAACTTTATACCGCCCAGCTTAGCGCCTGGGGAACAAACGTTTCCCATTCCACCCGTCGCAACTTATTTGCATAAGTAAAACTGTGAAATGAGCTGAAAAATGTTCGGGACCGACCGATTTCCATTAAAATTCCGAAATCCCATTGTCCTCTTCATTAATATGCCGCTTTGTGCAGTTAACAAGCGTCCGCTCCTGACCTTTTTTCATTTTTGGTTTTGAATGTTTTCGTCTGACAAGTATCTACAGTCAGTTTTTTACATAGTACTCGTGCGTTAAAATAATTATTCCCGTCGCAATGATCGAAATTCGTGAATTTAACTCAAAATCTATACTTAATATTGTCTAAAGCAGCGCAAATAGTTCTCAAATTCAATAAAATTGTATAAAAATTAAGTTAGTAAGATAAAAGAGGTTTAATTAACTAAGCTGCAATTAAAATCGGGTATTTTGACAAAGACATGTGATATTATTGACGTTATGTGTTTCAAACATTGAATGCTTTATTTCGTTTATTATATGTGTATGTGTCAAATGGAAGATAGTGTGTGTAAAGTGTTTAAGTTGATTGTATATATGTTTTATGCATAGTTAGTAAAAAAAATAGCATTAGTATAAATTATAGTCCATGTGTTATTCTGATGTATACTACTACTACTGTAAAGTTTCAACCAAATCCGTTGAGTAGTTTTTGCGTGAAAGAATAACAAACACACATACATCCATCCTCACAAACTTTCGCATTTATAATATTAGTAGGATTATCATGCAAAATACGAGACACCGCGTATTTTTGAAAAACACGTCGCCAAAAATAATTATTTTAGTTACTTTAAATTGAAAATTATTTGTTTATTAAATTAGCAATATTTAGTGATTTTTAGAATTGTAATTTAGTTTACCCTCCATAAATTTGTTATTGTCACCTCACCAAACATTATTATAAAAAGGCGTGCGCCTGCCGGTAGAAGGAGATTCTTGTTTAACCGTCGAAGCGATCGGACCTCCTCAACTATGAATAAATCGAAGAAGTTTACTCCTGTGTTTTTCTTGAAATCCTACAGAATGGCTAGACCTTCCTGCCTTCACGCCCACTTCGTTATGCATAATATTATATAACTTCGACGAATCTATATAATATTATGCATAACGAAGTAAGTGTATATTAGATAACACTCAAGAATATTTTTTTAAAAGCACATTAAAACTAGATCTAAACAAATTAGTTGCCAAAGTTCTTGTACTTTTTGATATCGCAACAGCTTGCTCTAAAAGATATTTTATTATGTCTGTGTTGCATACAGAAATTACGAGTTCTCGCTGCGTCGCGGTGCCCCATATTGAAATTCTTGACATCTAAAAATTCAATTTTGTTACCCGACCCCGAGTTGGCGATGTTGAAACTGACATGTTTCACGTTTAGTATGTTATCATAACCCCATCTAATGGAGTAGTTTTGGTAGTTCTATATTCGTAAAATTTCGATTTGACGGATTGATCAATTGCTACCTAGATTGCTTTCACCATCCCATAACAATGGTAAGTATAAATAGCAACTCTGAAGAGAAGTAAAAAAGTGTGTCAAAATTATTTATAGATAGACTTTTTTCTCGAAGGAGAAACCGTCAAAAGGTACTCGACACCGTGGGAGCGACGCCGGGTTATGTGGGATTTTTACCGCACTAAAACCCCCGCGGTGGCCGTCCTCGGCGATACAAAGAGGATTCCGGGATCTCCAAAGGAACGCAACTGCAGCCCCATCGGGCTTCTCCCAGATGGGCGGCTGGGTCCACCGCTCCGTCTAGTCTTTACGACGGTATGCGACCACACGTACTGACGGCCTTCCCGGGATCGCCTGGCTGGACGGTTCAAGCTTCCATTCTAGCCGCCCGCAACCCCGGAATATTGATAAACTCAGTACTTAAATAAAATTAATTGACCGAATTTTAGACTAGTATCATCGCGGAATTGATACATTTTAATACTTAACGGGTACTCACGTTAAGCGACTTATGAATTCTTATAGAATTCTTTTTGCCGATATTTTGGCCGCAGTGTGGCCGTGACCAGGATCCATGCAACTGGGTTGAAATATCGGCAAAGAAAATTCGATAAGAATTCATTAACCGCATATCGTGAGTACCGATATTAGTAAGTATTAAGTAGTAGTAAGTAGTAGTAAGTAGTAAGTAAGTAGTAGTAAGTAAAAAGTATTAAAATGTAATTGATTGAATTTTAAAGACATACTAATAAATGTTTTCTCTGATCACATCCCAGTAACAAGAACAGACATTAAAAAAATGTCGCCAAACTTGTAGTGGCTTCGGAACAAGCTACTGAAAGGGATTTTATTCAAATAGTTTCTAGAACGTTGCGGTTGGTGTATATTGAAATTCTTGTACACTGCGGTCGCTAAAAATTTAATTTAACGTCACCTGCCGCTCGGGCTTGTCTTGTTGTTAATCGGGCGTTTATGTCAAGAATTTCCGGCTGTCTAGTTTATAATGGGCATGTTTAATACTATTACGGTATTTGGAAGTTAATATGTGTCAGAATTTGTTACTTCGGTGGTATAATATCGTAAACATGAGGTAAACTCGAGTCATTGCTCGTTAGCGAGAGTTTTAGGCCATAATCCACCATGCTGGCCAAGTGCGAATAGGTGGACTTCATACACCTCCGAAAACTTGTTTTTTTTTAAAGAACTCTCGGGTGTGTAGGTTTCCTCACGATGTTGTCCTTGACTGAAAAGCAGTGTTAATTAATTTCTAATACGAACATAATTAGTCGTGCGTGCCTGGGTTTGAACCTCGGACCTCCCGATTTAGAGGGCAAGTTTCAACCATCAGATGACCGTGGTCGGCAGTAACCATCAATAATCAAGCCAAATACGCCAACGTATAAAATCTTATATACCTATTTTGGAGGTGGTGGAACCAGTGTAGTTCGCCCGAGGAAGAACCACCGCCACATGTATTTCAAGCGTGAAGCATTTCTTGCGTTTCGATGGAAGGGTGTGGTTGCCGGAACACTTTTATATGAGGCGACCATCATAGTCCTCGAGAGTAGCTACGCATCTGTAATTGACTTTAGATAGAACTTCATGTTCTATATATATGAAGTTGCTTACAGGAGTCCATGGGTGGCAGTGACCACTTACCATCAAGTGGACTGCATGCTCGTTTGCTACTTCAGTCAGATAAATAAAAATATCACTAGACATCGGATTATATGCATTTGCTTATTAGCATATGCAAATACATATAATGACAGCGTTATTGCACACTTTTATATGAGGTGACCATCTTAGTCCTCGGGAGTAGCAATGCATCTGTAAATGACTTTAGATTGAATTATATATTCTATATAAAGTTGCTTACAGGAGTCCATGGGTAGTTGTCCAGATGTACTCGTTTGCTACTTCAATATTATATTTTTGAAGATAGGTGAAAGTAATCAACTTAAAATTAGTATCACCATCACGGCTAGTTTTGCTCGTAACAATGATACATGATTTTGTATTCTTTCAAAGAAAGCAGTACGCAATAATTACCTTATCGGATTTTGGAATCCGGTTTCCCCATTTTAGATATGATTCCTATCTTCATAATTATATCCTTAATCAACAATGACCTTTTAAAATCATGCTCATTTGCGGCTCCCGTTAGATAAACATTAGTAGGCGGAGTATGTATAACGGTAAGCTAATTACACGCATAATTAGTGTTTAAAAAGTGCTAAATTGTGTCACAAGATTCAATCACAACCTTACTATTGGTGGGCGATTAGCAACTGACCCAATATGTTTGAAGATAATAATAATATAACTTTATCGTACCCAGAAAATTAATAATACATTAAAGATGGAAATTATATATAATAAAAATACAAAGATATTGAAGATATTATTCTTGATTAAAAGCGACAATTAGATCTTGTCCTGGTAGTTTTCGGTAATGAGAGATATAATGTGAAGAAGACTGTTACTTAACTAGAAAAATTGGAATGAAACGGCCTTTTATTATTATTTATCTATTATCTCATAAAGATGAAGATTACTAATGTTATAGCCTTAACAGAGATGATAAAAGATCACATAAACATGAACCAAAGGTGGTAGAGTTCTTTTAAAACCACACGGTGGGAATCGAACCTGGGACCCATTACGCGTCAGACCGGTATGGTAACTGCTCCGCCACGCAGGTCGTCAGTACGTAATGCAATACCCACCCGGGTACTTAAATAATTAAATTTTACGGCCAATTTAATCGGATTACGCACTCGAGATTAACTATTAACGAGAATAGCTATAAACAAAATTTGTCGCCAAACTTAAATTAGTTCGGGTAACGTGGTTAGAGGGTTTTATTCGAATATTCGCTTACACAAAACAGCTGCTGCTTTAGCCGTAGAACGTCAAAAATGCATTTTTATAAATAGTAAACGAACACGTCCACTAGGTATTACGTGGTTCGTCCCTGTAGTTCCGAATAGGGTTACGGCATCCCCTGCCTGTCGTAAGAGGCGACTAAAAGGAGCTTCCAGGGTAGCGGGCGGCTAGAGTGGAAGCTCGAACTGTTCGGACAGGCGATCCCGGGAAGGTCGGCAGTATGTGTGGTCGCATTCTATCGTAAAGACTAGACGGGCGGTGGGCCCAGCCTCCCGTCTGAGAGGACCCAGATGGGGCAGCGCGCTCAGAGGATTCCGGTTAAGTTCGTTTCGAGATCCTTTAAAGCGCCGAGGACGGCCACCGGGGAGGTTATAGTGAGGTAAATATCCCACATAACCTGGCGTTGCTCCTACGACATCAGGTACCTTTTGAAGGTTTCCCCCTCGATAACTAAAAAAGGGCTAAACACAAAATCGCAGGTAGAGTGTATAGCAATATGCTCGCACAAAACTAAACCTGTGTTTCGGACTACAAAATTAAAGCCAGAAACGAATATTACACACACAACTCGAGCATAATTTAGGACGTTTTAAGTCCTCGGGCGTTTTCAAACATTTTTATATTGAAGCAGGTTGCGTAGATGTATATGTATGCGGTTCTAATATAGGTTTACCACGTGGTTACACCAGAATAGTTGAATCGATAAGCAATATATATATCTAACACATCGGCAGTGCCATAATAATAATAGAATTGGAGCAGTTTTAATTCAGATGTGCGAGACACAGCTTGTCGCCACGACCAGTGTATCGGCGGTGGTGACGGTAGGAAAATTTGTGGAGCTAAGAAATTAATATTTTTACAAATAATAACACTAAAAATAAAAAAAGACACAAACGTAGAGTCCGCGGATATTACTAATAAAAAAACCAGAGAAGTTCAACACTTATATGTAGCGTGAAGCGTTTCTTACCGTTCGGTTGAAGAGTGTGTTTGCCGGTTCTTATATACGAATTTTAGTTTTCGGAAGCAGCAAATCTATGATGGACTTCAAATAGGATCACTGTTCTATGTAAAGTCGCTTACAGATGTCCATGGGTGACAGGGACCACCAATGACTTATCACCATGTGGACTGCATGCCCGTTACTGCTTTATTTGATTTAAAAAACATTTTAAACATAGGTAAAAACGCAGGGCACACATTGCAAAGAAAATTAAAACAACATGCCATCAAATTCATATTTCTAAGCGGCTCCATCTTGGGGCTTGTTGCAATAAATAACTGTCGCAAAGGATATAAGCCGACGCACCAACAGAAAGTTTTTCAATTAAAAAGGTCTTACGTCCCCACGTTACCCGATTCCTTTTATAAAGACCACAACAATTTTATTTTTGTTTGCCAAGAGAATAACTTAGGTTTGCGTTTCAGTAGATATGAATCAAAAAGGTCGAACGCTGTACCGCTACAACTGCCCTTTTCTATGAGATTGAAATAGCAAACGAGCATGCAGTCCACCTGATGGTAAATGGTCACTGCCGCTCATGGACATCTGTAATCAACTTCATACAGAACATGGGTTCCATCCGAAGTCAATCACAGATGCGTCGCTACTCCCGAGGACTGTGATGGTCGCCTCATGTGAAAGTATGCCGGGAACCACACCCTTCTATTGAAACGCAAGGAATGCTTCACGCTAGAAGAGGTGTGACGATGGTACTTCTCCGGTCGAACTACACTGGTTCTACCACCGTGGCGTAGGTAACATTAAGAGTCAAACTAAAGAATTGTTCTGTTATAAAGATCAAAACTTGTCAACATTTTCTCATTTATATTGACAACCCGCGTGGCGGAGCGGTTACCATAACGGTCTGACGCGCAATGGGTCCCGGGTTCGATTCCCAGCCAGACTGGTATCTGAATGATGAGTTTATATTCATGTTCTGGGTCTTGGTTTTTGTGCATTCGTCTTGTGTGTGTCCATAGTACCCACGACACAGGAGAAAATCCTAGTGTGGGGGCTATGAGTGTAGAAAGCGAATGCGTATATACTTCTCAATATAATATTCTTCTTGAATGCAAGTTTAAGTAGTATACTGTTATGGAGTATTCACTACTCTGTTATAGAAACTAAAAACCTATCAAAACCTTCCCACACACATATGCAGCCGCATATTCTTAGCACAGACAACGTCAAAACTCTCAGATATTGTTAGCAGGTGTTCTAGCCCTTGTATCCCTCAACATAATTATGTTAGGTAAGATTAATTCGTCGCGAACCACTTTGCTTAATGATTTATTGTCTACATATTGTTCTAATTGAAACAGCTTTGGCATTTAAGTACAATAATTGCTTGAAGTTTGACAACACCTGCCTTCTTTACAAGGAAACTCTTCGTATTTGGAATAACGGGAAACCGAAATGCATATAGTGTCGTCATCGTCATGTCGATTACGTTTCAGTAGATATGAATCAAAAAGGCGGATTGCTTCATCACTACAACTGTCTTTTCTATGAGATTGAAATAGCAAACGAGCACACAGTCCACCTGATGGTAAGTGGTCACTGCCGCCCATGGACATCTGTAAGCAACTTCAAATAGAACGTGGGTTCTAGCTGAAGTCAATCACAGATGCGTTGCTACTCCCGAGGACTATGATGGTCACCTCATATAAAAGTGTGCCGGTAGAAATAAGTGTGGCGGTAGTACTTCCCCGGGCGAACTACATTGGTTCTAGCGCTAATTATATAATAATTATAACAATAATACACATGATGTTTCTTAATGAAATAGCAATAGCAATTGAAAAACCAATTTCCAAGGAATAGAAAAGTCAGTCTTATCGCTAAGCGAAGCGGGCAACCTTACGGCGCGGAATTAAAGTGAGGATGAAAAGAACAAAAGGCGGCTGCAAATAATAGATTTAAGATAAAAAAACGAAATATAAAAATGGAGTTTTGATAACAAAGCAATAACTGCAGAAGAAAGAAGAAATTTAGAAAAAGTATCAACAAGTTCTGTTCTGTACTTAGTATAAATCAAAGTAGCTTTCCGCTGTCTGGCCTTATGTATGCTTAGATCTTTAAAACTACGCTACGGATTTTGATGCAGTTTTCTTTTAATGGATAGAGTGAATCTAAAGGAAAGTTTTTATGTATAATACATGCATAATATTGTAGAGGAACACTGATAATTTTACAAAATTTTACTTTTAGGCAGAACGAAGTTCGCCAAGTCAACTATCATAAAATTTATAAAATTATTTATCTATAAAAGAACAATAAAATAAAACAAGTTCATTGTATGGGAGCTCACTTAAATGTTTCATATGTCCTCTATTTATTTGTTGTCATAGCGGCATCATAAACACATAAATACATCATCTGTGAAAATTTCAACTGTCTAGTATCACAGTTTATGAGATAGCCTGGTGGCTGACAGATAGACGGAAAAATGGACAAGCGGACGGACAGCAGAGACTTATTAGAGTAGAGTAGGGTTCCGTTTTTAACCGACTTCCAAAAAGGAGGAGGTTATCAATTCGTCTGTATTTTTTTTTTTTTTTTTTTTTTTTTTTTATATTTGTTACCTCATTTCTCCGGACTGGGTGAACCGATTTAGATGATTTTTTTTTTATTTGAAAGGTAGTGCGTGTCATAGGGTCCCATTTTTTTTAGTATTTTTTTGACTAGGGCATCCATAAGAAAAACGCATAAGTCTTAAATTTGCATTTTCAATGTACGCGATAAATGTATGAATAACTCAATATCCCGCCAACCGATTTTGATGATTCTTTTTTTATTAGAAAGGATGTACTCCAGGGGTAGTCTGATAAGAGTTTGATAAGGTTCTAATCATAGGATCTTCAACTTTTTGGAGCAAAATAATAAAATTAGTGATAGTCGGCCGAACCTTAGCTGGAGAAGTCCAATTGAGTAAAATATAGAATAAAATTACTATGTAGGTATTTACTATGAAAAATTTGACCTTCAACTCTTCAATCCTGATGATGCAGGGGTACTGCTAGCCTGAACTATAAAAGTTGGTCGTTTGATGTTTGCGAATATATAATGAAATTGTTAAGCAAATTCATGGGACAAAAATTTGACCTTCAACTCCTCAACCCTGATGATGCAGGGGTACTTAAAGCCAAAACCATAGGAATAAGCCATTTGGTGCTTACGTATATGTTATAAGATTACTGAGCAAAAACATAAGATGAAAAATTTGACCTTCAACTCCTCAACCCTGATGATGGAGGGGTACTTCAATCCTAAACCATAGAAGTTGGCAATTTGGTGCTTACGGTTATGTAAAGAAAATACTAAGCAAAAATATAAAATCAAAAATTTGACCTTCAACTCCTCAACCCTGATGATGAAGGGGTACTTCAATCCTAAACCATAGGAGTTGGCAATTTGGTGCTTACGGTTATGTAAAGAAAATACTAAGCAAAAATATAAAATCAAAAATTTGACCTTCAACTCCTCAACCCTGATGATGAAGGGGTACTTCAATCCTAAACCATAGGAGTTGGCAATTTGGTGCTTACGGTTATGTAAAAATAATACTAAGCAGAGGCACAAAATTAAAATTTTGACCTTCAACTCCTCGACCCTGATGATGAAGGGGTACTTCAATTCTAAACCATAGGAGTTGGCAATTTGGTGCTTACGGGTATGTAAAAATAATACCAAACAGAGGCACAAAATTAAAATTTTGACCTTCAACTCCTAAACCCTGATGATGCAGGGTACTGCAAGCCTGAGCCATAGAAGTTAGCCACCTGGTACTAACGTATATGTTATAAGATTACTAAGCAACAATATAAGATGAAAAATTTGACCTTCAACTCCTCAACCCTGATGATGGAGGGGTACTTCCAGAGGGGGCGCCCTGTTTGTATGAATTGTAAAAGTGTTTTATGTTTAATTTTTGTGAATATGTAGATGCACAAAGCAAACTTAGAGGCTTTATTTAAATACAAACATAAAAATATAGTCACTAAAAAGTGTAAAATAAAAACTTTTTAACAAAAAATATCTACCGACTTCCATGTCACAAAAAAGTAAAAAATAATTTAAATATATTTTGGTCTAGAACATACTCAGTACTTAGTACATAGTTCTGAAGTCGGTGCTCATATAGGACGTAGTTACCGTCGTCCAGCGAAATATGTCGAGCACCGACTTCAGGACTATGTACTAAGTACTGAGTATGTTCTAGACCAAAATATATTTAAATTATTTTTTACTTTTTTGTGACATGGAAGTCGGTAGATATTTTTTGTTAAAAAGTTTTTATTACCCTAGTAAACTGTGTTGTGGGTAGTGAGATTTAATAATAATATCCGGTATCCTGCCTTTCGTAAGAAGCAACTAACAGCGGCTTCCGGGGTTGCGGGCGGTTAGAGTGGGAGCTCGAACCGTTCGATTATACGACACCGATTATACCAAACCTATACATAGACGGAGCGGCGGCCGAGCTGCTCACCTGGGAGGAGCCCGATGGGGCGACGCGCTTAGAGGACTCCGGTTGTGTTCTTTTGGGTTAAAATGGCACATAACCTCGCGTCGCTCCCACGGCGTCGTGTATCTTTTGAAGGTTTCCCCCTCGAGAACAAAAAAAGGTAGTGAGATTTAAATGACTAAAACAAGTATTAAAGAACAACAACGTAGTAAAAACAAGAATTAAAGAACTTCAAATAATACAAAATAAAATAATCAAATTAATTTTTAATTATAAACATTTGACACCTACAAAAAAAATTTATGAAGAAACAAAATTAATGACAGTCAAAAAACTTTATTTCTATAATATTTGCATTTTTATTCGTAATACATTAAATAGGAACATCCATACTAACATAGCGTTCCAAAAACAGAGCCAAGTCACAAAGTGCATCACGCGTCGCGCTAGTTTTCTCGTTCTACCCAAGCCTCGCACAAAATATGGCAAAACAATGATAACGTATGAAGGAGCACAATTTTATAATAGATTACCTTTACGAATAAAAAATGCAGATTCATTAAATGCATTTAAGAAGTAGCTATCAAAATACATTATCGATAGTAGGATTCTAACTTAAACGTTAAATGCTTGCCGTTTGTGTAATATTGCATTTACAATTTTATTGTTTGTGGATATTCGTGATAGGATTTATGTAAACATTTATATATTATTAACATTAATGTATGTACAGTGTGACGACGAACTTATGTATCTTTTCTATGAACCATGTTCTCATGTAAGTGAGAAATATGTCTTTTTGAGAATAAATGTCTTTAAACCATAAACAAGTATTAAAACAGCAAGTGGGTTCCAGAGGTGGATGGCTATTGCAGAGACAGATTTCTTACATATGGTAGTAGCGTGGAAAGGAGTACAGAGATCAAAGTTTTTAGTAGAGCGTTTAAATTGCTTACAAGTTAGTTTAGTCAAAACCCCTATATATTTTATTACTACTACAGTTATGTGCCTTATAACAATTAAATAATGTAAGTCAGTCAAAAACCCCAGACTACGGGACTTAAAATTATTCTAAAATACTTAACTTCGCAATCCGCTATAAGAAGTCAAACACTGTCCCTTTATATACTAAAATATTCCGGGTACAGCCTTATAATTAGAGCGCAGTCACGTTTATAAGCAGATGGCCTTAATTACTGATACGCTGATTATATCTATAGCTGATACTATGATCCAAAAATCATCATTACTATGAATATATGCTACGATAGTCGCAGACAGTTTTAATATCTATTTTCAGTCTAAAGTTAGACAACTTTTATTGTTCGTATACCGCGAAACTGTTGTCACTACCATAGCATTAATTTACAATTTTGTTTATCACATAACAGTAGCATGTGATGTTAAAGGTAGACCGGGGAAGTACCACCGCCACACCTATTTCTAATGTGAAGCATTCCTTGCGTTTCGATCGAAGAGTGTGGTTGCCGGCACACTTTCATATGAGGCGATCATCATAGCACTCTGAGGTAGCAACGCATCTGTGATTGACTTTAGATGGAAGCCATGTTTTGTATAAAGTTGATGACAGATGTCCATGGGCGGCAGTGACCACTCACCATCAGGTGGACTGCATGATCGTTTGCTACTTCTATCAGATAAAAAAGGCAGTTTAAAGATCTATTTTCAGTTTAAAGTTACACAACTTTTGTGTGTGGTTCGTATACGGCGAAACTGCCGCCACACAATATTGTTTATCACATAAAAGAAGCTAAGGAGCCTGTGATATTAAAAATAGAACTGTAGCTTCGAGATTAGAATAGGGCTACGGCATCCCCTGTCTGTCGTAAGAGGCGACTAAAAGGAGCTCAGGGGTTGCGGGCGGCTAGAGCTAGAGCTCGAACCGTTCAGTCAGGCGACCCCGGGAAGGACGGCAGTATGTGTGGTCGCATTCCGTCGTAAAGACTAGACAGAGCGGTGCACCCAGCCGCTCACCTGGGAGGAGCCCGATGTGACAATGCGTTCAGAGGATTCCGGTTGCGTTCCTTTGGAGATCTCGGAGTCCTCTTTGTAGCGCTGAGGACGGCCACCGGGGGGTTTTGTCGCTTCCATGGTGGGGGTACCTTTAGAAGGTTTCCCCCTCGAAAACAAAAAGAAAAAAAAAGTACCGATGCAGTAGATTTACAAAAAGTTCTACTTCAAACCATTTTAATTACTTAAAAAGTCAAGATTTGAAGCATAACATTCTACGCCGCTCGTTAAGTTGTTAGAAAAAGGAAAGTTCCTAAGTCGATCGTTACAAAGGTAGTCTTCCGGTTCACAATAAAAACTTTTCACTCCAATCAATGCACTTCACAGCTTTCCGATCAAATGAAGTTGATTGATCATTGCCTTTTTGTTAATCCCCCTTGTTTCAACTTCGTCCCCAACGAAGTTATGAATAAAAGAATCGCCAAGTTTGGTTCTTGTTAAGTGCTCAGTTTTTGCAAAGGACCTTTATTGGAACAAAAATGTCGAACAGGTTCGCAATTTAAGTTTTAATTTAGTTTGGACACGATAATGAAGAAGGTTATGAAGTAATATATGGGATAAAGAGGGTAAGACGGTATAAGCAATTGTAGTTTACTTTTGGAGGAAATTCATCGTCTACCCATTATTTCCCACTGCTGGGCAAGGGTCTTGTCTCGGAATGAGAGAGTTATAGGCCACAGTCCACCGCGCTGGCCAAGTGCGAATTGGTGGACTTTGAAGGCACTTACCCCACACCTATTGTATTGTCCTGTATACTGTTTTCAAAAGTGTTTAACCATGGTGTTCCAACTCGCCCTCAGAAGGGGCAACAAATCTGTGACCAACCACAGAATGAGTAAGAAAAATTCTAATTTAGTACTTTCACGGAGAGAACGTGATTGTCATAATTTGAGATTGTGATACGGTACAACGTACGATACCGTTCAAATATAAAATATTTTAATAAATTTTCGGGAAGGACTGGACTTTTACAGAATGAAGAGGTCGCCAATATCAAATATAAGTGGAAATGCAGCTTGTCGACCAATAATATAAAGTCGCCAATTCTATACAAATTTAAGTCGATGCAGTTTTTGGACAAAAATATCACCAAATCCTCTGGCCCAACTTCACCGAGGAGAAAACAATTTTTTTTCCTATGTGTTTGGGACGCGCGAGGTCCTTTGTACTACGAGGAATCCTGTTCCGCTTTTGACTATGAAATCCCACTTTTTCACTCAAAAAGAGTCAAAATCCCGACTTAGTAATCTGGCAACGCTGGTTTTAAGCTAAAAAATACGTGCGGACTACCGCACGTATTTTTTTTTTAGTTTTTTTTTAACACTACACTGGCTACTAAACTACTAAACAACTATACTACTATAAAAGACGCTAAAGTAATAAGTATATTAAGTAAACTCTTAATAGCAATAAATCCTTCATTCCGACGTTCTCGAAAAAACGGACGCAACTGTCCAATTTTTCCGCCAGAAGTTTGTAGCGGAATAAAATAAACTAGTTAGTTCCGCATTGTCTTAGTTCCCAATTCGTTTAAGAACTCACCCGACTACACGAGAACTGGAAAAGTTCCGATCGCAAAAACCACTAAATGTTGAAAGTGGTAAGCGTGACTTGCCACTACACTGCGGTTTTGCGACTATGCTACGATTATTTAAAAGCAGCGTACAGAACTAATAAGCTATATATTTACTTGTGATTTCGATGCGATTCATAATGATAAATTCAATTCAAGTTGATTAGATGTCGCAAAATTATTCTGATGTATGCTATATATCTAAATTATAGATGTATAAATTTTATTATATACGTATAGATTAATATTAACGATATAGAGGTGAATAAAATTCAGGTTTATTTTATTTTTCTTAATAGGGGAAAGTGGAGCGTTTTATTATTAATACAAATAAATACCTAATTACACACACATACATCACAGAATTAAACATTTATCTACTTATTTGAATGGTGGTCAAAATCTTTTGATTTCAAAGGTGTGGTTCAGGAGACAAGCATATCAGAGGCGTACAAATCTTCAGGGGGACGCATCTCTGACATCAGATAGGAGATATAATATGAAAGTAACTAAGGATCACACATTTGTAGCGAATCTCAGAGAAGAATTTAATGTTGTATGAGATAGGCCACATGTGCATTTAGTTAAGAAATGAAATGTAATGTCTTTATTTTGTATAGGCCTGCGGGGGACTTACAAATTGTCAGTTACTTTTTTTTTCTTACACTACCATCGGATCGGAATACGACCTCAACTGAGAAAATCCGGCAAGAAACTCAGCGGGTTTGTCTTTTTTTCTTATTTATATCCATTTTATAATAATAAAGTAGGAAACGAGCACGCAGTCCTCCCGATGGCGAGTACTTACTGCCGTCCATGAACTTCATATAGAACGTAGGTTCTATCTAAAATCAATCACAAATGCGTTGCTACTCCTGAGGATTAGGATGGTCGCCTCATGTAAAAGTAAGCCGACAAGCCACACCCTTCCATTGAAACGCAAGGAATGCTTCACGCTAGGAATGGGTGTGGCGGTGGTACCTCCTCGGTCGAACTACAACGTTCTACCACCTTTAAACCATTGCTAATCTTAGGGACTATGTTGTAGCACTCCAGACAAGTGTGTATCTCTCCAGAAGCGCTAAACACTGCTATTATTAGGCAGAAGTAGCAGTGTTGGTGCCACCAGAGTACAACCACAATTAATTGAAATAATGTCTTTATTTTGCATAGGCATACGAGGCACTTACAAATTGTCAGTTACATTTCTTTTCTTACACTTAGTACCACCGGATCAGAACGCGGCCTCAATTGTGAAGATCCAGCACGAAACTCGGCGGGTTTGACTGTTTTTTAACCGTCATCCCAAAGGAAAGAGGTTATCTATTCGTCGTGTATATATTTTTTTCTTTGTATAAGTTTCTTTTCTACCATCGTTTTAACATTGGTAAAAAAAACTAGTTTACTGAAACGTTTTTTCACACAAGGCTGTACCTTCAAAAAAAGTTAATTTTATTATTATACCTTAAGTGTAAAATCGCAAATCGCATGTATAATCGCAAGTCTAGATTGGTCGTGATAGAATTGTCCAATTACTAGGGGCCGACCGCGGCTTACCGCTGCTTATGTAAATTTATTACCCCGGATTCGCAAACAAAATATTTTTTCCACTCGCATCGGGAGCGCTTGTCCTTCGTGCATATCCTCTACAGCTAAGTGGTTTTTAATTTAATTTTTATTTGTCCGCATTAGTGTAGCGTAGTTTCGTGTTGCCTTCTCTGGTTCTCGGTAAATACCACCCAGAAGGGGGAAAAAGGGTTGAATTGAAGCCATACTGTATCTATTATGGAAATTATTGGTAAATAAGGCTTATGGTGTTGGTGTAACTATGTATTTCGAGTGCGGAAGCACCACTTACACACCTATTTCTGATAAATAACATTAGTAATAAGCGCTGCTATATACTGTTCTGAAGTGTGTGGCAAGGGAGAAATCCATTTTTTATTTGAGTAAAGTAGCAAAGGAGCATGCAGTCCACCTGATGGCAAGTGGTCACTGCCACCTATGGACTTGTAATCAACTTCATACAAAACATGGGCTCCATCTGAAGTCAATCACAGATGCGTTGCTACTCCCGAGGACTATGATGGTCGCCTCATGTGAAAGTGTGCCGGCAACCACACTCTTCCATGGAAACGCAAGAAATGCGTCACGCTAGAAATAGGTGTGGCAGTGGTACTTCCCCGGTCGAACTACACTGGTTCTACCACTTTCAAACTTATCAAAGATGTTTTAACTTAGTCCTCAAAGGTAGCAATGGACCTGTAGCTAATCTTAGGTAAACTGTTATCTGGGTCATGGTCCATGGTCATATGTTGACAACATATGACCATGGGCGGCAGTGACAACTAACTTCCGTATTATAAAAAGAATTCAATAACACCCAGGTACAAATAATTACTATAAATAATTTCCTATTGCCCATAAATTCAATGCTGAATACTATTCAAACGCTATTTTTAACCTTTTCAACTGAATTACTATATTAGCTGTGATAGTTTTATGGTTTTAATCCCAGTTCCAATCCCAGGCCAATCATTGTTTTCTTAATTTATACACGTATTGATTATCCATTAGATGAAGAAAAACATCGTGATACCTTCATACTTGAGATTCCTATTAAAAAATCAGTTGTGCGATGTCTACCAGTTCACTTTAGGCAGTGCGAAGAGCTATGGCATAAAGCTACATTCTTACAACAGGTCCTTCTCAACAGTGGGACAATTTAACAGATGGTAGAACCAGTGTAGTTCGACCGGGGAGGTACCACCGCCACACCTATTTCTAGCGTGAAGCATTTCTTGCGTTTCGATGGAAGGGTATGGTTGCCGGTACACTTTTATATGAGGCGACCATCTTAGTCCTCGGGAGTAGCAACACATCTGTGATTGACTTCAGATAGAACCCATGTTCTGTATGAAGTTGGTTATAGATGTCCACGGGCGGCAGTGACCACTTACTATCAGGTGGACTGCATGCTCGTTTGCTACTTCAGTGAAATAAATAAAAAAATCAATGACAATATACCAGTTACAACGACCCATACACTAGTTTATGTAAATCGACCATTCCACTGTTCTAATATTACCAGTGATTAAAACGTAAATCTACAATTTAATTTTCCCTAAATATACCGAGAATGCAGAAGCGGCAGATGATAAATTACCTAAAACCTGTTATTCTGCCGCTAGATAATTCATATTTATGGCCCGCGCTAATAACAGTTACCAAGATACCTCCATCAATGATAAGAAGGCGCTGTACACACAATTGTTTGGTTTAGAATTTAATCATATTGAATATTGCGTTTGTTTTTTTTTCTGAAATTTTAGCCATTCACGCACCAAATTGTTAGTATTCAATATTTCATATCTGAATTCGGTGCAAATAGGTTTTAATATTATACTAGCTGTACCCGCGGCTCCGCCCGCGTTCAAATCAATGTATCACAGAGTTTTCCCATTTCACTCTCTTAGGGGTTGAATTTCATAAAATCCCTTCTTAGTGAGCACCTACGTCCTTAAAAGAACCCGCATGCAAAATTTGAAACTCCTAGCACTTGTAGTTTCTGAGATTTCGTGATGAGTGAGCGAGTGACCTTTCGCTTTTATATATATATCGTCAACCCTTTATTGTCCCACAGCTGGCCACGGGTCTTCCCTCAGAATTTTAGGCCGCGTTTTGGCCGCGCTGGCCAAGTGCGAATTGGTGGTTATATTAGGTATATACCTACAAGAAAGTAGTTAATCTATTGTTCGACGTGGAAGGTACCACCACACCTACTTCAAGCGTGAAGCAGTTCTTTCGTTTCGGTGGAAAGATGTAGTTGGTAGCATATGGGCGTTCTTAGTCCTAGGTAGTTGCAACCTGTGATGAACTTGAACTAGATCGCCGTTTTATATGAAATTCTTTACAGATGTCCGTAGACGGCAGTAACTATACACCAATTCTCCATGATAAGTAATCAATATTACCATTTTTTTTGTTTTCGAAGGAAACCTTCAAAAGGTACCCGACACCGTGGAAGCGACGCAGGGTTATGTGGGATTTTTACCGCACTAAAACCCTCCCGTGGCCGTCCTCGGCGGTAAAAAGAGGACTACGGGATCTCCAATCGGACGCAACCGGAATCCTCTGAGCGCGTTGCCCCATCGGGCTCCTCCCAGATAGGAGGCTGGGCCCAACGCTGCATGTAGTCTTTACGACGATATACCACACATGCTGCCGTCATTCCCGGGATCGCCTGGATGGACGTTTCAAGCTCCCACTCTAGCCGCCCGCAACCCCAGAAGCTCCCTTTAGTCACTTTTTACAACAGGCGGGGGATACCGTAGCCCTATTCTGATCCTACTGAAACTACAGGGACGAATCAGTATTACCCCTAATTACCAAATAGAATTGATGACCAAATTAAGGCTGATTACAGAACGTTGACAACCCTATGAACCCCTTCGTTATTCACAATAGTTCTTTATCAGGAATAAAATTTTGCTAGTAACATGCAAAATCTCAAGCGATATTATGTTGACCATATAGTCGGGATGAAAGAAACCCACGAGATACTAATTCTTATAGTTTTCTCTTAAAGATATTAGTCTGTTAATTAAAACTTCTGGAAACCAGCCTTAATAACTTTAGTAAATTGAACATAGGATAGAGAACAGAGCATCAGACCGGCATTTGGTGTAATTGCAATGACGATTTATAGTGAGAAGCAAATACCTCGTGTCGTATTCCGGCGCCGACTATGCTCTAGCGTGCAGACTATGATATAGCTAAAGTAACTTCTATAGTAAAGAGGATATAGAACCTATAAATACGCATGTATATAGATCCCTTCCTGCTTCGACTGTATGTGTGTGTGTGTATGCTTCGCTTAAGAGCCGTGCAATAGCTGTGGAGGTAACAGTTATTGCACGGCTCTTAAGCGAAGCGTTTTAGTCAAGTTAACAAGTTTATTTATTTATTTATTTATATATTTATTGCACCTTTACAAAAAGTTACAATAGGGCAAACTTAATGCCTGATGGCATTCTCTACCAGTCAACCCTGGGTGGCTGGAAAATGAGTGGTAGGTGTGCAAGTTTGACGGTAAAAAAAAGAAAAATCGTTGCAAAAATACGTGCCTAGGCTCATTCAATCTAAAATGATGTCTTACAGAATGTCCTAAAACCGTTTAGTGATATAAATTAAGTAAAGATTACATTATATATCTTGGTTTTTGCAAATGCTTTAGACAGGATTAGGACTTAATAGATTTAAAAAAGATACTTTAAGAGGAGGAAATATCCTTTAAAGAAGTCGTACATCTCAACTCTATCTCTGTTATTTATAAGTTCCATTAAAAGTCTAAAATACGACCCCAATTGTGTATACGTTACACTAATTGTTGTGTACTTGATGATACAATGATTTAATTTTCCTTGGAAATAAATCCTTAAGTGTATTACTTAAAAAGACAAAACCAAACTATTATATGATGAAACAGTGCTCTACTCTCGCCGCATAAATATCAAGCTATTTTCTTGACTTTTATTTCTGTTTTTAATATAACACAATATTCCGTTTAAAGGGGTTTAAACGAGACGTTATCATATAATCCTCAAGAGATGCAACGCATCTAAAGCCTCACGTAGGACCTAATTCTATTCAGAGTTGATTGCACTTTAACACTTTTTTTTAACTGCCTAAAATAGCAAACGAGCATGCATTCCACGCGAGAGTGGTCTCTGCCGCTCATGGACATATATAATCAATTTAATATAGAACTTGAGTACTATCTGAAGTCAATCACAGATGCGTTGCTACTCCCGAAGCTAAAAGTGCGCCGGCAACAACCCTTCCGTTGAAACGCAAGAAATGCTACACGCTAGAAATAGGTGTGGCGGTGGTACTTCCCCGGTCGAACTACACTGGTTCCATCGCCTTCAAAATCAAAGTAGTAAACGACCATACAATCTGTCTGATGATAAGTGGGCACTGAGACTACTAGAGCTAGCAACCACTATCTTCCAATTAAACGCAACACCTGCATGACATTAGAAATAGGTATCGCAGTGGAACCTCCTTAGAAAAAACACACTCATTCTACCTTGTGTATACTTAGATAGCAAAAGATTATTATCACTGACGTCTTCAATGTCTTTTCTATGTATTATATGTACAAAACATTATTGCTTAATAAAGCGCTATAACTTATCAAGGTAACTAATGAAACAAGGTAACTAATTTACGGTGTTAGAACCAGTGTAGTTCGACCGGGGAAGTACCACCGTCACACTTATTTCCAGCGTGAAGCATTTCTTGCGTTTCGATGGAAGGGTGTGGTTGCCAGCACATGAGGCGATCATCATAGTCCTCGGGAGTAGAAACGCATTTGTGATTGACTTCATATGAAACCCATGTTCTGTATGTAGTTGATTACAGATGTCCATGGCCGGCAGTGACCTCTTACCATCTGGTCGACTGCACGCTCGTTTGCTACTTCAGTTAGAAACGAAACGCACACGTACACACTTCCCGTTCTGCCCCAAACCTCATCATGCCAAAACTCCCCTACTCGTAATTAGTCACAACACAAGAAAAGCGCGATATATCATATGGAATCCACTAAATATAGGTTCCATGTTTTGATGAGAACAGACGAAGGCTAATGAATATTCACGGAACGAGGAAACTTTTCCGTTAAAAACTAATGAAGCCAATTTACTAATTCGGCAACTTTCCGCGGAAATTAATTCGAGCGACGCGTAAACGAAAAATAATGTTCCGACGCTTTTCTTGATAGTGATGGGTCGTATGGTAATTAGTGGCCTGTTTTTTCTGTTTTTGTGGTAAATTCTTAGAAATAGTAAATTAAGTTAGAACTTGATTGTTCAAAAGTTATTTTTTAAGTTTAAAGTAATACACGAGTGATTAGTATTGTCTGTAATAAGAGAAGAAGAAGAGGTCGGAGGAAGAAGAAAACTAAAAAGAAAAATGCAATATTTGCACTAGATTAGATTATCATTGTTAACTAAAGTGCTGTATATCTCATTCGTAAGTTACTTATAAGTAAGATTATCGGAACCGGTTTTTCGGAGTCCCTAGTTCGAATGCCTCGTAGAAGCATGTCTCTAACAACTGAACAAGCGATTAAGTCATAATCAACATATTGGGAACATAATGAGTTTGCGCTAAATTTTCCTTTTTTTCCTTATGTAGGTACATTGTACAGCGTATGGTGACACTTTTCTTACCAAAATCAAATCACAAGTCGAAATATTATTATTATTATTCTTATACATGATACTTTGCTACTTTCAGCAAACTATCTGATCGAGCAGCAGTACATCTGATCGTAAGTAGCTAATGCCCTCAGGACCATCTGTAACCGAACCCCGATTTGATTTTAATCTTATCTGAAGCAAGCTTCAGATGCACTGCGACCCTTGAAGACCAAGTTGATGTGCTTGAATAAATACGTATCCCTTAATTAGGTACAACCCATTATTGTCCCACTGCTGGGCACGGGTCTTCTCTCAGAATGAGAGAGTTTTAGGCCGTAGTTCACCGCGTTGGCCAAATGCGAATTGGTGGACAAGACATACCTCCGAGAACTATTTTTTTAAAAGAACTGTCATGTGTTTCCTCGCGATGTTTTCCTTCACCGAAAAGCAATGAAAATTAATTTCTAATACACACATGAAACAGTAGTGCGTGCCCTGAGTTTGAACCTCGGACCTCCCGATTGAAAGTGCAAGTTTCAACCATTAGGCTACAGCAGAGAAAAACAATATTATTAAGCAGAAATAACTGCGGTACTTCCAGAGCCCAACCACAAAGAATTCTATAACTGTTAAAATGTATTTATTCGCACGCAAAAATGTCAATTGTTTGTGCTTGTCAATACCCATCCCTAACCGAAGCTTAATTTGTGAGTACGAGAAAGACAAACTGAACAAGCGATTAAGTCATAATAAGCATATTGGGAACGTAATGAGTTTGCGCTTAATTTTCGTAATATACAATATGGAGTAAGCCGGTTAAACACAACGCTTTAGACATATACGACATTATAAAATTAGATTTCGACAAAATTGTAATAAGAAATTCTTATTTTAGGCATTCCACGCTTTTGGACAGAAAAACCTATACATTATGATGGATCTTTTTTAAATAAATAAATTTGAGATGTTTCGATGGTGAGATCGCCGATCGTTACCTAAAGGTATTCTAAGGTAAAAGGTAAGTTAAAAGGTAAATTAAAGGTATTCTATCACACATCCGAGTGGCTTTGTGAACTTGGCACCCGACTTTGAAAAATTGATATTTTTTTTTATGATTCTTATAGGTTATCGTTTGTAGTTGTTTGTAGTAACATTAATTTTGTTTGTAGTTACTCTAAAAAAAAATTACGGGACTTTAAAAAAAACTTGGCACCCGACTTTGAAAAATCGATTTTTTTTTATATGAAACTTATAGATTATGGTATGTACTTGATTGTAGTAAAACTTGTTTTGTTTGTAGTAGCTCCAAAAAAAAAATAAAAAAAAAACTTAAAAACCTCTTTTTGCCGAAATTCAAGTTAAGTTGTCTTTACTAAAAATAACAGTATGTAGGATATAAATAACGAAAACAAGCAACTACAAACGCAATTATCGCTACTACAAACGAAAATAAGCAACTACAAACGCAATTATCGCTACTACAAACGAAAATAAGCAACTACAAACGCAATTATCGCTACTACAAACGAAAATAAGCAACTACAAACGCGCTTATCGCTACTACAAACGAAATCAACGAACTACAAACGAAAATATCACTACTACAAACGAAATCAACGAACTACAAACGCGCTTATCGCTACTACAAACGAAAATAAGCAACTACAAACGCGCTTATCGCTACTACAAACGAAAATAAGCAACTACAAACGCGCTTATCGCTACTACAAACGAAAATAAGCAACTACAAACGCAATTATCGCTACTACAAACGAAAATAAGCAACTACAAACGCGCTTATCGCTACTACAAACGAAATCAACGAACTACAAACGAAAATATCACTACTACAAACGAAATCAACGAACTACAAACGCGCTTATCGCTACTACAAACGAAAATAAGCAACTACAAACGCGCTTATCGCTACTACAAACGAAATCAAGGAACAACAAACGCGCTTATCGCTACTACAAACGAAATCAAGGAACTACAAACGCGCTTATCGCTACTACAAACGAAAATAAGCAACTACAAACGCGCTTATCGCTACTACAAACGAAAATAAGCAACTACAAACGAAAATATCGCTACTACAAACGAAAATAAGCAACTACAAACGCGCTTATCGCTACTACAAACGAAAATAAGCAACTACAAACGCGCTTATCGCTACTACAAACGAAAATAAGCAACTACAAACGCAATTATCGCTACTACAAACGAAATCAAGGAACTACAAACGCGCTTATCGCTACTACAAACGAAATCAAGGAACTACAAACGCGCTTATCGCTACTACAAACGAAATCAAGGAACTACAAACGCGCTTATCGCTACTACAAACGAAAATAAGCAACTACAAACGCAATTATCGCTACTACAAACGAAAATAAGCAACTACAAACGCAATTATCGCTACTACAACCGAAATCAAGGAACTACAAACGCGCTTATCGCTACTACAAACGAAATCAAGGAACTACAAACGAAAATATCACTACTACAAACGAAATCAACGAACTACAAACGCGCTTATCGCTACTACAAACGAAAATAAGCAACTACAAACGAAAATATCGCTACTACAAACGAAAATAAGCAACTACAAACGCGCTTATCGCGACTACAAACGAAAATAAGCAACTACAAACGCGCTTATCGCTACTACAAACGAAAATAAGCAACTAAAAACACGCTTATCGCTACTACAAACGAAATCAAGGAACTACAAACGCGCTTATCGCTACTACAAACGAAAATAAGCAACTACAAACGCAATTATCGCTACTACAAACGAAAATAAGCAACTACAAACGCGCTTATCGCTACTACAAACGAAAATAAGCAACTACAAACGCAATTATCGCCACTACAAACGAAATCAAGGAACTACAAACGCGCTTATCGCTACTACAAACGAAATCAAGGAACTACAAACGCGCTTATCGCTACTACAAACGAAAATAAGCAACTACAAACGCGCTTATCGCTACTACAAACGAAAATAAGCAACTACAAACGAAAATATCGCTACTACAAACGAAAATAAGCAACTACAAACGCGCTTATCGCTACTACAAACGAAAATAAGCAACTACAAACGAAAATATCGCTACAACAAACGAAAATAAGCAACTACAAACGCGCTTATCGCTACTACAAACGAAAATAAGCAACTACAAACGCGCTTATCGCTACTACAAAAGGAAAATAAGCAACTAAAAACGCGCTTATCGCTACTACAAACGAAATCAAGGAACTACAAACGCGCTTATCGCTACTACAAACGAAAATAAGAAACTACAAACGCGCTTATCGCTACTACAAACGAAAATAAGCAACTACAAACGCGCTTATCGCTACTACAAACTAAAATAAGCAACTACAAACGCAATTATCGCTACTACAAACGAAATCAAGGAACTACAAACGCGCTTATCGCTACTACAAACGAAATCAAGGAACTACAAACGCGCTTATCGCTACTACAAACGAAAATAAGCAACTACAAACGCGCTTATCGCTACTACAAACGAAAATAAGCAACTACAAACGAAAATATCGCTACTACAAACGAAAACAAGCAACTACAAACGCGCTTATTGCTACTACAAACGAAAATAAGCAACTACAAACGCGCTTATCGCTACTACAAAAGGAAAATAAGCAACTAAAAACGCGCTTATCGCTACTACAAACGAAATCAAGGAACTACAAACGCGCTTATCGCTACTACAAACGAAATCAAGGAACTACAAACGCGCTTATCGCTACTACAAACGAAAATAAGCAACTACAAACGCGCTTATCGCTACTACAAACGAAAATAAGCAACTACAAACGCGCTTATCGCTACTACAAACGAAAATAAGTTTGTAGTTCCTTGATTTCGTTTGTAGTAGCGATATTTTCGTTTGTAGTTGCTTATTTTCGTTTGTAGTAGCGATAAGCGCGTTTGTAGTTGCTTATTTTCGTTTGTAGTAGCGATAAGCGTGTTTGTAGTTTCTTATTTTCGTTTGTAGTAGCGATAAGCGCGTTTGTAGTTCCTTGATTTCGTTTGTAGTAGCGATAAGCGTGTTTTTAGTTGCTTATTTTCGTTTGTAGTAGCGATAAGCGCGTTTGTAGTTGCTTATTTTCGTTTGTAGTCGCGATAAGCGCGTTTGTAGTTGCTTATTTTTGTTTGTAGTAGCGATATTTTCGTTTGTAGTTGCTTATTTTCGTTTGTAGTAGCGATAAGCGCGTTTGTAGTTGCTTATTTTCGTTTGTAGTAGCGATATTTTCGTTTGTAGTTGCTTATTTTCGTTTGTAGTAGCGATAAGCGCGTTTGTAGTTGCTTATTTTCGTTTGTAGTAGCGATAAGCGCGTTTGTAGTTCCTTGATTTCGTTTGTAGTAGCGATAAGCGCGTTTGTAGTTCCTTGATTTCGTTTGTAGTAGCGATAATTGCGTTTGTAGTTGCTTATTTTTGTTTGTAGTTGCGATAAGCGCGTTTGTAGTTGCTTATTTTCGTTTGTAGTAGCGATAAGCGCGTTTGTAGTTCGTTGATTTCGTTTGTAGTAGCGATATTTTCGTTTGTAGTTCCTTGATTTCGTTTGTAGTAGCGATAAGCGCGTTTGTAGTTGCTTATTTTCGTTTGTAGTAGCGAAAGTTGCGTTTGTAGTTGCTTATTTTCGTTTGTAGTAGCGATAAGCGCGTTTGTAGTTCCTTGATTTCGTTTGTAGTAGCGATAAGCGCGTTTGTAGTTCCTTGATTTCGTTTGTAGTAGCGATAAGCGCGTTTGTAGTTCCTTGATTTCGTTTGTAGTAGCGATAATTGCGTTTGTAGTTGCTTATTTTCGTTTGTAGTAGCGATAAGCGCGTTTGTAGTTGCTTATTTTCGTTTGTAGTAGCGATAAGCGCGTTTGTAGTTTCTTATTTTCGTTTGTAGTAGCGATAAGCGCGTTTGTAGTTCCTTGATTTCGTTTGTAGTAGCGATAAGCGCGTTTTTAGTTGCTTATTTTCCTTTTGTAGTAGCGATAAGCGCGTTTGTAGTTGCTTATTTTCGTTTGTAGTAGCGATATTTTCGTTTGTAGTTGCTTATTTTCGTTTGTAGTAGCGATAAGCGCGTTTGTAGTTGCTTATTTTCGTTTGTAGTAGCGATAAGCGCGTTTGTAGTTGCTTATTTTCGTTTGTAGTAGCGATAAGCGCGTTTGTAGTTCCTTGATTTCGTTTGTAGTAGCGATAAGCGCGTTTGTAGTTCCTTGATTTCGTTTGTAGTAGCGATAATTGCGTTTGTAGTTGCTTATTTTCGTTTGTAGTAGCGATAAGCGCGTTTGTAGTTGCTTATTTTCGTTTGTAGTAGCGATAAGCGCGTTTGTAGTTCGTTGATTTCGTTTGTAGTAATGATATTTTCGTTTGTAGTTCCTTGATTTCGTTTGTAGTAGCGATAAGCGCGTTTGTAGTTGCTTATTTTCGTTTGTAGTAGCGATAATTGCGTTTGTAGTTGCTTATTTTCGTTTGTAGTAGCGATAATTGCGTTTGTAGTTGCTTGTTTTCGTTATTTATATCCTACATACTGTTATTTTTAGTAAAGACAACTTAACTTGAATTTCGGCAAAAAGAGGTTTTTAAGTTTTTTTTTATTTTTTTTTTTTTGGAGCTACTACAAACAAAACAAGTTTTACTACAATCAAGTACATACCATAATCTATAAGTTTCATATAAAAAAAAATCGATTTTTCAAAGTCGGGTGCCAAGTTTTTTTTAAAGTCCCGTAATTTTTTTTTAGAGTAACTACAAACAAAATTAATGTTACTACAAACAACTACAAACGATAACCTATAAGAATCATAAAAAAAATATCAATTTTTCAAAGTCGGGTGCCAAGTTCACAAAGCCCATCCGAGTCTATATTTTTTTAATTTTGAGAGGCTATGCAACAGAATGTATGTATGCCTTGAAAAAATTTTTAAGTTTCGGTGGAGGGTTGTTGTCTGCTCACTTTCGTACGAGGCAAACATCACAGTTTACGGGAGTAGCAACGCATCTAAGATTGACTTCAAATATAATCCCAGCTAAATATGATTACCAGTTTATAGACAGCAATGCTTACGTACCATCAGGTTGACGGCATGCTAATTTGCTTCTTCAAACGTTTTAAAATTAACTTATAAAGTAAGCCTCAAAGTCTTAATACTGTAATAAACACAGTTGTTGTTATTGTACAGGTGGTAGAACCAGTGTAGTTCGACCAGGGAGGTACCACCGCCACACCTATTTCTAGCGCAAAGCATTTTTTGCGTTTAGTTGGAAGGGTGTAGTTGCCGGTACACTTTTATATGAGGCGACCATCATAGTCCTCGGGAGTAGCAACACATCTGTGATTGACTTCAGATAGAACCCATGTTCTGTATGAAGTTGATTACAGATGTCCATGGGCGGCAGTGACCACTTACCATCAGGTGGACTGCTTGCTCGTTTGCTACTTCAGTGAAATAAAAAAAATAATAAAAAAAAACTAAGTGCAACTCAACCACAGTATTTATTTCATAGAATCAATCCTCTTGGGCAGGCTTTCTTAAACTTTGGGCTCCACGTACCCCTTTAGTAAAAGAGTGTGGTTATCGGTTCGCTTTTCAATGAGGTGGAAACTTCAGTGTGAACCCCCTGTTCTATATGAAGTTTGCTTACATTGCAATGCCAATGACCACTTGCGACCAAATGCACTGTATGTTCGTTTTCCCCTTCAATCTGATAAATAAAACCGGTATTGTCATCCGCAGTGGCAACTTTTCGCAAATAATTATCTTTCCGACAGTTAATTACGTTGATAATTTTCGGTACCATTCGTTTAAACTGTCCATAGGCGCTGGTAATGACACGTACGATGTTGAAACAGTAATTTTCAACACCAATACGTCATATTTGCGATATGATATATAATATGTTCGTTTGTATTTTTGGTTCCTAGTTTTTTTTACAGTTGAACCGAATAATAAGAAAGACGGGCCACCTGATGGAAAGCAGTCACCATTGCCTATGGACATTTGCAACACCAGATGAGCTGCCAATGCATCGCCGACTTCGAAGGAACGAGTATATGTGGGGCCTCACTTATGCCTTATAAAACGAAGGAGATGCTCCTTAAGAAGATTGGCTCTGTTAAGAATGCCCAGTGTTTTAGACGCCAACTTGGCCTTTTTTTTGTTTTCGAGGGGGAAACTTTCATAAAGTACCCGGCGTCGTGGGAGCGACGCGGGTTATGTGGGATTCTTACCGCACTAAAACCCCCCCGGTGGCCGACCTCGACGCTGCGAAGAGGACTCCGGGAACTCCAATTGACCGCCGCCGGTGTCCTCAGCGTGTGCCTCATCGGGCTCTTCCCTGGTGGGCGTGAACTGCTCACCGCACCTTCTGGATTTTACGGCAGCATGCAACCACACATGCCGCCGTCCTTCCCAGGGTCGCTTGGCCGGACAGTTCGAGCTCCCACTCTTCCCGCCCGCAACCCCGGAAACCCCTTTTAGTCGCCTCTTACGACAGGCAGAGGGTACCGTAGTCCTATTCTGGTCCCGGAACTACAGGGACAATTCTTTTGTTTGTTACATTAAAGAAAGTGTAACAACGGGACTCTATTACTAGGACTCCGCTGTTCGTCTGTAAGTCTGTTAATCACCAGGATTTATCTCATTACTTGTGATAGCTAGCCAGATGAAATTTACACGAAAACCTAAAACAGAATGAAAATAATATTTAAGCCTATCAAAAAGGTTAATTTAATCCCTTAGCAGAAAACATTTAATTACCCATCTCCAACAGTCAGGCAAATGGGGATTCTTTTAAAAGAAAATCAAGAGAGCAAGACATAAATCATGTCCAAGGAAACAGATATCAGATCACAGATGTTCAAAAAATTTGCCACGAAATGAAACTTCAACGGAGAGTTACGGTGTAATCGTTTTCCGCTCATGTTTCAGGACTGACGAGCATGGCAGTGCACCGCCAAGTTAAGAAAGTTAATGGTCTTTTTTTTTAAATTATATCATACATATAGTACGGTTACATACAGTCAATCTCCTATACGTAGAACTCTTAGAACATTTAACAGTCTCCTTTGCAGTGTGCCTCACTTTAATGTTTTTACAGATGAACGCAAGACGATTTTATCAGATTGTCTGCAGTATTGTGAAATAAATGCGTGATGTACGCCTTAGTAATTAATTGTAATGCGTACTATAATTAAATCTAATTATTTAATGTATCTTTATTATATAATAATAATTAGTTTAATTGGTTGTCAGTCAACCGTGCTAATTATAAATGAATAATAAATAAATCATGAGCAGTAGCGTAATATTGGCAAATCGCCCCCTCAATCGATATGTCCAAGGTTCAATCGCACGCACCAGTGATTTTTCTAAAATGATTTGCATTTACAAGGCAATTTTCACTGTTTTACTGTTGTCTTAAAATTGAGTGATTTCAACAGAGCTATATTAGATTTGGAATCTAGAAATTCATACATCCTGAAAAATTAGAATGTGTCTATAACTAATTGTACAAAGATGGCAAACAACAAGAACTCTCAGTGTTTTTTGTTTCCTTATGCACTAAAACAGACGACATTTTATATACACGTTTTTTTTTTACTTTCATAACTTTCAGACAGTTTAAAGAAAAAACTTAGTCGCGGAAGTTTAATTTATACGAATAATAGAAAGTGTAATTTGCATAACAGACAAGCGACAGTAAAGATGTAAAAGAAAAGTTTCTCCGTTCAAACCATTAGACATTTCGCACCGAACTGCTCGGACTTTGTAAACAGCAGCAACGCATCTGGAAATAAATTCAGATAGAATATTCTACATAAAGTTTTATATAAAGTTTGTTACAGATTTCTATGGGCGGCAGTGACTTTCATCAGATAACCTGCTTGCTCGTTTGTTACTTCGTTGCCATACATTAAAAAATCCTTATAGGACGCTTTTATTAGTAACTAGCTGAACCTCGCCGCTTCGCTCGCGTGAAAATAAATCGATATATCGATGGTCCCATAGGAAAAAGATAACCTAACCTAACCTAACCTATTCCCACAGTAAAAAGTAGCCTATATGTTAATATAGAGTATTAGCAAACTCGCTACCAAATTTTACGAAAATCGCTCAAGCCGTTTACACGTGAAGAAGTAACAAGCATACAGACTCACAAACTTTCGCCTGTATAATATTATAATGAAGTATGACTAGCTGTGTGTGTTCTGTTATCTTTGCTTTTTGGCACAATAAAGAGTATTATAATAATTATTATTATTATTATTAATAGCTGACCCGGCGAAGTTCGTTACGCCTAAAAGTCAAAAATCTAAAATTACCAGTGTTCCCACACTATATTATGCATGTATTATAGATAAAAACCTTCCTCTTGAATCACTCTGTTTATTTTAAAAAACGCATTAAAATCCGTAGCGTAGTTTTAAGGATCTAAGCATACATAGGGACAGTGGGAAGCGACATGTAGTGAACACACAATTTCTAATTGATGGTACAAATCGTACGTTATGCACAGTCAAAAGATGAAATTAATATTCGCATTTGCGAATATTCGAATATTTTTAGATATCTGCATTCGCAGGAATTGTGCTGAAGTTTGTCGACAAAAGACCCGGAGCTACTAGATCCTCCAACTCCCTACATCAAAAATTCGAAAAAAAAATATTCGCTTTCTTATTCGCAAATGTTTAAATAATAACAATCGTTATATCACTAGTCCTGGGCTTGTAATATATCTACAGGTGGTAGAACTCTCTTGGTCCGATCCAGAAACATAACCGCCGCACCTATTTCTTCCTAAAAATAACAGCAGTGTTGAGTGTAGGTACTGAGTTCTGGCTTAAGGAATGAAGTAAAGCAGACATGATTATCCGAGGCATTTCAATTTAGTTCTTAGGTTATCAATTCATATGTCCCCGTAGTTCCCGGATCAGAATAGGGCTACGGTAGCCCGTGCCTGTCGTAAGAGGCGGCTAAAATGGGATTTCGGGTGGCTAGAAAGAGAGCTCGAACCGTTCGATAAGGCGAACCCTGGATGGTCGGCAGTATGTGTGGTCTCATACCATCGTAAGGACCAGAGGTAGCGGTGGGCCCAGCCGCTCACTTGCGAGGAGTTCGGTGGAGCAACGCATTCAGAGGTTGCGTTCCTTTGGATAACCCGTAGTCCACTTTCTAGCGCTGAGTACGGCCACCGAGGAGGTTTTAGTGCGGTAAAAATCCCACATAACCCTGAATCGCTCCCACGGCGTCGGGTACCTTTTGAAGGTTTCCCCCTCGAGAACAAAAAAGGGTAACATCGCATTCATGATCAAGCCCCGGTAAGTATAGTCCTTTTTGGGTGTCAGAGACACATCAGACTATCGGCATAATCATCACATTGTATACTACTACTGTGTATATAAATTAGAGGCAATTCTTTTCGGTTAGCTTACCTAATCCACTTTCAGTAGAATAAACAGCATTTATACTTTTATTATGAAATATAGCTCGACTTAATCTTAAACAGCAGAAAAAGATCACGCGATAAATAATACACTTACCTTTATATACCGAACAAATAAACAGCCGTTAAAAGTTGTAAAGGAAAAAGTTTTTCCATTCGGGCCATTAGGCGGTCATGCGGTGCGACTGCCCGAGTTTGTAATGCGGTTTACATTGTATGCGGTATTGTTCGAGATTATCGCCCGAGTTTAAAATTTCTCGAAGTAAATGTTTTTTTTTTATTGTAGGTATAGTAAGTTAGGTTTTTCGATGTTGATATATTGTTCAAATGCTAGAGACAGGTCATATCGAGGAATTTGAGTCATAGGCCACAACAATTAAGTCGAGTGACAGCCCAACAAATCTAGGTACGGACCTTTTCAAGATGAATTAAGGCCTTATGCCTCGGCGAGTAACCTACTGTCTCACTCAGATACTAGACATGGCTATTAACTATGTGCATAGGATACGGAGGGAAAGAGAGTCAAATGTCACAACAGTCGGCGTGACAAGAATTCTGCACACCACATAACACACACACTACAGGACTGTTTATCGGTGCTGGGTTGTCGTCCAAAAAGTTTGTGCGAATCTCTCTCTCCTTCCCATACTTGGACTTACGTGTGAGCGTTTTTTTTTTATTGTAAGTCGTTCTTAACATAATGAAAAATACAGTAGGTTACTTACGCTGAAATAGATGATCATTGTTAAGTGATTACGTGATCATTGGTAAATTACGTTTCATGTATAATAATAAAATACAATATTTAGGATTTTTATTTTAATTCGACCCGCGTGGCGGAGCGGTTACCATGCCGGTCTGACGCGCAGTGGGTTCCGGGTTCGATTCCTGGCCAGACAGGTATCAGAATGATGAGTTTAGATACATGGTCTGAGTGTTTGTGTATTCGTCTTGTGTGTATCCATGGCACCCACGACACAGAAGAAATCCTAAGTGTGGGGCTGTGAGTGTAGAAAGCGTGTGTGTGTTTTTATTTTAATAATCAAATTGTCAGACCCGATAGAATTTTAATGCAATAGTAAGTAAACATTAAAAATAATAGCATTTTAACGCGTTTATTTAAAAAAAATGTCAATTTTCCATTACGACGGCAGTATTTATGACTGTTACCACACGACCCGAACACGGCAATACTTGACACTAACGTTAGATAGAATAGTCGTAAAATATTCCAAAGTAAGACAGAAATACTTCTAACTAATTCAAATTAGTGATAGTTTATCAAAGAAAATTGCGTCTAGCTTTTTACTTAGGTATTCAGTTAGCGCCTTAATTACGGGAACACCTGGTCTACTTTATCTAGACCAAAGTTACTTAGGTCCCCGCTATTTGAATAATAGGCTCCACAAAACACGACTAACGATCTAAATGATTGACGACAAAGACTAAAGAATATAAAGTTTGTCTCAAAAATAATTATTTTCCCAAACAAGTTAGTTAAAAACATCAAAAATTCTTTAATGGGCATTAGGTTTGATTTTGAGGTACCTTTTTCTAAGAACTGCAATGTTTAGCATTGCTGTGATTTAGTTTGAGGGGTGAGAAGCATTTCTTGCGTTTCGATAGAAGGGTGTGGTTGCCGGCACACTTTCACACGAGGTGACCATCATAGTCCTCGGGAGTAGCAACGCATCTGTGATTGACTTCAGATGGAACCCGTATTTTTTTACATAAAATGTATCCTATATTTTCTCTAATACTTCGAAGAATATGTGTAATAAGTTTCATCATAATCGGTTCAGTAGTGTCGGCATGAAAGCGTAACAAACAATCTTACATTCAAACTTATAATATTTAGTAGGAATTACGCAATAAGCATCTAATTGTCCAGTACACACCCAAAAGCAAACTGCCACAAGCATTGTCGATAGTCAAAGAATACTTTGATATTTCAGCACGGATTCAGCTTTCGGGATTATAAATCAATACAGCTCAATACAATCAATAGCACTCGTCCATTATCCCTTGGCGTCTTTTCAATACGGCATCAGACGTAATAATAAACGCAAGAATTCCATTACTTTCATTCTCATTTATTTTGGAAGACGTCCATAAGACTGGGTACTCGTAATAGTGCCTACATGGGGTCATGAAAGCTTATAGCGTTTAATATCAGACTTTTATAAGCAATAACAGCATTAACTGAACCGTTATCTTAACGGCAGGCTTCGACACATTTCATGGAATGGAGCCCAGATGTCCGTTATTATGGATATGTTTGCCACGCGGCTCTACTCGCATTTTGCGTGTTTTTCTCTGTATGACTCCATTTATCTATCAGCTTTCTAAGGTCCTTTGCTGAATATCTCCTCATTGAAGACCTTCGGTAATAGTAACACGCCTGGAGAGCGTGTTACCGCGGTATGTGTTGATATTACACAGAAAAATACAGCTTCCTAACACTTGGATTTCTGTCTCAGTCTCCTCCTGCGACATCAACGGGAAGCACTAATTGTGTTTTACATTAAATTATTACTAAAACCTCAAAATATCAGCAGCAAAGAAAGCAACGTACCGTGAATATCCGTTTAATATTTAAAAACCCTCCACCTTTATTTTCTATGAATAAAAGAAAAATATATCTTTTATGTTGCGTATAAACTGAGCCGTATGGAAACACTTTACTTTTACGGAACACTGCTCTTAGTATGAGTATATTGTGTTTCCTCAAAACGATGCAAACACACAAACAATAATTGAAGAATCAAATAAACTCGCACTTGCACTTATACAGACAGACATTCCATTTCAATTATATAGACAACCACCCTTTCCAAATTCCATCGGATAACGGAAGTCCCATGAAATTATAATCTTCATTGTTAGTAATTCCGTGAACCCAAGCGGAATTAATTCGATCGCCATTTGTTATCCTCACTGCGGATTAAATTTTGTTGATGCCTTACAATGATTTAGTATTAGCGTTATAGGCCTAAGTAGCCGAGGATAGCCACCGGGGGGGTTTTAGTGCGGTAAAAATCCCACATAACCCTGCGTTGCTCCCACGGCGTGGGATACCTTTTGAAGGTTTCCCCCTCGAGAACAAAAAAAAAACTTAACAAGTAGCGTTTTTAAACTAACAAAACATACCAACCGTTTAACCTAATTTTCTTTAGTTTCAGTGGTTGTTAATTAAAAAATCTTTCTTTGGTTTACGCCTCGCTTAGTAGCCTCGGTTTTGTTTCTAGCTCTTAACAAAAACGTTATAAAATTATTAAAAAAGATAACCCAATTGTGTAAAAGCGATTGATTTCCTTCAGTTTCAGTTTTTGTTAATTAAGAAGCCTTTTTTTTTTGTTGTATGTAATTTATTTAATTTACCGCCCTTTTGGTTTTGCGACAAATTGTTACGTGATACCCATATTGTTTCAATAATTTAAAATATCATCATACCTCCCTTCTTCTTTTATATACTTATATATACAAAAATACATACATATATACTCTCTAAAAATACTACCGTTCTCCTGACGCAGTGGATAAAAATAAGGTTCCAACAATGGCTTGCATGTTGCATCGATGACCGCTCTATCTTACAGAAGGCTCCGCCTTCGATTCCGAACTGTCTTACTATGAGTATAGAAAGTATTATTTTTAACCGACTTCAAAAAGAGATGGTTCTCAATTCGGTCGGTAACTTTTTTTTTATATATGTACAAGAATTAATCCGACGTTAGTGGACCGATTTTAATTATTTATTATTATATTATATATATTATATTTTTTTATTGTATAGAGATGAGCTGGAAGTTGGTCCCACTTAAATATGATTAGGCTACATTTATGGGTTCTGGAAAAAATGAAGGGAACTCCTCCGAAGTCCAAAAGTCTCGAAGTATCCCGAAGTCGGCGCTCACCATATTTCGCTGGATCACGACGAAACTACATGTGTCCTATATGAGCGCTATCTTCGAAACTATGGACTAAGTACCTACTGTGTATGCTCTAAACCAAAATGTATTTAAATTATTTGTATGTTTTGGTTTATTTTTTTTTAACATTCATGAAACACGTATTCATTTACGCCTATGGCAATCACAAATACTAAGATAAAATGTATTAGGTACCGCTGCGAGTGTGGTAAATGTGTTGTGTGTAACATGTAATGTGCATGTTTATCTGTACCACATGGTGTGGGGGCAACCGGTGCTGCTTTTGCCTAAACGTGGTTACCACTCGAGGATCTTCCTTCCCCATCGGTTATCCTACGAGCAATGTGGCCGGTCCATTGCCACTTCAGCTTGTTAATTTCCGATGACCTGAAGAAGACCGTTGGATTCAGATGCCACAGGACCGGTTGGAGTGGCGTCATTTAGGGGAGGCCTATGTCCAGCAATGGGCCTCAAAGGGCTGATGGATGGATGGATGATATCTGTACCCCTTATAAAAACGAATATAAATTTGTTTTTTTTTTGCCAAATATACTTCTACCAAAATTTCTCACTTATTTTTTTATAATGAGATCTATTGATAGATCTCCGTTTTTCTAATATATTTTTTAGAAGTCTTTTTGGAAAAATCTGACCTAAACCAGTTTTCGCCTGGAGCACAGAATTATAAAGTAAATATAGCCAAGGGCAAATATAATCAGACGTAAATCTACCAGTAGATATACATATATAAGATTGTTTTTTTTTTATGTTGTTATGTACATAGATAAACGTTTACATTACAAACACGATATTCTAAACACATTATTAAGTCTCATACGTTCTTATCGTATTATTGATAAACATCTAAAAATAGATTTTATTTATAATATAACTTCCTTGTGTAATTAACTAATCTGCTACTAAATGTAAATATGTTTACTTAATATTAATAGAACAGATGTAAAAAACACATTAATAATTATCTTTCAGGAACGGTGATAACGTGATAATATAATTATTTATCACAGTTTTTATGTGTTTATCCATTAATTAGTAATTAATTTGTTTCAATTGTAGCCCTAAAAGTTATTTTAATTCAATTTGCAAACGAGGATGCATGTTGGTCACTGCCGCCCATGGAGATCAATAATTAACGTCATATAAAACAAGTGTCTTTTTTGTCCTCGAGGGGGAAAGGAGGGGGTCCTCGAGGGGGACCTTCAAAAGGTACCCGACGCCGTGGGAGCGACGCAGGGTTATGTGGGAATTTTACCGTATTAACAAGGCGACCGTCCTCGGCGCTAAAGTGGACTCTCGGATCTCCAAAGAATGCAACCGGAATCCTCTAAGCGCGTTGCCCCATCGGGCTTTTTCCAGATGGGCGGCTGGGCCCACCGCCTCGTCTAGACTTACCGACGACCGTATGCGACCACACATACCGCCGTCCTTCCCGGGATCGCCTGACCGAACGGTTCGAGCTCCCACTCTAGCCGCCCGAAACCCCGAAAACCCCTTTTAGGCGCCTCTTACGACAGGCAGGGGATGCCGTAGCTCTATTCTGATCCCGGAACTACAGGGACGAAAACAGGTGTCTTATCTGAAGGTAATCAAAGATACTTTGTTACTCCCGAGGACTAAGATGCTCGCCTCATTTGAAAGTAAAACTATGGTGTTATAATAAAATAGAAGATTTTTTGCTTACCTTTATTAAAGGAAACGACAACTTACAATAGTACCTACCTACTATAATAGATTGTTGGATTCAGATGTTTTTAATTGAGTTTTCTATTTCGTAACTTTCTTACAATTCTCTGCTTGCTCTTTTTAACTTGGCCGTTAATACCGGGGCTAACCGCTTTTTTAAGAATTTTGGGAACATTATTTGTGGTTGACTCTATTCGTTCTTCGGGCCTTATAATAAATCTATTAGTTTGGTTCTTTCCAACTGTATTTGTACTGGTAACATTGATCAAAGACAAATCAAGTACACTAGAAATATTTTTCACAACGTTTGCGTTCAAATGTTTAATTTTCTTCATGCTAGCGATATTTTGTTTCTCAATTTCGGTCGACAATGTTGTTATCATTTCAAAATATGCAGCTGTACTATTTGCAACAACGATTTTGTCAGTTTGATTCGATTTGACTTCATTTACTGACACTCTGTTTATAAACTTGGAGTCGACTTTATTATCTTCGTCTTTCAATTCACTCGACTTGCTAATTTTCGATTCTAATGTACTATTAACGCCCTCAAGGCCTCTCTCGATCAAGTTGTCGATCAAAGTTTCCAACGAGAAGTTTGAAGCGTCCTTGTATAAATATAAAGCGCCAATGTCTAAACCATTTTGATTTTCCCGTTTAGTTAAATACCTCTTGAAATACTTCGGCATTTCCGCTTGATTGGTTTCTGAGAACGCGGATGTTAAGTAATTTGAATTTCTCTGATTATTGATCTTGTATGGCATCCTATTTATTTGTTTGTTTGTTGGCCACCTAGTTTTGGATACATCGACCTCTGCTCTCTTCTCCTTTGTGTTTTTCACTTGTTCTCTCAAATTATATTTCATTTCCAATTTCGGAAGCCTTTTGTATTTAAATACTATCTCTTTGAAGGGGCTGGGGCGGCCTAATTGGTAATAATTTAAGGACCTCTCAGGTTTACCTGCAAATTAAATGCCTTTTAAAGATCGTTTAATAATAAAAGTATAGCTTACTATAAATTATTACGTATTGAAACATACGAAATAAAACGTATTGAAAAACAGTTTACATCTTCTAGTACAGTAAGGTAACAAAATCATGGCATTTAAATTGATTTACGCGCTATTATATCGTCAGAGCGTATATTAACCCTGAATTTAATCTGAATAAAAAATTACATATAATTACTGTGGAAGTGATCCACAAAAATAATATACGCTTTCTACACTCATAGTCCTACACTAGGATTTTCTCCTGTGTCGTGGGTACCATGGACATACACAAGACGAATACACAAACACCCAGGTCCAAAAAATGAATCTAAACTCAGATGCGTTGCTTTTCCTGAGGACAAAGTTTGAAAGGATGTATGACACTACTAGCTCTTACCCGCGACTTCGCCCGCACGGTCAAAGGGAATTAACATTAGCATTTGCTAGCGGGATTCAGAACTTGCAAACCCACTTTCACATTTATAATATTAGTATGGATTTATCCCTTAGCTGAAGTAAGAGACACCCGCCACCACACCATACAAATCAGAACCTCCGGAGTTGAACCACAAAAATATTTACCTTTCTAAATTTATTTTCAACTCAGTGCTATATACATAAATTACTATATACATTTTAGTTTGTATATACTTATTAGCAACAGGACCAGCTGCTGAATTCCCATTTCCCATTACGTCTATCAAATCTTTATCATTATCAACAAGAAACATAGTCTTTGCGCCGTCGTGCTGAATTCTAGAAACCGGCGTCTCTCTCTTCTTCTCCGTCTTCTTGAAGCATCCATTAGGGTAGCAATACGTTGGCTGGTCCGGACACATCTGGACGCATATGCATGCTGGAGGTGAACGGTGGAACTCCGCGAAGATGATGTTGAAGAACTGTTCTACGAGAGCCGTGCCATGGACCTCGCAGGGCGTCTTTGGATGGCGTCCACTTGATGTGTACTGGGTGTTGACACCTGTAGGGTATCAAATTTGAGGTTAACTCCGGAGATACCATCAACAGTTTCTGCGTAATATACAGTGTTAAGCGTAAAGTAGACGTACGTACGTTTTGAAGGTGATAGAACCAGTGTAGTATGACCGGGGAAGTACCACCGCCACACCTATTTCTAGCGTGAAGCATTTCTTGTGTTTCAACAGAAGGGTGTGGTTGCCGGCACACTTTCACATGAAGCGACCATCGTAGTCCTCGGGAGCAGTAACGCATCTGTGATTGACTTCAGATTGACCCAATGTTCTGTATGAAGTTGATCACAGATGTCCAGGTGTACATGGGCGGCAGTGACCACTTACCATCAGGTGGACTGCATGCTCGTTTGTTACTTCAGTCAGATGAAAAAAAATAAAAAAACCTATTGGAGGCGTTTCAAATTATTCCTCAGAAATAGTAAACGCATCTGTGGCCGACCTCACTTGAGACTGATTTTATCTGAGCTTAATTACAAATGTCCATGAATGGCACTGGCCAACTCCCGTCAAGTGGAATGCATGCTTGATTGCTTTTTTCTAAATTATTAAACAAATAGACACATAGGTATCTCCTAATTACACCATTTTTTGCTAGGAGAAATCCCCATGGATCCTCTTCTGCCCATGGATTCATATCGAGTATATTGGACTCCTACCGATCAAAACTTTGCGACGTTCCTATGGAAATTCGGTGTCTGGTCACAAAAGCGCTGTAGAGCAGTGACAGCCTAATGGTTGAAACTTGCCCTCTCGATGCCGAGGTTCAAACCACTGATTTTTCTAAAATTATGTGCGAATTAATTATCACTGCTTTTCGGTGAAGGAAAACATCGTGAATAAACCTACACACCCGAGAGTTCTTTAAAAAAAGTTCTCAGAGGTGTGGAAGTCCACCAATCCGCACTTGACCAGCGCGATGGACTATGACCTAAACTCACTCTGAGAGAAGACCCGTGACCAGCAGTGGGATAATAATGGGTTGGCGAGAGAGATTACAGTAGCTTGGCAACAAATAATCTCATAATCAGTTCAAGTTTAGCCAACCTTAATGACTATGCAGTTTTTTAGAGATAACTACCTATCTCGTTACGCCAATAACAAAAATAAGTTCAAATAAACACAAAAGTGACCAGTCATCATGTTCCTACAGATAATTATGATATATTTGTACAATCTATGTATTTTCACCGTCGATATGTTGTTATCGATATTTTATATTACGAAGCTATATCTATCAAGTAACCAAGTTGAATCTTAAAAGAATACACCTACTTTTTATCTGATTGATGTAGCAAACGAGCATGCAGTCCACCTGATAGTAAGTGGTCACTGCCGCCCATGGACATCTGTAAGCAACTTCATAATAGAACATGGATTTTATCTGAACTCAATCACAGATGCGTTGCTACTTCCGAGGACTATGCTGGTCTCCTCACATAAAAGTGTTCAGACAACCGCACCCTTCCATCGAAACGCAAGAAATACTTCACGCTAGAAATAGGTGTGGCATTGGTACTTCCCTGGTCAAACTACACTGGTGTCAATGGATGGCAATACCACTTACCATCGGGTTGACTTCATTTTTTTATCTGATTGAAGTAGCAAACGAGCATCCACCTGGTGGTAAGTGGTCACTATTAGAGAATTACCTGTTAGCCGCAGACACCTGTAGATGAAGTTATTCTAAGGGTTCCAAAATTTGTTTAAAAAAAATGTTATACCTATAAATGAGTGTTTTCAAATATAAATTCAAAAAACACACTTAAATAGTCACAACTACGATTTCCTTCAATTATTTTCAGAACTTTCCGTGAAGTTTTCGAAACTTAGTATTTTCATTAGCGACAACAGTTCAAAGTCTTCGATAGTAAGACCGCAATCAGTTCTTTCATTCCGGAACATCTGCGTTCGTGATTATTATTAAAAAGTGAATCCACAAAATTATGCTACAATGCAATATGCTACAACTTAAGTTCTAGATTTAGAGTTTAGTCAAAAGGGACTACTCGGAAAACGGACTGCGGTCCCTTATGGCAATAGCGTCTTTGAATAAAAACGCTTTAAAACGCTTTTTACACTCATAGCCCCACAGTAGGATTTTCTCCTGTGTTGTGGGTGCCATGGACATACAAAGACGAATACACAAACACCCAGACCCAGAATAAGAATCTAAACTCATCATTCAGATACCTGTCTGGCCGGGAATCGAACCCGGGACCCACTGCGTGTCAGACCAATACGGTAACCGCTGCGTTACGCGGATAGTCAAAAATGATGTCGTCAAAATTGGTTTGAATGGGTCGATTGGGACCAAAAATTCAAGATAAAATTATATAGTCGGCTGAAAAATCTGCATGCTATCTGTGAGATATTTTTACTCTAAAAATATTATGTAATATGAAGATTTTAATCTTATCTTAGATTACGTACATGTCCGTGTGCGCATTGTTTACCATTATCAGATGGTGGATCCAATGTAGTTCGACCGGGGAAGTACCACCACCAAACTTATTTCTATCGTAAAGCAGTTTTTACGTTTATCGAAAGGGTGTGGTTACGACACGTTTTCAGATGAGACTACCATCTTAGGCATCGAGCGTAGCAACGCTTCTGTGGTCAACTTCAGATAGAACCCACATTTTATGTGAAATTGCCAGATGTCCATGGGCAGCAGTGGCCACTAAATATGCTCATGTTTGCCTCTTAAATCTTATTCAAAAATATATGTAATACAAATATTGTACTTACATTGTAACATAATGCAGAGCAGAATATGAGCTTCGATTTTCATTATCAGTTCCTGTCAAACATAAATTGAACACTAAATTGTATCTCGTATATTGTATAGAGTGTAAAACTCTAAAATATAATGTATTCAAACACGTTTTTTTTTATATTTGTACCTAACGATAAGGCAGACGGGCCACCTGATGGAAAGTGGTTACTGTCGCCTATAGACATTTGCAACACCAGAGGAGTCGCCAATGCATCGCCGGCCTTGAAGGAGAGCTCTTTTTGCACCTTTCTTGAAGAGCCCCATGTCATAGCGCTCCGGGAATACGTCAGGAGGAAGCTCATTCCACAGCTTGCACGTGCGTGGTAGGAAAGACCGTGCAAACCGAACCGTGGAGGACCGCCACGGGTCCAGTTGATGCGGATGGAACTTCATCCTTCGGCGAGTGGTGCGATGGAGGAAGGGTGACGTAGGCACCAGGTCAAAAAGCTCTTCGGAACACTCACCATTGTAAAGCCGGTAGAACACGTATATATGCAAGGTAGATGATTAAACAAAACAACAAGGAATAAAGGTGTTTCCCTGTAGTTTCAGAACAGAATAGGGCTACGGTGTGGTCTGCCTGTAATAAGAAGCAACTAAGAGGGGCTATTGGGGTTGCGGGCGGTAAGAGTGGGAGTTCGAACCGTCTAGCCAAGCGGCCCCAGGTAGGACGATGTGTGGCCACACGCCGTCGTAAACACCAGGAGGCGCAGTGAGTACAAATGCTCACTGGGAAGAGCCCGAATGGGGTATCGCGCTCGGAGGACTCCGGTTGTGTTCCAATGGAGAACCCGGAGTCCTCTACGCAGCGCTGAGTATGGCCACTGGGTTTTTTTTTTATATTAAGACCTAACGATAAGGCTGACGGGCCACCTGATGGAAAGCAGTCACCGTCGCCTATGGACATTTGCAACACCAGAGGAGTCGCCAATGCATCGCCGGCTTTGGAGGAGAGCTCTTTTTAGTGAGATAAAAATTCCACATAACCCGGCGTTACTCCCACGGCGTCGGGAACCTTTTTAAGGTTTCCCCCTCGAAAACAAAAAAGATACCACCGGCACAACTTTTGCCTAATAATAGCGGTATTGACCACTGCATTTGCTGTACTCTAGTTTTAAGGGTGTGGTAAGTGACACATACCTATTTCCGAGTCATTTCAACTTAATCCATCTGTGGTCGACTTGTTTCTGTTCTTAGTACGAATTTAATTAAAAATATAAAATATAATAATTCTATATGTTTTCGCCCATCATAACAATCGTCAACTCATTATTGTCCCACTGGGCATGGGTCTTCTCTCGTAATGAGAGAGTTTTGAGGCCATAGTCCACCGCGCTGGCCAATTGCGAATTGGTGGACATCATTACAATGTACTCCTATAAATAATAAAAGGTATCGCCGAAAACCAAAACGTTAGTATGCAAGGTTCATCGCAATCTATGGTCCAAAAGATTGCTTGTTTTGGGCAAACGTGTCAAATAAACTCGTACTAATGGTATTGCGGTCTACTACGGGCGTCCACTACGGCAGTGGCCACTTATCATCAGACTGCTCGTTTGCTCATTTGATAATATTTATAAAATTATTAATAAAAACTATACGTAAGATACGTTATAGTATAATTTTCTCCATGAGTGTTTTAAGCGCCTAATCTTAACTGTTCTGATTGTAAACCAAAGCAAAAAACTTAATTTTATGCCTTTGTTTACACGACATATGAAAAATTTACTGATTCTGATAAGACTATCAAATACCAGAAGTAATTACAGGAAGACATGTAGATTTATATTAGTTTAAATCTGTAAATAGTCAACAATCTATTCAAGGTAATACACATTATTACATAAACCGATGCTATACAATTAAAAATAATAGAAAGGAAAAGAAATTAAAAAAACATGCGTGCGTACAAAGTACACATGTCAGAAGTGAAACTTCTTTGGCGAACTAATTTATAAATCTTGTTTATATTTATACAAATCTAAAACTTTAAATTTCCAAGATTAAGAGGAAGGGAAAAAGGCGTGATACGACGTTCGCTCTGTCTCACTTTTTCTCTCAATCTTTCTCACTCGCTTGCTCCCTACTCTCACTCCACGGCTAGTTGCTCATGCTACGTTCGCTCTGTCTTACTCTCTCTCAATCGGTCTCGATCACTCTCTCTCTCTTTTCCGACACTTCCGTTGCATACCGGCGTGACGTTTCATCTGTAAAAATTTTACCCTCATGCGCCTAAAGAAGTTTCACTTCAAAACACGCTTTAGTAAAAAAATCTTCATTGCATTATTTATCATCGGTCCTTAATAAATATGCAAAAGTTCAATTTAATCCGAAAATTCAAAATTTGGTCAAAATGGTGTTCAAAGGGGCCGTTCAAACAATTATTTACACCCCCCTCCCCAACCCCCTTGTCAGCAAAAGTAAGCAAAGCTCTAACCCCCATTCCATGCTTACGTAAACATATTTCAATTAAACATGTATTTTTTTGTACAGAATTGTAAAAAGGAAAAAAATAGCGATGACGTAATCACCATCTACCCCTACCCCTCATGTCATCCAAAATAAACAAAACATAGACCCCCCACCCCCCAATAGTGCTTACGTAATTGAACGGCCCCAAAGTATCCGTTACGCGAAAGATAGATACCACCGAAGCTAAATGTGTTAACAAATTAAAACATGTTTCTCACCGGAATTATCACTTTATTACATTCGTCTTCTTAGAATTACACTGTATACTGAGCTGAAGGGAATTCGTAGAAGCTTCAAGCATTGCTTTGGGAAAATAAGGAAGCCATTACAATGGTGTTTGACATAAATGTTTGCATCTTTTGTGATGCACTCACCTGAGAAGGTTGGAATCAATCCATTCTTAATAGTCCCATTACAATAGTATGTTTAGTATCATAAACCACGCGGTGCTTTGGTACCAGTGTCACATCTTTTTGACAAGATTGAAGTAAACAAGTATGCAGTCCACCTGATGATAAATGAACACTGCCACCCATGGATATCTGTAAGCAACTTCATGTATAATATGGGTAGATATAGTTCCGTGGAATTGAAGAGATATCTTTAAAGGTTTCTAACCCAAAGGGAAAAATAGGCCTCTAAGACTTAGTAAGACTCCACTGTCCATCTGTCCGTCTATCCATCTATCTCTCACCAGGCCGTATCTCATCATTTGTGATAGCTGGACTTTTTACAAGTTTTACGTTATAATAGTAAAAACAGAATAAAATAAATATTAAAGGGAGGACTTCCATATAACTTAAGTTTTTTTTCTCAATATTAATAAAAAAACAACAATGGTCCACCAATTCGCACTTGGCCAGCGCGGTGGACTATGGCCTAAACTCTCTTATTCTGAGAGAAGACCCGTGCCCAGCAGTGGGACAATAATGGGTTGACGAGAGAATAAAAAAATAACAGGGAGAGCTTGAAATATTCAATGATATAATTCACTTTAAAAATAAATTATAATAAAAAATAAATATTTAGGGGGTTATAATACCACAAACGTGAAACCCTCTTAAGGGTTGAGTTTTAGAAAACGGTATACCCGATGTTCGATTATATGAAACCACTTATCTAAGTACTAAGTTTCAGTGAGCTTGAATCAAAACAAGCGTACTTTCATACAAACTTACAACCCTTATTTTACCACCTTAGGGTTTGATTATGTAAAATCTGTATAACCAATATTCTATTTAATTAAACCACGAAAACAAACACTAAGGTACATTAGGCTATCATTAAAATTGGCAGAGTTAGGGGTTGATGTTATAAAAACGGTAAAATCTATATTCCAAAATATCAAGCCACAGAGCATTTCATTGAGCTAGCATCAAAATTACCTACCGAACTTTCATACAAACTTTCAACCCTTATTTTACCCCCTTAAGGGTCGTTTTTTGAAATGGGGAAACACGTTTTTAATTCTATGCAAACCAAAAAGCTAAATACTTAGTTTAATTAATGTAGCATTGAAATTAGCGGACTTTCATACAAACGTTCCTCCCCCACTTTTAACCCCTTAGGAGTTGAATTTCGAAAAATCCCTTCTTAGTGCTCACTCACATCATAAAAAGTAAAGATTATTCGTACATAAGAAAATTCGTACGAAATTTCAAGTCTCTAGATTCTGAGGTTTTCTCACTGGCACCAAGTCAGCGTCTTAACCCAGATTCTCGGGGAAATCGAGGGCAACCCTCATATCTATTTTGCTAGATCATAGTGACAAAACTATGTAAAACTACTAGTATATGCCTAATATCAGTGATCACAAACATGTTTATTATTTGGTAAATAATATTTATCATATAAGAACTTGTTTTGAACTTTCACTGTGACCCACAAATTATTTGTGCGTCGTAATGCTTACTTGATGAATTAAAATCTTAAACATGGGTTAATGATAAGTGACGATAAAAGTTATTTTTTAAGTAACTGCGTCAGATGAGCATTTCAAGCGCGTATACATATGTGTATATCGTTGCTTCAGAGCATTAAGATATGTATTAAATTATGTTTGTATGTATTTTCGACGACCCGCGTGGCGGAGCGGTTACCATACCGGTTTGACGCGCAATGGGTCCCGGGTTCAATTCCCGGCCAGACTGGTATCTGAATGATGAGTTTAGATTCATGTTCTGGGTCTGGGTGTATGTGTATTCGTCTTGTGTGTGTCATGGTACCCACGACACAGGAGAAAATCCTTTTCTTTTTCTGTTTTCGAGGGGGAAACCTTCAAAAGGTACCCGACGCCGTGGGAGCGACGCAGGGTTATGTGGGATTTTTACCGCACTAAAACCCCCCCGGTGGCCGTCCTCGGCGCTGAAAAGGAGGACTCCGGAATCCCGAAACGACTTCAACCGGAATCCTCCGAGCGCGCTGCCCCATCGGGCTCCTCCCAGATGGGCGTCTGGGCCCACCGCACCGTCTAGTCTTTACGACGGTATGCGACCACACATACCGCCGTCCTTCCCGGGATTGCCCGACCGAACGGTTCGAGCTCCCACTCCGCCGTCTGCAACCCCGGAAGCCCCTTTTAGTCGCCTCTTACGACAGGCAGGGGATACCGTAGCCCTATTCTGACCCCGAGGCTACAGGGACGACAGGAGAAAATCCTAGTGTGGGGCTATGAGTGTAGAAAGCGTGTGTTATTTTCATTTTCTTGGCACCCGCTACAACCTAAAGGATTTCACAGGTTGTGACATATGACATATCACTGAAAGCGTTTCAGTTTGTATATTAACAAAGGCTATATAGTTTCGAAATATGGTGCCGGCGATCAGAGATGAAGGATGGAAAAGGAACTTTTTAACTGGAAAGGACACATAGAATATATATCTGATAAATTAAATAGGTTTGTGTTTGCAATAAAAAGAATGAGGCTTATGGTATACCAGGAAGCAGCACTTAGTGCATATCATGGATATGTCACATCAGTGTTGTTTTACGGTATCTTATTGTGGGGAAACTCGGTAGACATAATTAAAGCCTTTCGCATTCAAAAAAAAATGTGTAAGAGCCATCTGCGGTACTTGGCATATGGACTCTTGTAAACCTCTATTTAAAAAGTGTAGGATCCTGCCACTAACCTGTATGTACATCAGAGAGGTCTGTCTGTTTGTCCGGCAACACCCACAGTATTTTAAAATGCAACCCCATTATGGAAGCAGAATTGCAGAACAAAAGAAATTTTAACTGGACGTGCCAAAATCTCGACTAGAATTATTTAGAAGAAATGCTTATCCTATAAAAATACTATAAAAATAAAGGCTATAAAAATTTATAATAAGTTACCAGACGCGTATAAAAATTGGACATTAAATATTTTCAAACGTAGAATTACAGAATGGCTTATGCAACACTGCTTTTATGGCATTAATGAATATGTTCAATATATAGACTAAGAATGACATGCATGTAATAATTAATTAAGATGTAATTTAAATATTTTTATGCCAATTATAATAACAATTTATTTAATAACTATAATTTCACAATTGACAGGATTGCACACCATTGCCATGGTAGAATGTACGATCTTTCTTATTGTAACCATCTTTGTACTACATTCTAGCAATAAATTAATTTCATTTCATTTCATAGCCTTCATAACAATATGAGTACATTATATACAGCTTTCCCGTGCATCTATCACTTTCATCTTTTGTAATTTTTAAATAATCTTCAATAATATATACAAGACTACCTTTAAGACAAGTTTATTTAACGTTAACTATAAACAAATCATTTTAATGTAATTTATTAAATTCGTATTACATTATTGTTACGGACGACGGCGTCAATACATAAAATAAGTTAGAATAAGATAGGCATGTATTGTTATCCCACTCTAAATATACGCAATGTCAATAGATGTAAGAAAGAGACAGCGCTATAGGAAAGAAAGAGATGCAGAGTGGTGCCGTGTGCAAAAGTGGCTCGCACGTGATTGGTGGAGAGGCCGGTACCGCTGACTACCATACCCTGCTAATGTAAGAATCTTAATAGTACTTAAGCACGCCTAATGCATTGTTGATCATGTTGGGTATTTGGCATACATCAATAAATAAGATTGAAGAGCGAACTACGAAGTTTTTATTGAGACGCTACAATCTACACTCTACAATTTGGTCCTTCGAGCCGGATTCTGAAGATTTGGCACTCCACGACGGATTCAGAAGCGAATCTGTACTGCGGGCGATTCAGAAGCGAATCTACTCTACGGCAGATTCAGAGGCGAATCTGCGCTACTCGAGTAAGGACTGCAGCGCGTCGGATTGGATACGCCGGTCGCTATGAACGCGAGAAGCCGTGTTCGCTCTGAATCTGGATACAGCGAGCCGGAGTTACCAGTAGGCACTAAGAGTGTGCTTGCACCGTCACTGCACCGCATTTATGAAGACTCGCCGCAATCGCCGTCAACTGTAGCAGGAAGTATTCCCCAAGGGAGAAGATTGGAGTACTCTCCGCCACGAGCAGCGAGAGAGACCGCGCCAGAGGCGTCAATAGGGACGTCCATTATGGGGCCGCCTGCACAACCAGTTAGCACTCCAATGAGACGTGAAGCCGCATCCGCCGCACCGGCGTTGAGCATTCACACTCACACGTCGAGAAAAAGCGCTGATGCAAGAATGAAGATGGCGCAATACGAGGCAGAAAAGGAACTCGCGGAGCTAGAAGAAAAGCGACTGCGCATCAGAGAGAAACTCATCAAGGCACGACTAGCCGCCGAAGTGACAGCGATAGAAGCCGAATCAGAGTACAAATCCAGCATATGCAATGAAAGAGTACGGGACTGGGTCGATAGAAGCATAGAAGAACAACGACCATCAGCACCGAAATTCAGGGAAGAGCCACAAGAGGCTCACCCCCCCGTTAAAGAGCAACGGGGGGAGAACGCCAAGTACCAGGGCATTCAACGACTAGCCGACGCATTGGAAAAAATGATTACGTCTAGGCCGCTGCCGCGTCAGACAGCAGAACTACCCATCTTTACGGGAGCCGTCGCAGAGTGGCTACCATATAAAGCCGCTATGGAAGATTCTACGAGACTCTTCAAATTCTCTCCGACGGAAAATCTTCTGCGTCTACGAAACAGCCTACGAGGGGAAGCACGAGAAACTGTACTTTCGCAGTTATTCACCGCCTCCAGTCCAGAAGTAATTATGCGAACGCTAGAAATGAAGTATGGAAGGCCAGAATTTATAATTGATCGAGCAATGGAAGAACTCAAGAAGCTCCCTAAGCTAGGAAGTGCGAGTACTGATCTATACGAGTTCGCAGTCAAGATTCAGAACATAGTCTACACAATCAAGAGTATAGACAGAAGAGGCTACCTACAGAGTCCGCTTCTTGTTCGAGACGTCATGGACAAATTGAGTCCGCATCTCGTCAGCAAATGGGCGGAGTACGCAGCCAATAATGAAGCTCGTATTATAGAAGAAAACGAAATGATCGTCCTCTCAGAGTTCTTGATGGCCGAAGCGGATCTGATGATCAGATATACCCACACAACCAGACGAGGTGTTCCAGTACCAGTCAAAAAAGAAGTGGCTCCAAAACGGGCAGCTACTAGAGGCGTATACACTGCAGAAGGCATCACGTATGAAGATGAAAGAAGATGCTTTATGTGCCAGTCCGAGGGACATTACACTCCCGATTGCGCCAAACTCAAGGCACTCGACACCAACGATCGCTGGAAATGGGCCAAGGATAACAGAATGTGTTTCAAATGTATGAAACGGAAGCACAACCGATTCTCCTGCAAAGCTAAAGCCTGCGGAGTTCACGGATGTACCTACCGACATCATGCGCTTCTACACAAGGAAAAGGCAACGGAATCGGCTCCTACGGTCAGCACTCTGAACGAATGCAAAACAGCCGACTCAACCGCACTAGTAATGAGCGTTACAGCAAAGAAGACATCTGCGGTATTGCTCAAGACCTGCAAGGTGAAGCTCAGCGGTCCACGGGGGGAGATAATTACGTACGCCCTCTTGGACGAAGGGTCCACGGTGACACTAATAGATGAAGTATTAGCAAACCAACTCACCGATGGCGGATCGAAACAGTCTTTGAACATAAGAGGTATCAACGAGCAAAAAAGAATAGAGAGCAAGGCGATCGAGATTCAAGTGAGAGGTCTAAGAGAACAAGAAACATACACCGTCACAGCCCGCACCGTACGAGGGCTACAGTTACATCAACAACGTATACCGCATAATTTAGAGCGGTATCCGTACCTGCGCAGTATACGAGAGAAGATCTGCACAGGAGAAGCCAAGCCTCGCATACTAATAGGGGCTGACAACTGGCACTTAATAGTATCGCGACAGCTACGCGCTGGCAAGAAAACAGAACCTGCCGCATCTTGGACAAAGCTGGGTTGGGTGTTGCATGGATCGGCACCAGGAAGAGCGATTTATCAAGACCAAGCAGCCGTACTTCACATCTCCACAAGTGACACACAATTACAAAAGCTCGTCGAATATTATTTCGACGTAGATTCCCTTGGTGTGTCGACCAAAGAGAGGGTTAACAAGTACGAGAAGAGGGCCAACGATATTTTCGAAGCAACTGCCAAAAGGAAGGAGGGTTATTTCGAAGTAGGCCTTCCTTGGAAGACCGACAACACCACACTCCCCGATAGCTACGAGTCAGCTTTAAGAAGACTACACACGTTAGAGAAGAGGATGACTAAGGAGCCCGCCTTTAAGGAAGTATATACGGCTCAAGTCACGAACCTTGTACAGAAGGGCTACGCGACCGAGTGCGATGGCAGCGAAATGAATAGCAATCGCAAATGGTTCTTACCTCACTTCGCCGTCACGAACCACAACAAGCCAGGGAAAGTGAGAATGGTCTTTGACGCAGCGGCCAAGGTGAAAGGAGTCTGCCTTAACGACTTCCTGCTAGAAGGGCCAGACTTATTGACTTCACTCACAAGAATACTGTTCAGGTTCAGAGAAAAAAGAATTGCCGTAACCGCAGACATCGAAGAAATGTTTCTCAGGATTAAAATAAGATCTGAGGACCAGCCAGCACAAATGTTTTTATGGCGGGACAAGCCCACCGATCCCCCAAGAAAAATGAAGATGGTATCGATGATATTCGGAGCAAGCAGCTCACCGTACCTCGCTCATAGCGTGAGGAATCGTAACGCCACAGACTTTGAGCAAGAATTCCCAGAGGCAGCTTTAGCAATTAAGGAGCGTCACTATATGGATGATTACTTAGACAGCTTCCAATCAGAAGACGAAGCTATTAAGATGGTCAAAGAAGTAATGTACATCCATCAGCGGGCCGACTTCAACTTGAGGGGGTGGAACTCAAACAATAAGAAGGTTCTTGCTAGCATTCCAGAAGAAAAGAGATCCCAGAACGTCGACGTACAGCTAGTGGCACATCACAAGGAGAAAACGTTAGGACTTCGATGGGACCCAGACTCCGACACTCTTACATTCAACACGGATATTAAGAGAGTTCCCGATGAAGTCAGGCTGCGACTAAGAGCTCCTACTAAGCGCGAAACCTTAAGCGCAGTTATGTCAGTGTACGATCCGCTGGGGCTCATCAGTCAGTACACCATCGTCGGCAAGATAATATTGCAACAATTATGGCTTAAGAAGGTGGACTGGGACCAAGAACTACCGCAAGAGGAAGCCTATCTTTTCGACGAATGGATAAAACGACTCCCAGATGTCTCAGCGCTAGCTATACCAAGGTGCTACAGTATGAAGTTAACGCCGCAAGCCCATATAGAGCTTCATATTTTCGTCGACGCGAGTGAACAGGCGTATGCAACGGTGGCCTATTGGAGGATCGTATACAAAGACTTAACAGAAACCATCCAAGTAATGGCCAAGGCAAAGGTAGCTCCGCTAAAGATGCTCACCATTCCAAGACTGGAGCTTCAAGCGGCGTTGATTGGGGCGCGACTCGGTAACACGATAATAAAGGAACATACTTGGAAGCCCAGACGAGTAACCTATTGGAGTGATTCTAGAACAGTTCTGTGTTGGATAAGAAACGAGAAAAAGAAATACACTCCATTTGTCGCACACCGCCTAGCAGAGATCGCCGAACTCACACAAGCGGCTGACTGGCGGTGGGTGCCTACCACGCTCAACGTGGCAGACGACGCCACCAGATTTCAGAGCAATAAGATCGACAGTCATGATAGGTGGTTCACGGGGCCCCCATTCCTTAGGGCACCGGCAAACCAGTGGCCACAGGAGAGCGAGGATAACGAGACCGAGGAAGTGGCATGCTACGCCTATTCAGAAGATGACACTTACCCAGAGGACTCACTGCCCGATATCCGAAGGTTCTCCAGTTACTTAAAATTAATAAGAACTACTGCGCTAACACAACTCTTCATTGAGAAGCTGAAAGCCAAAAGGAAAAATAATATACATCTAGAAGTCGCACACCTGAGAGCGGCTGAACGACGTTGGCTTCAGAGAGCGCAGAGAGACTCCTTTAAAGAAGAGTTAATAAGGCTAAAACAGAATCAGCCGCTACCACGACGTAGTAGATTAAAGAAGTTGGACGCCGTATTAGACGACAACATAATAAAGGCAAGAGGCAGAATAGGTGCTCTAAATAGTACAACGCACTCGAACCAGCCAGCGATACTCGACGGACGGCACCCGTTCACTCGTCTGCTCATCGAGAATTATCATCGCCGGGCGGGTCACGCGAATAACGAACGAGTCGTCAATGAACTCCGACAGCAATACATGATTCTACATCTGAGGCCTACAGTCAAGAAGATAGCTAGAGAATGTCAGTATTGCCGCGTATACAAGGCGGCTCCAAAAACGCCACCGAAGGGAGACCTGCCTAAAGTGAGGCTGGAACCGGGTCACCGCGCCTTCACCTACTGTGGGGTCGATTACTTTGGACCTATGATGGTGACCATCGGACGAAGACATGAAAAAAGGTGGTGTGCATTATTCACTTGCCTTACAACGAGGGCAATTCACTTAGAAATCGTCCAATCACTCTCCACGGACTCTGCTATTATGGCACTAAGAAGGATGGCCGCTAGGAGAGGCTGGCCACGCGTCATATACTCTGACAACGCCACCAACTTCAGGGGAGCAGACGTTGAATTAAGAAATGTTTACGAGTCCTGGATTACGGTGCTACGAGATTTCAGTCTGCAATATAACACCGACTGGCGTTTTATACCACCGGGCGCGCCGCACATGGGAGGAGCTTGGGAGCGCTTAGTGCGTTCAGTAAAAGTAGCACTTAGCACTACGCTTAAAGAAAAGGCGCCCAAAGAAGAGGTACTGCAGACATTAATCACTGAGGCAGAATACAGCGTGAATGCACGACCACTCACGCACGTCTCCGTAGAACCCGACGATGAAGAAGCCCTGACGCCAAATCACTTCCTTATCGGCTCATCTACAGGACTACCACGAACGGGGCCTTGCACCGAGGCGGACCGCAGCACCTGGCGAAGAGCGCAAGCGCTAGCGGACCAGTTCTGGCAGCGATGGCTTCGAGAGTACTTGCCAACACTCATCCCGCGGGGGCAAGCGAGCACTGTAGTTCCGCAACTTCGAGAAGGCGATCTCGTCATGGTGGTCGACAGCACGCTGCCCCGCAACACTTGGCCGAGAGGAGTCATCGAGCGAGTGCACCCGGGATCAGACGGCATCATCCGGTCTGCAGATGTCCGCACTCAAGGAGGCGTATTCAAGAGACCTGCGACTAAGCTCGTCGTCCTACGGATGAAAGAGGCTACGACGTGTCTGCGCCGGGGGGAGAATGTTACGGACGACGGCGTCAATACATAAAATAAGTTAGAATAAGATAGGCATGTATTGTTATCCCACTCTAAATATACGCAATGTCAATAGATGTAAGAAAGAGACAGCGCTATAGGAAAGAAAGAGATGCAGAGTGGTGCCGTGTGCAAAAGTGGCTCGCACGTGATTGGTGGAGAGGCCGGTACCGCTGACTACCATACCCTGCTAATGTAAGAATCTTAATAGTACTTAAGCACGCCTAATGCATTGTTGATCATGTTGGGTATTTGGCATACATCAATAAATAAGATTGAAGAGCGAACTACGAAGTTTTTATTGAGACGCTACAATCTACACTCTACAATTATTATTATATTAATACCTGAAGCAAATACTTGTGACGCATTTTTAAGTTATATGCCGCGGACGGATTAGTATGATATTTTGCACGGTTATAGTGGACGTAGAGGAGTGCAGAGTGATAATATTTTTTTCAAATAATGCATATGTCATACATAAAATCAACTAAAAACACATTACATACACTACCGTGCATTTGTCACAAACACATACATAGTAAATCAATGTCTTACTATGAAAACACATAACGTCAAAAATGTCATATGTCTTTGATAAAATACCGCTATTGCTTTTAAATGCGGATTAGATAATTAAACCTACTTTTATATTTAACTGGCGCGTTCAAAATTACTTGAAAATTATTATATTTTGAAACCCTGTTCTATATGAAGTTGCTTACAAATGTCCATGGATGGCGGTAACTAATTACCATTAGGAGAATTGTATGCAGTTCTCTAAAGTAGTAGTAGTAATTATGATAACTACTTCTTAAATTATTTCAAAATAATTAACGTATACAGTGAAAGAAACAAATAATGTGTACTAAACTGTACTTTCTGATATCACATACATATTAACGTAAACAAAGTATTTGTAAAATAAATTGTTAACCGCTGACAATACATGACATTGCAATACGACAATAATATTTAAATACAACAACTGGGTGTAAGATGAATTATTCTGTGCTAAGATTTCGACTTGGTTTGACGAAAATTTATATTAACGTTCAAAATGATTGTGCCGATTTTATTCATAGTAGTGGCAGTGATATCTTATGTATACTTGAATGGAAGGTACAACGAGAACTATTGGAAGAAACGTGGCATACCGTTCAACTCAAAAAATAAGTATCTGGGACCCATATTTGAAGTTATGTATTCAAAACTTACAGGATTTCAGATACTGCATAACATTTATAAGTCGTACCCGGAGGCTCCCGCAGTCGGTGTGGCTTCTTTTGCTAGACATGGATTATTAGTCAAGGACCTCACAAATATCCAACATGTTCTCGCAACAGATTTTAATTCCTTCAGTCATCGTGGTGTTGAAATAAATGAAGGCGATCTTCTAGCTGACAACGTATTATTCAACAACGGAAAGCGATGGAAGCTGATGAGACAACACATGACTCCATTATTTACATCGAGTAAACTTAAAAACATGTACTACATTACGGACAAGAGTGCAAAAGACTTCGTTGATTACCTGAAGAAAAACCCGAAATACTTGAAGAAAAATGCTTTTCAAACTCTGTCAACATTCTGTAGCGCTGCAATTGGAGCATCTGTATTCGGAGTGGGAACAGAGTCAATTTTCGATTCACCATTTCTGAAAATGGCACAGAAAGCTGCACAAAACACGTTGTTGACAAACATATTTTTTGCAGTTTCAAACACGAGTCCAACAATTTCAAAGTTTTTGGGCATCAAATTATTCAAGGAACACGAAGGTTTCTTTATTAACGCTATTAAACAAATCATACGTGCTCGAGAACGTGATAATGTCAAGCGTCACGATTTCGCAGATATTTGTGTGAGTTTGCAGAAAAACGACGTTTTAAGAGATCCGGACACAGGCCTAGAGCTAAAACCAACTGATGAGTTTTTTGCCGCACAAGCATTTTTCTTTTTCACAGCCGGAGTCGACCCCAGTGCAACGACAATGTTTTTTACCCTTATTGAATTGGGAAGACACCCGGAAGTACTAGCGAAAGTACACGATGAAATTGACAATGCATTCAAGAACCATGATAATATATCACACGACGTTCTATGTCAAATGGAATACCTCGATATGGCGATAAACGAAGCTATACGCTTACATCCACCTCTCGGATTTCATTCAAGGCAATGTGTAAAGGACACCGTTCTACCAGTAGGTAATATCAAAATTGAGAAAGGTACAAATATATTTATTCCCGCGTATAGCTTACATCGCGATGCAAAGTACTTCCCAGACCCTGACGCATTTAAGCCTGAAAGATTTTCTAAAGAAAATAAGCATAATTTAACTGAGTCAGCATATATGCCATTTGGAAAGGGGAACAGAATTTGCATTGGTTTAAGATACGCGCACCTGCAAGTGAAGGCTGGACTCGTACACCTATTACGTCACTACAAAGTTAAGACGCTTCTTAATGGTGATGACGTGAAGTACCAGAAAGAGATAATGCAATTGCGAATTACAAATGCTGATTTGGAGTTTATACCACGGCTTTCGTAAAAACGTAACAAGGCTCATTAAACATATGTTAGATCTGAACGTACATACCTATATAATTACATATACTGATAATTAAGTCGCTCACTAAGTTTTAAGATACTTAAGAACTTTAAGTTTTTGGATACTAGAGCTCTGTCTGACACTAAACTACATTTTTTTATAGTTTGTAAAAATAGTAAAACAGAAAAATAAATGTGTTTAAAATTTTTAACTAGATAATAATGTGTCTAAATACTTATATCTGTCGGGAATTTATATATGATTACATTATATATTAAGTTAATACATTTGCTTAATAATATGTTTTTTTTATTTTAAATAATTTATTTAGTATATAATGTACATAAAATAAATGAATTTAAATTTGCTTATTATATTTATTTTTTATCATGTCTTACACGGCAATTTTAGATGGCTTGTTTTATTTATAATAATAATTTCCTTGTTATTTTTATTTATAAGTTTAGTTTTTATTTAGTGTAGTTTATGTTATTTCATTTTATTTACTTTCTCTGTTGTATTTATATAAATATAACTCTTGTGTAGTTAATACATTTTATTTCAATATATTTACAATCTGTTAACCAAATTAAACAATTCTGTGTAAAATATTATAAAAGAAATTATTAAGGAGCAATTAAAAATATTTTTTTTATATGAAATATAAATATTTTGTTATATAGGCGTTTAAAAATATATAAAATATGTAATAAACTTTTATTAAAACATCACGTTATTCTTGTTTGTCTCGATACATAACCGTCAAAATCTTGATTTGTTTAACCTAGCCTGTTTAAAACAGATGGAAGTTGGCAAAATAGCTCTAGTCGTAAATTAATAATTTTAATACTCCGCTTAGTGGTCAAAAAGCATAGGTAAAGATTAGTTTAAACTCAATAGATGTGGAGGGACATAAGGTCCCTTTTTGTGTACTACCGGCATTACAATGGTGAATGTTCCGAGGATCTATTTGATCTGGTACACACGTCACCCTTCCTTTATCACACTACTCGCCAACGGATAAGGTTCCATACACATCAACTGGACCCGTGGCCTCCATGGTTGGGTTTGCGCGCTCCTTCCTACCGCGGACGTGCAAGATGTGGAATGAGCTTCCTCCTGAGGTATTTCCGGAGCGCTATAAAATGGGGCTTTTCAAGAAAGGTGAAAGGCTCGTCTGCCTTATCGTTAGATACAGCTATAAACATAGGTATCATACTCATGATGAGTAAGTTAAAAAAAATAGGTATCATACTCATGATGAGTACCTATGATACCTATTTTTTTAGATTAACGATAATGATTTTAATCTACGATTACATCTCCTAGAGGTTAATAATCTGGTAACACATTACACTCGTTTATATATTCTTTAAATTTGCCAGAATTTGTTTTCTATAAAATATCTACTTCATACAGAACATGGGTTTAATCTGAATTCAATCACAGATGCGCTGCTACTCCCGAGAACTATGATGGTCACCTCATGTGAAAGTGTGCCAGCAACACCCTTCTATCGAAACGCAAGAAATGTTTCACGCTAGAAATACTGTCACTGTTTTTACGATCTTGAAAAAAATTTAATGAAACATATCGTTAAATTATAAAAAACCGACAGTTTGATTTATTTTAAGGTATATTTCCTTCTTTTTAGGGCAATTAAATTTAAAGACTGTTTTTAAAAACATTTTGAACATTAATTTAAATATTTTTTCCTTTGACTGTGAATGCGGGTCGCAGGCCATAGCTGTATGTACCTAGCTAGTAATAGTTAGTATGTATATATTTGTACCGATGTACTCACTAGATTTCATTTGATACCCATAGTGATGATAACTAGAAATTAAGTAGTTTGAAAACAAAAAGCATGCTAAAAATAAAATTTGCTGCCTATTTTTGAAGTGAAACTTCTTTAGGCGCATGAGGGTAAAATTTTTACAGATGAAACGTCACGCCAGTATGCAACGGAAGTGTCGGAAAAGAGAGAGAGAGTGATCGAGACCGATTGAGAGGGAGTAAGACAGGGCGAACGTAGCATGAGCAACTAGCCGTGGAGTGAGAGTAGGGAGCAAGCGAGTGAGAAAGATTGAGAGAAAAAGTGAGACAGAGCGAACGTCGTATCACGCCTTTTTCCCTTCCTCTTAATCGTGGAAATTTAAAGTTTTAGATTTGCATAAATATAAACAAGATTTATAAATTAGTTCGCCAAAGAAGTTGCAATTCTGACATGTGTACTTTGTACGCACGCATGTTTTTTTTAACAGAAGCAAAAACTTGGGATCCATTCATAACAAAGTTACGCGGACGAGACAGTATGAAATTTGCACGATTATACGAGTAATTTATATAAACAAGGTAGCAACCTTCTTATTATATTTTAATAATGCATAAGACGTACATGAAATCAATTAAAAGTACATAACAAAGACATCTATACTTATAAATAAAATTTAAGAGTTCGTTTGTAATATCAAAAATAAATCTTTTTACCAAATGCATGTATAAGCGTACATGATACTAATACAAAACAACAATTAATATTTTTTTTGTCTGTCTGTCTGTTTGTTCCGGCTATATTATGGTAAAATAATTATAATGGAATGTTATGGAATATTATGGAAAAATAATTATGGTACTTCAAGAAAATATAATAGCCTTCAAAATCGTATTACAATATACAGCCCAAGCGGTTTGACGGTATACGTATGATAATTATATCATTGAAATCGACTCTGTTGTGAGAATGATATAGGCTTTATATTTTTTTTATTTTGCCCTGCGTTTAGAGAAAAAGGGGACATTTTCTATTATTATAATGATAATTTGAGTGTCCAACGAAAGATAGTAAACTAAACATTAGAGTAGTCGGTTAAAAATATACATGCTATTAATACTAATACTTTTTTTACACAAATTCTGAAAAATTGAAAAAGTTAAGAGTAGAGTCAGTTTTAGTATGCTTCTCCTAAAATAAAAGTAGTTTAGGCTTTCAAGCTGCAGAGCATTTCAAAGAAAATCGAAAAACTTTACATATCTCAAACTCAGTCGGCTAAAAATATGATTGTACAGACACGTGATTGGCTAAATCACGTGTCTGTACAAATATAATATTTAAGTTATTAATTCATCAAGTAAGCGTTACGACGTACAAATAATTTGCGAGTCACAATGAATTATCTGAATAATTATCTTATATGATAGACACGAATCAGTTTGGTTATTATGTACATCATAAATCACTACTGTTGTCTGTGGCCACCTTTATCTTGTAATATCAATGCATTTGTTTCTTTATTACACGCTTTATATTAGCTTCACTTGTATGTCAGTATGTCAGTAGGTAGATATGTCAGTAACTCTCCGTAGGTAATTTGCGCGCCTGCGGCCTTCTTTGGTACTGGTAGCCGTATCTCAGGCTCCCTCTCCGAAATCGAACTCTGATTCCCCGTATTTATAATATTTATAAATAATTATTTTATTCTCAATAATAAATAAATTACTTACTGAAAATTTAATTTAATAAAAATAATAATTTAATAATTAAACAAGAAGTCATTCGTAACAAAGCATCCCATGCAGGAAACCCACAGAGTTGACAAAGGGGCCAGGCTTGGCCCAGTTCTGGTAATCAGGCTTGGCCCATTCGTGGCAACCCGGCTTGGCCCAGTCCTGGTAACCAGGCTTGGCCCATCGTTATTATCCCAGACAAGCTTGGCCCAGAGTTTTATATAGTTGGGCCAAGCCTGGGCCAGGCCTGGCCCCGTGGTACTTTCCTCTATGGGATGGGTCAGACTTGAAAGTTAACTATGGCTCAGCCCTGGTAACTAGGCATGGGCCTGTCCTGGTAACCAGGCTTGGCCCAGTCCTGGTAACCAGGCTTGGCCCATCGTTATCATCCCAGAATTCAACCAGGACTGGGCCAAGCCTGGCTTACAAGCTTTTTTTATAATAAAATAATTTTTTTTTATTCACACAATTATTAATTTATATTTATTGAAATTTTTAACACTATTCTTAATTTAAATTTATTAAAATTTATTTTCTATTTTTTAGTTCGGTTTTCTATTAAAAGCGTGTTTTTAGTTTTTTAAAACTATTATTTATTTAAAAATGAGGAGATTAATTTGTAACTAGTTATAAAATTTGAAATAGTTTGTAACTATTATATTTAGCCTTCCTTGTTTGTTAATTTACTTTTTTGTTTTCGTCTAATTTAGTATAATAATACTTAAAGTTTTACCTCCTTTTTGTTGACTTATTATGTACTAGCTTTTGCCCGCGGCTTCGCTCGCGTGGAATTTAGTCTGCCACATAAAGTTTGCAAGGTGGTAGAGCAATGGTTCAACCAGGGAGGCATCACCGCCGCACCTATTTCTACCGTGAAGCAGTTCTTGTGTTTCATTTGAAGGGTGTGCCTGCCGGCTCACTTTTGTATGAGGTGATCATCATAGTCCTCGGGAGTAGCAACGCATCTGTGATTTACTTCAGATTGAACCCTTGCCCTACTTCCTAAGGCGATTAACATACGGTACCGCTCACTGCCACGGTAGGCGGTGAAGCGGATCTCATGTTGTATTGGGGTCTAATAAATCCGTTGATGCCTCACAAACGTACACCGACTGGCCGCGCGGTCCAGCGGTGTTCTCATCACCACCGTGTCTCCGCGCGAACGACAGTGCGGGGGGTCGGCGCCTCACACACGGGCTGGCGCCTAACCGCGCGGATCATCGTTGAAGCAAAAATGCATTTCGACGTCGAAAAGTTTATTTTGATGATCGGTCCATCCGCGCGTACAGGTGCGTAAACCGCCTTACCGCGCGGGGCACCGCTATTCGCGGCGGTGCGCGGTGCCGTGTGTTAATCGCCTAAATCAGTGTGTTCAAATTTCAAATCACAGGCACGTATATTAATTTGTATTAGTTTTGTCGGCAACAGGTATTAATGCTTACTCTGAAATTAAAAGTTTTAAGAAAGGGTCTCAAAACGCGTGACGGTTACCAACGCGCAGTTGGCTAGCGTGGTCAACTACGACCTAAACTACTGCTAATCTGACATAATTATGTGCCGAGTTGTGTTACATTAAAAGGTCGATGACGATTGAATAACATATTTAACCTTTCCGCTGTTTCACTCTCATTGAATTTTTTCCTTTTTTGTCGAGGGAGAAACCTTCAAAAGGTACGTCGTGGGAGCGACGCAGGGTTATCTGGGATTCTTATAGCACCAGGACTCCGGAATCTTCAAAGGAACGCAACTGGAGTCCTCTGAGTGCATTGCCCCATCGGGCTCCTCCCAAGTGAGCGGTTGGGCCCACCACTCCATCTGGTCTTTACCACGATATGCGACCACACGAATGCCACCGTTCTTAACGGGATCGCCTAGCTGGATGGTTCAAGCTCCGTCCATCCTGGCTCTCACGATAGCATGCGACCACACACATGCTGACATCCCGAAGTCCGACTTCCCGAAGTTGCTGACTGGGTGTTTGGAGCTCTCCATCTAGCCGCCCGCAACCCCGAAAGCTTCAATTTTAGTTGCCTCTTACCACAGACAGGGGATACCGTAGCCTTATTCTCGGAACTACAGAGACGTCATTGACCTTTCACATTTTGCTCCGTGTTTTATAACCATTCAAATATTAATATCATACAACTTCGTTGTATACGGCGGCGGCGCACGGCGCGTACTGCCGGTCAATCAATTGACTACGCAATATGTTATACTCGTAATATCTTCTAAACTACTTATCCAATTTACATGGTGTAAAAGGCAGATTCAATCTTTATTAGATGCTTGATTTTTTGAAATCATTTAGTTTGATAAGGATTAATATTTAGTTTGTATAAAACCCATGGAAACATCAACTTCATATTTTTTAAATTTTCAAAGTATAAAAAGAGTTAAAATATAGACATATGCTGTCGCGGACTTTTATTTAGATCTATGTGAGCCAAACAATCCCACGTTACATTATATTTGGATATCTCCAACGGTTTAGGCAGCGTACGCGAAGATAGCTCTCAGAGCACAACTTTTTTTCCGACTAACCTGATATTTCTCGTTATATTATAACCTTATATAAAAAAATCATTACAAATTACAGCCCATGTGTTATTCTGATGTATAACCTATACTACTGTAAAGTTTCAACCTAATCCGTTGAGTAGTTTTTGCGTGAAAGAATAACAAATACACATACATCCTCACAAACTTTCGCATTTATAATATTAGTAGGAAGTAGGATAGGATTGATCTTTGATATTGATCTTATATTTGGTATACGTCTTTAGTACTGATAATAATGCAACTCTTTGTGTTACAAGCTCTATGAAACTTAGTATCGAAATTCTTTTGTAGAAGTAATAAAATATGTATTTGACAGTTTTTCGGAAAATCGACCCCTAAGGGTACAAGATAGAGCTGAAAGTTTGTTGGAAAGTCTGCTGATTTTTAATGAAGCTATATAATAGTTACTATGTTTAGGTGTTGAAAGCGGCGTAAGAGTATTTGAAATTTAAAAAAATGTTAGTGACTTAAGAACTAGGTGAGAGATAAATGACGCACGTACACTGGCGTAAACGGGCGCAAGAGCCTTCGAGCGCATGTTAATGTTAATGACCCCGTTTGCGTACCATTTGAAGGTTTCTCTTTGTAAAAAGGAAGGTATATAAGGTATAAGTTAAAACCGCTATATAACAAATATATTTCGGCAACCAGTAGTATACTTATTGATTGTAATTATGTTCTTTATCGGTTGACATATATAATTCCTGGATCAATCATGACATGGCCAAGTGTAAAAAGTAGGCTTTTATCGTTTTCTAATATACTCTCACTACTTAAGTAAAATCGAGATTGAATTGAGATTGAATATATATTATAGTGTTGGCATACGAAGAAACGAGCAACAGCTAGAAATATTTATAACAAAAAGGTATTGTTAATAAAAAGTATATACAAGATACACTACTTTATGTCCCTACAATAAAACGTCGACAATAAAATTAATCGAAGCGCGAAAATTAAAATAAATATTTAGGGGGTTATAATACCACAAACGTGATTTTAAACCCTCTTAAGGGTTGAGTTTTCGAAAACGGTATACCCGATGTTCGATTATATCAAACCACTTATCTAAGTACTAAGTTTCAGTGAGCTTGATTTAAAACAAGCGTAATTTCATACAAACTTACAACCCTTATTTTGCCACCTTACGGGTTGATTATCCAAAAGTAATAAAACAAATGTTTCAATTTATAAAACCAGTAAGCCAATACCAAGTTTCAGTTTGCTGGCATCAAATTTGACGAATTTACGAAAGAACTTTCAACCCCTATTTTACCCCCTTAAGGGTCGTTTTTTGAAAATGGTGAAACACGTTTTTAATTCTATGCAAACCAAAAAGCTAAATACTAAGTTTAATTAATGTAGCATTGAAATTGGCGGACTTTCATACAAACGTTCCTCCCCCACTTTTAACCCCTTAGGAGTTGAATTTCGAAAAATCCTTTCTTAGTGCTCTCTTACATCATAAAAAGTAAAGAATAATCGTATATAAGAAAATTCGCACGAAATTTCAAGTCTCTAGGTTCTGAGGTTTTCCCACTGGCACCAAGTCAGCGTCTTAACCCAGATTCTCGGGGAAATCGAGGGCAACCCTCATATCTATTTTGCTAGATCATGGTGACAAAACTATGTTCTACCAATATATGCCTAATATCAGTGATCACAAACATATTTATTATTTGGTAAATAATATTTATCATATAAGAACTTGTTTTGAAATTTCATTGTGACCCACAAATTATTTGTACGTCGTAATGCTTACTTGATGAATTAAAATTTTAAACATGGGTTAATGATAAGTGACGATAAAAGTTATTTTTAAGTAACTGCGTCCGAAGAGCATTTTCGAGCGAATATGTATGTGTGTATCGTTGCCTCAGAGCATTAAGCTATGTTTGTATTAAATTATGTGTGTGTGTGTGTGTGTGTGTTTTAAAGAAATGACGACCCGCGTGTCCGATCGGTTACCATACCGGTTTGACGCGCAATGGTTCCCGGGTTCAAATCCCGGCCAGACTGATATCTAAATGATGAGTTTAGATTCATGTTCTGGGTCTGGGTGTTTGTGTAGTCGTCTTGTGTGTGTCATGGTACCCACGACACAGAAGAAAATCCTACTATGGGGCTATGAGTGTAGAAAGCGTTTTTTTTTAAAGAATAATATCGTATTAAACAATGTACGAGTATTATAGCGCTCAGTCACTCACAAAGCAAATTTCTCGTCGGATCTTCTTTCTTGGTTTAAGATCAAGCGCACTTCTACTTTTTTAAGTAAATCAAATTGCCCAGGGAATGATTTGTTTTGTGGTACTGAATTCTTTATGAAGTAGCTTCTATTAAAATAACTTGATTTGGCCAGTTTAAATGATAATATTTTACACAAAGTTACGTTTATAGCACGTCTCCGACACAAGTCGTTTGAAATAGTGCACCACTGTCGCCTCATCAATGGCTAACTTTTATTTAACAGTTACATCATAAAAATATACTTATTAATAAATATAAAGCATTTTATTATTTACCAAAAAACAATATTAATTTAAATAAAATGCAATTTACAAAATTAGGATTAATTTTAAATTATTAGGCAATGTTCGATGTACAATAAATAATGAATAATAATGTATGTACACCAAAAACTGTCAAGTTTAGAGACTAAATACGTAAACTAGCTGAAATACATAAACGACTGCATAAGTATGGCGTTTTTTTTATTTTTTATTTCACTGAAGTAGCAAATGAGCATACAGTCCACCTGATGGTAAGTGGTCACTGCCGCCCGCTCGAACTACACTGGTTCTACCACCTGCTAACTACCTGCTACTGCGTTTTCAGACTTAACGATTTTACTCTAGTAAATAGATAGTGAATCGAATGAAGGGTCTGACTTGAAGCGGTACCCCTTGACCACGACGTTGTAGTACAATTTTAACAAATGTTATATTTCTATGATAAAAATATAGGTGTAACTCGCTCAAATTTGATGGTTCATCTATAGATATTATTTTTGACTTTCTAAATGCTTGTCCGCTTTTCTTTATAGTGTTGGAGTTTCATCCATTGTAAACTTTGAGGCCAAGATGGCAGTGAAAACTATTGTGTACAATTTTAAAGCTATAATCCAAAAGTATTAAAACTTGTAACCCGTCGCATCGGTCGAAATTCGACCGTAATTTAAATTAAAAAACTAAACTTCATATTGTCCAAAGTAGTACGAATATTGTCCACCAATTCGCACTTGGCCAGCGCGGTGGACCATGGCCTAAACTCTCTCATACTGAGAGAAGACCCGTGCCCAGCAGTGGGACGATAATGGGTTGACGACGAGTACGAATATTTCTCAAATTCAAATAAACTGTAATAATTTGTAAGTAATTTTGAACGCGCCCGTTAAATATAAAAAGAGGTTTAATTATCTAAGCCGCATTTAAAGCAGGGGGTATTTTGACAAAGACACTGACATTTCTGACGTTATGTGTTTTCATAGTAAGATATTTTATGTGTTTGTGACAAATGCACGGTAGTGTATGTAATGTGTTTTTAGTTGATTTTATGTATGATATGTGCATTATTTGAAAAAAACATTGACATTCTGCACTCCTTCTCTACGTCCACTATAACCGTGCAAAATTTCATACTAATCCGTCCGCGGCATATTACTTAAAAATGCGTCACAAGTTTTTGCTTCACGTATTATAAATAATAATTAAATAATTATAAATAATAATTTATGAATATATAAACAGTCTGTTTTAAGTGCATGAATGGCAGTTGCAATATAATCAAGTCCAATCGTTTTTGAAGTGAAACTTCTTTATCGGGGTTGTTGAAGTGAAACTTCTTTATCGGGGTTGGAAAAAAATTTTGTGTAACATTTTTTCGTTACGCGCCATCTTTTTCTGTTACGCGCCATCTTTTTTTCCGTTACGCGCCATCTTTTTCTTATCCCTACCACGCGTGATATTAGATAGATTATTATAGATTAGATTATTAGATAAAGTTTAATAAAAGCCTTTTATTAAACTTCATCTAATTTAACTTTATTTAACCAATTTCTGTAAAGTTGCATATAGTAAATTATTTTTTGAAAAATAACGTCATAAAGAAGTTTCACTTCTTACGAGTGTACGCTAGAACACGCACACATTTTTTTAAGGGGGAGGGATAAAATTATAAAATTTTAAACCACAAATTCTGAAGCAGCACTTTCATACCGATTTTCTACTTACTTATGGGCATTGTTTTAAAAAGCCCCGTTAATGGTGGGCTTGACTTCACTTCGCCAAATCCAGGGTTTTGGGGGGGGAAGTAGGATGGGGATTTTTTAGGGGTGTAATATTTTAGGGGTCTTTTTAGGGGTTATAACTTCAACATATAGGTGGGACATTTTTTTTTCGTCCTCAGGTCAGGTTGCCACGGAAGAATTCCAATTCATAATTCATTGTGGGTGATTTTAGGGGTTTTTAATGGAGGGTTTAGGAGAATACATTTCTGAGACATAGTAACCCTGTCCAAATCATCCACATTATTAGGTACTAAAAAGAAACCGCTAGTAACTTCTATTAAATACATCTAGAACATCATGTCAGAAACAGTGTTAAGATAAGTTTGTAATACTAGTCACGAACGTAGATGTGCTGGAAAATTAGTGCTACTCACTGTGATCTTACCATCGAAGACTATCAACTACCATCGCTAATGAAAATAATAAGTTTCCAAACTTTAACGTCGACTAATTTTTTCTACTTGATTTTCGTTTGTATTGGCCGGGATTGGGGTGCTCACAAACTCTCCCGTATAACATCTCAGGGAGTAGGGAGTGGCTGAAAAACAGCGCTATACGGGATCAAGATCTCGTATTAGCAAAATGCTGAGCCACTTCCTTTGTCCTCGTTAAGGATATAATTTTGTCTGTTTTTTGGTTTCTCATTGTATATTGTTATCTATGTTTTTTCTCTTTTTTGTAATTTGTTAAGTTAAGGATTTTATGTTTTTATTTTAGGGCAATAAAGTATTTTATTATTGTTATTACTATTATTATATTTGTCAGAGTATATAAGGTAGTTAATAATTTTGTTTACGACATTATGACTAGAAAGAAAATTGTAGGTTGCAATGATTACTTGATTAACAAATAATTCCATTAATATCGAATGACTAACCCCGATAAGGTTGTTTTTGTAATGATGTTCACGGGGCATTCCTTTTTTCTATTATTTTTTTGTTATTGGGTAACCTTTAAAAGAAACCCGACACGGTGGGAGCAACGACAGGTTTTGTGGGACTTTTCCTTCACCAAAACCTCGCCGATGGCCATTCTTAGCGCTTCGTGATGCTTAGCTTTCGTCGTGAACTACGGGAACTCCAACGGAACAATATTATGAATCTTTAATGTTTTAAATAAATAGATTGACTTGGCAATCGCATTAAGCAATCTAATTTATATTTGTATTACTAGTGAAATACAATACATTGTGTTTTCATGCGATTGCCGAGTCAACCTTTTTATTAAAAACGTTAAAGATTTATAATATCGATATAGTCACTGATGTCATTAGGTTAGAACATTACGTCACAACTTAAGTCAGAAAGGTCTTTTAAGCAGGGACTGAATAAATTAATAATCGACTTGGTATACATGGATCTTACGACATTTTTCGGTAGGAAAACTGACTTGCGAGACTTGGAATTTTTTTAAGAATTGATTTTTATTGCATAATTAATTGATGTACAGCCACGAGCATAATGATGTTACTATGGACAGATTCGCAAAAATATCTGTCCCAAGAACGTATTAAATAATATCTGACTGCAAAAAAAATATCAGACATTGAAGGCAGCATAATGCAGTAGCGTCAAATTTATGTGATTAAGATGGATGTCAATTAATTGTGACAGCCTTACGAAGCAAAAATATGTGACGACATTCGTTACAAAATTATGTAACCTGTCACGGAATACTAATAATTGTGTTGTTTTGATCTTCAACATTCCTATAGTGTATTTGATGTTTTCTTAACTGTTTATTATTTTAACCTATTCGACGCATTCACTACTACTGGGCAACAATCTAATCCTGAATCTACGTATTTAAAAACTTTTATTTATGTTGCTATGTTTGTGGGTGTGTAAGTATGTTTAGGTCAGCTCTTTCAAACTGAATTTAACCTACCTCTCAGTGCCCCATTAAGTTTGGATATTGTTGACAATCCAAAATGGCCGTTGCAACCCACGCTTTCTGGGTATCAAATGAAAGACATTAGTTTGTAAAATTCAATACGAAATAATATATATATATACACTTTGAAGAAATTAACAAATATTAGATGGCCGCCATCTCGTCCCTGTAGTTCCGGGGGCAGAAGAGGGCTACTGTAGCCCCTGCCAGCAAAGAAAATGTGTCTTCCGGGGTCGCAGGTGACAAGAGTGGGAGCTCAAACCGTCCAGCCAGGTGAGCTCGGGAAGAACGGCGGTATGTGTAGTAGCATACTGTCGTAAAGACAATGGTAAGCCCAGTCGCTCACCGGGGAGGAGCCTGATGGGGCCACACTCTCAGAGGACTCCCGTTGCGTTCCTTTGGAGATCCCGGAGTCCTTGTCACAGCGCCGAGGACTGGCCACTAGGAGGTTTTAGTGCGGTAAGAATCACATAACCTCACATAACCCTGCAACCAACTACCCGACGGCGTGCAGGTGAGCACGCCGTCGGGTACCATTTGACGGTTTCCCCATCGAAAACAAAAAAAAAGATGGCCGCCATCAAAAATTGGATTATTACATAATTTAGTACAATCCACCCACTACAGGTATCCAATACGCTTTACATCAGTGATAAATAAAAATAAGAAAATAAAATAGTAATTAAAAAAAAAAAAATTAAAACAAGCTTTTATTTCATTGCACTGAAAAGAAAAAAACAATTGCTGTAGTCAAAACCATTATTTTGTTGCATCGAGACTTCTATCCACCTATCTATCTATTAAGGATACCACAGACCTAGTTCTGTAAGTCCAAAGTGGACAATATTTTAGTAAATACTAGCAGACCCGGCCACGCGTTGCTGTGGTTAAAGAAATGTTACATAAACAAATTTTAAATTGTGTTATTTCGTATTTGTAAGAAATTAAAATACTACAAAGTTGTTAGTAGACAACATGTACCATATAAACTTATAAATAAGGTAAGAAGGGCAGATGGTATTAAATTTTCAACAATGACATTTATAATTTTTTATTAAAAAAAATTACATTCAATATAATTCAGCACTTCTCGGTGTACAATATTTTTAGTTCACCTGTCTTTATTTATTTAAATTAAAGTGTCGAATAATGAAGCACTATTAATTAAAAAGCAGGAATAGTTTTATTGTTCATTATACTAACTTAAATTATTGTTCACTATACTATACTTCAGTCTAAGTAACCGTCTATGATAACTCCAAAAATTGAAAAACAAAGAATATTGAGATTTAACTGTATTGCGATCACCACAACATAAAAACCACGTTAGTTTGTCTTTCCTACAATAAGTACATCGACAAACAAAAGCAAAATAGGTAAGGTAGCGCCACCTAACGGTCACATCAGTACAAATTTAAATGTAATTTGCGTTCAAAAATACTTCATCAAAATAAATGTTTTCTATAAATAAAGAAAAATTGTTTGCAGTAAACTATGAATAAAAAATAACTTTATGTAATATTGAGTCAACTGTTCGATTGATATAATTTTACACTTTGTTTTTAGGGATATGTATGTCAGGTGAACGCATCATTATTATTTTATTCTTATTACATGTATTGTTGCCAGTAATAAATTAAAATTGTATGGATTTATTTATTAATAAAATATTTGTCCTTTATCTCTTAAATTGCTTTTAAAATTATTTGTTAATTTTAGTTTAAGGAAATACGAAATTAAAATAAAAAAAACTGACTAAGTGAAACGGTATTGATTTATCGATACATTCGGTTCATGTAGATGACCGTAACGTAAACAGCGCCATCTAATATCTCAGACATATTACTATTTCGATTTGGCGGTAAGGTGGCATCATCGCAGAATATACTGAGATACCTTTTATTACTTTAGTTACTTATAAGGATATATTTATATCTGGTTATAATATTAAATTGTATGTCATATGAAATTTTAACAAAGAGCCATTAATACATTCGGTTCATGAAGATGACTGTATCGTAAAGAGCGCCATCTAATATTTCATATACATTATTTAGCGATAAGGTTGCGTATCAACGCAGAATATACTGAGATGGCTATGTAATAGGTACTTTAGTAACCTTTGATCACCAATATTTCTGATCGAAGTTAGTAACTTATACTTTTCTTTGGTCATGATATTAAATTGTAGCTTATGTGAAACGGTTGTAATTTTAACAAAGCGTCATTACTTACTTAATCAAGTTAACAGATAACATTACACCGCCATCTGTTATTAGGATTATATAAAGCTAACAGCTGAAGCTAAAAAAATATTTGCAATTATACCTATGAATTAAGATATAAACTATCCTATCTTTCAAGTTGGACCAAAATGCACACGTTGTGTAAATTTGATTATAATCGGTTCAGAGGTTTAAGAGTCCATTGCGGACAAATAAAGTGACACGTAATTTAATATTATATATTAAGATTTGTTCAAGAGTATTTTATTTGAATATTTTTGAATGAATTATGGGGATTATGAATATGTGACGTCACAGATGGCAAATGACCATGTACCGTTTACCATGTAGCTCCGAGTGGGCTTAGCTGGAGACCCACTCCGGATGCATCCGAGGGGGCTGCGGGGGACGGTGTTTTCTGTCCTCCACAGCCAGGAGGGGTCGCGGGAGGAGAGGTGTCTCGGTGTGTCGTTGCCGTGCACCCTGTCTCCCGCGACCAATCGGGGACGCACCGTCAGATGCGTTGGCGGTGGGGCCGCAGAGGAAGAGGAGATGCGGTGTGTCGTTGCCGTCCTCCCTGTCCTCTGCGGCCGTTTGGTGGTTTGCGGCGGAGCCAGGGATCGGATCCGCCGCTGGGTGTGGGAGGTCAGTGCCTTTGCGGGTGTCGGCTTGCCCATTTCCACGGCTCCTGCGTGGCGGTCTCGGGGTTGGTCCGTCGCCCTGTGGATGGGAGCCTTGGAGGTAAGGCGCGCCTTTGTGTTTTCTGGCGCGCCTTCCTGTTAGAGGGGAGCTCCATGCTCCACTTGAGGGGGGGTTGCGGAAGCGACCAGTCACCGGCGGGTTCGCGGATGAATGTGAAAGCGCGCCCGTGTTCCCGCCAACCGGTGCGGAGGTGAAAACACAGTGGGGGTTTAGCCGGTAACAGTCCGGCATAACCCAGCTGCTGCCCCGGGCGGCTGGGTATCCATGAGGATTACCTACTTAAAAAAAAAAAAGGATAAATGTCATCACATATTTTTGTCACAAATATTTGGCGTACATCTTAATCACATAATTATACTGCCTTTCAATGTCAGATATTTTTACTGCGTTCGTGCAGTTAGATATTATTGCACTCGTTCTTGGGTCAAATTTTTTTGCGATTCTCTCCATGGTCACAATATTATGCTCGTGACTGTACTATCTAATATAGCATACAGTATTAATGTCAACTAAGTATGAAAAATAAATTGATAAGCGCTGACAATACATGAGAGTGCAAAACGACACCACTATTTAAATATAACCCCTACGCATAAATCAAGTTATTCCGTGTTAAGAATTTGACTCGATCGGACGATAATAATAACGCTCAACATGATTGTGCCGATTTTATTAATAGTAGTGGCAGTGCTTTTTATTGTATACTTAAATGGCATCTATAACGAAAACTATTGGAGAAAGCGTGGAGTTCCCTTCAACTCAACAAACAAGTATCTCGGACCCATATTCGAATTTCTCTACAAAAATAAAGCAGGATTTCAGATATTCGACAGTATTTATAAATTACACCCGGACGTTCCCGCAATCGGTGTGGCTTCATTTGCGAGGCATGGATTGTTAGTCAAAGACCTGACAAATATCCAACATGTTTTCTCAACTGATTTTAATTCCTTTAGCCATCGCGGTGTTGAAATAAATGAAGGCGACCTCCTAGCCGACAACGTAGTATTCAACAATGGAAAGCGATGGAAGCTGATGAGGCAACACATGACCCCGTTATTTACATCAAGCAAACTTAAAAATATGTACTACATTACAGACAAGAGCGCTCAAGACTTCGTTGATTACCTGAAGAAAAACCCGAAATACTTAAAGGGCAATTCCTTTCAAACTCTATCGACATTCTGCAGCGCTGCTATTGGCGCATCTATATTCGGAATAGGAACAGAATCAATTTTCGATTCACCATTCCTGAAAATGGCACAGGCAGCTGCAGAAAACACGTTTTTGATGAACTTATTTTTTGCAGTTTCAAACACAAGTCCGAAAATTTCTAAATTGTTAGGTATCAAACTATTCAAGCAACACGAAGTTTTCTTTATAAACGCTATTAAACAAATGATACGTGCACGAGAACGTGAAAATGTCAAGCGTCACGATTTCGCAGATATTTGTGTGAATTTGCAGAAAAACGACGTTCTAAAAGATCCCGACACAGGTCTAGAGTTGAAGCCAACTGATGAGTTTCTTGCTGCACAAGCGTTTTTCTTCTTTACAGCCGGAGTCGATCCCAGTGCAGCAACTATGCATGCAATCCTTATTGAATTGGGTACACACCCTGAAATACTAGCAAAAGTACACGAAGAAATTGACAATGCATTCAAGGAACATGGTAATATATCGCACGATGTTTTAAATCAAATGGAATATCTCGATATGGTGATGAACGAAGCTCTGCGTTTACATCCGCCTCTTGGATTAAATTCAAGGCAATGTGTAAAGGATACAGTTCTGCCAGTCGGTAACATCAAAATTGAAAAAGGTACCAATATATTTATTCCTGCATATAGCTTACATCACGATGAAAAGCACTTCCCAGATCCTGATGTATTCAAGCCTGAAAGATTTTCTAAAGAAAATAGGCATAATTTAACTGAAGCTGCATTTATGCCATTTGGAAAGGGAAACAGAATTTGCATTGGTTTTAGATACGCGCACCTGCAAGTGAAGGCTGGAATAGTGCACCTGCTACGTCATTACACAGTAAAAACGCTTATGGATGGTGATGAAATAAAGTTTAAGAAAGAGATAATACTATTACGAATTAAAAACGTCGAGTTGGAATTCATACCCCGGCATTAATAAAAACATAACAGATCGAGTACCATTAATTTACTAATATTTCATATTATTTCATGTGAATAGTTCACATAATCTACAGTGATTTGTTTACTGGAAATTAATTCGCTTATTAATCATATTCAAGATACTGTTGGAGCTCTCTCAAACATTAAACTACAAAAAGTAAAAAATGAAATAAAACATGTAGTAATACTAATATTATTTATTTATCTTCTTGTGTTGACTATGTTTATCATAAACGTAAAAAATGTAAAACAATGTAGTCATTAAAAAGTCCATGTAAGTTGCAATTGACGATTAAAATATATAAATACTTAAAAGTTTAATTATTTTCCTTCCTTTAAAGATATTTGATGTAGGTACTAATGAAATTGAATTACTTACTAGCTATTATCAGATATGTATAAAAAGTTGAACCGGCTTCACCTGTCAGCTTTTATATAGGACGGGTTCGGTTATGTTGGAACATAAATGAAAACCTAAAACAAAGAGAGCAGGGCGCGGCAGCACCCTGCGAGCGGGGCGCTCAGTTAATATGAATTATAAAAATCCTATCAAAAACAGTTTCACTGTAAAAATAGCACCAAATTCAAAGTCATAAAATTGTTGAAAAACAATCAAAAATTTTACAAAAAGTTATGAAATACAAGCACAAAAAACCCAAGTTATGATTTTTTGATAATTTAATATTGAAAAAGTTTTGTTGCAACCTTAAAACTTAACAAAAATCGAACTTGGCGTGCGTCCTTCAGTACCGCAAATTTGCTTGGATGTCGTCGTCAACCCATTACTGTCCCACTGCTGGGCACGGGTCTTCTCTCGGAATGAGAGAGCTTAGGCCATAGTCCACCGCGCTGGCCAAGTGCGAATTGGTGGACATGCTTGGATGTATTGCAAGTAATTTCTCAATACCGTTCTTATTCCTTTACTTTCATTTTATTTATCTTCGTGGGAAGTGCGAGATAATTTTCATCTGAGTCAGTAGATACGCTGCATTCTTACAAGTAGAACATATTGAACACAGAAAAATTTATTCCAACATATTTTCAGCTTCATCTAACTCAAATCGTGTCCATTCAGTTTTCGATACTATTATGTAATATTGACGTGATAATTATACATAAGTAAGTTATACTGCTCAGTTACTGCCCAGGAATCCGCATCTGCTCACTCCATGTATTTGTATATCTATATTCACAAATGCATAAATACAAATACATGGAGTGAGCAGGTAGGTACTAGTTCCTAAACAGTTACAGTGTATTTTACCTTACCATTAAAGTATTATGAATGGATCCTAAAAAAATGAAGTTCTCAAGGACGTACACCAAGTTCGATTTTTATTAAGTTTTAAGGTTGCAACAAAACTTTTTCAATATTAAATTATCAAAAAATCATAACTTGGGTTTTTTGTGCTTGTATTTCATAACTTTTTGTAAAATTTTTGATTGTTTTTCAACAATTGTATGACTTTGAATTTGGTGCTATTTTTACAGTGAAACTGTTTTTGATAGGATTTTACATCTTTTTGTAAAGATTTTTTGACTTGTTGATAAGATAATTAAAAATTGTGGATAGTCAGGAAGTTATTGGTTTTACCCCGTTTTACATAAATCGAGTTTCCAATCGAATTTCGATGTTTAGACGTCCGAGGAAGGTTCTCCTATGATTTTTGTATGATGTTGTGTTTATGTCTGTATGTACTTATATATATAAATATGTAATACCTCTCATAACTTTGCCCAATTTCATCGCGATTAGCACTATTCGAGAAGGCTTGTCTGAACTTAGATTTTAAAGTATATATGAATAAATTACCAAAATATATATAATAAATAAGTGACTTAATATAACTCCTACCTACCAACAGTATAGAAAGAAATCATTTATATTAAATTTACACAAACAAACTTTACACAAAAATTATTAGTAATTATGGGCATATTAAGTATATGAACTACTACATATAGGTTTTTAAACAACATATTACTGATTGTCAAATGGGCCAAAACGTAGGAATCCATAGATCGTTCTAAAGTTAATTTGACAGATGTTAGTTTAAAAAAATAAAACGTACAAAATTGTAAATTATTGTTTTCTTTGTTAACCGACTTCCCAAAGGAAAGAGGTTATCTATTCGTCACGTATATTTTTTTTTTTTTTTTTATGTATGTTCGGGCGAAATGGCTAGAAATCGTCGACCTACCGACACGATTCATACGACATTGTATGCGACTAGTTTCACAGGCAGTCCCATATTGAGGAAAATGAAAACCTTCCGGCGGTTTTCCCGGAAAATTGGAAAATGTCGGTTTCTTAAAATCTTGAATAACTTGGGTGTTTATAAACCGATTTCCATTTTCTTTCTTTCATTTGATAGGAAATTTCGTCACGCAACTTTTTCTCTTGGACATGGGTATGCTGTGATGCTTAACTCTTTGAGTTATGGGGTGGAAACCACCACCACTCCTCAAGTTTTTTAGATAATTTGAGATAACTCGGCTTCTGCCGATTCGATTCTTATGAAACTTGGAATATGTATTATATATCTATGCTTATATAGGTTGACGAAAAATTTGACCTTCAACTCTTCGATCCTGATGATGCAGGATTACAGCTATCCTAAACTATAACATTAGCTATTTGGTGCTTACATATATGTAACAAGACTACTAAGCAGAGACATGTGATGAAAAATTTGACCTTCAACTCCTCAATCCTGATGATGCAGGGGTGCCTCAAGCCTAAACCATTGGGGTTGACCATTTGGTGCTTATGGGTATGTTATAACAATACTAAGCAAAGACATATTATAAAAAAAATGACCTTCAACTCCTCAACCCTGATGATGCAGGGTGCTGTAAGCCCAAGCCGTAGGTGATGGCCATTTAGTGCTTACGGATATATAATAAGATAGCAAGGCAAAGATGTACGATGACAAATTTGACCTTCAACTCCTCAACCCTGATGATGCAGGGGTACTGCAGGCTTAAACCATAAACTTTAGACATTTGTTGCTCACGGATTTGTAATAACATTGCTAAGCAAAGGTATACGACGAAAAATTGGACCTTCAACTCCTCAATCCTGATGATGCAGGGGTATTGAATGCCTAAGCCATAAAACTTAGCTATTTCAATCTTACGCATTCAAAATGATATTTAAAAAATGTAAGGTAAAACATTAGAAAAATGGTTGTATACGGTGGAAAATTGGACCTTCAACTCCTCAATCCTGATGATGCTGGGGTGCTTCAAGCTTAAACTATAGGCGTTAGCTACATGATCGCTACGTATATCTGATAAGATTACTAAGCAAAGATATAAGATGAAAAATTTGACCTTCAACTCCTCAACTCTGATGATGCAGGGGTACTTCAGGCTTAAACTATAGGCGTTGGCCATTTGATGCTTATGGGTATGTAATATATTTACAAAGCGAAGACGTATGATAAAAAAATTGACCTTCAACTCCTCAACCCTGATGATGCATGGTACTGTAAGCCCAAGCCATAGAAGTTGGGGATCTGTTGCTTACGTGCATGCTATGAGATTACATAGAAAAGATATGACATGATAATTTTGACCTTCAACTCTTCGGCCCTGATGATGCAGGGGTACTTCAGGCTTAAACCATAGGCGTTGGCCATTTGATACTTATGGATATGTAATATATTTACAAAGCAAAGACGTATGATAAGAAAATTGACCTTCAACTCCTCAACCCTGATGATGCAGGGTACTGCAAGTTTAAACCATAAGCATCGGCCATATGGTGCTTACGTATATGTAATGAGATTACTAAGCAAAGATATGACATGATAATTTTGACCTTCAACTCCTCAACCCTGATAATGCTGGGGTCCTTCAAGTTTAAACCGTAGGCATCGGCCATATTGTGCTTACGTAAACATAATGTTGTTGTTCACAATACCAACAATGAGTTTCGGAGAGGATATAATTATGATCAAAAATTCCACTTTGAATACAATTACCTGAAAGATGCAAGAGTACCACCAACCTTTTTAAATTGGATGGGTTATTTTTATCAGTATCAGTTGAATTATACTCTTAGTTATAAGGTTTATATTACTTTTTCTACTTTAAATATTAATAATTTTAGGTCTATTCTTTAAATAAATGTTTACTCAGAAAAAGTTGTTTTATTCGGTTAGGTTAGGTTCGAACAGATTTTTCTAATTCAGAATCTAAGGGAGGGGGCGCGGTAGCGCCCCCGACCGGTTGTGTCAAAGAAGTCTATTTTTATATGATGACGTCAGCACATAATTTTATTCATCCGAAAATCGGACGAATAATTAATTTTATTCATCCGGTTAGCGGACGACTAGCAACAGCCATAACTGATTTTATCGTGACTGAAAAGCGTGAAAAAAAAAAATTTTACACAAAGAATACAACCGACTTCCATGCCACATAAAAGTAAAAAATAATTTAAATACATGTTGGTTTAGAGCAAACACAGTTCTTAGTACATAGTCCCGAAGTCGGCGCTCACCATATTTTGCTGGATCATGACGAAACTACATGTATCATATATGAGCGCCGACTTCGGGACTATGTACTAAGAACTGTGTTTGCTCTAAACCAACATGTATTTAAATTATTTTTTACTTTTATGTGGCATGGAAGTCGGTTGTATTTTTTGTTTAAAATTTTTTTTTATATAAACATTGATATCGAAGACATGTAAACTACCGCGCTTACAACACAAGTAAAGAAATACAACATAAAGATTCTTGACTGGACAGGAACTGAAAATAATAGCACTATATGACATAAAAACGACAAAGGATACCTACTGGTGATAAAGTCTGAGGAAAAAAGAATGTAATATTTATGAGACAGAAAACACAGAAGGAAGTCACATAACAGCCATATCACTTATATTTTTGGAGACGTTTGGTGTGAGTAACTTCTTTTCCATCGTGGGCTTTACTAGCGCTTGGAGCTGTCTGCAACGAAGAGGCAGGTACCGGCGCACTAGGGATAGCATCAAGCTTCGCCACCTGGTTGTGCGAGCCATCCAGTGCTAATGATGACCCATCTCGGCCCAGCAATTAGTGACTCCAAACAACTGTCTAGCCCGCATGAAAACACTGTGGCGGCTCTTCGCCAGGAACTCGGATTGTGTAACACCTGAACCTTTTAAATATGATAGTGATTGTCACTATGGAAACATAAAATACAATTTGTTGTGATTTTAATAGATTCTAAATTAATATTTCATTAAATATTTCAGTACCTAAGAGATGGATATTTGTCACACATTTTTTTTGCTAATAAGAGGAACTGGCAACAAATATTTAATGGGCCACCTCATGGTATGCCCTAATTGTACCAGGAAGGAGGAAAAGGAGGTATCATATTATTGTATCTGAGAATCCACTATGATTGAATTTAACTTCTACTGCAATATTTCTGCTAACAGTTAATTTGAATCGCCAGATTTAGTATTTATATTATTTTTTACAATAACTATTAAAGTATAAAACGAGCAGTAAAAAGTCCAGTGGTAAGTGGCCACTGCCTCTAATGGACATCGGCTATTAATCTCTCATAAAAATGTTTTAGGTTATAAGAACCAAGTATGTTTGCCATTCCTGCTGGGTGAGGTCTGGTTGAATGTTATGTGTATACTTAGAATCTAGTCAACATTTGGAGAACATGCAGCACAAAGAAAATGTACAGAATGATGACAACATACAGTATGAACACACAATTTTACTAAGCGTGCCAGATATTCCTAATTCTGCATGCAGCACTTGCCCCACAATTATACACAAATAATGTTACCAAATCAAAGCGAGTTCCATATAATTCTTCTCATTGCATATTTACCAGATGTGATAATCGTTATTTTTTTTTAATCCCCAGCTATATTAAAAGAATTCTATTAAATGATGAAAGTAATAACATACCTTGTAGCGTTGTGTGGGAATTGAATCTTGATTCAAATTGAGTGGGATTTATTGGCCCATGAAAAAAGTTGAATTCATTACATATTACTGTTTTATTTTTACAGGTGAAGAATAATAAGTGTTAGAATAACTTCGCTACTTAAAAAAAGGATACTTTATTATTATTTAACTTTGTATTTTAGATTGCAGATTGATGTTAAGAACAAAACAAGTATCCTTGAATAGGTAGTTATATTCTAAATGATGGGTTTATAACTGCGATAAGACTATTAGATCCGTTAATTAAAAAGTGAAATGCAAAGACGAGAGAAAATTGGTTATTAACGACAATATTTTTAGTTTCAAGTTTAAAGATTTATAATTATGCTTAAAGTCAATTTGAACTTAAATACCATACCATAAAATATAAATGTTAGTAATGGTATTAGTGTCTGGATTTATCTAAAAACAAAAATAAGCTTGACAATTTTGTATTCATTTTAAAATCTGACCATTCTCTGGCGAAACGCAGTTTGCCAGTCAGCTAGTAATCTATATTTTCATATAATATCATATTATTTAAAATAAGAATTGATTGTTTGCTCTGCTGGATGAGGTCTAATTGGCAATATGTTCATCTCCGTTATGTCAACCTTCCGTCAGGCAACATGTAGTATGAAAATAATATACAGCATAAATAAAATATACCTACAGCATGAAGACAACCATAGAAGAAGCAGGAACTCGCAATTTTACTAGTAACTTGGGAGTTCAACATAAATAATAATCTTTTTCAGAATAATTTCATATTAAATAAAGATATTCTTGAATGACTTTCATTTGTAGTACACCCTTCAAATCAGCATTTAGAGAATTTGCGAATAAGTTTATATACTTATAATCTTTTGACCGCCCGGCTTTATATTCAGTAGTCATGCTCCTAGTGCCCGGCATAGTGAATCAAAAAATGAATACCTACAACAAATCTTTTTGACAAATTAATTGCTTATCCCTCGCTAAGCAATTAATTTGTCTATTTTTTTTTTATGATAGGTACAAATGATATTTGCTTGTTGGGTTAATTAATTACTAAATAGCTACAGTTTATGCTACTTCGCTCAAAATACAATCAGTGTTAAAATATACGTTGCCATTTTTATTTTTTAGTAGTCCAGACATTTTTTATTATTATTATGTCTACTTGCAACGATAAACGTAAAATTGTAATAGCTGTTTTGATTCTAAAATGATGACAAAATAACTGAAGAGAAATAAAATATGCATAGCGATAAACACCTTTGTAAATAAGGCAAGACTAGAAAGCTCATTCTTATCAAACTGGACTACAAAAACCAAATAGTACAGTCAGCAGCATATAGTTAGTGGCGTTCAAAGTGTCCATATTGTTAGATACAATCAAAGTGTTCAATAATATCGGCACAACCTACGTGATTTAATTGTTGACAACACATTAAACTATCAAATGTCAGGACGTTCATAAACTCATAATGTTAATACCACCCAAATTGTCACAAATATTCCGGCGTCAGTGGTAACCTAGCAACGAGACTGTTTGTAAATATAGGTACATTTTAAAATATTAAACTTTATGTTGCGAATATATTGTAAGGATCACTTACTGTGCGAGTAATTATAATATTGACATATGTTTATCCCATTTAAGGTTTTAAAATTTAATGAAGATACTTTTCATCAGTATAAAAATGAGAAAACCGTAGAGGTAACAGAAAAACTATTATATTTTAGCTAAAATATATTGTTTGTAAAAAATATACATCGATCTTTAATTTTTTTTAATATACATCCTTTGAAACCCTTTGAACATCCTTGCTAGTTACGATCGAATAACTTTAAGCTCGTATGTGAAAACGAATTTCTGAGGAACTTCTTTTTTGCACGTCAAATAATTGTGAACAATGTTGTTGTGGTGAATCAGCATCAGATAGTGTCACTGGCAAACGTTTATTTCCGGAGAGAACAGGAAGAAGAATCAATCGACTGAACTTGTTCTTTTTCAAGTGTGTTATGAACGGACTTAGGCCTTCTTTTTCTTGACGAGGGTAGGTTTGTAGAACTTGACGTGGTAAGTATTTCAGGTGCAATATATGGGTGTGTTTCCATATACTGAACATTAACAACACTTGACGCAATTGAGCCCGGATGAGATACTCTGTCGATGGAATTATTAGAATGCATTAAAATGGTGTATCCCATTGTACCCCGTGATATTTCGCATCTTGCCTCAATTACTATGTTAAAAAAAATATAAAATAACGGTAAGACTAAAGCAGTGTTAAAATTGCCCATCAACTTCAAGAAAAACGTAAAATAAAGGAGAAAATAATCATCAATTCAATACTATTTCTTACTTGATTCTGTAGTTATTAAGGATAAAAAAATATTATATCAATTATGCACTTAAACTAAATTTGATTGTAAATCAACTGTCATGGTCTATTAAGTATTGTTTGAAAGCAGCTTCTGATGGGCTGCAGCACCATCTCGCAAAAGCGTTTAGTTTCTGGTATGTGGGCATGACCCGTCTTACTCGTCCGTCCTCTCGTCTTGTCTTATCATGCCTCTTGTTCCCCTAGACCGATTCTATGACAATGACAGTCAATGACGTCATTGCAAGATATGAAAAGGATAGTTGTTAATATAAAAAAGAGAGAAGAGAAGAGTCATTGTTACCATGCCTTATACGGTAAGTGATCAGGAACCTTATATCCGCAACATAAGGTATAATATTATAAAATGTACCTATATTTACGAAAAGTCTCGTTGCTAGGTTACCGCTGGTGTCGTAACAGATGCTTTAATTGTGACAATTTGGTTCATTATGAATTTAAGAATGTTCTGTCATTTGGAAGTTTATAATGTTGTGAACAATTAGAACAAGTAGATTGTGCCGATATTATTGAGCACTTTGGTTGTATCTAACAATGTGGATAGTTTGAATGCCTCTAACTATTTGCTGCTGACTGTACGATATGAGCAAGCACAAACTATTAAAGTATTAAAGTAAAAGTAAAAAACTATTAAAGTAAAGCACGCTTTCGCTTCGTCTCTTCGTTTACTTTCCTACTATGGTATCTATCATACTACGCATTCAATTAAACGATGTACTTAATAAAAAAAGTTCCAACATATTCCATTCAAGTTCCTACGCACATCTCTTCCTTTGATACGAGTATAAATTCTTCTAATTCGTCACCATTTGAATTATTATAATTCATAACTTCATTACGTTTATTAATTTATATAATGTTTACCTATGAAAAAATCTTTTTGGTAGTAAATGTAATGGTTTGAGATTCACTAAATGTCAAGCGATGTGTAAACGACTTTGACGTTCACTGGATGTCAGGTTTTCATCGCGCGAAAGCGAAAAGTCTAAGAATTGGGGGCACTATGGTTTGTGCTATCGAATTTTATTAATTTCAAATGTAATTCATTACAAAGTCAATTGTAATTAATTGATATCACATATATGAATTATAATCTACTATTATAAAATATTATTTGAGGATAATACGCTGTGTGTAAGTAATAAAATTTCAAAACCTACAAATAACTGCTCCTATTACAGTAAAGACATACTCGGCTTGTCTGACTTTGAACTTTGGTGTCAGACTCGACCGAGTCTGTGAATATTGTAAGTTATGGCTTAGGTTTATGTTCAATTTGTCATGTAACGCCCTGTAGTTCCGGGATCAGAATAGGGCTACGGCATCCCCTGCCTGTCGTAAGAGGCGACTAAAAGGGGCTTCCGGGGTTGCAGACGGCTAGAGTGGGAGCTCGAACCGTTTGGTCAGGCAATCCCGGGAAGGACGGCGGTATGTGTGGTCGCATACCGTCGTAAGGACTAGACGGAGCGGTGGGCCCAGCCGCCCATCTGGGAGGAGCCCGACGGGGCAACGCGCTCGGAGGATTCCGGTTGAAGTCGTTTCGAGATCCCGGAGTCCTCGTTTTCAGCGCCGAGGACGGCCACCGGGGGGGTTTTAGTGCGGTAAAAATCCCACATAACCCTGCGTCGCTCCCACGGCGTCGGGTACCTTTTGAAGGTTTCTCCCTCGAAAAAATTTATATTATTGTGATACTAGTAAAAGTGAGTATATCATGGGTAAAAAGGGTGAAAAATATTTTTTAAACAAAAAATACAACCGATTTCCATGCCACAAAAAGTAAAAAATAATTTAAAGACATGTTGGGTTAGAGCATACATAGTAGGCACACAGTAGGTACTAGTTCCCATCATCCTGTAGTCGGGGAGTAGAATACGGCTACGGTATCCCCCTGCCTGTCGTAAGAGGCGACTAACAAGGAGCTTCTGAGATTGCGGACGGCTAGAGTGGGAGCTCGAACCGTCCAACAAGCAACCCCGAGAAGGACGGCGGTATGTGTGGCTGCATCTCACATTGTATGTTTGTTGTTACAAAGAATATGTACATCTAAGTAATCTAAATATCTGAACCTAAATCTACTGATATCAAAATTTAAATTTAAAATCAGATTTTAAATCATGTTAAAGATCCGTTGCAAAACATTGCATTGAACAATTTTCGAGTGACTGAGCGCTAGACATTGTTGAATTTAATATTGTATATAATATTAAGTCATTTAGTATAGTAATATAATAACACTTCGTGATACGAGTATATTGTCGTCACCCCATTATTGTCCCACTGGTCTCCTCTCGGAGTGAGAGTTTTAAAAGGTGAGTTATCTTTACGAGATCACTTAACACCACCTAACTTGTTTCTGCCTCAAGCCCTAATTCTTGGCATGGCGGCATATCGCATACACTATGTAAAATTAACTACCGATACCCCAGAACAGGGTTTCTTAAACTTTCGACTTCACGCACCCCTGTTAAAATTTCCAAGTGTCATCAATCACCCCTTAACTTAACGAACTAATTAAACCCCTCTTCCGTAACAATAAAATAAATATATTTTTATTACTATTAATGTGATGGGATTGCTTGTGTATTGTCAAAAATGGAGTCAATTTTAGGAATAATTACGTATTATTTATTTTAATTAATTTAATTACACGCTTTCTACACTCATAGCCCCACACTAGGATTTTCTCCTGTGTCGTGATTAACATGGACACACGAGATGAATACACAAACACCCAGACCCAGAACGTGAATCTAAATTCATCACTCAGGTACCTGTCTGGCCGGGAATCGAACCCGGGACGCATTGCGCATCAGACCAGAAACGAATCTCTGAAATGCATCGTGTCTATCAAAATAACGTATTTTATTATGACTCGAATATGTCGGACACTTAGAAAAGACTTGTGTCTCTTCTAAGCACATCCGTGGGACAAATATGAGGCTATCAGATAAAAGGATTAGGTAGCATTGTTATAGGTGTTAAAGCATGTCATTATATGCATAACAAACCTGAAATACTTAAGGATTAATTAGTATGGTAGTACTTAAGGGTTAATAATGAGCACTGGTATGAGTATATTTCGCTTTTAAACACATTCAAGTCATCCAATCACATTCTTCATATAACATAGAAATTATAAACGATTGATATCGCATAGAGTCTATCTGATGGTAAGTGGTGACTGTCGCCTATGGATATCTGTGGGCAATCCCGATAAGAGAAGATCAGGTTGGTCACAAATACGTTGCAACCCGAGAGAACTAAGTATAAGGAAATCCGGTAAGAAGACGAGATACTGATAGGTATTTCAATTATTCAAAAAAATAAACGTGAAAGAGATAAATGTATGAATAATTAGTTGATGTACTATCTAATATAGCGTGGTATTAATGTAAACTAAGTATGAAAAATAAATTGATAAGCGCTGACAATACATGACAGTGCAAAACGATAACTGTATTTAAATATAACACCTAAGCATGAATCAAATTATTCCGTGTTAAGAATTTGACTCGATCGGACGATAATAATAACGCTCAAAATGATTGTGCCGATTTTATTCATAGTAGTGGCAGTGATTTTTATTGTATACTTAAATGGCATCTATAACGAAAACTATTGGAGAAAGCGTGGTGTTCCCTTCAACTCAACAAACAAGTATCTGGGACCCATATTCGAATTTCTCTACAAAAATAAAGCAGGATTTCAGATATTCGACAGTATTTATAAATTACACCCGGACGTCCCCGCAATCGGTGTGGCTTCATTTGCTAGGCATGGATTGTTAGTCAAAGACCTGACAAATATCCAACATGTCCTCGCAACTGATTTCAATTCCTTCAGCCATCGTGGTATTGAAATAAACGAAGGCGACCTCCTAGCCGACAATATAGTATTCAACAATGGAAAACGATGGAAGTTGATGAGACAACAGATGACCCCGTTATTTACATCGAGTAAACTTAAAAATATGTACTACATTTTGGACAGGAGCGCTCAAGACTTCGTTGATTGCCTGAAGAAAAATCCGAAATACTTGAAGGGCAATTCTTTTCAAACTCTGTCAACATTCTGCAGCGCTGCTATTGGTGCATCTATATTCGGAATAGGAACTGAATCAATTTTCGATTCACCATTCCTAAAAATGGCACAGGTAGCTGCAAAAAACACGTTTTTGATGAACTTATTTTTTGCAGTTTCAAACACAAGTCCGAAAATTTCAAAATTATTAGGTATCAAATTGTTCAAGCAACACGAAGGTTTCTTTATTGGCGCTATTAAAGATATCATCCGTGCTCGAGAACGTGAAAATGTTAAGCGTCACGACTTCGCAGATATTTGTGTGAGTTTGCAGAAAAACGAAGTTCTAAAGGATCCCGATACAGGACTGGAGTTGAAACCAACTGATGAGTTTCTTGCTGCACAAGCGTTTTTCTTCTTCACAGCCGGAGTCGATCCCAGTGCAGCGACTATGCATGTAATTCTTATTGAATTGGGTAGACACCCTGAAGTACTAGCAAAAGTACACGAAGAAATTGACAATGCATTCAAGGAACATGGTAATATATCGCACGATGTTCTAAATCAAATGGAATACCTCGATATGGCGATGAACGAAGCTCTGCGTTTACATCCGCCTCTTGGATTCCATTCAAGGCAATGTGTAAAGGATACAGTTCTGCCAGTCGGTAACATCAAAATTGAGAAAGGTACCAATATATTTATTCCTGCGTATAGCTTGCATCACGATGAAAAGTACTTCCCAGACCCTGAAGTATTCAAGCCTGAGAGATTTTCTAAAGAAAATAAGCATAGTTTAACTGAAGCCGCATTTATGCCATTTGGAAAGGGAAACAGGATTTGCATTGGTTTAAGATACGCGCATCTGCAAGTAAAGGCTGGAATAGTGCACCTGCTACGTCATTACACAGTAAAGACGCTTTTGCATGGTGATGAGCTGAAGTTTAAGAGAGAAATAGCACAATTGCGAATTAAAAACGTCGATTTGGAATTCATACCTCGGCATTGATTTAAACATAACAGGACTCGAGTACTATGTAGTCACTAATATTTCATGTGAACATATATTATGTACAGTGCTTTATTTAGTGAAAAAAATTCGCTCGCTAATTATATTCAAGATACTGTTGTAGCTCTCTCAAACATTATACTACAAAATAATAAAAAAATATAATACAAACATGTAATAATACTTATATTCTGTTTTATCTTCTTGTGTTCACTAAATTTATCACAGACTTAAAAAATATAAAAATGTCGTCTTTGAAAAGTTCTAGTGAATTGCAATTGATGATTAAAATAAATAAATGCTTTAAAGTAGTTGGATTAATTTTAGATTAATGTTTGTAAAAATTAAAAACTCAAGAGTTGACAAAAAATATAATTGTCTAAAAACGTCGTAAAACAGCTGAGCTGTTGTGACTGCACGACGATTATTTCAAGGCAAACTTAAGTTACTTTAGTTAACTAAGTTACAAGATTCGAACGATATTCTATTTGACTATATAATATAAATAAAATTGTATAATATTAAATATAACAGTATTTAAGGAATTCAAAATTAAATAAGAAATTTCTGTTAAATTGTTAAAATAAGGGTGGCAACTAACCAGGGGAGATCTCATACATTATATTCTTTTTCCTGTTCTCCTTACCTTTTCCATGCATAGGTTGTCTGGAAGAGATCGCTGCCTAGCGATAAGACCGCCTATTGCATACGACTAATCTTTATTGTATGTTTTTGTTATGTTTGTCTGTTTCTAGTGTGCAATAAAGAGTATTCCATTCTATTCTATTATATAAATAATATTTTTTAATAAAGGATTTTTTGATTTTGATTTTTGGTTTTGTTTTCACTAGGTTCCTATTCTATAGACATTGAAAACATTGCAGCCATTCGCTCGGATTCTGAAAAATACAACCTCTTATATCACGTTGCATTGCATCGTAATCGACTTAACAATGCGGCCATAGCTGTATTTATTATATTTTGGTCACATAAATATTGTCATATGAATATAAGGCATACATTTTAATTCTTAGCATTGCCAGAAATACCGATTTGTTGTTAACTAGGACTGTTGCAAAATGCAATAAATTAAACCATAATTAATAAAAAGTTTGTGAAAAATCTCGATTTTTAATCGCTTGATATAAAAACTTTGTCCGATATGTACTATTTTTGTACTACTTACTAGTATTAAAATAGTTATATAAATTTGAGTATGATAAATTACATATAATAATAGATAACGGAATCAAATTTAATGAGCGTAATCCTTCCGAGTTACTGATCACAATAGATTATAACTCACTAATAATTCAAAAAAGCCAAAGCAAAAATTCGTTCTGTACTTTATAAGTGTTCAACATCATCAGGATTATGATGATTAAAACTATCTAGCTGGATTCAAGTCTATGCTTGCAAATAGTTAGGCAGGAGATCACCTTGCCCATCTGGGAGGAGCCCGATGGGGCAGCGCGCTCGGAGGATTCCGGTTGAAGTCGTTTCGAGATCCCGGAGTCCTCCTTTTTAGCGCCGAGAACGGCCACCGGGGGGGTTTTAGTGCGGTAAAAATCCCACATAACCCTGCGTCGCTCCCACGGCGTCGGGTACCATTTGAAGGTTTCCCCCTCGACAACAAAAAAAAAGGGCAGGAGATCACCTAATGCTGCTTGCACGCTAAGAGTTGCGGAACCTGTCGACCTCCTATCTGAGCAGTGGGTGATGTGGTAACCTCCCGCTAGTCATCATGGCGCTACTAATATTTCTGAATCACGATTTCAAGATATTCTCATTATCCTACATATATACACACACACGCTTAACACACTTTCTACACTCATAGTCCCACAGTAGGATTTTCTCCTGTGTACCATGGGTACCATAGATTAACGAATACACAAACACCCACCCGGAACAGGAATCTAAACTCATCGTTCGGATACCTGTCTAGCCGGGAATCAAACCCGGGATCCATTGCGCGTCAGACCGGCAAGGTAACCGCTGCGCCACGCGAAGTTCCTAACAGAGACTGCCGGAGCATGGCCGCTTCTCAGGCAGACTTGCCTGGCAAGATCTCCCTTTGCCAAAATACTATTAGAATTGCCCAAAACATGCTCTTTGTTGTTACAAACACCATTTATCTAAACATCTTAATACCTTAGCATGAATCTACTGACATTAAAGTTAAAACTGTTAAAATAATCCAAAACAAAACATTCACATCCAATTTGCCTAATTTGATCAATGAGCCTGATTTCAAATCAAGAAAGAAGATCCGTTACAAAACATTGCATTGAACAAATTGTGAGTGACTGAGCGCTACGACACACGTACATTTTTTTATCTGATTGAATATGACCTGATGGTAAGTGGTCACTGCCGGCCGGTTTTAGACCATAGTCCACCGCGCTGGCCAAGTGTGAATTGGTTCTTCATATCTCTTTGAAAATTAAAAAGAAATTTCAGGTACGTAGGTTCCCTGCCATATTATTCTTCGCCGTTAAGTTAATTTATTGTCGGCTCATTTTCATTTGAGGTGACCAGGAGTAGCAACGTATCTGTGATTGATTTGAAAGAAAGAAAAGTTTACTACAACTGTTAACAGTACTACATGCTACTACCATACATTACTAATAAATATATACATGTAGAACATACACCTATATTAAATTTACTTACAAACTAGGAGAATATAAAATAATATAAAAAAGGATATGTTATAAATATTGAATATAAATAACAATAATGAACGATCTTCATCGTACATAATTGCTATTACATTGTATAATTAAAATTACCATCACACTTAAAACTTAAAAAAAACTTAAAACGCTTTCTACACTCATAGCCCCACAATAGGATTTTCTCCTGTGTCGTGGGTGCCATGGACACACAAAAAGACGAGTACACAAACACCCAGACCCAGGACAAGAATCTAAACTCATCATTCAGACACTTGTCTGGCCGGAATCGAACCCGGGACCCACTGCGTGTCAGACCGGTACGGTAACCGCTCGCCACGCGGGTCGTCAAACTCATGTATAGTAGTACATAGACACCTCAAAATGCGCACACTCAACATATGTCGCAGAGAACTACGACCAGGTAGATCCCTCGTTCTACGTCGACGTTCCTTACAGAGGTCAATTAGCGGTAGTGATCACTTACCATCAGATGAACTGCATGCTCGTTTGATACTTCTATTGAATAAAAAAATATGTATACCTAACTCATGCCTGATTTTAGGCGGTCAATAAATTACACGAGTCAATAAACAACAATAGTCAATAACAATTATTAATTAATTTATTTATTCGTTTATTTATTTATTTATTCCTTTATAAAAATAAAAGCAACAAAAGGGTAAACTTAATGCCTGATCGCATTCTCTACCAGTCAGCCCTGGGTGGTTGGAAAATACGCGGCAGGTGTTAATTTTCGACAAAACAGTAATCATATATAATATATATATTAATAAAAATTTATAATCAGTTATAAATTATAATATTATTAAATATAGAATAATAAAACATTATAACCAGTTATTAGTTAATAATTATCGATTATCAATTATTATTTTTTATCGTAATATAGTTTTACTATTGATAACAACCTAGATTGTGTAAATTTTTATAACAAATAATATTAAATAACGATTCTTAAAGCCCTTTCTAAATCAAATACAAACAAACATTTGATTAATGATTCTTAAAGCTTTTTCTTAATCAAATACAAACAAACATTTGATTAACGATTCTTAAAGCCCTTTCTTAATCAAATTCAAACAAACATTTGATTAACGATTCTTAAAGCCCTTTCTTAATCAAATACAAACAAACATTTGATTAACGATTCTTAAAGCCCTTTCTTAATCAAATACAAACAAACATTTCATTAACGGTTCTTAAAGCCCTTTCTTAATCAAATACAAACAAACATTTCATTAACGATTCTTAAAGCCCTTTCTTAATCAAATACAAACAAACATTTCATTAACGATTCTCAAAACCCTTTCTTAATCAAATACAAACAAACATTTGATTAACGATTCTTAAAGCCCTTTCTTAATCAAATACAAACAAACATTTGATTAACGATTCTTAAAGCCCTTTCTTAATCAAATACAAACAAACATTTGATTAACGATTCTTAAAGCCCTTTCTTAATCAAATACAAACAAACATTTGATTAACGATTCTTAAAGCCCTTTCTTAATCAAATACAAACAAACATTTGATTAACGATTCTTAAAGCCCTTTCTTAATCAAATACAAAAAATATTGCTTCTTTTTTTAATAAACAAAATGACGTAACAGTTCAAACCCACACACGGTAACAGAGATTTATAACGTAAATATTTATCAAACAGATAAATAGTTATCATATATGACACTCATTTTGAAAACTCGTTGTGAGTCGCTTTACTTGTACGTTGTAATGCTTACTTGATGAGAAATTATTAAAAATAGAAATAAGTAAAAGATAAAGGTCGCAGAATCTATAAAAATTTAAGCTGAACTACAGCTGTCAAGGTGGTCGAACCAGTGTAGTTCGACCGGCGAAGTACCACCGCCACACCTATTTCTAGCGTGAAGCAATTCTTGCGTTTCGATAAAAGGGTGTGGTTGCCAGGACACTTTCACATGAGGCGACCACTATAGTCCTCGGGAGTAGCAACGCTTATGTGATTGACTTCAGATGGGACCCATGTTCTATATGTAGAAGATTACAGATGTCCATGTGCGGCAGTTACCATTTACTATCAGATGGACTGCACGCTCGTTTGCTACTTCAATCAGATAAAAAAACTTCCACACCAAAAAAAGTAAAAAAATATTAAATTACGTAGTTGGTTTAATCTCAACACAGCAATAAAAAAGTAAGTTCCCAAAAACACGAAAATGACCAGTCATCGTGTTTATGCAGATAATAATGATATAATTCCACATTATATACATATTCAATGTCAACTTGTTATTATCTATATTTAAATCATGACGCATTATCATTAAAAATATAAACAAGTGTTTTTCGACACCGAGACCGAAAGGCTACACCAATTTTTTTTAAGAATTATTAATAATGAACCAGGTGGTAGAAGCAGTGTAGTTCGACCGAAGAGGTTTTTTTGCGTGAAGATGGAAGGGCGTGGTTGCCAGCACACTTTTATATGAGGCGACCATCTTAGTCATCGCAAGCAGTAACATATCGATGATAAACTTCAGATGGACCCGTTCTCTATATGAAGTTGCTGACAAGTGTCCATGGGCGGGAGTGACCACTTACCATCAGTTGGACTGCATGTTGGTTTGCTATTTCAATCAGATATAAAAAAAGTTACAAACCAGGCAGAACGTAGACCGAAATAGACCCTGTTTTTCTGAATTGCTTATACGTTTTGAGAACCTTCTTTAAAGTGTTCTTAAAATGAGTAAATCTTGTCCAGTAAGAGAAGATAACGTATCGATCATTATAAGAAAAAATATATATGGAACATTACAAAAGATAGTGCAATCATTGTAGCAATTGTAGATATTGAATTAATGTTTCTATTTATGTATGCACCATGTTAACTCATTGATATTATTGCGATACTAGTAAAAGTGAGTTTATCGTCACTAAAAAGGGTGAAAAAAAATTTTTAAACAAAAAATACAACCGACTTCCATGCAACAAAAAAGTAAAAAATAATCTAAATACATGTTGGTTTAGAACATACACAGTAGGTTCTTAGTAGTAGTTCCGAAGTCGGCGCTCACATAGGATACATGTGGTTTCGTCATAATCCAGCGAAATATGGTGAGCGCCGACTTCTGGACTACTACTAAGAACCTACTGTGTATGTTCTAAACCAACATGTATTTAGATTATTTTTTACTTTTTTGTTGCATGGAAGTCGGTTGTATTTTTTGTTTAAATTTTTTTTGTATCTTGATGATAGGGTTAATGATCTGTTCAAGGCAATACACGCTGTTGCACAAAGCGATCATATTCAATTAAAACGATATTTGTGTATTTCTCTCACTGAAATTGACATCACTTTGTTAAATTGGTCTTCTCATTACACTTGATACTAAGCTGAAATTAATTGGTAGATACTCCAAGCCTTGTTTTGGGAATATCTGGGGAGAGATACCTTTACAGGCGTTCCAGCTTAGTGCTCAGTGGCTTCCTAGATGAACCTCAGGTAGGTAGGACTCTGCTCTTATTGGACATCGGTTACAGATGGCCACGGCCGGCAGTAGCCACTTACCATCAGGTAGACTGCAAGCTTCGGTTACTTCCAAAATATTTTAATCCGTACCTAAAAGTAAACTAGTAATGCTTAGTTGACGAATTTATAATTCCAGTATTATCAAATGACAAAACGCGATAAAAGTTCCTTATCTACTGGTATACATGAGGCAACTTATTAACTTTATTAATTTACCAAAAAAAATAGTTTAATTAACAGGACAAAGACCTTTCAAGGTTTTACGGTACATTTTAATAACAAATTAAATGAAATGTCCTTACTTTGTGTAGCCTTACGAGAGCACTGGCGAAATGTCGATTACAATATTTTTCTTATACTACTATTAACATTAAAGGTTTAATCAAAAGAAGACCAGTAACAAGATATTTTCTTCACACTTAATGCTTTAAATTTCGATCATTTGTGTCAGCAATTTATTAAATTAGCTCTAATATAAATTCAAGAAGATGAATTGAAAATAAGTTTTGTAACATTAAAAACCGAACTAAAAAATAGAAAATAAATTTTAATAAATTTAAATTAAGAATAGTGTTAAAAATATCAATAAATATAAATTAATAATAGTGTGAATAAAAAAAATGTATTTTATTTAAAAAAAAGCGTGGGGTGCATGGTGTCAATAGTTATAAATATTTTATTGACAGATATGAGTAAAGTGATTATCATTTTGATAATATCTTAAAAAGCACCCTACGCTTTTTTTTAAATAAAATACATTTTTTTTATTCACTCTATTATTAATTTATATTTATTAAAATTTTTAACACTATTCTTAATTTAAATTTATTAAAATTTATTTTCTATTTTTTAGTTCGGTTTTCTATAAAAAGCGTGATTGTAGTTTTCTAAAACTATTATTTATTTTTTACTTTTTAGTTTGGTTTATTTATAAAAGCATGATTTTTTTATTTTTTTAAACTATTATTCGTTGATTATCAAAAATATTCATACTATCGTTCATTGTAAGGCCGCAGGCGCGCAAATTACCCGCGGAGAGTTACTGACATACTGACTGACTGTTGTCGCTGCTGACATACAAGTGAAGCTAATAAAAAGCGTGTAAAAATGTTAGTCAATAAAATTAAATTATTATATTGTTACTAATTTCCAATTTGATCAAATTGGAAAATTTGTGTCGATTTTATCAATTGATCTCTCAAATGTATCATTTCTATCAAATTAACGTAATTGAGTCTTAACTCAACTCACACTGAGGAGAGACACGAGCACATCGGTGGTACAAACACGGCCCTGTCAAAAATAAGTTTATTTAGTAAAAGCATAGCGTTGTTGTTGTTTCTAACGTTAAAAGCACGTCATTTTTAAGAGGAAGGGATTAAGGCTAAATTGGTATAGGTTACTGTAATAACAGCTTGCACTTTTAAAATATTAAAGTCTTCAAGTCCCTTTTTCGTATAAGTAATAAACGAGCATGAAGTCCATCTGATCGCCCATAGATATCTATATTTAACGTCAAGAAGATCAGACACCCACTTGATGCTGCCTATAGATACGTTACCATACCTGAAAACTAAGTCAAAACGCCTCGTTTAAGTATCAACGCAGGATATGCGTTTTCGATTTTTAAGGTGGTAAAACCAGTGTAATTCGACCGAGGAAGTACCAACGCCACACCTATTTCTAGCGTGAAGCATTTCTTGCGTTTCGATAGAAGGGTGTGGTTGCCGGCACACTTTCACATGAGGCGACCATCACAGTCCTCGGGAGTAGCAACGCATCTGTGATTGACTTCAGATGGAACTCATGTTCCTGTATGTAGTTGATTACAGACGTCCATGGGAGGCAGTGACCACGTACCATCAGGTGGATTGCATGCTCGTTTGCTACTTCAGGCAGATAAAAAAAATGCAGTGAAAATAAAAAGGCGAAGCACAAAATAGTACACTAACAACGAATGTAACTGGTTTACAAATTACTATTTTCTAATTTAAAATTATTACAGAAATAATAAAAGTGTACAGCAAAAGAAACAATAATAAAGGTAGTATCTGATGAAACAATTTATATCTATTAGTATGAAAATTAAGTTGATAACCGCTGGCACTTCATGACATTGCAAAACGACAACGCATTTATATAGACCACCTACGCGTGATACGAACTAGTCCGTGCTAAGGATTTGACTTGATTTGACGAAAGGAATAACGCTCGAAATGCTCGTGCCAATTTTGTTCATAGTAGTGGCGGTGTTAGTTTTAGTATACTTAAATGGAGTCTTTAACGAGAACTATTGGAAGAAGCGTGGTGTACCGTTTAACTCAAAAAACAAGTATCTGGGGCCCATGTTCGAATTTCTCTACAAAAAACAATCAGGATTTCAGATACTCCATAGTATTTATGAATTGTACCCAGAGGCTCCCGCAATCGGCGTGTCTGCATTTTTTAGACGTGCGTTGTTAGTTAAGGACATCACGAATGTCCAACATGTCCTCGTAAATGATTTTAATTCCTTCAGCCATCGTGGTGTAGAAATAAATGAAGGCGACCTTCTAGCCGACAGTGTAGTGTTCAACAATGGAAAGCGATGGAAGCTGATGAGACAACACATGACCCCGTTATTTACATCGAGCAAACTTAAAAATATGTACTACATTATGGACAAAAGTGCTCGAGACTTCGTCGATTACCTGCAGAATAACCCGAAATACTTGAAGGGCAATGCTTTTGAAACTCTGTCAACATTCTGCAGCGCTGCTATAGGAGCATCTGTATTCGGAGTAGGAACAGAGTCAATATTCGATTCACCATTTCTGAAAATGGCACAGAAAGCTACACAATTCACATTATCGATGAACTTATTTTTCGCAATTGCAACAACAAGTACGTCACTATCAAAATTTTTAGGTATTAAATTGTTCAAGCAACACGAGGATTTCTTCATTGGCGCTATTAAACAAATCATACGTACTCGAGAACGTGAAAATGTCAAGCGTCACGATTTCGCAGATATTTGTGTGAGTTTGCAGAAAAAAGACGTTCTAAGGGATGCCGATACAGGTCTGGAGTTGAAACCAACCGATGAATTTCTTGCCGCACAAGCGTTTTTCTTCTTCGTTGCTGGAGTCGAACCCAGTGCAACTACTATGTTTGTAACTCTTATTGAATTGGGTAGACACCCTGAAGTACTAGCAAAAGTGCACGATGAAATTGACAATGCATTCGAGAAACATGGTAATATAACGCACGATGTACTATGTCAAATGGAATATCTCGATATGGCTATAAACGAAGCTGTGCGCTTACATCCGCCCATCGGATTCATTTCCAGGCAATGTGTAAAGGACACAGTTCTCCCAGTCGGTAACATCAAAATTGAGAAAGATACCACTATGTTTATTAATGCGTACAGCTTGCATCGTGATAAAAAGTACTTCCCAGACCCTGATGAATTCAAGCCTGAAAGGTTTTCCAAAGAAAATAAGTCCAATTTTACTGAAGCAGTATATATGCCATTTGGAAAGGGGAACAGGCTTTGTATAGGCATAAGATACGCGGAGCTGCAAGTGAAGGCTGGACTAGTGCAGCTGTTACGTAATTACACAGTAAAAACAGTTCTCGATGGTGATGAGGTGAAGTACAAGAAAGTGATGGCGGCATTGCGAATCACTAACGCTGATTTAGAATTCAGACCCCGGCGTTAATAAAAACGTTACAAGACATTTACTTAAATGAACGTATGTGCAGTGCTTTAAATATTCTAAGTAATCATACCCAGGGTACTGTTGAAGCTCTCCTGGACAATAAACCACAAAAAAATATAAGAATTGTGTATCAGAAAGTTAAATTAATTTAAGATATTTGAAATTTATAAATGTTGTCCAAATATAAAGGACTATTAGACTGAAATCAATAAATTCCAATTATTTATCATAAAACTAGATTATTCTTCCAATTTTCTCCTATTAATTTTATTATACTGCGTAACATAATTCATAGTAAAAGGTCTATTAAAATTATGATATTTGGTAGATATATAATATTTTTAATAATTACCTTTTTGGTTTACGTATGTTGCTCTTAAAATTTATATTAAGCAAACATGTAATAATACTTATATAACATATATTATAAAACTCTGAAAAGTCTTTGTATACAATTGACGCTTAAAAATTAAATAAATCCGCTTAAACTTCATATTATTGTAGAATTTTTGTAACTCAAGGAAGGGTACAAAAAATTGAATTGTTTGACAACGATACATCAGCTGAACAAATTTCAGTTTTTGTCAATTAAGATTAAGATGTGACGCGCGGCTATTTTTATTTCACAAGGTCGCGAACGAGTGATGTGCTCAATTGGCATTGTATGTGGTTGATTTTATTGAGGGTCCTATTTTATGGAAGCTAAAATACTGCAGTAATTTGTTAGTAGTGTAGAAATATGATTTATTATAGCACGCCATAGTGTATTGTAAACGCCTAAAGATGCCTACATTTTTATTTATTCTATTTCTTTCTTTTTCCTGTTCTCCTTACCTTTTCCATGTATAGGTTGTCTGGAAGAAATCGCTGCCTAGCGATAAGACCGCCTATTGTATACGACTAATCTGTATTGTATGTTATTGTTATGTTTGTCTGTTTCTAGTGTGCAATAAAGAGTATTCTATTCTATTCTATTCTATTTTAGTCGCATGAACATAGTCACTTTAACTAGCGTTGTCAGGTGTTCTGCCTTGCAATTGTCAGGGTTTGGAAACACGTACCTATCCTCAGCTGATCGGGATGCTAAATGTATCGATAAATAAATATATTTATTTAAAATCTGTAAATTAGACATAAGGTTACAATTAAATTTATAAATAAGGTATTTAAAATATGATTTTATTGCAAGATTTTGTAATACTAGTCCGACATGTGTAAAAATGCAACAAATTAAATTATATTAAAAAATAAACTTTTTGTTTGTTTTGTTTTTCACAAAGTGCAACCTTTAATTCTCAATTGCTTAAACTTACCTTTTTAAAACAGATCGAGCTTGGCAGCACTAGCTAAAGAGAATTTTTTACCTTTACTCGACTACTTGCTTTATTGAGCATAGAATTACAATAATTACGTTAAATTTGATTATGACATCATATATGAAATGTAATCCTATAATAATATATTTATAATAACCTGTAATAGCAATCGTATTGTTGTGTAGCAATAGTACATTATTATTATTACTTTTGACATTATTGCACTATTTTTTTATTTGTAAATCAATTTTTTATTTAATCCTCAGTTATAATATTATGAAATTGCAATATTGTGCGCCCATAGGGCATAAACAGAGAAATATTGTAAAATTACAACACCTAACCTGTACCTGTTTAAATGCAATAAAGAATTACTGAATTACTGACAATAGATAATAAATAACATATATAGAATACACATAATAAATAGAAAACAAAACATGCACACAAACCATACATACATATAGGTTTGAGCGAAAACGTAAGCTATGATTGTTTTGAGAAGCGTAATAGTAAACTCAAACCTCAGTACGTCAAGTACTGGTCGTAATACAAAAAAATGCAAAAAAATATTCAGTTCTTACAAGATATCATACTCATTTTCTAACAAATCAACTGCTTTCAAGATCATTAGAATGAGCTAGAAGAAATACAAACTACGTCAGTGGCCAAATTATTAGGGACAGTACACAGATTTTAGTGTTTTCTACTTTCTCGTCAACCCATTACTGTCCTACCGCTGGGCACGTATCGTCTCTCAGAATAAGAGAGTTATAGGCCATAGTCCATCGCGCTGGCCAAGTGCGAATTGGTGGACTTCAAACACCGTGAACTTTTTTTAAAGAACTCTCGGGTGTGTAGGTTTCCTCACGATGGTTTCCTTCACCTTTTTTAATACATGAACATGGTATAGAAAAATTAAAACAGCAAGTTTCACATGTCGACCTATTTACTTTTTTTAAGTTAATATATAAATCAATTAGATTTTGTTAAAAGTAAGACTTAATATTTTCTAATGTCACTTGTCGACAGAATATACATTGTAGGTATAGATAGGTACTATAAAGGTGTATTCAAATTTCAGATCAATATCAATAAAAAGAGGATTGAAAATTAAGAACTAAATTAGAATCAAAGAAAATAATAAAAAAAGAGGGCAAACTAAATTTTAAAAGAAAATATGTCAAGATAACATTGCCAACAGGCAACAATAGTGATTTATAACGTACATATTTAGCAAACAGATTAATTTTTATCACATAAATAACATAATAAAGAAAATTTATCGTGACTCGCACTTATTTGTACGTTGTAATGCTAACTTGAGGAATTAAAAACATGACTATCAGTGAATGATAAAATTAAAATGCGATAAAAATTATCTTTATCCGACGCGCCAGAGGAGTGTAATGTTTTCGAGTGCAAAACGTATTTTTGTTTTTTTTTGTCTGACTTAAGTAGCAAACGAGCTCGCAGTCCACCTGATGGTAAGTGGTCACTGCCGCCCATGGACATCTGTAATCAACTACGTACAGAACATGGGTTCTATCTGCGCATCTGTGATTGACTCACAGATGCGCTGCTACTCCCGAGGACTATGATGGTCGCCTCATGTGAAAGTATGCCGGCGACCACACCCTTTTATCAAAACGCAAGAAATGCTTCACGATAGAAATAGGTGTGGCAGTGGTACTTCCCCGGTCGAACTACACTGGTTCTACCACCTTGAAATGTATGCAATGATGTATGGTATATGTATGCAAGATGCGACTAAAAGGGGCTTCAGGTTGCGAGCAGCTAGAGTGAGACCTCTAACCGTCCAGTCAAACGACCCTGGAAAGCACGGCGGCATATGTGGTCGCATGCCACGCAGTAGAGAGAGTAGAGTGCAGTAAGCGTATTCGCTCACCGAAGAAGAGCCCAAAAGTGGCGCCGAATCGAAGGACTCCTGTTGTGTACCATTGGAGATCCTGAAGTTCTCCTCGGCCTTATTACTACCTCTTACTGGTGGCTATGATCAGCGGCTTCAGTAAAAATCCCACACCACGACGACCTATTAAAGGTTTCCCCTAAATCAAAAAGAAGCTTTATAATTAAACATATGTATATAATTATGTTTGAAAAACACTTTTAAAACTCAATATTATATATGATTTTTGACCTCTTTTTAAATAATTTCAGAAACCAGAACTTCAGAACCAGGTTTCTGAAATAATTTTAACTTTTGATAAAATAATTTCAGAAACCAGAATTTATATTGATGAGATAGAAGTTAAGTGTATCAACATAGTATAAAAATCTCTTTTCGCTGTCTGTCCCTATGTACGCTTAGATCTTTAAAACTACGCTACGGATTTTAATGCAGTTTTTTAATAGATAGAGTAATTCAAAATGAAGGTTTTTATGTATAACACATGTCAAATATAATAAACACTGATAATTTTAGAATTTTGACTGTTAGGCGGAACGAAGTTCGCTGGGCCAACTAATAGATAATAAATTACTATATATCACATATACCGTTTAATTTATGTAAACAAACTAAGTATTATATAAGAAAAATAACTTCATAACCGCTGACAAAACATGACTTTACAAAACGAGAACACTATTTAAATAAAACACCCATACGAGAAAAAATACTCCGTGCTAAGAATTTGACTGGATTTGACGACAATAATAACGCTCAAAATGTGCGGATTTTGTTGATAGTAGGAATAGGCGGTGATATCTTTTGTATACTTGCATGGAAGTTACAACGAGAACTATTAAAAGAAACGTTCAACACAAAAAAACAAGTATCTTGGACCCATATTTGAATCTCTGTATTAAAAAAAAAATGTGTGCGTGTACTAGCGTACACTCGTAAGAAGTGAAACTTTTTTATGACGTTATTTTTCAAAAAATAATTTACTATATGCAACTTTACAGAAGTTGGTTAAATAAAGTTAAATTAGATAAAGTTTAATAAAAGGCTTTTATTAAACTTTATCTAATAATGTAATCTATAATAATCTATCTAATATCACGCGTGGTAGGGATAAGAAAAAGATGGCGCGTAACAGAAAAAGATGGCGCGTAACGAAAAAATGTTACACTAAATTTTTTTCCAACCCCGATAAAGAAGTTTCACTTCAAAAACAGAATTTCAGAAACTCCAAAGTATTTGTATGTTATACCCGGAGGGCCCCGCAATTGGCGTGACTTCTATTTTTAGACATGGATTTAAGTCAAGGGCATGACACATCTCGTAAATGATTTTATCATCCATCACAGTGTTGAAATAAATGAGTGGTATTTTCTAGCTGACAGTGTAGGTACTAACAGTGGAAACCGATGGAAGCTGATGAGACAACACTTGACCCCGTTATTTACACCAAGGAAGCTAGAAAAATATGTACTATAGTGCGGACAAGCCCAAGACATTTAAGTAAAACCAGAAAAACTTGAACCCAACTACCAAAGTCCATGGGCAGCAGTGACCTCTAATCATCAGGTGAACTGCAAGCTAATTTGCTTTTCCATTTTATAAGAAATAGACTACTTCCTCTATTCTCGAAATCTTTAGCATGCTATCTATTTCTAGAGTGAAGCATTTCTTGCGTTTCGATGAAATGGTGTGGTTGCCGGCAGGCTTTTATATGAGGTGACTATCTTAGTCCTCCCTGTGTATTTCTAGATTACTAGGTAAATATTACCTTGTCCCTGTAGTTCCCGGATCAGAATAGGGCTACGGTATCCCGTAGAGTAGAGCGGTAAGAGTGGGAGCTTGAACCGTCTAGCCAAAAGACCCCGGGTAGGACGACGGCATGTGTGGCCGCACGCCTTCGTAAACACCAGGAGGCGCAGTGAGTACAAATACACACTGGGAAGACCCCGAATGTGGAATCCCACTCAGAGCATTCCGGTTTTGTTCCGCTGGAGATCCCGGAGTCCTCCACGCAACGCTAAGGATGGCCACCGGGGGGGTTTTAGTAAGGTAACAATCCCACATAAACCGGCATTGCTTCCACGGCGTTGGGTACCTTTTGAAGGTTTCCCCCCTCGAAAACAAAAAAAAGTAACTATTACCTTTTAGCCGCCTTTTAAAACAGGCAGAAAATAGCGTAACATAATACTAGACCCGGAACTAGACGAGGAATCTCCTAAACAGTTCTAATTTAATAAACATTAATGACTCAGCCGTTTCTTTACAGATCTGAGATGACATCACATGACCTATCTCAAAGTTAAAAAAACAAAAATGTTCACAAAAACACGAAAATGACAAGTCATCGTGATCATTATAATGTATGTAGGTACATACATTCTATACATTTGTAAGGTAGCAACAGGTATTCGAAAAAGATATAACCATACGATCTTTAGTCTTCCGGTATAACAACGCGTCTGTTGCTAACCTTAGGTAAGGTACTAATCTTATCTGGAATTGATTAATGTCCGTATACGCAGTGTCCTCCTATCAGATAGACTCCCTTTGATTATTTTATCTATACTAATATATAAAAATGGATAGTGTGTGTCTGTTTTATTACTCAATGACGAAAGAACCACAGATCTAATTTACATAAAATTTTAAATGGTTGCAGCTTATTTAACTGTTCAGCTTAAAGGCTACTTTAATTTTGGATTTTTGCACTATTTAAATAAGGCTATTTCAATGACATCTTGGGGTAACTATAAATTATTTATTGACTGCTGCATGTGCTGTATTCTGATTAAAAGGGTATGGTATATAGAGTTGCCAACCATACTATAATATTGTACTGTATTTTGGTTCTTTCTACCTATATACAGTTGAAACAATATATAGAACACGAATTACTTACATTGGATCAATGTTTATGTTATTTTGAATAAATAAATGTATTAAAAAAGTGAATTCTTGAAAATACGTCTTTTATTCGATTGTCGTTTTATTCTAGACGAATATTATTATAAAATAAAAGTGAAAATGTACTAATAAATATAATTTTGAAAATACTATATTTTAAGGCCTTTTTTATATTTTTAAATCTTTTTTTAAATGTATTGCGGCTAAATTATTTATATATATATTATATTACTTGATTATTACTAATTCGAATATTATATATACAATAAGAATTAATTACATGACGATAGTATTATAATACTAGTACTAGTAATTTCTATTAACAGCTAATGTTACTGATTTCTGAATCCATTTTTTAAGTTCAAAATATTCCAAACATACTAAACTTATACAGTGAAAGAGACAAATAAAATGTAATGATAAAAAAATTACTATCATAAACAATATTTATGTAATCAAAGTATGTATGAAAAATAAATCGATAACTGCTGACATTACATGACTTAACAAAACGATAGTGCTATTTATAGAAACGCGTAGGTGACGCTTGTAACGAACTAGTCCGTGCTCAGAATTCGACTTGATTTGACGATAATAATAACGCTCAAAATGATTGTGCCGATTTTGTTGATATTAGTGGCGGTGATATCTTATGTTTACTTGAATGGAAGTTTTAATGAGAACTATTGGAAGAAACGTGGTGTACCATACAACTCAAAAAACAAGTATTTTGGTCCCTTATTCGAATTTCTCTACGCAAAACAACCAGGATTCAAGATACTCCATACTATTTATAAATTATATCCTGAGGCTCCCGCGATCGGTGTGGCTTCATTTTCTAGACATGGATTGTTAGTCAAGGACCTCACAAACATCCAACATGTTCTCGTAAATGATTTTCAATCCTTCCACCATCGCGGCGTTGAAATAAATGAAGGCGACCTCCTAGCCGACAACATAGTATTCAACAATGGAAACCGATGGAAGCTGATGAGACAACACATGACCCCGTTGTTTACATCGAGCAAACTTAAAAATATGTACTATATTTTGGACAAAAGTGCTCAAGACTTCGTCGATTACCTGAAGAAAAACCCGAAATACTTGAAGGGCAATGCTTTTGAAACTCTGTCAACATTCTGCAGCGCTGCTATAGGAGCATCTGTATTTGGGGTAGGAACCGAATCAATTTTTGATTCACCATTTCTGAAAATGGCACAGAAAGCTACACGTAATACGTTTGTGATGAACTTATTTTTTGCAATCTCAACCACAAGTACGAAATTATCAAAATTTTTCGGAATCAAATTATTCAAGCAACACGAAGGTTTCTTCATTGGCGCTATTAAGCAAATCATACGTGCTCGAGAACGTGAAAATGTTAAGCGACACGATTTCGCAGATATTTGTGTGAGTTTGCAGAAAAATGACGTACTAAGGGATCCTGACACAGGTCTAGAGTTGAAACCAACTGATGAGTTTCTTGCCGCACAAGCATTTTTCTTCTTCACAGCCGGAGTCGAACCCAGTGCAACTACTATGTTTGTAACCCTTATTGAATTAGGTAGGCACCCGGATATACTAGCAAAAGTACACGATGAAATTGACAATGCATTCAAGAAGCACGATAATATATCGCATGACGTTCTATGTCAAATGGAATACCTCGATATGGCGATAAACGAAGCTATACGCTTACATCCGCCTATCGGATTCCATTCAAGGCAATGTGTAAAGGACACTGTTCTACCAGTCGGAAATATCAAAATTGAGAAAGATACCACTATGTTTATTCCTGCCTATAGCTTGCATCGCGATGAAAAGTACTTCCCAGAGCCTAACGAATTCAAGCCAGAAAGATTTTCTAAAGAAAATAAGCCCAATTTTACTGAAGCAGCATATATGCCGTTTGGAAAGGGGAACAGGATTTGCATTGGCTTAAGATACGCGCACCTACAAGTGAAGGCTGGACTTGTGCACCTGTTACGTAATTACACAATAAAGACGCTTATTGATGGTGATGATGTGGAGTACAAAAATGAGATAATACAATTGCGAATTAAAAACGCTAATTTGGAATTTGTACCCCGACTGCGATGAGAACATTACCAGACTCATTTAAAAATGATTTACAATGTTACATAAGAATGTATACAACTATATACAGTGCTTTTCATGTACTGAAATTGAAGTCGCTCACTAATCGTGGCACACTGACCTAAGTGTTGGAGCTCTCCCAGCGACTAAACGCAATGTAAAAAATAGGGTAGCAAAAAAAATAATTTTAACATTGTAAAGTATTTAATTTTTGTGGCACAAAACGAAATATAGAGTGAAATCTATAATTTCCAAATAAGTTCACTTTTTGAGGCAATCATCTTAGTCCTCGAGAATAGCAACGCATCTAAGTTTGATTTCGGGTAGAACCTGGTAGAATTCAATGTGAAGTTACTTACAGATGTCCATGGCCAGCCGTTTTCACTTACCGTCAGATAAATTGCTATGTTTTATTGTGTTAAAAGGTAACATGAAATGAAAAGGATAACTCTGCTTAATGGCATCTCATAACGTTACTTATCGCATTTATTTTTCCAATGTTACGTGTAACTCGTAGTATTAAATTTATTTAAATTATCATAGTAGTTGTACATTATAATATGTAATATAATATAACAATTTAAACCTTATTAAAATGTGTCTCATAAAAATATTTATTTCAGGCAAACATGTAATAATACTTATATATCTCTTAAGTTAACTACATTTATAATGTTAAGACATAAAAAATGTGTGTGTACGAATGTAGCCCTTTAAAAGTCAATCTAATTGACAATTAAAAATAAATAAATATTCAAAAACAGTTGATTTCAATTTCCCTTCATCCTAATCAGTAGAATTTAAACTTTATGGTTTACACAAACAATATTATCTGATAGCGGACGTAAGTCAGCTAAACTGTGGTAACAGTACGACGACAAGTGACATGATACAAACGGCATTGTGTACGGTCAGTTTTATAGAGAATACCATTTTTTTTATCTGACTAAAGTAGCAAACGAGCATATAGTGCACCTGAAGGTAAGTGGTCACTGCCGCCCATGGACATCTGTAGTAAACTTCATACAGAACATGGGTTTCATCTGAAGTCAATCACGGATGCGTTACTACTCCCGAGCCATGATGGTCGCCTCATGTCAAAGTGTGCCGGCAACCACACCCTTCTATCGAACCGCAAGAAATGCTTCACGCTAGAAAAAGGTATAGCGGTGGTACTTCCCCGGTTGAACTACACTGGTCTGGTAAACCACCTAGTACCATTGTAGCATTTTACATTGTACCATTTTGTAGCAAAAAGAGTAAAAATATTTCATTAGTTTGTTTCGAAAAGACACGATTTATTAATTTCACATTCCATCGCAATTGTTTCAACAATGCAGCAATAGCTTTATTTTGTTGTGGTGTAGTGACTGGAACCTTGGAGCTATTTTTAGCCTTTACGTTATCTATACCATTGTTATCTTTACTTTAAAAATAAAGTCGTTACCATAATTCGCTAGATTTACTTTATTTAAATACTGATTAGTTTGACCCTCTGTCCCGCCTTAAAACCGATCTGACTTGGCATCTATTTTTACTCGTACCACTCACTAGATTAATAATAATTATATTTTTTCGATTGTCATAATAGATGATAGGTAACATATAAATAGATACACAACAATAGATAAGAGAATCATATCAAAATGATTGTAACCCTTGTGATTCACTTGGCACAATACCTTCACCACGCTAAGAGCTCATCTTACTTACAAAAATACAACAAACTTCAACGCTACAGGATAGTAACAAATAATTAACATACATGTTGGTTAAGTACCTACATAGTCCCAAAGTCGACGCTCAATCTTGTGTATTTTGCTGGATCATGACAATAGAACAGTGTTCAACATTATCAGCGATTTGAGAACTATATACTAAGCCAATACTAAGTAAACATTTATATTAATTATTTGTTACTTTCTTGCATATATGAATTAAAACATGTTCTTTGTAATACAAGCTACTGGCATCAAAATTATTATATTAATACGTGAAGCAAAAATTTGTGACGGATTTTTAAGTAATATGCCGCGGAAGGATTAGTATGAAATTTTGCACGGTTATAGTGGACGTAGAGAAGGAGTGCAGAATGTTAATATTTTTTTCAAATAATGCATTTTTCATACATAAAATCAACTAAAAACACATTACACACACTGCCTTGCATTTGTCACAAACACATATGTACTTAGTAAATGAAATAGAACATTCAATGTCTTACTATGAAAAGACACAACGTCAAGAATGTCAGATGACATTTGATTTTTAATTTAAATTACGGTCGAATTTCGGCCGATGCTACGGGTGACTAGTTTGAGTAAATCAATGTGCGCCTGGTATCTCAAACTAAAAAAGATCAGTTGGGAAGTATTGCATTTAACAACTCATAGCGATTTAGCGCTATGATACTCGTTGTTCTTGTAATATTTTATGTGATATTATTATTATATTAATATAATACTTTATGACACACGAATATCGTCGACGCATTATTGTACTACAGCTGGGCACGAGTCTCCTCTCAGAGTGAGAGGGTAGCCCATAGTTCAACTGTTTTTTTTTTTGTTCTCGAAGGGGAAACCTTCAAAAGGTTTTTACCGCACTAAAACCCCCTCGGTGGCCGTCCTCGGCGCTATAAAGAGGACTCCTGGATCTCGAAATGACCGCAACCGGAATCCTCTGAGCGCGTTGCCCCATCGGGCTCCTCCCAAAGGGCCGGCTGGGCCCACCGTCTAGTCTTTACGACGGTATGCGACCATACATACCGCCGCCCTTCCCAGGATCGCCTGACCGAACGGTTCGAGCTCCCACTCTAGCCGCCTGCATCCCTGGAAGCCCCTTTTTAACCGACTTCCCAAAGGAAAAAGGTTATCTATTCGTCACGTATATTTTTTTTTTTTTTTTTTTTATGTATGTTCGGGCGAAATGGCTAGAAATCGTCGACCTACCGACACGATTCATACGACATTGTATGCGGCTAGTTTCACAGGCAGTCCCATATTGAGGAAAATGAAAACCTTCCGGCGGTTTTCCCGGAAAATTGGAAAATGTCGGTTTCTTAAAATCTTGAATAACTTAAGTGTTTCTAAACCGATTTCCATTTTCTTTCTTTCATTTGATAGGAAATTTTGTCACGCAACTTTTTCTCTTGGACATGGGTATGCTGTGATGCTTAACTCTTTGAGTTATTGGGTGGAAACCACCACCACTCCTCAAGTTTTTTAGATAATTTGAGATAACTCGGCTTCTGCCGAATCGATTCTTATGAAACTTGGAATATGTATTATATATCTATGCTTATATAGGTTGACGAAAAATTTGACCTTCAACTCTTCGATCCTGATGATGCAGGGTTACAGCTATCCTAAACTATAACATTAGCTATTTGGTGCTTACATATATGTAACAAGACTACTAAGCAAAGACATGTGATGAAAAATTTGACCTTCAACTCCTCAATCCTGATGATGCAGGGGTGCCTCAAGCCTAAACCATAGGGGTTGACCATTTGGTGCTTATGAATGTGTAATAACAATACTAAGCATAGACATATGACAAAAAAATTGACCTTCAACTCCTCAACCCTGATGATGCAGGGTGCTGTAAGCCCAAGCCGTAGGTGATGGCCATTTGGTGCTTACAGATATATAATAAGATAGCAAGGCAAAGATGTACGATAACAAATTTGACCTTCAACTCCTCAACCCTGATGATGCAGGGGTACTGCAGGCTTAAACCATAAACGTTAGACATTTGTTGCTCACGGATTTGTAATAACATTGCTAAGCAAAGGTATACGACGAAAAATTGGACCTTCAACTTCTCAATTCTGATGATGCAGGGGTATTGAATGCCTAAGCCATAAAACTTAGCTATTTCATCCTTACGCATTCAAAATGATATTTAAAAAATGTAAGGTAGAACATTAGAAAAATGGTTGTATACGGTGGAAAATTGGACCTTCAACTCCTCAATCCTTATGATGCTGGGGTGCTTCAAGCTTAAACTATAGGCATTAGCTACATGATCGCTACGTATATCTGATAAGATTACTAAGCAAAGATAAAAGATGAAAAATTTGACCTTCAACTCCTCAACTCTGATGATGCAGGGTACTGCAAGCCCAAGCCATAGAAGTTGGCCATCTGTTACTGACGTGTATGTAATGAGATTACTACGAAAAGATATGGCATGAAAAATTTGACCTTCAACTCCTCAACCCTGATAATGCTGGGGTCCTTCAAGCCTAAACCATAGGCGTTGGCCATATGGTGCTTACGTATATGTAATGAGACTACTAGGCAAAGATATAGCACAGTTATAAGGTTTATATTACTTTTTCTACTTTAAATATTGATAATTATAGGTCTATTCTTTAAATAAATGTTTACTCAGAAAAAGTTGTTTTATTCGGTTAGGTTAGGTTCGAACAGATTTTTGTAATTCAGAATCTAAGGGAGGGGGCGCGGTAGCGCCCCCGACCGGTTGTGTCAAAGAAGTCTATTTTTAGATGATGACGTCAGCACATAATTTTATTCATCCGAAAATCGGACGAATAATTAATTTTATTCGTCCGGTTAGCGGACGACTAGCAACAGCCATAACTGATTTTATCGTGACTGAAAAGCGTGAAAAAAAAATTTTTAAACAAACAATACAACCGACTTCCATGCCACATAAAAGTAAAAAATAATTTAAATACATGTTGGTTTAGAGCAAACACAGTACTTAGTACATAGTTCCGAAGTCGGCGCTCACCATATTTTGCTGGATCATGACGAAACTACATGTATCTTATATGAGCGCCGACTTCGGGGCTATGTACTAAGTACTGTGTTTGCTGTAAACCAACATGTATTTAAATTATTTTTTACTTTTATGTGGCATGGAAGTCGGTTGTATTTTTTGTTTAAAAATTTTTTTAGTCGCCTCTTACGACATTCATGGAATACCATAGCCTTATTCTCATCCCCGAAGTACAGTAGTGAGGCGTTTCAGCTCATTAGATGTACCTTTTTACGAGATAGAGTTGAAGTTCCTGTATCAGATTTTTGTTTAATGCGTGCAATTGCGCATTCTCGAACCCTATAAAAACGTGGCGGTGAGAGCACTGCGTGCCTAGGCTTTTATCAAGAGAGTTAGAGAAAACGTGGTCTACGTGGTTCCATTAGATCGATACGATTTGGATCCTTGAAACTCCTGCTGATAGAATTATAAGCCTTATTTTAACCCGTTCAGGGTGCAGTTTCTAAAAAATCTTTTCTAGTTCTTCACATTTGTGATCGACTTCAGATGGAAGCCATGTTCTGTATGTAGTTGATTACAGATGTCCATAGGCGGCAGTGACCGCTTACCATCAGGTGAACTGCATGCTCGTTTGCTACTTCAATCAAATAAAAAAAGACACTTCGGTATATGTGGTCTCTTATCGTCGTAAAAATCAGCTGAAGCGTCGGGCCCAGCCGCTCACCTGGGTGGAGCTCAATGAGGCAACGAGCTCAGATGACTCCGGTTGCGATCCCTGGAGATCCCGGAGTCCCCTTTGCAAGAATCTTTGTAAGAATCTTACATAACCAGACATCACTCTCATGGCATCGGGTACCTTTCGAAAGTTTCCCCAAAAAATAAAAAAGGTACAAAGTATACTGCGATTGAATTATTTGTTACAGTATTAAAAGAAATTTAAACAATGAAGCACACAGATAAATAGCATACAGACATACGCCACTAATTGTAATCTGACTTGTAAGTAACGAAGTAAAGGGTTTTGAAGCATGCAAAGTTTGACGACCCGCGTGGCGCAGCGGTTACCATACTGATCTGACACGCAGTAGCTCCCGGGTTCGATTTCCGGCCAGACAGGTATCTGAATGATGAGTTTAGATTCTTGTTCTGGGTTTGGGTGTTTGTGTATTCTCTTTGTGTGTGTCCATGGCACCTACGATAAAGATACAGAAAATCCTACGGTGGGGCTACGAGTGTAGAAAGCGTTTTAAGCGTTTTTTAACTTTTACCTGACATTTGGTGTTATTTCCAAAACTAATCTCATCTACTAATTGAACATATTATTTATTTTTAACCTGATTGAAGTTGGAAACGATCCGTCTGATGGTAAGCGGTCACTGCCGCCTTTTAATATCTGCAAGCAAGCTTATATAGAACTTAAGTTCTATCTGAAATCAATCATAGATGAAAGTTCATATCATAGATGAAATACTACTCTCGAGGGCTTTGATGGTTGCCTCGTGTAAAAGTGTGCGGGCAACCACACCCTTCTATCGAAAAGCAAGAACTGCTTCACACTAAAATAAGTGTGGGATTGGTACCTCCCCGGTCGAACTACTGTGGTTCTACCACCTGGTAATTACTTTTTCTTTCTAACTTTAAACGTGATGAACTTTCATGGATTTTTTGGACCTTTGGACCTTTATTTTAATTACTCATAGCCATTCTTATGCACATAAAATTGTTACTTCTAACAATAGAACCTAACAGAAAAACTTAAGCTTAAACAAAAAATTAAGCGTTAAAATTAGTAGACCAGGGGACATACAATTTAACTTTCCAAATACTGAACCCCTATTAAAATCCTTTAGGGGTGAACTTTCCAAAATACGGCGAAATAAGTGATATATTATTTCGAACCTAGAAACCAATTTCAAAATGTTATTTGGTTTGCAATAAAATTGATGGACTTCCGAATAAACTGCCAAACCTTATTTCACCTCTTAGAGATTCATTTTCCTAAAACATATATATATTTTTTTGATTTCAAAATATGAGGATATGCAATCAAACTTTTAACCCCTGCTAAACTCTCTTAATGGTGGATATTCCCAAAGCGGTTAAATAGAGTTTTAATATAAATACTGAGATTCATTAAATTATCATCAAACTTGTATGTTTCATATAAACTTACCTCCTCATTTTTATCCCCTTAAGGGGCAAACTTCCAAAAAATCTTTCTTAGTGCTCATCTTATAGTATAAAACTAAAAATGGTGCAAAATTTCAATTTTGTGATCACCGTAGCTTGGGCTGTGCGTTGTTATGTCAGGCATTAAGTCAATTTTCCTTTTTATATATACAGCCAATTAACGAGTCACAATGAATTTTCAAAAAAAAAAATTGTTTATCATAATCATAAATATAAATAATTTTGGTAAAAACCCGGCTGCTTAAAAACAATCAATCCAAAGTAACAAAAATAAATCGTATTTACAGGCTGGGTTTTTACAGAACTGATTAACATTTATCATGTACTTTTTATGAAGGTCCAGGTTGTTCTATAGTTCCGGGGCCAGAATAGGGCTACGGTACTGTCGTAAGAGGCGATTAAAAGGGGCTTCCAGGGTTGCGGGCAGGAAGAGTGGGAACTCGAACCGTCCGACCAAGCGACCCCGGGATGGACGGTGTCATGTCTGGTTGTATGTCGCCGTAAATAAAGTAAATAAGAAGGTGCGGTGAGCGTATTGGCTCACCAGGGAAGAGCCTGAAATAGGTGGCGCGCTCGGAGGACTCCGGTTGTGTTCCATTGGAAATCCCGGAGTCCCCCACGCAGCGCTCAGGCAATCCCACATAACCCACGTCGCTTCTACGGCATCGTACATAAACTCGTAAACAAAAAAAGGAGAGTATGAGTATCGTCGAATAAGCCGAAACCCGTGTCGTCGTCGCCGTTTTGTTTCCTCTTTCTCTGGCTCCTTTTCTTCCTTCTTGGTCTCGGTGGACAAGGTTTGTGCGGACGCGGCGGTGGCTACGCGAACTTAGTTGGATCCTGAGAACATAATCGTATCTGTACTGCTACTCACGTAGCACATTAATCTACTACTTATCAAACATATTTTTCCTTGTTCACTCTGTTCTATTGCATTTTCCTGATCTCTTTATTTCTTCCCAATCATCTCTGACGATACCACCTAACCAGTTAAGCCCTTATTCTTCACATAGCGTCCATGATGTACCTCGTAAATACCTCAGAAAACAGTGACATTCGCGGGTTTTTAAAGCTATGGGTGAGCATTCAGTAAAAGAATCTCTAAAGATGTCATTACGTGATTAACTATGTATTTAATGATTATTTCTTTTAAAAAAATCCTCAAGCACAGCAGTGAGACAAAAAAATAAGATTGGAAACCAAAATTATCGCAACAGCTTTTAGCTTTGTAATGTTTGAACTTTATAAAAATAAGGGAGTAACATACGAATTGCTATCCCAATTGGTAAATCTTAAACTTTAAGACGTGACGATCCTTAATTGACCTCTCTTTTTATGGCCACCTATGGTAGGTCACTGATTCTCTGCCATCCTTAATAACTAAGTTAGAACGTCTCGGATATGTCTCCTTTATCACACTCTGTAGACCAGAATGCAGCATAAATAGTGGTACTCGACCTCTAAACTAATGTTATACTTGATTTTATTTTAAATTGAAATTATTTTAGAAACAATAAACGTAAATTGGTGATAGAAAGAAAATACGTCTATTGGTGATAAATGTACTATCAAAATCACTGTTTGAATAAAGAAATAAGTTAAACAGATGAATTGATTAATTAACTGATAAGGCATGACATTGCATAACGACACTACCATTTAAATAACTCACTCAACACTCAACGATTTATTCCGCGCCAAATATTCGACTCGATTTGACGATATTATTAGCGCTCAAAATGATTGTGCCGGTTTTGTTGATAGTAGTGGCGGTGATATCTTTTGTTTACTTAAATGGATTTTACAACAAGAACTATTGGAAGAAACGTGGTGTACCATTCAACTCTAAAAACAAATATCTGGGACCCTTGTTCGAATTTCTCTACTCGAAGCTACCAGGATTTCAGATAGTCCAAAATATTTATAAATTACACCCGGAGGCTCCCGCAATCGGTGTGGCTGCATTTTTAAGACATGGATTGATAGTCAAGGACCTCACAAATGCCCAACATGTTCTCGCAACAGATTTTAATTCCTTTAGTCATCGCGGTATAGAAGTAACTGAAGGCGACATTCTAGCCGACAGTGTAATATTCAACAACGGAAAGCGATGGAAGCTGATGAGACAACACATGACTCCGTTGTTTTCATCGAGCAAACTTAAAAATATGTACTACATTATGGATAAGAGTGCTCAAGACTTCGTTGACTACCTGAAGAAAAATCCGAAATACTTGAAGGGCAACGCTTTCGACACTCTGTCAACATTTTGCAGCGCTGCTATTGGGGGATCTGTATTCGGAGTAGGAACAGAATCAATTTTTGATTCACCGTTTCTAAAAATGGCACAGAAAGCTACACAATTCACATTATCGATGAACTTGTTTATTGCAGTTGCTAACATGAGTCCAAAAGTTTCAAACTTTTTAGGTCTCAGATTGTTCAAGCAACACGAGGATTTCTTCATTGGCGCTATTAAACAAATCATACGTGCTCGAGAACGCGACAATGTTAAGCGTCACGATTTCGCAGATATTTGCGTGAGTTTGCAAAAAAAGGCTGTTCTCAAGGATCCTGACACAGGTCTAGAGTTGAAACCAACCGATGAGTTTCTTGCCGCACAAGCGTTTTTCTTCTTCATAGCTGGAGTCGAACCCAGTGCAACTACTATGTTTGTAACTCTTTTTGAATTGGGTAGACACCCTGAAGAACTAGCGAAAGTACACAGAGAAATTGACGATACATTCGAGAAACATAAAAATATAACGCACGACGTCCTATGTGAAATGGAATACCTCGATACGGCGATAAACGAAGCTCTACGCTTACACCCGCCTCTCGGATTCATTTCAAGGCAATGTGTACAAGATACAGTTCTACCAGTTGGTAATATCAAAGTTGAGAAAGGTACCACTATATTTATACCTACGTACGCTATGCATCGTGATAACAAGTACTTCCCAGACCCTGATGCATTTAAGCCCCAAAGATTTTCTAAAGAGAATAAGCAAAATTTAATTGATGCAGCATATATACCATTTGGAAAGGGGAACAGGCTTTGCATTGGTGCAAGATACGCGGAACTGCAAGTGAAGGCTGGACTAGTGCATCTATTACGCAATTACACAGTAAAGACACTTCTTGATGATGATGAGGTAAAGTATAAGAGAGAGTTAGTGCAATTGCGAATTAAAAACGCAGATTTAGAATTTATACCTCGGCATTAATAAGAACGTAACAAGTCACATTTAACATTTCCTTAGTATGTTTCATATAAACGTATATACTAATATTCTTTGCTTTATATACTAGAAATCAAGTTACTGACAAATCTTGTTCTGGATACCGTTGAAACTACCAAATAATTAAAAAAATAGATAAATATTTTTAATTACATTATATAAAAATAGACATTCAAAATCTGTGTCCCACTAGTAATTATATATAGAAGGAAATCTATAAATGCATGATATATACAAATAATATGTATGTAATAAATAAATTAAACATTCGTTTTATAAGATGTCGTGTTTTTTGTTCGTCCCGATGTACATGTACCTAACCTTAAATCATAGTTTGTTTAACCTTGTGTCTCATTTTAAAAGATATCGAACTAGCTTTGTAATCTATAATTACGTTAATTCGATAACACCAGGACACTGAGGACCGACGAGAAGATACAGGAGCTGGAAGAAGAAATAGACAAGTTAAACTGGAGTGTTTTGGGATTGTCTGAAGTCCGAAGACAGGGGGAGGACACGATAATCCTCAAATCTGGAAACTTGCTCTATCACCGGGAGGGCGATCACCTGTCCCAGGGTGGTGTCGGGTTCCTCGTCCACAAATCCCTCGTGAACAACGTTGTAACAGTCGACAGTGTGTCGTCAAGGGTAGCGTACCTTATACTCAGAATATCTAAACGGTATTCGCTGAAGGTCATACAGGTATATGCGCCGACTTCGACACACCCAGACGATGAGGTTGAGGTTATGTATGAGGACATAAGTAGAGCCATACATACCTCAAAAACCCATTTTACCGTTGTCATGGGGGATTTTAATGCAAGACTAGGCGTGCGAAATGGTGACGAACGGAGGGTGGGGCCCTTTGGAATTGGACAACGGAACCACCGAGGTCACTTGCTTGCCAACTTCTTGGAGAGGGAAGACTTCTTTATGATGAACTCTTTCTTCAAGAAGAAGGCACAGCGAAAGTGGACTTGGATAAGTCCTGATGGTTCCACTAAGAACGAGATAGACTTCATTTTGGCAGACAAACGGCACATATTTAATGATGTCTCTGTGATCAACAGGGTGAAAACCGGAAGTGATCACCGGATGGTAAGAGGCACATTAAATATCAATGTAAAGCTGGAACGGTCACGCCTGATGAAGTCTACGCTCCGACCAACACCTGTCCAAATCCAGGGCTCCGAAGAGTTCCAGCTACAGCTCCGAAACCGTTTCGCGTGTCTCGATTCTTGCGTTTCTGTGGACGAAATTAACACCAAGGTAGTAACAACTGTCCACGACGTGGGGTCTAAGTATTTTAAGACCCACTCCAGTGGTGGCTCTCAGGTTCTCTCAGAGCATACTCTCGGTCTTATGAGGGAGGGATGACACACACAAGACGAATACACAAACACCCAAACCCCGAACTTGAATCCAAACTCATCATTCAGATACCTTGGCCGGTAATCGAACCCGGAACCCACACACCGGTATGGTAACCGCTCCGCCACGCAGCTCGTCATAAATGCAATTGAAATGAAACCAAATATACATTCTTGTATCAAATATTATTCAAATTGGCCAAAACGTGTTCACTGTAATACAAACTACTGACTACAAAAATTAAATAATACAAAACAATAACATTTCACGGTGAATTTGCCTCATGCATAAGTAGAAACGAAGAAACGCCTGTTGCCAGACTGATACAGAAAACCCGTCACACAACATTGCATTGGACAACTTATTTACGTGAACAATGTTACGCTTATCATACTAATATTATAAAGAGGAAACTTTGTGAGTGTGTTTGTTACTTCTTCACGTCTAAACGGCTGGAGCGATTTTCATAAAATTTGATAGGGAGTAGATGACAATCTGGATTAACACAGACTACTTTTTACTGTGATCCCACGGGACAATCGGTACATCGATTTTTGTTAGCGCAGGCGAAGCTGCGGGTATCAGCTAGTAATGTTATATTTGTGATGTTATGTTTTCCGTGTTATGTTATGTTAACCGTGGAGGTACCAACGCCACACCTATTTCTAACGCGAAACAGTTCTTGCGTTTCATTGGAAGGGTACCTATAGTTGCCAGCCCACTTACATTGAAGTGACCATCTTAGTCTTGTAACAACGCACCTGTGATTGACCTCAGATTGAATCTGTGGCGGTTCTATTAAACCGTCACTCAATGATTTATAATATTTGCCTATCGTTGAAATGTTATATATGTTATTTTACTTACGCGCATGTTAATTTTATATGTCGGCGCGACACCGCGTATTTATGAAAAAAACCAGCGTCGCCGATAATAATTATTTTACTTAGTTTAAAGATCGAAAATTATTTGTTTATTGAATTAGCAATATTTAATGATTTTTAGAATTGTAATTTAGTTTACCCTCCATAAATTTGTTATTGTCACACCACCAAACATTGTTTTAAAAAGGTGCGCGAACGCCGGTAGAAAAAGATTTCTTGTTTAACCGCCGAAGCGATCGGACCTCCTGTATTGTGAATAAATCGAAGAAGTTTACTCCTTTGTTTTACTTGAAATCATCAAGAAGGGACAATAATGAAGACTCCTCGACCATCCTGACGTCACGCACTCACTTCGTGTCGCATTCACTTCGTTATATATTATTAGGATGTTAATCATGCTACTTAGATAATATCTCTATACAAATTAATTTATAACTCTGTTATTGTCCATGGCAAGCAAGTGTGTTTTTTATGGCGTGAGGGGAAGCCCTCGTTCGTTACATCCGAGTAAAGGACAACAGCAAGTGTCTCTTCATTTTACGATCCCTTTCGTACACCAATCGTTAGACGTAGTTAATTAAAGCAGCTGCGATTTGTGCACTAAAAATCCTTGTTCTATATGAAGTTATATACCTACTGATGTCCATGGGCGACAGTGACCACTTATCATCAGGTGGACTACTACAATCTTATAAAAAACGCGGCGGATTGTCTTTTTTGATATGAAATTAGGTGTATCTTATCATATCAGAGATCAGTATATGGAATCGAGCAATTAGTATGTAAAATATTTTTAAATTTTTTGTGCCTTAAAAATCCGTTAATTTAAAATGCACAAAAAATTTAAAAATATTATTAAATGTGTTAAATTTTATTAAAAAAAAAATCACGAGTTTTAGTGATGATTTTCCTACTTATATTTGCATTAATATAACGTTACTGATTGAGCTTAACGAGATCTTCAAAGCAAATTATTTTTTGTAAAAGTGTTCTAAGCTTAGCTGTATATCGTCCATGTAGTTCCGGGATCAGAATAGGACTACGGTATCCCATGCCTGTCGTAAGAGGCGACTAAAAGGAGATTCCGAGGTTGTGAGAGGCTAGAGTGGGAGCTCGAAACGTTTGATCAGCAGTCCCGGGAAGGTCGGTATGTGTGGTCGCAAAGACTAGACGGAGCGTTGGGCCCAGCCGCCCATCTGTGAGCAGCCCGATGGGTCAACGCGTTCAGAGAACTCTGGTTGCGTTCCTTTGAAGATCCCGAAGTTCTCTTTGTAGCGCTGAAGGCCACCGAGGGGGTTTTAGTGCGGAAAATCCCACATAACCCTGCGTCGCTCCCACGGCGTCGGGGACTTTTGAAGGTTTCCCTGTCAAGAACAAAAAAATATAAAAAAGCTTAGCTTTATATAACTTAGAACACTTATAATTTAATAGATTATTACCATCACCTGCTTTGGGCACGTCGACCACAGTAATGAGTGTATTTTATATCAATTTAGGGGCTTTGTGAATCTGGCACCCGACTTTGGTAAATCATTTTTTTATATGAAACTTATAGATTATTGTAAAACTTTTTTGTTTGTAGTAGATCCACAATTTTTTTTTGAAACCCCTTCTGACGAAATTCAAGTAAAGTGGTTTTTACTTAGGAAAAATCATATGAGGTAGATAAATAACAACAACAACAAACGAAAACAAGAAACTACGAATACACTTATCGCTACTACAAACGAAATTATACAACTACAAATGCGCTTATCGCTACTAAGAACGAAATCAAGGAACTACAAACGCGCTTATCGCTACTACAAATGAAATTATGAAACTACAAACGCATTTATCGCTGCTACAAACAAAATCAAGGAACTACAAACGCACTTATCGCTGCTACAAACAAAATCAAGGAACTACAAACGCACTTATCGCTGCTACAAACAAAATCAAGGAACTACAAACGCGCTTATCGCTACTACAAACGAAATTATGAAACTACAAACGCACTTATCGCTGCTACAAACAAAATCAAGGAACTACAAACGCACTTATCGCTGCTACAAACAAAATCAAGGAACTACAAACGCGCTTATCGCTACTACAAACGAAATTATGAAACTACAAACGCACTTATCGCTGCTATAAAAGAAATTATGTTAATTACGAAATGAACTACAAACGCACTTATCGTTACTACAAACGAAATTATGAAACTACAAACGCGCTTATCGCTACTACAAACACTCATACATCACAAATATTCGCGTTAATAATATTATAAGATATAAGATAGATAGATAAGTTTAGATAAGTACCTAAATACTCTATAACTAAAAGCAAATGCAATGACCCTGTTTCCTTCCAATACTTATGTATTTCGGGTATTAAGGGGATCAAGTTTAAATGTGGTTTGGTAATCAATATATAATTGGTTTCTCTTTTTTTATTTTGGTATAATATAATTGGTTGGTTTATTTTGGCATTATAATTGGTTAGGTAATCAATCAATAAATAATTGCTTTGAGGTTGATTCATAATACATTGAAACCAATGCAGAATCTATTCCCACAGGCATCGGAAAAGTTCCTCAACATACGTCTTGCAATTGCAAAATGAGATACTAATACTATGTACTGGTATTGGCAAATTCGTTCGTGTTTAGGGTTTGGGAATTCCCGACAATTTCAAAGTCCCGGGACACAAGACAGCCAACAATCCAAGTCCCGGGACTTCGAGAGTTTACAAAACATATCTCTATATTTTTTTGTTTAAGAAGTTTAAGCCTTTTTGCAGAATTGAAATTGAATTAATTACTGGTGAAACGTAACTAACTCATTGTAAAAATCAATTAATAATTTATTAAACCGAGAATTAAATCTTTTTAATTCCAACTTAAATTTCATTCTTAATATCTGCTTTGTTTATTTCTGTTAATCATACCCAAATTCACTTTAGAGCAGTTAAATCTTATAGTCGTTAAAGCGAGCTTAATTAAAAATATCAGTCATTATATAATAATTCTCGTTCTTCCTTTTTTCTAACATTGAAGTAGCAAACGTGCATATAGTCTACCTGATGGTAAATGGTCACTTGAACATCTGTAAGCAAATTACATAGAATATGGGTACTAATACCATCTGAAATCAAGTACAAATGCGTAGCTACTCCCGAGGAATAAGATGGTCGTCTCATACAAAAGTGTGCCGCCAACCAATATCTTATCACTCATAATTACAACATTGTTAATTTTCATACTCACAGATTTTTTTCATAATTAAATAGTCTAAAAGTAAATAATAATGAATATACTTATAAATAACTAGTCAACTAATACATTAATTACATGTGTAATAAGAAATTGGCTCCTTCAGTTTATGTCAAAACTAGTTGACCCGACGAACTTTGTTCCGCCTAAAAGCCAAAAATCTAAAATTATCAGTGTTCCTCTACTATATTATGCACGTATTAAACATAAAAACCTTCCTCTTGAATGACACTAGCTATTAAAAAAACTGTATTAAAGTAGGTAGCGTAATTTTAAAGATCTACGCATACATACAGATGCAGACTTGTTTTATGTTTGATAAAAAATATTGCATAATAATTTCGAGAAGCGTGTCTCCTCTCGAGTCTCGACACAAAAGTCCCTGGAATCAAACCAGCTAAAATTGCAAAACTTCACGGGACGGGACTTCAAAAACGAGACGTCCCGGGACCCAAACCCTAGTCCTGTACTAATGTTGAATCGTCATCAAAAGATGAGTCAACATTAGTATAAAATTATTATTATTTTTAGTCAACATTATACATCGCTTTTCTAGGTATTTATGTACACTCAAACGGCATACGAAGAAGAATATAAAGAACGAGAAAACCAAGACCAACAAAAACAAGAGGATGCAGATTATCAATCTTAGATTAGAAACCTTCCGAATGTACCCGCCGGTCACCGCATCTTCTGGTGTTTACAACAGCATACGACCACACCAGGGTTCACCAAAAAGGACGGACTTTTTTATAAATAATTGCAAGATCTACAATTTTTATTCGACCTATTTTTTGGATAAACTCGCCGTTTCTGAAAAACTTAAAAGACCTTTACCACGGTACAAATATCTACTGTAATCTAACTTCTTAGAAGCGCACGAAACGCAAGTTATACCTACGCGCCTCGATTTCGGTATTCATTCGGTATACAAACAGATGCGAATGTGCAATAGAGACGAGCGGACGGTGTAACGGTTGTTTGAGCAGTGATTTTTTTATTTTACTAATAATATGGCGAAGAAGAATTGTAGACTATATTGTGCTGTTTTTGGTTGTTTGAATTTTACATTAACACATCCAAAGATAACATTTTTTAAATTGCCTGGAAACTACGAAAGGAAAAAAAAAACATAATAATTGTCTTATTTAATGTTTTTTTTTAATGTACTAGAACTACCTTCTTTCTTTGTTTCTTTTTTAATAAATTGGTATTTAGCTTTTCTATCGAATATAATACCTGGATCCATAAATAATTAAAGGATATTATGATAAAGGGAAGTGACATAGGTAAGTATGAGTGTCCTACCTGCCATTGGCGAAGTGTATCTCTTTTCTATCAGAGCAAAAAATAAAGTACATAGTTAAACGCAAGTGATATTTTAGCAAAAAATTGAATATTGATCGATAAATAAATAACTACATAAAATAAATAAATTATTTTAAATTTATCATTACATTTTTAAACCTACGTATGATATTTTATAACTTATTTACTAAGCTATACACTGTCAGCTAAAAACAAATTACACTCAATCTGTCGTACCTATACTTTTTTTTTTATAGTAGCTGTGCAATACCTGTACCAACTAATGAAGTATCAAATACAGTTAATGAAGAATTTAACAATATCCCAGTTACTAGTACCGAATATAATCAATTGGTCTTGCTTGAAAAAAATGCTCTTTTTATATTTGTGGATATCTCCTAAAACGTTGTTTGGAGAAAGATGATTGACAAGCCTTGAAGTCGTATATAAAGCCCGATCAAAGAAGCCGTAATTTCAGCGAAAAGAGTCGGCATTTAAGGTACTACTGCAAAAAATATTTAAAAAGTTTTTTAATAATACCCAGGGATGATTTTGTGCAATATGTAAAAAGTTGGAGGAAATATTTCGAACCTCATTTAAAACAACACATATAAATTGTAAAGTAGCTGCAGGTATTTATAACCAAATGAAAGATATTCCTTTTTCTCCACCATGTCAATGTTTCCCAAAATTATTTTTAATTAAACTTTTTATCCGAATGCGATTTTTTTATACTATTAAATTTAATAATAAAGCTTTTCGTACGTCTCAGTCGAGGCGCAAATATTTTCAGTGTCAAATTTATAATTAATAATAGTAAAATAATGATTTATTATTAAAAGTCTCACATATTAAAATAGTTTTTTTTATAACCTAAATCGACTAATTAAAAAACATTACATGTATTCGACACTTCCTACACAATTCACCATGAATTGTATTTGTTTAAATAAAAATATATAATATTTACTATCAAAAAACTAGAAAGAAAATATTCATACTGAAAGATGTAATTAAAATTCTATAGGCAGGCAGCCCTAACGAAATCTTTCGCCCAACGCCTCTGTAGGTATAAAATTCAAGGACACGGCAGAGTTAGAGTACTGTATTATATTAATACTGTGCCTTTACCCAATAATAAATACCTACTTTTGCCCACTTGAGATCTTTCAGAACTTTGGACAATTGTTTTTTTTAGCCTATTCATTTTTCAGCGTTGACCTTATTTTAGGAACTATTCGATAATCTAATTTGACTGGACTATACGGAAGCATTTACAAAGTGTTAGTTACATTTGTTGTAGTCAATTAATGTTTATTTTTTAAATGAAAACAATATTTTAAATAAAGCCGATAAACATTTCTTTACACCTTTTCTATCTGCCTTTTTTGTGAAGGAATTATCTATCTCAACTTCTATTCATCTTTTTATGTATTGTCAGTGATTTCCATTTCGATAACTTTTATATCATCATTTTCCTACATGATCTATTATACAGATTCAAACAGATTAGGTTCGAAAATATGTTTTTAAAACATTAAAAAACAATTTCCAATTCAATTACTTCCTACATAAATAAAATTTGATTAAGTTTAAAATAAACTCATTTTTGCGTTGTAAATAAAGAATTCGATTTGATTTATTTTTAACACACCTTTCGGAGTTTTTTATGATATATTCTGAATTATTTATTCAAATTTTAATGATTTTTTTATTCTATACATTGTTATTTATAGTTTCGTGTGAAGTAAATAAAGAATATATAATCAACTTTTTCATAACCCACAGATAAGATCAAAAGTAGAACTTATGAGACCCACAGTACTAATTAGAATTACCACATTACATAATGAAATAAAGGTTTCCATAAATCTATTAATAATAAAGACATACATCTTTAAAACTAATCCTTACCCGCGGCTTCGCCCGCAGGGTCAAGAGAATTAACATTATCATTTGATAGCGTGATTCAGAACTTACAAATGAATTTTACTAACGCCATCTATTGACAACGTCTGCAACTACTAAATATGTATCGAAAAAACATCGATATTCTCATGGGAATGAGATATCGCGGTAAAAAGTAAACTACGTCACTCTCTGCCCTACTAACTGTCTCCCAGCATATAAAACATATCATTTAATAACTATGTGGCGACGTGAAAGAGGAACAAACAAACACACTTTCACATTTATAATAGTATGGAAGTATGGATTTGAAAAGTGAGCTATGTCTTAGAGATTGCCTGACACCACGTAACCTATTTCGGTCTTAAGCACCATTAACCATATTCAAATTTCTCTACTCAAAACAACCATGATCTCAGGCACTCCAAATTTGTAAAAACACCCGGAGGGCCTCGCATTTGTGTGACTTCTATTTTGGACATGCATTGATAGTCAAGGCCATGACATCTCGTTAATTTCATATGTTCAGCCATCGCTGTGTTCAAATAAATGAATCCGACCTTCTAGCCGACAATATATCTAGTATACACAGTGGAAATTAGTGGAAGCTGATGAGACATGACGTCATTCTTTTCATTTGTGGACAAGAGTGCTCAAGACTGTGTTGATTAGATACCTGAAAAAAACCTTAAATACTTGAACCGAAATGCCGAAGTTTGGATTCCGCCGAAGTATACCTAATTGTTAGTTATTATAATTATTTGTATAGGTTATATGTTTTAGTTTTAGTAAGGTTATATTCTATTTAGATATAAAATATTATGTCATAATTTAGATATTTATGTTGTTAGTAAAAATATTGCAAATTTTGTAAAAAAAAATAAAAGAAATAAATTGCATAACCTAGAAACTTGAAAATTGTTACAGGGGTTCCTTTCATGATGGACATCAGGTGGACTGCATACTCGTCTACTACTTCAGGCAAATAAAAAAAATCCAACACCAGCCAGACCACTGTAAAACACAAAGTCGTGCCCTAAGCCTCCACATAATTTACAAAGAAAAGTTCCTATTGTTATCCATGGTTTACCTAGGCAGGTTAACTGACTGTAACAGTAGGAAAATCATGCCAAATATGATCACAATAAATTTAAAAAAAAAACATGCGTGCGTACAAAGTACATATGTCAGAAGTGAAACTTCTTTGGCGAACTAATTTATAAATCTTGTTTATATTTATACAAATAAAAACTTTAAATTTCCAAGATTAAGAGGAAGGGAAAAAGGCGTGATACGACGTTCGCTCTGTCTCACTTTTTCTCTCAATCTTTCTCACTCGGTTGCTCCCTACTCTCACTCCACGGCTAGTTGCTCATGCTACGTTCGCCCTGTCTTACTCTCTCTCAATCGGTCTCGATCACTCTCTCTCTCTTTTCCGACACTTCCGTTGCATACCGGCGTGACGTTTCATCTGTAAAAATTTTACCCTCATGCGCCTAAAGAAGTTTCACTTCAAAAATGGTTAAAATTTTGTACAGCAATGTCACGTTATTGAAGTTAGTAGCATAAAATTTTGGCTTCTTATTAGAAATTAAAAAATATATATTATTTTTAGAAAACTTAGGCTTCGTACATGTAAAATATTGATTAAAACATTCTGCACTGCTGGACATAGGCCTCCCCTGAACTATGCCGAACAGTGGATTTTAAGTCTACTAGGACACACGGACACACAGACGAAGTCGCGGGTACTGCTTGTATACAATATTTATGTAATCAAAGTAAGTATGAAAAATAAATTGATAACTGCTTGCAAAACATGACAGCGAAACGACAACGTTATTTATAGTAAACGCATTGGACGCTTGAAACGAATTAGTCCATGCTAAGAATTCGACTTGATTTGACGATAATAATAACGCTCGAAATGATTGTGCCGATTTTGTTGATATTAGTGGCGGTGATATCTTATGTTTTCTTGAATGGAAGTTATAATGAGAACTATTGGAAGAAACGTGGTGTACCATTTTACTCAAAAAGCAAGTACCTGGGACCCATGTTCGAATTTCTCTTCTCAAAGCAATCAGGATTTCAGATAATGCAAAGTATATATAAATTGCATCCGGAGGCTCCCGCAATCGGTGTGGCTTCATATTTTAGACGTGCATTACTAATCAATGACCTAACTAATGTCCAACATGTTCTCGCAACTGATTTTAATTCCTTCAATCATCGCGGTATTGAAATAAACGAAGGCGACCTTCTAGCCGACAGTGTAGTGTTCAACAATGGAAAACGATGGAAGCTGATGAGACAACACATGACTCCATTGTTTACATCGGTTAAACTTAAAAGTATGTACTACATTATGGACAAAAGTTCTCAAGACTTCGTTGATTACCTAAAGAATAACCCACAATACTTGAAGGGCAATGCTTTTGAAACTCTGTCAACATTCTGCAGCGCCGCTATTGCAGGATCTGTATTCGGAGTGGGAACAGAGTCAATTTTCGATTCACCATTTCTGAAAATGGCACAGAATGCTACACAATTCACGTTATCGATGAACTTATTTTTTGCAATTGCAAACACGAGTCCAAAAATTTCTAAATTTATCGGTTTTAAATTGTTCAAGCAACATGAAAGTTTCTTTATAAGAGCTATTAAAGAAATCATACGTGCTCGAGAACGTGAAAATGTTAAGCGTCATGATTTTGCAGATATTTGTGTGACTTTGCAAAAAAACGACGTTCTAAAAGATCCCGACACAGGTCTGGAGTTGAAACCAACCGATGAGTTTCTTGCTGCACAAGCGTTTTTCTTCTTCATAGCTGGAGTCGAACCCAGTGCAACGACTATGTTTGTAACTCTTGTTGAATTGGGTAGACACCCTGAAGTACTAGCGAAAGTACAACAAGAAATTGACAATGCATTCGAGAAACATGTTAACATAACGCACGACGTTCTATGTGAAATGGAATACCTAGATATGGCGATAAACGAAGCTCTGCGTTTACACCCGCCAATCGCATTCCTTTCGAGGCGATGTGTACAGGACACAGTTCTACCAGTCGGTAATATCAAAGTTGAGAAAGATACCAATATATTTATTGCCACGTACGGTATGCACCACGACGAAAAGTACTTCCCAGACCCTGAAGCGTTCAAACCTGAAAGATTTTCAATAGAAAATAAGCAAAATTTAATTGATGCAGCATATATGCCATTTGGAAAGGGGAACAGAATTTGCGTGGGTGTAAGATACGCGCATTTGCAAGTAAAAGCTGGACTAGTGCATTTGTTACGTAATTACACAGTTAAAACAATTATTAATGATAATGATGTGAAGTACAAAAGAGAGTTAGTGCAATTGCGAATCAAAAACGCTGATTTGGAATTTATACCTCGGCTTTAACAAAAGTACATCTTATATTATTTAAATTATTCAAAATAACAAGACTCAGTTAATATTTATTTATAGTTTTATTGAAGCATATACAATTGTAGAAAGTGTTCTATATACTGGCAATAAAAACAATCCGATCGCTAATCATGTTCAGAATACTGTGGATCTCTCGGGCACGTAGACAATTTAAGATAGTGTAATACTAAATAATATTTAAAAAATGTAACTTGTTATAATTTATGGCCCCATATAAACAAAATATAGAATGATATCAATAAATTCCTGATAAGTTATCATGTAATTAAAAGGATTGCGATTACATAATGATATCTTAATATGTTTACAAAATGCTTTTATTTTTACTTCGTAATATGGCTCATGATATTTCGTTTATAATTAAGATGGTAGGTTATAGTATACATACATATTACAAATCGTATAACTAATTAAAATATAAGGTTTTGTGTAAGTCTTAAAAACATGAATTTAAGGGAAACACAATAATTACAAGAAACAGTATAAAAATTAGTGATTAAAGTGTCTTTATACAATATAAGTGACGAATAAAAAATTAACAAATTCTCAATTACAGTTGAATTATTATCTTCCTTTATTCAACACTTGTATTTTTTTATCTCAAGAGTAGGGTTGCCAGCCGTACCCTATTATGAAGCATTATACTTTATTTGAAGAAATTATAATTTATACCTAACGAGTAAAAAGGACGCGAAAATGTTTACATGGTGTGAGATTTAGAAAAATTTGGTCGTAATCAGTTTTGTGTGAAACAAACATTCTATTACTACAAGGTTTCCATAACCACCTTATTTAGACAAAAGTAAAAAAAATTGATTTGGTTATTTTGCTCGAGAAATTTTGGAGTCACTGGCGTTTAGGATTACCTAGATTACTCCGTTTTTCGCCAGCCATCTTTACATTGCATCCTTAAAGTTGCCTCAAGCCAAAAAAATAAGGAATAAAATAAATTGCACTTTATTTTGAAACTATGTACTTATTTCTTTCTTTCTTTTATAGCAAATGCAATTAATTCGCTTAAAAATTGTGGCAACCCTACTCAAGGGTAAAAAACATAATTGCGGACGTAAATCAACTGTATGAACATGTATTTTAGTTTTTGCAAATTGAGATGTAATGACCGTGTTTGCAATTTTTTTGTTTAGTACTGCTTAAAAATGATGACATGTTTTTAATTCGTTAACTACACATATATCATTATGTGCACGTGTAGATATATTAATGTAACGAATATTCGCATTCAAAAAGATTTGTGCGAATTGACAACGAAAAAACATCCTCCGGCCCTCTAAGTGAGCATTGTTCTTTTCCGCTCATAGCTCATACTACAGGTACAATAATTATGAGAATTTGATCATAATAATAGATAACATTAACTATAATACATGACAGAATCAAATTAAATATTTGCAACCAGCCTGACTCACTGGTCTCAACCTTACGCAGAACGCAAAAAGCAATGCTAAATATTATTATGCACTTACGATGTATGTGATAAGTACTTATTGCCTACATAGTATAAAACAAAGTAGCTTCTCGCTGTGTGCCTCTATGTATGCTTAACCCTCAAGTGCAAAGTTTATCAAAATTGATTACACTAGTTTATATGCTCATAAATCATAAACGCAATGTATTTTTTCAAATATTTAGTTTCTAAACGATTGCTAGTCCATAACACATCTGTCCCTGTAGTTTCAGGATCAGAATAGGGCTACGGCATCCCCTGCCTGTCGTAAGAGGCGACTAAAAGGGGCTTCCGGGGTTGCAGACGGCTAGAGTGGGAGCTCGAACCGTTCGGTCAGGCAATCCCGGGAATGGACGGCAGTATGTGTGGTCGCATACCGTCGTAAAGACTAGACGAAGCGCCCAACCGCCCATCTGGGAGGAGCCCGATGGGGCAACGCGCTCGAAGGATTCCGCTTGAAGTCGTTTCAGACCGGAGTCCTCATTTTTAACCGACTTCCAAAAAGGAGGAGGTTATCAATTCGTCTGTATTTTTATTTTTTTTTTTTTTTTATCGCCGAGGACGGCCACCGGCGGGTTTTTAGTGCGGTAAAAATCCCACATAACCCTGTATCGCTCCGACGGCGTCGGGTACCTTTTGAAAGTTTCCCCCTCGAGAACAAAAAAAAAAGTCCATAACACTTTAATACGTATTTTAAAAAAAAGGAATGCCGCGAAATTTAGTTTTATTTTGAAATTTGGCGCCAAAGGTAGAACTTCGCAAAAGTTTACTATAGACAGTATTTCAACAGAATACTTTTTATTGATAAATAATATATTGTGGTTGAATAAAAATGTATGTAGCAAGGTAAACATCTAAATTTTGTAACTTTTTATTGGTGTTCATTGTTTTTTTTTAGGAATGATCATGTTTAAGCCCAAATACTTATCAAAAATGACAATTTCTGCAGTCCCGGTATACATTTTTCCGTGTAAGAGAAGTGTTATATTTTTTTATATTATCCCTATTTTTGCTTCAAATACTAGTGGTTTATGAATTTATTTGAGTTTTCATGGCTTTTTATCCCTTTGTAGGGTTCAAGCTATTATTTGAAGAAAATAAGGATAATACAAACAATTATAACACTTCCCTTACAGAGAAAAATATGTACCAGAACTGTATATATTATCATTTTTTATAACTAAGTATTTGGGCAAAAACACGATCATTCCTAAAAATGTTGAACACGAATAGAAATGAAAGTACACATATTCAAAAAAGACCAAAAGTTAATTCCCCAACGATGCCTCCCATTGATATCCATATGCACAAAATTCGTCATAATAAAGCCTATAGTACAAAAAAAAAAATTAAACAAAAAATACAACCGACTTCCATGCCACATAAAAGTAAAAAATAATTTAAATGCATGTTGGTTTAGAGCAAACACAGTACTTAGTACATAGTCCCGAAGTCGGCGCTCACCATATTTCGCTGGATTACGACGAAACTACATGTATCTTATATGAGCGCCGACTTCGGAACTATGCAGGCAGGCTGTATACCTATGGTTTAAGCTTGAAGGAACCCAGCATTATCAGGGTTGAGGAGTTGAAGGTCAATTTTTTTATCATACGTCTTTACTTTGTAAATATATTACATACCCATAAGCATCAATTGGCCAATAAATAGTTTAAGCTTGAAAAACCCCTGCATCATCAGAGTTGAGGAGTTGAAGGTCAAATTTTTCATTTTTTATCTTTGCTTAGTAATCTTATCAGACATACGTAAGCACAGTGTGGCCAACGCCTATAGTTTAAGCTTGAAGCACCTCAGCATCATCAGGGCTGAGGAGTTGAAGGTCCAGTTATCCATCGTATATAGCCATTTGTTTAATGTTCTTATATCTTTTTAATCTTATTTTAAATGCGTAAGCATGAAATAGCTAAGTTTTATGGCTTAGGCATTCAATACCCCTGCATCATCAGGATTGAGGAGTTGAAGGTCCAATTTTTCGTTGCATACCTTTGCTTAGCAATGTTATTATAAATCCGTGAGCAACAAATGTCCAACGTTTATGGTTTAGGCCTGCAGTACCCTTGCATCATCAGGGTTGAAGAGTTGAAGGTCAAATTTGTCATCGTACATCTTTGCCTTGCTATCTTATTATATATCCGTAAGCACCAAATGGCCATCACCTACGGCTGGGGCTTACAGCACCCTGCATCATCAGGGTTGAGGAGTTGAAGGTCATTTTTTTTATCATGTGTCTTTGCTTAATATTGTTATTACATACATGTAAGCACCAAATAGCTAATGTTATAGTTTAGGATAACTGTAACCCTGCATCATCAGGATCGAGGAGTTGAAGGTCAAATTTTTCGTCAACCTATATAAACATAGATATATAATACATATTCCAAGTTTCATAAGAATCGATTCGGCAGAAGTCGAGTTATCTCAAATTATCTAAAAAACTTGAGTAGTGGTGGTGGTTTCCACCCCATAACTCAAAGAGTTAAGCATCACAGCAGACCCATGTTCAAGAGAAAAAGTTGCGTGATGAAATTTCCTATCAAATGAAAGAAAGAAAATGGAAATCGGTTTAGAAACACCCAAGTTATTCAAGATTTTAAGAAACCAATATTTTCCAATTTTCCGGGAAAATCGCCGGAAGGTTATCATTTTCCTCAATATGGGACTGCCTGCAAAACTAGCCGCATACAATGTCGTATGACTCGTGTCGGTAGGTCGACGATTTCTTGCCATTTCGCCCGAACATACATAAAAATATATATATATATATATATATACGTGACGAATAGATAACCTCTTTCCTTTGGGAAGTTGGTTAAAAAAGGAACCAATGTAATTATGAACAATGTAAGAAACTTACGTCTATAATGTGCACAAAATGTAAAGTCTTACTATGTGACAACAGAACTTAAACTATTTCATATAACTTTTCATATAAAAACACTTTTCTTTTGTTTTCTTGGTCAAAAAAATTGTCTCCCAAATGCATAAATTATCAAAATGATAACAACTTTTAAGACATAAAAAAAATGTACATAAGTACTTATATGATTTTTTAAATTATTTTTCCCGTTTTCTAGAGGTCCTTATTTATAATATATATTTTTTTCTACAAAATATAAAAAATCATGCACTTAAGGGTTTAATCTTCAAAACTACGCTACTGATTATAATGTAGGTTTTTTGTATTCGTTTGTATTATCATTGTAGTGATCCAAGAAAAAGGTTTTTATGTATAACTAGCTGTTGCCCGCGACTTCGTCCGCGTTTCCGTTGTTTTTCGTAAAAAAAAAGTAGCCTATGTCCTTCCTCACGGTTCAGTGGTTTTGATGTAACAGACAGATTAACTTTCGTATTTTAGTAGGGAAATATAATATGTCATATCTACAATACTGTTGAAAAATATCGCAATACGGAACCGCACAATATTATTGTTAATAGCTTTGCCCGCGACTCCGCCAGCGAGTAACTCCTTGTGTGTTATTGAGTTAATGTATTGGTAATATTGTTTAGATCACGTTCACATGAGGCTTAAGAACCTTTTTTATTTTTGTTTTCGAGGGGGAAACCTTCAAAAGGTACCCGACGCCGTGGGAGCGACGCAGAGTTATGTGGAATTTTTACCGCACTAAAACCCCCCCGGTGGCCGTCTTCGGTGCTATAAAGAGGACTCGGGCTCCTCCCAGATGGGCGGATGGGCCCACCACCCAATCTAGTCTTTACGGCGGTATGCGACCACACATATCGCCACCTTCCCGGTATCGCCTGGCTGGACGGTTCAAGCTCCCACTTTAGCCGCCCGCAACCCCGGAAGCCCCTTTTAGTCGCCTCTTACGACAGGCAGGGATACCGTAGCCCTATTCTGATCCTGCCGAAGGCTTAAGTACTTATATAACGAAAATACTTCAATGCAAAGCTTCCAGGTAAACTATGTTGAATGTTGATCCATCCGGCACGTGAACGTAAAGATTTTTGGAACTACTGACCCGGGAAAGAGCGACGTACAACTGACCATGCGAGAAACAACTGACACCGAGATCTACTCCAGCAACACGAAAAGTCTGCCCTTGAGCCTTATTAATTGTCATTGCATAACACACCGATACTGGGAATTGCGTTCTTTTAAATTGGAATGGAAAATTATTAGGTACTAAGGGAATTCTGGGAATAAAGACGGTTTCCCCTCACCGCAACCTGTTAAAATTTGAGCCTCGATTATATTTTGTTGCAACCGGGTTACTTTTAGCCGAGTTCCATTGCAAAGTTGTGGTGGTCTTAAATTTCGGAGCAGAATAATCGGAATGCCAATTTTTAAACAAATTTCATGAGAAGGAAGTCCGGGCATATTTAAAGAATTTAAAAATTCTATCGGGTAGTTAGTGGCGTCTTGTTCATCGACCATTCTATTTATTGAACTATAAACTTTGCTTTCCCCTTGTATATTCGACAGTATTTTATTATTAATCTCAAATGCCTGGTCATTGCGAGGAGTTAAGATGGATCTTTCGCATAGCCAAGAATTGTCCCTATTTAATATATTCGTTACGTCATCGTAAACCGACGATATAAGATGTAGTAGGGATTGCACTATACAACATAACTCAGGCGTCAGAATAACTTTTCCTTGGTGTAGTTGTGGATAGGTACCTTCGCCAATCTTTAACAGTGTATCAGAAAATTGACGATCATCCGGGTTATCTCCAGTTCTCACTCGCATGTTTATAGTTAAATGCACCGATTGTATATCACGCCACAAATAAGAACTTCACTGTTCACTGTTCACTGTTCACTGTTCATTTTTCATTTTTCATTTTTCATTTTTCATTTTTCATTTTTCATTTTTCATTTTTCATTTTTCATTTTTCATTTTTCATTTTTCATTTTTCATTTTTCATTTTTCATTTTTCATTTTTCATTTTTCATTTTACATTTTTCATTATTCATTTTTCATTTTTCATTTTTCATTTTTCATTTTTCATTTTTCATTTTTCATTTTTCATTTTCTTTTTCATTTTTCATTTTTCATTTTCTTTTTCATTTTTCATTTTTCATTTTTCGTTTTTCGTTTTTCATTTTTCGTTTTTCGTTTTTCATTTTTCATTTTTCATTTATCTTTTTTCATTTTTCATTTTTCATTTTTCATTTTTCATTTTTCATTTTTCATTTTTCATTTTTCATTCTTCATTCTTCATTCTTCATTCTTCATTCTTCATTTTTCATTTTTCATTTTTCATTTTTCATTTTTCATTTTTCATTTTTCATTTTTCATTTTTCATTTTTCATTTTTCATTTTTCATTTTTCATTTTTCATTTTTCATTTTTCATTTTTCATTTTTCATTTTTCATTTTTCATTTTTCATTTTTCATTTTTCATTTTTCATTTTTCATTTTTCATTTTTCATTTTTCATTTTTCATTTTTCATTTTTCATTTTTCATTTTTCATTTTTCATTTTTCATTTTTCATTTTTCATTTTTCATTTTTCATTTTCTTTTTCGTACAGATAGATGACTGAGTTATAAACGTAAGAGTAGACAAATATAATCAGAAAGCTTTGAACTGCTAAGCTATCGGGAGTTACACGTGTTATTGTGAGTCAACCATAAAAGATAGACATATCCTGTCGTAGGATATTTTTTAGATAATTTTAAGGAAAATATTTCCCTCATACATGATTTCTGCGTAGCTTTAACCATTAAGGTTGCACACGCGACAGAAGCTTAAAAAAGTAACTTCTCCCGTTTTCCCAACATTTCCCTTTACTGCTCTGCTCCTATTGATTGTAGCGGGATGAAAAGTATACTATAACCAGCCCAGGAGTATAAAGAATAATCGTACCAAGTTTCGTTAAAATCCACTGAGTAGTTTTTGTTTCTATAACGGTTATACAGACAGACAGACAGACAGACAGACAGACAGACAGACAGACAGACAGACAGACAAAAATTTTACTGATTGCATTTTTGGCATCAGTATCGATCCCTAATCACGCCCTGATAGTTATTTTGGAAAAATATTTCATGTACAGAATTGACCTCTCTACAACTTTATTATAAGTATAGATATAGTGGAGAAACACTGATAATTTTAGAATTTTTGGGGCGGTTTCATATAAACTGGAAAAGCGGCTAGACGCGGGTATAACCGCTTGTGCGTAAGAGGCCTAAGAGATGAATAGATAAATCTGTGACATGCGTAAATTGGTACTTAATTTTTTTTTCAAAGTAATGACGGTTCTAACATTCGTATTTTTAATTGGAACCTATAAATAAAACTATTAGAAGAAGTGGAGTACCATTTTTTTATACCTAACGATAAGGCAGACGGGCTACCTGATGGAAAGTAGTCACCATCGCCTATGGTAATTTACAACACCTAAGGAGTCGCCAATGCATCAACGGCTTTGGAGGGGAGCACTTTTACAACATTCTATTCAAAAATTATTACCTTTTTAATGGAACCCTCATTATGGAACCCTTGTTCTGACCTTTTAACTTGAAGCAATCAGGGTTTTTATAAGTGCAAAGCAAAAACATTCAAAGGATCTCACAATTTTCGTGGTCAGAATGGTATTTTTAAGAAGTTAGCGAAATAATTTCCATTTTTTTAACATTTAAATGTATGTATGTGTCTTTAATTTAAATCTAACATAGCATAGTACTTTTTTATTGATGGGGGTTAGAGGGCACAGAACTTCGAGGTGTACAACAGAAAGCAACCAGATTCCTCTGAAGCCGTCGTGTCTCCCCTGTAGAACACTGTCCGGCGCAAATAAGTTATTTAATACCTTCGGGCATTTACTCCGGTATGCAGCTATTTATGCCATCGTTCGTCCTCGGATCGATAGCTGGACGGTTTGAGCTCCAACTCTCTGAAAGCCTTCATTGAGCCGCCTCTCTCTGAATTCGTAACGCTGGAAACCGTAGGAGAATGAAAGTTACTTACATAGCTCTCAGAATTAGTAGGCTGAAGTGGCAATGGGCAGACAACCGATGGGGTAGAAGAGTCCTCGAATGGAGACCACGTCTGGTCAAAAGGAGTGTAGGCCGCCCCCGACCAGGTGAACTGATGACCAGAAGATGACGGCGGGTAACAGCTGGATTCAGATGGCTCAGGACCGGTCAAAGTGGCGCAGATTAGGGGAGGTTTATATCCAGCAGTGGACTTTCAAAGGCTACTGGATGGATTGATGGAATAATGTACATTTAAATTGTCTGCTTTGTGTAACTAACACAAGCATCACACATATCTTCTATGAGTAAATAATAATATATATATAGAATAAAATAGTTTTTCAAAAGTATACCGGCCGGGGATACCCTAGCAATTTCAATAGACTAGCGAATAGGTACTATAGTGAAACTATAAGGACAAACATAGCGTATTACCTAAACTTAGATCTACGGTAGATAGACATCCTAATTTAGAAATAATTCCTTCATATAATCGTTTAAAGGAAATACATTTATAAAGAAAATACTAAAGTATTATTAAATACTAAAGTTATTTATATTACAGTCAAACCTAACTCACAGTTTCCATGTTCGCGTTTTCACCATTCATTGGTTAAAAAAAACATGCGTGCGTACAAAGTACACATGTCAGAAGTGAAACTTCTTTGGCGAACTAATTTATAAATCTTGTTTATATTTATACAAATCTAAAACTTTAAATTTTCAAGATTAAGAGGAAGGGAAAAAGGCGTGATACGACGTTCGCTCTGTCTCACTTTTTCTCTCAATCTTTCTCACTCGCTTGCTCCCTACTCTCACTCCACGGCTAGTTGCTCATGCTACGTTCGCCCTGTCTTACTCTCTCTCAATCGGTCTCGATCACTCTCTCTCTCTTTTCCGACACTTCCGTTGCATACCGGCGTGACGTTTCATCTGTAAAAATTTTACCCTCATGCGCCTAAAGAAGTTTCACTTCAAAAATGAGACCATTTTCCTTTATTCCGCAATAAAAAAAATGATATAGTCAGTATAAGTGGCACGAAACATTGTTAAAAATATTAACACCCCGATTGTTTAAAAACAATTGGTTGCTTCAGTTTCAGTTCTTTGTTCAAAGGAGTCGGTTTTTTGCCTGTATAATTATACTCGTGTATTGTCAAGACAATAACATAAAATTTTAAATAATTTAGTAGCAAAATAAAAACAAAAACTTAACACGTAACCTTGTTTAAATATTATTTTAATTGGTATGTCTTGACCAATTAAAATAATGTTTAAACAAGGTTACGTGTTAAGTTTTTTCTTTGCAATATTTATGCTAGTTTACTAGAATAAATATTTAAATAACACAAAAAAAAAACATTCCACGTTTAATTTGTCTCACGCATAAAATAAAAGAAGTGCGCCTGATGTTAAAAAATAAGATGCATCGCAAAAGATTGCTTTGAACTATATGTAAGTGAGTGCTATTATGTTCTCATAATAAAGCACATCGTCCCTGTAGCCTCGGGGTCAGAATAGGGCTACGGTATCCCCTGCCTGTCGTAAGAGGCGACTAAAAGGGGCTTCCGGGGTTGCAGACGGCTAGAGTGGGAGCTCGAACCGTTCGGTCAGGCAATCCCGGGAAGGACGGCGGTATGTGTCGCATACCGTCGTAAAGACTAGACGGAGCGGTGGGCCCAGCCGCCAATCTGGGAGGAGCCCGATGGGGCAGCGCGCTCGGAGGATTCCGGTTGAAGTCGTTTCGAGATCCCAGAGTCCTCCTTTTCAGCGCCGAGGACGGCCACCGGGGGGGTTTTAGTGCGGTAAAAATCCCACATAACCCTGTGTCGCTCCCACGGCGTCGGGTACCTTTGGGAGGTTTCCCCCTCGAAAACAAAAAAAAAAAAAACACATAGTCATCGATATTTTTGTGTTTTTGTGTTAAATTTATCACAATATTACATATATATATATATATATATATATATATATATATATATATATATATATATATATATATGTCGGAGATTATTCCATTCTCATCGACATCTTTAGTAATCAGTGGATTTTGTGGGCGTCATTGAAGGGTAAATGCGGGCACAAATACAACATTAATTGTTCTTGACACTTTATATTCAGAGTTCCACAAAATAATGATTTCAAATACACGTAGGTTATAATCTAATACAATTAAGCTATTTGAGCAGCGGGTTCAAGGCAGTGACCGCACAATTCAACACACAACGAAATTATGATCCACCTCGATTGCTCACACCAGTATTTATCAATGTTTCCCCACCGTGCGGCCACATACCTCGACTCCACTAGAGACTTCTTTAAAGTCTCTGCTCTGATTGTAAATCATACACCATGACAATATGACTCAAACACAATATAAAACAATGGTTACTTATTCTAATCGATAATCATTTAAATTATTCTATAAGCTATGAATGTTAATGTAAGCCTAGCCATCTTCAGTAACTTCTAAGTTGTATTCATCCCTTCCTCCGACACGGCCATCCTGACACTTCACACGTCCTCGTGTGACCTCAAGATATTAGCAGTTGTTGTCTGGAATGAAACACTTTACTTTTGGTAAAACTGTATATACAATATTAAAATACGAGTCTCACGGCACTCAGTCATTATAAGTATTGTTCTGCTTCACACTGTTTTTAACCTTTGTCGATTTATGGCCACTTACACTTAAAACCAACTTCGATTCGATCTCGAACAAAGATGGAGTGTATTGTTAAGTGGGACCTTAAATTTGTTTTTGTAAATCGTAACCAAATCCTTAAGCGATATCGCTCAACGCGATACTTCACTTGAGATTAGTCAACACTTACAATAACCAAAACTAAGAAATACCATAATAAATTTAGTCATAAATAGTTTCTTTGTGCTATGAAGTATTTGTTACACTATTCTGTTGTTGATTTATTGGCATTCTTGATTTTTAGAGTATGATTGCTTTAAGTGTAGTTTTCACAAATCTTAGCAAACTGATTAAAGTGTTGTTTCGTAATTTAAAATGATATGCCTTGTATTTACTCAGTATCCAGCTATCATGATTTTGTACAAACGATAAAGTATATGTAGCAAATTCAAAACTATCCTACTTAGTTGCTCTTGCAGTGGTCGAAATTCGACAAATAAATACTATTCTTGCTATTCACAGAACTGTTTCATAAATAATTCTAGTTACTATAGATTATATATTTTTTTGTGTACGATATATGTACGTTATTTCGTTTTATGACTAACACTCGGTATAGGAAAAATGAGGTTTGATTGAGCTGCTTATGGTGCATTTAAGAGAGATTGCTTGTTGTTTATCATAGGTATTTGTCATTGTAGATTTTAGACATTTGACATCATAGATTTTCAACCGACTTCCCAAAAGAAAGAGGTTATCTATTTGTCACGTTTTTATTTAGTTTTTTTTTTTTTTTTGGTTTTCGTTAACGTAAGCAATAAATGTTACTACATTTTACTTAAGGGCTCCGGTACTAAATAAATTTTAACTATGTAAAATCGCACGCTCTTCCATATGCGCCCTATGCGTAAAAAGCTGCCCTAGTTATTCGCCTCATGTATAAATGTATATTATCAGCATTTCTAATACATTTAACAGAACTTAGTCAACATACTTATAGTAAATCAATATTTAATATTATACACAACAATTTTTAATGGGTATTAAATTTCACAATTCGAGGAGTTCGACCAAATGAACTCCTCATCGTTTATTTATAATTTAACCTAACGATAAAGCAGACAGGCTACCTGATGGAAAGTAGTCACCGTCGCCTATGGACATTCGCAACACCAGAGGAGTCGCCAATGCCTCGCAGGCAAATAATTTAATAACGCATGCACTGGTTCCATAGTCACCACGTTGTATAAGGCACTGTCGCGCTGTCTGAACGATCATATTGCCGTTAGAACCCTCACTCAACATAGCCTCCAACATAAATTCCACATAGCATAAATCACCTTCGAAGTGTCTGAACGGTCATATCGCCGTTAGAAAACCTTAAATTCACTCACATAGTCTAAACATAGCATAAACTAAATTCAAACTATCTGAATGGTCATGTCGCCGTTAGAAAACTTTAGCTCCACTCACATAGCCTAAGCATAACATAAATCACCTTCAAGCTATCTGAACGGTCATATTGCCGCTAGAAAACCTTAAACTTCACTCACATACCCTAAGCGTAGCATAAACTACCTTCAAACTATCTGAATGGTCATGTCACCGAGGGAAAACCTTGACTTCACTTACATCGACTCCACGCAGCATAAACTACCTTCAAGCTAACTGAACGATCATTTTGCCGTTAGAAAGCATCACGGGGCTTACACATTTTCTTTGTCGAATAAGCTATCTCTACCACTAACCTAACCATAACTACAGCTGAAATAATTACAATACTAAATCACTTATACGTAACAAAATTTAATTTGCCTATACTACTAATCGCGCAAAACTTACTTACCATCGAACTGAAAAGATAATGGAGACATGACGTAGTTAAGACTAGTCCTGTTGTTATTTCGTTCACAGATATTACTTAAATCTTATCCTCTAGGAAGGAACTGATTAAATTATTACTGATTTATTTATCTACTTTATTAACCATAGAAAACATTTATTTAAAATAAACTCTTTTTTTTTTTTACCCTAAATTCTGACTTTTTTTTTTACATTAACTGTGATTGAATATTTTTGTATGTTAATATTTCTATACTTTAACCTACTATAACCGCACCCCCAGTCCAATCAAACGGTGTTTTTATCCCATAACAACGTTGAAAAACATGCATGAGGTTGCATTATTTCTAAAAGTACTTGGAATGTTTCGTAATAATTATTTAAACTCGTAAGAGTTAATTTTTCAAGTAAATAATAGTCATTAATTTTAAGAAATAGATGATCAAAAACATGTTCATCAAAACCGAAGTAAATGTTTACTCTTTACGTTATTTGAAGCCGAAGACATGAAATAAAAAAAAAATCTCAAAAATCTGCACATAGAAAAGCCCTGTCTTGAATGATCCACGTACAAATATAGTAATATGACTGGCATTTAAACAACCCTTTTAATGACATTAATAACGTCAGGGATTACAGGAGAGTAACTATGACTACAAAGAAAATATAATAATGTTATAAAGGTAAAACTACTGTTTTGTATGTTTCCTCTAAACTCTATCTAAACTAATAAGCTAATCCCATTCTTAAATTATTTTAATGTCACAGTTTCGTTCACAAATACGATCTATAAACTTTATTTAATACAAAGTGAAATAAGTTATAGGTAGGTACATTGCATATAATATAATAAAAACTTAAAACTCTTTCTACACTCATAGCCTCACAGTAAGATTTTCTCCTGTGCTGTGAGTGGCGTGGACACACCCAAAGAGGAATGTACAAACATCCAAACCCAGAACAAGAATCTAAACTCATCATTTAGATGCCCGTCTGGCAGGGAATCGAACCCGGAACCTACTGCGCGTCAGACCGGCATGGAAACCGCACCGCCACGACAGTCGTCAATAATATAAGTCGTAATATAATTATAAGTACATGCCGCAAATTAATGTACTAGTAATGTGGAAGCGCTTAAGTTAGTGACCATCGCCCTAATTTCATATAATTATTTTTTTGTTTGTTCTCGTAACGACGTGAAGAAAAACTAGAGATGAAGGTCCACATCCTATTCACTTGTTATTTTACTTATTATCTGTTGTATTATATTACTCATGGTAGTAAACTAAATAGCGGTGTAACATATCTGGATGGATTAATTTTATAAACAAACTGCCCGTAATCGTAATAACGCTTCTATTCATAAAACCGTACTTATGAATCTGTATTGGCGTCTCAGAAAAAAAATATAATTTTATTTCTCTTTAACGCGTACACTGGTTATCTATTTGAATTAAGTTAGATCTATACAGTTTATGATAATAATTGACACATAAGACACTATTGTTGTAAACGAGGTCTATACAGACGGGACTGGTAAAAGCTAGTTAGTCAATATATAGGTAAATAACATCATAAGTATGTACTTCAACAAAATCATATTGAAGGGTCTCTTCAAATCAACAGAAATGTCGCTTAATTCACGAAGAGCATAAAGTTTTGTTTTAAATTTTAATTTCTAGTTACTTTTTACCCTCAATTTTCAGGCGTATAACCAAATGTACCAGATTTTAGTGTAAATAGAAACAGTATTTAACTTTAAACTTTACCCTTAATGCAAAAACGAACGAGAAATGTAACTATTTGAATTCTCTACTACAAAAAATTTTTCAGTCTCGTCAAATTTCTCAATTGTATGTGAGCCGCAATGTCTACCTAGTTACTCGTTTTACTTACTACTACTCCTATATAATCCTCGTTTTTTTATAAACCCACATTTGTACAGTTTTAGTAGAGTTTAGCAGTCCGAAATTTAGTACACCTATTTATCCCTACTTATCGGAATATAATCAAATTGTAATTCATAATTGTACCATGAAGTATTTATATTTAATATTGGTTTGAAACTTCAAGATATCAATGGCTGAATTATGTGTAGTCCCAAAATTTTGCTAATAATACCAACATTCCGAGTCTTGGTTATATATTTTTTGCCAATTGATTATTGAAACTATGACAGAACTAGATGGTTTTATATACCATTGCTTCCACTTTAATTAAAATATTATTCTACGTCACAATCATGATGTTTTGTAAAGAGGAAGAAAAAAGATTTAACATACTAGCCTTTGTCTACAGTATCTACAACTCTTCACTATAGCATAGAATAGTTTTCGAGTATATCGTTTTAAAATCAAATTATCAAATCAAAACATAATAAATACTGCTCACCAGATTGTGCGATGATCCCAAAGACAGATCTTATAATACATACGTCTACTCGTTTGTACACCAACAATTGTAGTTTAAGTAAGTATTTTTTTAACAGGTCCGCATTCTCGAGCACGTAGCCACGTAAATCTCAAGTTCCACGTTTTATCATGTCGTTTGAGGCGTCGGCAGTCATTGTAGTATTGGGGCGGTATCAAAAGTTTGACTTCTTAACAGCTATTCATTGGCTTGGCTGAAAAAAAAGTTACAAAAGCTATGACCAAATTCTCCACAAGCGTAAAACATTGTAAAACATGTGATAGTGAGATCTTTCAAATTAAATTTTACTCTCCATAACCGTACTAAATTCTCTAAACAAAAAGAATACGCTACAAACGTTATAATTTATAGTCAATACTAAATATACAGGGATCGTAAGTTTTGATTTGGATAACTGATCTATTGTGTTGTTAATTAGAAACATGTAGTAACATTACTCATTCTTTCATTCATTCATTATGCAGGAATAATAAATTAGCAACAATATTGCAAATATTCCTAACCGACAGGAAAATAGAAAAATCTTTAGATTATATCCAATAACAGGTCAAAAAAAATATCTAAATAAAAAAAAATGTTTACAGCAAAACCTTTTACAACTTTAGGTAGAATAAAAAAAAATACTCCCCTGGCTTTTACTCTGCACCAAATAACATATCTCACGGCTCGGGTATTCTTCTCAGCGTCATCAGGATGGAATTCAGATGAAGTCCTTAATTTGCGTCAAATTGGGCAGCCACGCACCACTAGTAGTTTTATAATTCTTAATTCTTCTCCGCAAATTGTTGCATTTAATTCACGTAAATCTATTTGTGCCTGCACTGATCCCACTTCTGATGTCGGAGATTATTCCATTCTCATCGACATCTTTAGTAATCAGTGGATTTTGTGGGCGTCATTGAAGGGTAAATGCGGGCACAAATACAACATTAATTGTTCTTGACACTTTATATTCAGAGTTCCACAAAATAATGATTTCAAATACACGTAGGTTATAATCTAATACAATTAAGCTATTTGAGCAGCGGGTTCAAGGCAGTGACCGCACAATTCAACACACAACGAAATTATGATCCACCTCGATTGCTCACACCAGTATTTATCAATGTTTCCCCACCGTGCGGCCACATACCTCGACTCCACTAGAGACTTCTTTAAAGTCTCTGCTCTGATTGTAAATCATACACCATGACAATATGACTCAAACACAATATAAAACAATGGTTACTTATTCTAATCGATAATCATTTAAATTATTCTATAAGCTATGAATGTTAATGTAAGCCTAGCCATCTTCAGTAACTTCTAAGTTGTATTCATCCCTTCCTCCGACATATATATATATATATATATATATATATATATATATATATATATGTATATATGTATATATGTTATATATATATATATATTTGTTATTTATTTTATTTATTTATGTTTGTCTACGGCGGTCAAAGAAATTGGTTTATGGTTTTTTTTCTTTGAAATCGGTGTAAGCTTTACGAAAAATGCAGTACCTCCTTCCGCCCATAGTAGCCCATAAAAATCTGTAAGCAACTTGATACTGAACAAAGGTTCTATTCAAAGTCAAGCCCCGATGGGTTACTACTCCCGAGGACTAAGATATTCTCCTCTTATTAAAAGTAAGCCGGCAACCATGCCCTTCCAATGAAACGCAACAATTGACTCACGCTAGAATTAGGTGTGGCGATGGCTCTCCTCTCAAACCATATATATTGTACCACCTTTCAAACTTTATTTTCATACGATATTCAATTATTACGATCGTCATGTATGACATACATATGTTGAAACCTATTCAATTTCACTAAATTTTTGCTCTTAACTTGCCTTTTTAGTTTGTCAGTCTGGGAAGGTTTAATCTTATAACTTAACTTAAGCAACCTAATCCTAACCAGTCAAGATAAACTAATTGTTTGCATTTTTTATAAACAATTTTATTTGTTTTTGTTATATGCATAGTTTACACACATACGCTTTCTACACTCATAGTACCACAGTAGGATTTTGTCCTGTGTCGTGGGTACCATTGATACGCACAAGACGAGTACACAAACACGCAGACCCAGAACACGAATTCAAACTCACCATTCAGATACCTGTCTGGCCGGGAATCAGACCCGGGACCCATTGCGCGTCAGACCGGTATGGTAACCGCTCTGCCACGCGGGTCGTCAACATTGACTTTGACGTTCTAAAACCAACAATACCGGTTATTCACCTTAAAATGACAGAGTAATTATTTTTTGCACCTCCTTGAAATGGGTATCAAATAAAAGGGTTTTCTGTAAAGAATACAAGAATAAGTCAGTAGCATGGGAGCTCCAATAAATACCTAATTGTATTTTGTTGTTAGTATTAGTTGTTATAGCGGCAACAGAAATAAATCATTTGTTAAAATTTGTAAAATTGTATGGACCCTTTTGTAAAATTTTACTGCAGCAATAGTCTAATTGAAAAGTAATGTACGACACTGTTAAGTAGGTATGCCTCATTATGTTTTAGTATTCTTTACATATATTTCTTTTTTTCTTTCTTTTTTCAATATTTCAACGGTTCAGCTATCTTCGTTCGCGAGATACATCCTGGTGATAGACAGACGAGTGGAGCATTACTCCAACATGGAATATTGCTCTTATCTCTGGGCAGGGGCGCTCCAATGCCAACTTAACCCACTTGACTCCGCGCAGATACGCGCGATCCGAATCGTCAACGATCCAAGGATCACCGATCGGTTACAACCTTTAAGCATGCAGAGGGACATAGGCTTCTTCTGCGTGTTACAATGGTGAGGAACTTTTTGACCTGGAGCCTTCGTCACCTTTTCTTCACCACACCACTTGCCGAAGGATGATGTTCTATCCGCACCAACTGGACTCGTAGCAGTCCACCATGGTCCGGTTAGCACGCTCGTTCTTGCCACGGACGTGCAAGTTGTGGAATAAGCTTCCTCCTGAGGTATTCCCCGTGCCATATGACACAGGGTTTTTCTAGAAAGATGCGAAAAGAGCTCTCATTCACAACCGCCAATGCATTGGCAACTTCTCTGGTGTTTCGAATGTCCATATGCGACGGTGACTACTTTTCATCAAGTAGCCCCTCTGCCATATCGTTAGGTTAAAGTATAAATAAGCAGACGGACATCGGAGTCTTAGGAATAAGGTTTCCGTATTTACCCTTTGTGGTACGGAACCCTAAAATGACGTTACTAAAAAGGTTTTTAAAAACTTTATCTAATATATAAAATTCTCGTGTCACAGTTTTTGTTGCCATACTCCTCCGAAACGGCTTGACCGATTTTTACCAAATTTTATATGCTTATTCAGTAGGTCTGAGAATCGGCCAACATCTATTTTTCATACCCCTTAAGGGTTGTCCACCCTTAACATTTTTTTTTATATATGGCAAAACAACGTTTGTCGGGACAACTAGTCTAATATATAAAATTCTTGTGTCACAGTTTTAGAAGTTGAACTCCTCTGAATCGGCTTGACCGATTTTGATGAAATTTTATATCTACATTCGGTAGGTATGAGAATAGGTCAACAACTATTTTTTACACCCCTGAGTATTAAGGGTGGATCACTCCAAAAATATTTATTTTATTTTTTTGGTCAAATTCTTTTTTGGTTGGTTGGTTATTTTTTTTATAGAGTGGAATTAAAAAATACATTTAGTCCTAAATTTGTACTCTCCTACCCCCAATCCCTATTTTTTAAGAGCATTTCATATTTTTTAACCCCGGTCCGATAGGTTCATCAACCCTTCTATTTCGGATATGGGTGTGCTGAATTATTTAACTCTTAGAGTTATGAGGTGGAAACCACCATCACTCCTACTGTTTTTTTAGATAATTTAGGATAACTCAGCTTCTGTCGATCCGATTTTCAAGAAACTTACAATTCACATCGGGTATCTAGAATGACATGATATTATGAAAAATTTTACCTTCAACTCTTCGACGCTGATGATGCAGAGATATTTGAAGCCTAATCCATAGTAATAGGATTAATAAGCAGACTCAATGAAAAAATTAACATTCAATTCGGCTAAATTTGATTACACTGTACCTAATTTTTGTAAATTATTTTATCCAAAGAAGATTACAGAATTATTTTAATCAGTAGGCACCCAATAGAAGACAAATTGAGGATTTGTAAACCGCGTAAGTCTGGGTATCGTAAGTCGAGGTATTACTGTATTAACTATTATTTTTTACTTGTTTTAAATCTTCTTCATGTAAAAACTACAGATTTGTTTTGAATAAAATGGAGCCACGGTAAAAAGCTAGTGTGTATTACAGCTGGACAACGCAATATTAGGGACTCTTTTGTTCTGGATTAAAATAGTTGGCAAGGGTCACATACATATTCGAGTCTTCTTATTCCTCATGAGTAGCAACGGACCTGTGGCCAGCCTCATTGAAGTCTCTCGTCCAACCTATTAGATTGATTACAGATCTTTTTTGGCGACAGTGACCACTTATCATGAGATTGACTGCATCCTCTACTACTTCTGACCATCCTCTACTACTTCTCTATAATATAAAAAGATATATCCAGATTCTAATTTTATAATATCTTTATTTTATCTTTAATAGCTGACCATACGTTGTTTTGCCAAATAAAAATTAAAAAAAAAAATTAAGGGTGGACAAACCTTATCCCTAAGGGGTAAGAAAAATAGATGTTGGCCGATTGTTAGACCTACTCAATGTGCTCACAAAATTTCATGAGAATCGGTCAAGCCGTTTCGGAGAGTTCCCGTACTCCTCCAAAACGGCTTGACATTGTGACACGAGAATTTTATATATATAGATGTTTGTAGTAGGAGTGCTTCCGCGTCTTTTTGCTCTTGGAATAATAGAAAACGAATACCAATTTACATAATTTACGTTCATAATTAGTATTTCTTATTTAAATTTGCCTATTTCAAAACTAGAACAATACCATTATTACTCGAAGTGATTTTGAAACGGCCTCGCTTACGCAAATGGATGAGTCAATCGACTGAAATAAAATCGTACGTGTGCGTTAAGCGCTTTTATGTTATGTCAAAAAGAGTGCGGTAAAGGAGAGATACTAATTCAGAGCAGGAATAGCCATAATAAATAGATCAAAACTGGCCCTCTTAATAGCGAAGTCCGAGGTTCAAATCCCCGGCACGGTTCTCTGATTTTTATTGGAAATTAATTGTCGCTGATAGGTACACGGTGAAGGTAAGTATCGTAAAGAAACCGACACGCCTGAGAGTTTTTACAAAAAAGTTGTCAAAGATGCGTGGAAGTATACTAATTTGCACTTGAATTATACGACGAACCAGCACGATGAACTATAGCTTAAAATCTTTACGCCTGGGATTGATTATAAATAGATGTATGTATACGTTGTCAGTCTTGAATAGCATCAATCTGTTTCTTTCCGTGAACGTCGTACGACGCGACTAAGGGCCGGCGCACATATGACGGAGCGCAGCGCAGCGCATGCCCGCGAAATTTTCTTAACGAATCACACACTAGCCGAAATTCGCGCTAATTACTGGGAGAATGCGCGCGGATGCGCGCGAATGCGCGCGGATGCGCGAGCATGCGCTTCCATGCTCCTCAGAAATAAATTGCTGTTATTTAATTTTGGATATTATTTCTAAAGGGACAATGACGATAATAGTTTGACAGCAAAAAATGCGCTGCGCTGCGCTCCGTCATATGAGTGCCGGCCCTAAGGGACAAAATCCAGGATATGGACAGACGCGTCCTTTGTAACATCAGCACCTACACCGGTCACAAACGCACATGCTAATCGCAGTACGTCATCACAATCGCCTATCAAACGAGACCTATATTCAGCAATGGAGCTCAAAGACCTCAAAGGCACTTAATAAGTGCAATCGAAATAATTACGTAGGGTTTCTTTTTCATAAAATATAATAAAAAATAACATGTTGACTGTATCAGGCTGTGGAATAGCACGAGTTCATCGTGCAAGGAGCAGAAGTAGACTTTTTTTTTAATATTGAAGTAGCAAACGTGCATGCAGTCCACCACATGCAGATGGTAAGTAGTCACTGCCGCCCATGAAAATTTGTAAGCAACTTCATATACATAGAACATAGATCTAAGTCAATCTCAGGTGCGTTGCTACTCCCGAGGACTATGATGGTCGCCTCATACAAAAGTGTTCCGGAAACCACACCCTTCCATCGAAACGCAAGAAATGCTTCTCGCTAGAAATACGTGTGAAGGTGGTACCTCGCGGGCGAACTACACTGGTTCTTCACTAGTTAGATTGTCGGTGGAAAAAAGGTTGCGAACCCAACTTCTTCCTTTACCTGTCTGCAAATAGATGTCTAAAAATAAATACAAAACTTGAAAGTTTGCCGCCCCGCAAAACGTGCCGCTCGAGGCGCACTGCCCTCTGCAAGCCACGCTACGTTACTTATACCAGGGTCTCTAAACCGTCAAGTCTGTCTATGCGGCTTAAAATTAAGTAACATAGGTAACAAAGGAATTTGTACTTATGAAGTAAAGCTTATTTAGAATCGTTGAGATTTGAAACTCCATGAAACGAAAATGCGTTACGAAAGCAACTGTCGGCGCTACAAGTAGATGGCGCTGTACCTCTTTTTGAAACAAAACTAAAGACTTTTGGACATCTGTAAACAACTTAGGTTCTATTTGAAGTCAATCACAGATGTGTCGCTATTCCCGAGGACTATGATGGTCGCCTCATATAAAAGTGTCTCGTCAACCACACCCTTCCACCGAAACGCTAGAAATGCTTCACGCTGAAAATAGGTGGGATAGAAAGATTTTACTTAGTAGCTTGTATAAGACCCCAAGTTTGGTATATGCTATACTAGCTGACTAGCTGTTAGCTAGCTGAACTTCGTTCCGCATAAAAGTCATAAATCTAAAATTATCAGTGTTCCTCCACTATATTATGAATGTATTATACATAAAAACGTTCCTCTTGAATCACTCTATCTATTAAAAAAAACTGCATTAAAATCCATTGTGTAGTTTTGAAGATCTAAGCATACATAGGGACAGACAGCGCGAAGCAACTTTGTTTTATACTATATACAAGATGTCAGAATATGGGCTGCAGTGATGACTTGATTAATAGATTTTTGAGAAAACATAAACCTTATTACCCTTATGCCCAGGTAGGTAAATAAACTTGAGCCAGATTTTATCTTTAAATTAAGGCAAATCTGCGAGACATTATGTTATTTATTATCCATATCCATCCTAATATTATAAATGTGAAAGTGTGTTTGTTTGTTTCTCTTTCATATCGCCACATAGCTATTACATGATAATTATGGTTTATATGCTGGGAGATAGGAGGGTGGAAAGTGACGTTGGCTACTTTCTACCGCGCTCACTCATTCCCATGAGAATATCGATGTTTTGTACGATGTTGATAAATATTTAGTAGTTCCAGACGTTATTAATAGATGGCGTTAGTAAAATTCATTTGCAAGTTCTGCATCGCGCTATCGTATGCTAATGTTAATTCCCTTTGACCATGCGGGCGAAGCCGCGGGTAAGAGCTAGTCTATTATAAATTAGGTTCACTTCTGCCGTGTGTGAATTGCACACACTTGTTTTTAGGAAAAATATATATTTTCTATATAGAAGCCATACTTCGATATAGGTACTGGCCAAGTGCATATAATAGACGGACAAACAGTCATTTTCCTATTAGACAGATTGGCACTTATCTTCGTGCCATGATAACAGCGTTCCGGTCTGAGTGACCCAAAGCGTATATATAGGTGACTTAGGCAGTCTACAAAAGGAACCCATTTGATATTTAAATTTATCTTATTACCTCATATTGACGACAACTTGACGACCCTCGTGCCGGAGCGGTTACCATACCGGTCTGACGCCCAATGGATCCCGGGTTCGATTCCCGGCCCAATAGAATCTGAATGATGAATTTAGATTGGTGTTCTGGGTCTGGGTGTTTGTGTATTCGTCTTGTGTGTGTGTGTCCATGGTACCCACGACACAGGAGAAAATCCTACTATGGAGCTATGAGTGTAGAAAGCGGGTGTGTTTTTTTTTTTTGTTTTTTTTAATATCGTCCGTTTGCAATGCCTGGTAAAGTTTCATCAGAATCAGCTTACTGATAATAATGTTTCTTAAATAAATTCATATAAAATATTTATAACTTGTTGTGCGCCGCAGTTTTATTTGCTTCATAAAATAGAAAACTGAAATTTATTTTTTTATAGAGTAAGTTGGATTTTAATGAAAAAAGGATTTATTTTTTTATAACTTTCAATGTTAAAAATATATTTTCAGTCCATTAAACTTAATTCAGTAGTTTTAGTTGTATGAATGCCATATGTATGTATACAGGGTGTTATCGTTAGGTGTGCACAGGCGATTATTCCGTAACTATTACAGATATTAAAAAACTTTTAACTGCTATCGAAAGTACTTACCTAATGAGTGCCTAAAATGACATAAATAAATTTATCAAAATAAAATGAGAAATATACAAAATCTTAACATTAAACACTGGTATACATTTAGTATGCGATAGTAGAAAGTAGAGTTGCAGAAGTAGTACATTGTTAACATGTCTCTTTTTCTGTATTGGAAATTGCCATTTTTCAATCAATAATACAATAATCATAATTATTGACGAAAATTGAAAAAAAAATTCTGCAACTCTACTTTCTACTATCTCATACTAGGGAGTGTTTAATGTTTAGTTTTTGTATATATCTCGTTTTATTTTGATATTTTTTTATGTCATTTTAGGTACTCATTAGGTAAAGTACTTTCGATTGCAGTTTAAAGTTGTTTTGATATCTGTAATAGCTACGGAATAATCGCTTGTGTACACTTAACGATTACACCATGTACCTATACTCGTACCTATTACAGTTGGGCCTATTTACCTTACAACTCATTTACCTTGGGTAAATTGAGACAAATAAACAGATTTTCCCATTCTCAATAACAATAAGGAAATAAGGCTAGATAAAACGTGGACATTCAGTCTATTAAATCTTCTTGGCGTTATCGAACGACTTCCCTTCCTTCCTCATCAAGAAGTAAGCTTATCAATCGCTTACGAGCATTGAAGTAGGTACGTGTTTGCACTTCTGTCATCAACTACTTACTACTAACTAACGTAAGATAAAGGTATTACGTTGATTACAATTAAGTAGACTCCTAAAATTAAAATAATTTAAACATTTGTTTATTTAATTTATAAGTTTTTGTACACAGTAACATTTATAGAAAACAGACATTAAAAATGTATAGTACAAAAGGCTACATATTCGGAAATGAAATTTATTTCATTCAACGTAATATATAATGAGAACTCTGTTATTTAATGGGCACCTACATCATAGCTTCCCATACTATACATACATGCAAACCCCTTGGGCGTCGTAGAATCATTCCAACGTAACATTGTTTCGACCCAGTAAGTCAAGTAAAGTATATATACATAGTTGTAGAGAAAGAAATGAGAATGGCAATTTCCAAACATAGCCCGTTAGAGAAGCAAACACACATATTTGTGCCTTGAAGAAGTTCTTGTGTTTAAATTAAGGCTTAAGGATGCCGGCTCGCCGACGAATGAAGCTGCAATCCTTAATCCTCAGGAATGGCATCGCATCTATAATTTTCTTTAGAGAAAATCCCCGTTCTACATGTCGAGTTGGTTACACATGTCTATAGGCAGCCGTGAATTTATCAGGTAGTCTAATCGTTTCAGTTGTCTTATACAGTGGATGTATCATTTACATCTCCCCCATTCTTTTAACTAAAAATACAAATTTCAAAGACAAGATTTTTTTTTATTTCACTGAAGGAGCAAACGAGCATGCAGTCCACCTGATGGTAAGTGGTCACTGCCACCAATGGACATCTGTAATCAACTTCATACAGAACATGGGTTCTATCTGAAGTCAATCACAGATTTGTTTGCTACTCCCGAGGACTAACATGGTCGCCTCATATAAAAGTGTACCGGCAACCACACCCTTCCATCGAAACGCAAGAAATGCTTCACGCTAGAAATAGGAAAATTAAATTGCTTATTTTTGATCTTATTTCTACTTTTTAGCCATATATTCGAAAGTGCGTCTTACACAGGAAGTCAGTTTTATCACATTGTCCGTTTGAAGGTCTTATTCGCTTAAAATTCTGAGAAATTCAGTGCGACCGGTACAGACTTCGCGTCTCAGTCGCAAATATGTCGCGGCCTAAATAAGCGCGGACATCGGTTTGCTTTGAATTTAACAAGGCGTAAAGGCTAGACATTCATTTGGTGTCAATTCAACTAGTTCTCCTGTAAATAGCAAACGCTACATATTGGTATACAGTTCGCTAGAGACTGCCGGTGCGTCGTGTGTTTAGGTGAGTGTATTTTTAACTAGTGTGTATACTATGTAACCTATTATTTATAAATGGAACTTGTCTTATATGCGAAACGAAATGACCTATATTTTAACAACAATAACTATCTATTAACTTAAACGCGAATATGTTTAGTTAGAAATTGAAAATAAAAACGAACAAGAAAAATATTATTATACTTATACAATATTTATCGTTTAAATCAGTGTTTTCAAAGTGTGAGTATGGGTAGCCACCCTTTGGTGGCTAAGTCTCTATTTGGTGGTCGCGAATCCTCAGTAAAGAAAACTATATAAACTGCAAAAAAAAATCAAGAGTGAGGTGCTATGAAAGGCGCTTGGTGACTATTATAGTTACTTGATTGTGTATTTAACTGATAGCTTATCATATTAATAAAATTTTAGAGACCGAATTACGAGTTGACCCATACCTTATTATAAGTAGGTAATAATATTGCACAGGTTTTATGCGGTTGGTACATAAAATTTATAAATCACGAAGAGCAAATGATGGAGGTTCGCAAAATATTTAAATAATAGGTATACGTATATGGGTGTCCACTGTTTATTAAATCTCTTATTATTATGGGTGTCTCAAAATAATAAGTTTAAGGGTTTTAGAATCATTAGGTTGAATGTTATAGTGCATATCAAACGACATTTGTTAAAAAAAATGTCGAAATGGCAGTAATTAAAACAAATACGTGAAACAGCGAGTTTGTTAAATCGTTTTTTACACAAAAAACAGTTCAACTAAAAATTTCACAAATTGTTTGATATGTCCAGTAACTATAGTGAAATATGTGGTATATATTTTGTAAGGATCAGATAAATAATATCTGATATTTTAATAACAAGGCATACTAAACATTTGATATAACAGGGTTTTTCGCAAAGACATCGTGATAAAATCTTGCCTATGTCTAATAATCAGCGATGTCAATACCTACCGTACATTAGGTACACTCAGTTTCTTTCTAATAATCATTTTTATCAAATATAGCGTTTAATAGTCACATTATTAATTTTCAAATGCAGAGGCACGCTCACTGTAATAAACCTATAATTCATAAGTATATCTTAAGTTGTCTTGTAAGTGATTTTTTTGTAATTTCTTAAGACAATAAATTCTTTAAACCGAAAAAAAATATTTCCTTAAAAATCTATTTGGGGTCGTAATTAATGCATTTTCAAGGTAGGCCGCGTTAAACCTTGTCCTATTTGTATTTAAAACAATTAAATTGAGACATTGATTTTGCTTTATTTGGAACAGAATGTAATTGTTTGTTCATTGTCTCATGTTTTAACGTTATCACGAGCACTGCTAGATAAGAGTTTTCTAAAATAAGATCTTAAAAGTGCATTTTCTGCATTTAATCTATCAATTGTAAAGTTCATTTGGCAAGTCTAATGAAGTATGGCTTGAACTTCTTGTTGAAAAAGAAAACACGTGCCCGGGAGTATCAAATTGATTTTCAATATAAATACGTTCAAATAAATTAGTTATTGAATACCTACTCTCGGATCCAGGCTTTTACGTTTACGCTTGACCACATGAAGTTGAAGAAATAGACGGAAACAGGTTCTGAGGTCGATTCGATATATCCATAGCTAAAATGTCTACTTACTATTCTTGTGTGTTGTCTACTTATTATCTTTGTTCATCAAATTCTTTGACATTCTACCTTCCACTGGTCAATATAGTTTTAGATTATTCATTTCCCAAAAATAATCTTTAAATGACTTGAAAAACTAGATAGGTACGCCAGTGCAATTAAGTGTTCAAAACTTTATATGAAAAAAAAATATACGCAATGAAATGGACAATATATATGGATAGAATAGTATAAAAACTATAACAATTATGTCAGACAATTGATGCAGTATTTTATTGCCGCCATAGTGTGCTATCTATATAAGTGAGCAAATCTTGCAGCAAATTTATCTATATACCTTCATGATACTAGTATATGATACTAGTATACCGCATTGCGTCCAGATAACATGACGTTATTTCAGTTGTAAAAAGTCTATCTTAATGTAGGTTGAGCTTTATTACAGGTTTCGAACTAATTGAGACAGATGCGGTCTAGTCATTGTGATCTTAGTACGGTCAACGCTGTTGCTTTCTTTCATTTTCTGCAAGTCACCAATGTTAGGTAGTATTAAATGATATTTCTCTTGATTTCGGTCTTGAAGGAGACATTTTTTGATTTTTAAAGTCAATTTTGATGAATTGACACTTACAGGTAAAGTGGAATTGGAGTTATAGAGCACTTTGTGATTAGACCCAGGAAGCACCATAGCCACACTTCATCCATCCATCAGCTTTTTGAGGTCCACTGCTGGACATAGGCCTCCTCTAAATGGCGCCACTCCAACCGTTCCTGAGCTCTCTGAATCCAATGTTTTCCCGCTGCCTTTATCAAATCATCGGTCCACCCAGTGGAGGGAGGGAACATGTGCTCCTGTTGCCTAAACGCGGTCGTCACTTGAGGACTTTTCCCATCGGTTATCTGTCCTTCGAGGGATGTGGCCGGCCCACTCATCCACACTTATTTCTGTCTAATTACAACAGTGTTACACATTGCTGTGTTTTGGTCTGATTGCTAAGGGAGACATTGTTACCCAAGCCGTTTTAATTTAGTAATTTGTGGCCAAACTCAGGAAAGTCTGGAATTAATACAAATTTCCATGGCCGGCAATGGCTACTAATCCTCAGCTGAACATCACGTCACTTGACGACCCGCGTGGCGCAGCGGTTACCGTACCGGTCTGACACGCAGTGAGTCCCGGGTTCGATTCCCGGCCAGACAGGTGTCTGAATGATGAGTTTAGATTCTTGTTCTGGGTCTGGGTGTTTGTGTATTCGTATTTGTGTGTGTCCATGGCACCCACGACACAGGAGAAAATCCTACTGTGGGTCTATGAGTGTAGAAAGCGTATGAGTGTAGAAAGAAAGTTACCTATTACCAAAAAAAACACAAGTAGCTACATATGTTCTCATTGGTAACGATATAAACATTGACTAGGATCTGTTTCTAGTTACACACACACAGTTTAATATTCCTAGTCAATTACCTAGAATTAGTGCCACTAGTGAAAACGGGTATGAGTCTGAGTTTTGCCAAATTGATTTCTTTTGCCAAAAAATTCAGATAAACGATTGTCTAAAAAGAAATTCATCAATAAATCTTCCTTAGAAAAACAGCAGATATATCGAACGAGCTCGGCTAAAAATTTTGGTAGCATAACATCAAGGTGGTAGTACCAGTGTAGTTTGACCGGGGAAGTACTACCGCCACCTATTTCTAGCGTGAAGCATTTCTTGTGTTTCGTTAGAAGGGTGTGGTTGCCTGCACACTTACACATGAGGCGACCATCATAGCCCTCGGGTGTAGCAACGCATCTGTGATTGACTTCAGATGGAACCTATGTTCTGTATGAAGTTGATTACAGATGTCCAAGCGCGGCAGTGAATCCTTACCATCAGGTGGACTGCATACTCGTTTGCTACTTCAGTCCGATAGAAAAAGAGCAATAAGCGATTTTCCAAAAATCTGACATATACCTGTTTTTATAGCCACAGATTAGGTCCGACTCATATCTAATTTACATTCTACGTGATAATTAACGTGACACATAATAGCTACAGCAAACAAATTTATATGCGTATCGCAAATATTATCGGATGTCGGGGTCAACGAACAACTGCGTTTTACTATACAAATTTTCGCGCTGGACTCCGCTCGCATGCACCGATTTAATTAACATTCAGCTACCTAATACTGCAGCTTAAAATATTGAAGAGCAGCAATATGTGTGACATTAGTACAACTGCAGTAATACTATGAATCTTTTATAATAAGACGATCATCATAATCTTCGCGCATAGCTACATACCTACTTATAATTGATTTTAGATTAACACTTGTTCTGTACGAAGTTGCTTATAGATGTCCATGGGATGTCGTCAACCCATTATTGTCCCACTGCTGGGCACGGGTCTTCTCTCAAAATGAGAGAGTTTAGGCCATAGTCCACCGCGCTGGCCAAGTATAATTTCTAATTTCTAATACGCACATGAATCAGTGGTGCGTGCCTGGGTTTTAACCTCGGAAGTCCCGATTGAGAGGGCTAGTTTCAACCATTAGGCTATCACTGCTCTGGGATGCTCTGGGATCTCTGCCATGGGATGTAGTTACTACTATCCATCAAGTGGACTGAAGACTCCTTTGCCATCTCAATCTTATAAAATACAACTATTTTGCAAATTACTAGAGATGCGTCGAATATTCGGTTGCTATTCGGTATTCGGCGTATTCGGCATCTTTTCAATATTTGTATTCGGTCGAATTATACGGTTGTGGTGCCTAATATATTTGATTAGAGTTATTTTTATTTAGTTGGCTACACGTCACGGTATAGGACAAAAAGGCAAAACTTTTTTTGTAAGATTTATGTCATAAATCAAAGAAATCCAAGAAGAATGTGTTAAATAAAGCGAATAAAATAAAACAATGAAACTTTAAATTAACTTTTTTTTAATTTAAATCACATATGTATTTCTTCCGACAAATTATATCAATATTTATGTATAAACCTCAAATAAACATTTTATTTTTTTATGAACACACTTTCATCTTTTTTTTAATAAGAAATGGTAAACCGAATAATTCGGCCGCATATCTGGTTCGGTAAAACTCAAACCGAATAGTATTCGGTATTCGGTTATTCAGTAAACCACTATTCGGCTCATCTTTACAAATTACGGTATGTTAGTTACATAACATAATTAGCAAAAGGTTTTTTAAATACAAAGTATATCCAAGAAGTACTTAAAGTAAAACCATTAAATCCGGAAATAATAAGCAAGAAACAATTTATTACCTTGCGAAGTCTTTTATGCACAATAGACCTTACAAAGTATAGACTAAAGATGCCTAATATAGTAAGACTAGATCCATGATTCTAGTACCTACGTATATCAGTCCTATGTCTTATGCTTATTACCTATTGTCACAATACCAGGCACATGTCGCCTCTCAGATTGTGAGCGCTTTATGCCCAGCAAGTTTTCGATGTGAACATTTTTTTATACTTTAACCTAACGATAAGGCAGACGGGCTACATGATGGAATGTAATCACCGTCGCCTATGGACATTTGCAATACCAGAGGAGTTGCCAATGCATCGCTGGCTTTCAAGAAGAGCTCTTTTCGCACCTTTCTTAAAGAATCCCATGTCATAGCAAGTTTTTTGTAGCGTGAAGCAGTTCTCAACAAAAGAGTGTGGTTGCCGACTCTCTTTTATAACAGTGACTATCTTATTTCTCGGGAGTAGCAACGCATCAGATAGAATCCATGCTCTGTATGAAGTTGCATATAGATGTTAATGGACGGCAGTGACCACTTACCATCAGGTGGACTGCATGTTTATTATCTAGTTCAATATGATAAATATATGCAAACGACCAAGCAAACCACCTGTTGGCAATTGGTCGTAGCAGCCGTCCACAAATACATGTCCGTTATGAGCCCCAGATAAAATTACCCTTCTTGTTGCCAGGATTAAGTTCAAACGTCTCGTATAACTAAGTAGGGCCATTCTTACTGCCAGGTCTAAGTTCAAAACCTCGGACAACTACATAGGTCACCCTTATTATAGACTTAAAAAATACCGTAGCGCTTAATATTGCTGTTGTTTAAGCACTACCTAATAATTGTGATACTTATTACTAAAAGATTCCACTACTTTTAATTACTATATTGCTGGACACGTCACACACTCTTACTTTTTATGTCTCTTAAGTGCAGTTTGAATAACTGTCACGATGTTTTTCTTTGTTGTTAAAACAATTGAAAACTGTTTTTTCAAGGTGTGCGTTTTAAAAATAAAACCTTGAAAAATCAGAGTTTGGTATTTAAGATTTGTACCTTTATCCCTGTTGAGAAGCCTAGATTTTACTAGTAGTATCTAAAGGAAACCTAGATTTGAATACAAAATAGTTTTACGAGAGACAATTATCTCGGTTTTGATTTAATTGATGACAACATTCGCTTCCAGGGAACATGCCGTTCAAAAGACAATGGGATGCTACCTGCCCGAAGATCTGGGACCAGTTCGAGAGAGAGGGCAGAACCTACGTCATCCAGGATTTACCGCCCGAAGATGATCAGCTTGGATTGGAAATTTTCATGGATCAAATGTGTGCTGATGAGACCCTTCTTAACTTGAGTGGTAGGTTCAGAGTTCCGGGATTAGAATAGGGCTACGGCATCCCCTGCCTGTCGTAAGAGGCGACTAAAAGGGGTTTCCAGGGTTGCGGGCGGCTAGAGTGGGAGCTCCAACCGTTGTGTGGTCGCATACCGTCTTAAAAACCAGACGAAACGGTGGGCCTAGCTGCTCACCTAGGAGGAGCCCGATGGGGCAACGCGTTTAGAGGACTCCGGTTGCGTTCAGGAAAGAATCTTAGCGTCGCCGCACACGGGCCAGCGGCCACAACCAGAAAACGCCGCCACTGGCATATTTCCTATAGTTTCAATTTATTTAGGTAATCCAATAATTATTTCGCAGCAAATAAAACCATAATTTTAATTCTTTACGATAATCCTTTAATAACATGCGTAATTGTTGTGTTATAATTTGTTAAAAATGAAAATTGTTTAGTTTGCGATAGAAATCATTGTAAATTCACTTGACTATCTTGTCAACTATAAGTAGCAGTTTAGATAAATTAAGTTTTCGCTATCTATTGACTTAGGGCTATGAGATTAAATGTTTCTATTTGATTACTTTTGTAGAAAGAATTGTCGCATCTGATGGAGTTACCGACACGCCCCGGACGTCAAAGTCAGCTTTAACGTATAATATTGGGTAGGTTGCTTAGGAGTTTGATGAGTAAATTAAACTCCTAAAGTAATCTGCACGATGTCTTTGTATTTTTTAATAGATAGAATTAGCAAAAACTACCATCAAATTGTCCACCAATTCGCACTTGGCCAGCGCGGTGGACTATGGCCTAAACTCTCTCATTCTGGGAGAAGACCCGTGCCCAGCAGTGGGCCAATAATGGGTTGATGCACGCACCATCAAATTAACTGCACGTCGACCTGATGGTAAGTGCTCACTGCTGTCTGTAGACATCTGTTATCCACTTCATATAAGATCATCAACTTTTATCTGAGTGGATTACAGATGCGTTGCTACTTCGTAGGAATAACGGTAGGTATCACCTTATGTTTAAGTGAACTAAAATGATTCACTAAGTGAACAATAACAATGATCTTATCAATAGAGTAACATGTTTTCCAGACGTGAAAAGTGACAAGGAAAGCCTAGTTAGCCTTCGAGAATTCTGGACAGAGTGCCTGGCTCAACGCATGAGCCTGGCCTGCTACACCGAAATAGACGGGAAGAAGACATTAGTGGGTATGAACGTGTGTGTTATAGATTCTGAACATGAGACTTTCCCTTCAATACCGGTAAGTAGTGATGATTGTTATTATAGAACTATACATACACTAAGAGCACTTTCACATTAGATCGCAAGTAGCGCGGCCGCAGCGCGTCAGCCGCACGACTGCAACGGATGCTTTCTTATTATTGAAATAATTGTTCAGTATTTATTATTTTTTTCCATTATAAAAGTACAGCCCGCCTCCCTAATAAAAAAAACCCGCGGATATAGGTAGTCGTAAAAAGTAAACATTCTTCGCAGTCGCGCTGCGGCCGCATTACTGGCGACCTAATGTCAAAGCGTTCTAAGGTCTGATTTGGGGAGCACGCAGTGCCCCACAAAAAAATATCGAAAATACCAACTCAATGCCACAAAACGGAAATAAAAAATATTGTTTTTAAACAATAAAAAAAATACTTCTACGATTTCCTCAAAGCAGTGGCAAGGGGTTATGAAAATTAGAAAGAATTATGGATTTGCAACTTTTAAGAATAGCCTGTCTCAAAAAATATGTGACAAAAACGGCTTAGTGTTCCGAGGACCATTAGGTACTCATCAAAGGCATCCTCTAATAGACCTTTTTCTCAATACTCACCGCGCCTTACATGTGTGTATGACCAATAGGTGTTGATTATAAAAAAGATGCTACCCATCTCCAGAACTGTTCCTTAGTCGCCTCCCAAGTCACCCACTGGATGATTAGTGGTGTTATTAAAAAACGACGCCACATGACACAAGTTTGCAAGGGTACAATTATTCTCAAATTTGAATATCGACCACAATTTGATGCTGTACTAAGCACTTACTTGAATCTTCCCAATGAATCTATGTAATTTTGCTTGCAACCTAGATATTACGCGATGTCCTGTACATTAGTACAGGCAAGTACAGGTACGACATTAGTAGTACAGGCAAGACATTAGTAAAAGCAAAACTTTCAAGTCCTGCACCACTTGTGAACAATAAGGAACACAAGCCTGTTTAATGTCTCCAGGGACGAAATCACAGGTTAAACTACATTGGGCGACAGTGACCACTAACCATTAAGAAGATTGCGCGATTGGTATTTCAGTCTTATAAACCCTTCCAGATTAAAGGCGCCGCTTGGAACAACGTATACCACGGGATGGCGATTCTTGAAGTCAAGTGCAACCCATTCAAACATTTGAACTTAGACACGATAATGCATGCGTACGGTCTATTCGTGTCGCGGGATTTCAGAGGCGCTAAGCTTGGAGCGAAGCTGTTAATGGCGAGGTTAGTTCAGATAAATAAAGCGTATCTGTAAGAATTGACTACAATTAGTTATATTCGTCATAAAGATCGTCGCCAATGGGAAGAACCTCCTGCTACTAATGTTAAAACTTATGTTCTATATACCATGGGTACAACCCATTATTGTCCCTCTGCTGGGTACGGGTCTTCTCTCAAAATGAGAGTTTTAGGCCATAGGCCGCCGCGCAGGCCAAGTACGAATCGATGGACTTTACACACCTCTGAGAACGTTTTTTTATAGAACTCTCGGGTGTGTAAGTTTCTTCTTTTTTTATACGATTGAAGTAGCAAACGAGCATACAGTCCACCTGATGGTATGTGGTCACTGCCGCTTATAGACACCTGTGAGCGACTTCAAATAGAACATGGGTTCTATCTGAAGTCAATCATAGATGAGTTGCTACTCCCGAGGACTGTGATGGTCGCCTCATATAAAAGTGTGCCAGCAACCACACCCTTCCATCGAAACGCAAAAAAATGATTCACGCTAGAAATAGGTGTGGCGGTGGTCCAACTACTGATTCCACCTCCAAAAATGATGCTTTTTATAATGTTTTCCTTCATTATAAAAAACAGTTATAGATAAATCATTTCTAAAACGCACATAGAAAAATCTGTGGTCACGCCTCAAGTTGCTAAATTCCAACCTTTCTTACCAAAATTGAAAGACCACTTTCATTAGGCTAAACAGCTTATGTAAACACATTTCTGTTTTCAGAGAACCCCTCGCCCTATCCCAAGGGGTTAAAGGCACGAGCACAGTGTTCACAGGCGTCGCGTCTCAGAAGCTGGCGGCCGGCTGCGGTTTCCACACCATCTGCGAGATGACCCTGCGAGAGATAGCTGAGAGCGGGTTCAACTATCCAAAAACGGATCATGTTATTAAATTAATGGTTAAAAAGTTCGGTGAATAAACCAGTATTAAAAATACACACAATGCTATAGTGGAAATATTTCAGAAGAACGCTGTTATCGAGAGGCGTAGCTAGGGGGGGGGGGGTCCCGCATCGGGTGACACCATTTTTGGGGTGACACCCGGCCCGTAACTCAACTTTAAGAACAGTGTACAAACATAAAAAAAATCCTAGGCACAATTGCCTCCTTCGATGATTCCTTCACAAGCACTAGCTCAGCTCTTTGGGCCGGCACTCATATGACGGAGCGCAGCGTAGCGCATTTTTTGCTGTCAAACTATTATCGTCATTGTCCCTTTAGAAATAATATCCAAAATTAAATAACAGCAATTTATTTCTGAGGAGCATGAAAGCGACCACACGCGAAAGGTAGCGCGGGAGCGCGACCGCGCGCGCATCCGCGCGCATTCTCCCAGTAATTAGCGCGAATTTCGGCTAGTGTGTGATTCGTTAAGAAAATTTCGCGGGCATGCGCTGCGCTGCGCTGCGCTCCGTCATATGTGCGCCGGCCCTTTGTGTAATCTGGGGATTCCCCAAAGGTGCACAATGTTATCGACAATATAAATATTAAATAACCCATGACGTATATAAATTATATAAAAATGTTTTGGCTTCTTAAACATAACGCTCATTAAGAATGTTACTCTCCAACTTCGTAACATAGAAGTCCTTCACAAGCTGGATTCGGACTATCGTCCAGACCTACTTAACCTATGCACCAGCTATAAACCTCTCCAAAGGACCAGCCGCATCATCGTCTGCCCCAAATTGATTGTTGCATTTTTGTCGAAGGGTGTGATTTCCAGCTCACTTCTATATGAGGCGACTATCTTAGTCTTCGCCAGTAGCAACGTATCTGTAATTGACTTTAGATAGAATCATTGTTTTATATGAAGCGGTAAGCACCACTTACCATGATATGCATGCCTGTATGCGCGTTTGCACTAGAAAAGACCAAAAACGTGATCCTAAAATAATCATAAGTAGTATTATCCTACATAAAAAATACACAAATATGTATCACGCTATTAAAACTTGACATAACTAGGTATAAGGAATAATTGTATTAAACCCATCGATATAGAACTACACTAGATCCACAGACTCGAACAAAAATGACACCTAAAATTCTCGTCAAATGTACGTAATTATTTATAGATATAGATAACGACCCTATATTTTTGCAATACAACCTTATGTCCATAATCTAAAGTTATATTAACAGCGCTTTAAGCAAAAAGCAAATAAAATTTTATTACTTGGAATGAGTCAATTTCATAATTGAGCGCTCTTTTTCACCGGACAATTATGAGACGCTGAATTTGTATCTTGGGTTTTTCTATATCGATGATTAATCATGTTGTATAATCAAAATAAAATTCATAAAACTATATGGACGTTTCCATTTCAGTACACACTAAAGAAGTAAAACAACTTATGTAATAAAACCTTTTATTAGTACATTTACATTATTGTCATTATAGAAAATAGTCTGTTATAACATTTTGGAAAATTATTGCTTAGTTTTGCCATTGACAGCGTCATGTACGTTTTATATAATAAAAATACTATGTATGCGTTGTGTGGTGCCCTCTTTGTGGAAGAAAAAGTGATATGGGAGATACTTATGCTCGGTGTTGGAAACGCCTCATATTACAATGTTCACTCAATTCAAACCAATACAAAGCTTTGGAGATGACTTGGGCGTAAAAGTGACAGACACTATATACACAAAGTTGGTTACCTTCCTAAACATTTCTTTACATTCTAGAATAGTCGCTTGTTTAACAATACCGTTCAAGTAATTTTGACTCGCTTTGCATGGGTGCGAAATAAAACCTAATTTTTTTTTAGCTGACTGAAGTAGCAAAGGAGCATGCAGTCCACCTGATGGTAGTGGTCACTGTCGCCCATGGACATCTGTAAGCAACTTCAAATAGGACATGGGTTCTATCTGAAGTCAATCAGAGATGCGTTGCTAGGTACTCCCGAGGACTATGATATAACCGTCTATCCTAACCTACCCATCTATCGAAACACAAGAAATACTTCACGCTAGAAATAGGCGGTGGTACTTCCCCTTGCACCTTGTAAAATTAGTAGTAGTTTAATGTTACATATAAATTCATACTTATATGTAACACTACGTACTACGCGCAAGTCCGGTCGCGGCTACCTGTCACGGGCACCAACATCAAGGTAATAAATACATTTAGATTGTAGAGCTGTATAATAACGACATTTCTAACAAGGATTTAACAGTACCCGAACGTATCTGGAGTTTTCTCCTTAAGAATCGATTTGCATATATAAGGGCCCGATATGAGAAAAACGTGAGGAGTAAAATCTACTGATAAATGACCTCGTTACGTTTTTATTTAGCATAACGCCATCTAGTTAACACTTCAGAACTATTTTATCAGTACGCGTGGATGGTATGTTTGATCACCAGTCGTGGTCGCCATCGTAAATATATCTTAAGCGTCCTCAGCGCTACTTGTCTATACGTTACTCTAAGCACCTCCAACACTACTTAGGCCTATAGTCCGGTAGGCAGTGCTGTACGGGGTCGGGCGGGGTCTCGTCCGTGAGGTACGAGCTGAGCAGTACCGGCGGACACACGGGCACGCGCCGCGCCACCAGCCACGCCGCGTCCCGGTCTGACAGTGGGCATCGCTTCACGTCCGCGAAGCATACCGTCACGCGCTCGTCGGAATACGGTGGCCTGGGGAGTGAATTAAAATTAACGTCAATATTGTAAAATGAGCACTTTATTTACTAGTGGCTAGCGCAGACATCCAAGTGTAATATTATATGTCACCACATTGCAATAATAGAGTTAACACACAGCGCCGTATTGCGCCACAATATGATGATCATTGAATTACGAATTATGTAATCTGCGTAGTTTGTGTCAAGTAAAAACCTATATATGACGTTACCAAAGGCGAGCAAACGTATCTCAGTCCAAGATGTCAGAATCAATTCACTAGTCATCGAGTGGCAGACAGTCGGCTACAGTAAACTAACACAGAAGGGTTGTCAAGTCATAACCTTGTAAGTGTTCGCAATCAACTGACCGTAAAGCGGCAAGTAAGCACGCAAAGGCTGTAACGTTATATGTTCGAAATATGCATAGTTAATTCATTGCATATACGCGGCATTTCGCCACCAGCGGCGAAGTCGCACGACCATTGTGCGGCGCGTGTACGGCACGAAGTGAGAGCGCTGTGACGTCATCAACACAAAGTGTGACGTAATCAACTCACTGATCGTCCAGCGGCACGCCCCCGCCCGCAGCCAGCAGTGTGCGGCGCGCGTATGACGCGATGCGAGAGCGCTGTGACGTCATCAACACAAAGTGTGACGTAATCAACTCACTGATCGTCCAGCGGCACGCCCCCGCCCGCAGCCAGCAGTGTGCGGCGCGCGTATGACGCGATGCGAGAGCGCTGTGACGTCATCAACACAAAGTGTGACGTAATCAACTCACTGATCGTCCAGCGGCACGCACCCGCCCGCAGCCAGCAGTGTGCGGCGCGCGTATGACGCGATGCGAGAGCGCTGTGACGTCATCAACACAAAGTGTGACGTAATCAACTCACTGATCGTTAAGCGGAAGCCCGCCACCCGCAGCGAGCAGCGTGCGTTGAGCTTGCGCCAAAGGAGCGAATAGCGCTGTGACGTCATCAATACATGAAGTGAACTCACTGATCGTCGAGCGGCACGCCCCCGCCCGCAGCGAGCAGCCTCGCGAGCAGCGTGCGGCGCGCGTATGACACGGTGCGACAGCGTTGTGACGTCATCAACACAAAGTGTGACGTAATCAACTCACTGATCGTCACTATCAGCCTCGCGAGCAGCGTGCGGCGCGCGTATGACACGGTGCGACAGCACTGTGACGTCATCAAATCAAAGTGTGACGTAATCAACTCACTGATCGTCAAGCGGCACTCCCCCACCCGCAGCGAGCAGCGTGCGTTGACTTTGCCCCCAAGGAGCGAATAGCACTGTGACGTCATCAATACATGAAGTGATGTAATCAACTCGCTGATCATCAAGCGGCACGCCCCCGCCCGCGGCGAGCAGCGTGCGGCGCGGTTATGTCACGGTGCGACAGCACTGTGACGTCATCAAATCAAAGTGTGACGTAATCAACTCACTGATCATCAAGCGGAAGCCCGCCGCCCGCAGCCAGCAGCCTCGCCAACAGCGTGCGTCGCGCCTGCGGCACATGCAGCAGCGCGGCGAGGCCGGCGAAGGGCGCGCGCGTGGCCCGGCAGGCGCGCCAGCGGTGCGCCGCCGCCGCCAGCGCGCGCTCGCCGCCCGACAGCGGCGGCAGGCACGTCGCGCGCGGGTTGCCCCACTCGTACTCCTCCTCCTGGGGAACGGGTATGACGATATAGTGAATAAATTGTTCTTAAACGATTAAAGTACCAAACGAACATTCAGTCCACCTGATGGCAAGTGGTCACGTCAGCCCTTGGACATCCGTGAGCTACTAAAATGAAATAAAATGTCTTTATTTTGCATATCCCTATGAAGGCACTTACAAATCGTCAGTTACATATATATTTTTTTACACTGACACCGGATCGGAACACGAACTCAACTGAGAAGATCCGTCAAGAAACTCAGTGGGTTTTTTTTTTCTTTGTATAAAGTATAAACTCACACATATACTCATAAGGTATGAGGTGGTCCACCAATGTCATACACTGGCACACATATAGACACAATAAACCACAATTATACAACTAAGCATCCTCTCGCTTCGGCCCGGCATCGCGCACAGCGGGTGAGGTTAGAACACGCACTGACCGGCAGGAAGCTGCCCGCGGCGCGGCTGCGAGCCACGTACGCGGGGTGCAGCACCCACTTGCCGGCGGCGACGGAGCCCAGCATCTTCTCACTGCGGCCCGGCGCCGAGCACAGCAGGTGTGTCGCTTGCGCGTCGAGCTCCGCGCCCTCGCACACCACCCCGCCTAAGTAACGGATCATCTCGATTATCTCCTCGCGGTTCTGTGGAAGATTGAAATGTCTTGTGAAATGTACTTGAGTGAAAAACGTTGAATCAAGCTTGTGACATATTTTAGTGTGAAACACCGAACCACCCATTAGGTATGATTTTTAATGTCCTCGTCTACTAGCCTTATAGTGGAAATTCGGTTTTTTAATTTTCGTTTAATTTATAACATTAAAAAAACAGTTCATTTAATCATGGAAAATACATAGAACATGTTCACTGAGTACTCACGTCAACATTTGAGGACAACATGAACTTCTTCACCTGGTTGTCGTCCCAGCCTACAGTATTCGGTTGAGATTCAGGCGCTACCGGCTCCGGTTCCGGCACTGGAATTAAAATAAATATATGTACAATAACGAACAAAAAAGGACACGCAGGAGATACCGTAGTTCTATGGTCCCGAGACTACAACTATAACTTTCTATCACCTTGGTTCAATTAGATTTATTTATTTGAACTAAAATACTTTTTTAATGAAAGTTTATTTTGGCCAATAAGGTATGCATATAAAATTATAGCTCGATGTAATGTTGTACGGAATAAGTTACTAACCGGGTTGCGGCGTAGAGTCCCTCGTGCGCCTCGCCCGCTGCGCGCTGAGCCGCCCGCTGAGCGCCGCGCTCAGTCTCTGCAGCTGAGCGTCCACGCCGGCGGGCACGCTCGACGTACTAACGTGCGAAGTGTTCCCGTGCGCAGTACTTCCGTGAGACGTGCTCCCGTGCGAAGTGCTGACGTGCGCAGTACTTCCGTGCAAAGTGCCTCCGTGCGAAGTGCTACCGTGCGAAGTGTTTCCGTGCGTGGAGCTCGCTGCGCTTCGTATGCTCGTGTTCGGGTCCTCCGAAGCGCTTCGCGGTGTGCTCTACGAATTTAAATATCGTGAAGTGACTATGCGATGCTAATTCTATTGTTATTGTAATTTGACGAATAACCAAAACACCGTAGTCAATTTACACACTATATTCGCGCTTATTTGTCCGTGTGCATAATAATGAATATGAAAAATGTAAGGTACTAATAGTATCTATACTATAATAAATCTGTAAGAGGTCGCTGTCTGTACATGGAATAAATTTAGGTGAAAACCATTTCTAGAGGTCTTTAATACGATATAGAACCCAAAATAATGGTTTTTAGAAATCTTTTCTGTTTGTCTGTTTGTCTGTTTGTCTGTTTGTCTGTTTATCTGTTTGTCTGTTTGTCTGTTTGTCTGTGTGTTTGAAAACGCTAATCTCAGAAACGGCTTATCCAATTTGAATATAATTTTCACTGATGTGTTGGGGGAAACTTCACTTAACATTTAGTGTTTATTTTATGTAAATCGGTTTACGAATAAAAAAGTTATGTCAATTTAAAACTACGCAGTATTGATTCTGTGTTCGATGAGTGTTAATAAGATAAGTAACTGCATAGTTGAATTGGTAGAAACTAAACATGTTATGGTCTGTAAGATGTATTCCTTTGTTATGTATTTTTTATTGTTTATGTGTGTACCTATGTTATTTGATACTATACAAATCTATATCTCTATATCTATTTATACTTATATAAAAACGAAAGGATGTTCTCTCACTCATCTATTGAATAAACATCGTAGAGCCTAAACTGCTAAAGATACGAATATGATTTTTACTAGGGGTTCCTTTTATGACGTAAACGTCAGTAAAGAATGAATTTTCTGCCCCCCCCCCCCCAATTTAACCCAAATAGGAGATGTAAGTTTGTATGAAAGTCAGTCAATTTTGAGGCCACCTCAATAAAATTTAGTATTTCGCCTTGATTTTTATGTTAAACATCGTTTCAAACCGACTTCCAAAAAGGAGGAGGTTATCAATTTGTCTGTATTTTTTTTATTTTTTATTATTTTATATTTGTTACTCGATTTCTCCGCACTGGATGAACGGATTTGGATGATTTTTTTTTTCATTTGAAAGGTAGTGCGTGTCGTCGGGTCCCATTTATTTTTATGACAGTGGCATCCATAAGAAAAGCGCATAAGTCTGATATTTGCATTAACGATGTGCGCGATAAATAGATGAATAACTCAATTTCCCGCCAACCGATTTTGATGATTTTTCTTTTATTTGAGAGAATGTACTTCAAGGGTACTCTGATGAGTTTGATACGGTTCTGATCATAGGATCCATTTCTTTGAAGCAAATTAACGAAATTAGCGATACTCGGCCAAACCTAAGCTGTAGGAGTCCAATTGGGTTGAATGAGATTACTAAGCAGATATTTCCTAAAAAAATTGACCTTCAACTCTTCAATCCTGATGATGCAGGGGTATTGCTAGCCTGAACCGTAGAAGTAAGTCAATTTGTTTTTATGGACATACAAAAAGATTGTTAAACAAATTCATGGGACAAAAATTTGATCTTCAACTCCTCAACCCTGATGATGTAAGGGTGTTTCAAGACTAAACCGTAAGAGTTGGCTATTTGGTACTTACGGTTATGTAATAAAAATACCAAGCAAAGATACATGGTAAAAATGTTGACCTTCAACTCCTCAACCCTGATGATGCAGGGTTACTTCAAGCCTAAGCCATAGGAGATGGCCATTTGGTGCTTTCGGGTATGTAATATGATTACTAAGCAAAGATACAAAATGAAAATTTCGACCTTCAACTCCTCACCCCTGATGATGCAGGATACTGCTAGCCTAAACTATACGAGATGGGCATTTGATGCTTTCAGGTATTTAATATAATTACTAAGCAAAGATACATGATGAAAATTTTGACCTTTAACTCCTCAACCCTGATGATGCAGGGGTACTTCAAGCCTAAGCCATAGAAGTTAGCTATTTAGTGCTTTCAGGTATGTAATATAATTACTAAGCAAAGACACAAGATGAAAATTTCGACCTTCAACTCCTCATCCCTGATGATGCAGGATACTGCTAACCTAAACTATACGAGATAGGCATTTGGTGCTTTCAGATATTTAATATAATTACTAAGCAAAGACACATGATGACAATTTTGACCTTTAACTCCTCAACCCTGATGATGCAGGGGTACTTCAAGCCTAAGCCATAGAAGTTAGATATTTAGTGCTTTCAGGTATGTAATATAATTACTAAGCAAAGGCACATGATGAAAATTTTGACCTTTAACTCCTCAACCCTGATGATGCAGGGGTGCTTCAAGCCTAAGCCCTAGAAGTTAGCTATTTAGTGCTTTCAGGTATGTAATATAATTACTAAGCAAAGGCACATGATGAAAATTTTGACCTTTAACTCCTCAACCCTGATGATGCAGGGGTGCTTCAAGCCTAAGCCCTAGAAGTTAGCTATTTAGTGCTTTCGGGTATGTTATATAATTACTAAGCAAAGACACAAGATGAAAATTTTGACCATCATCTCCTCAACCCTGATGATGCAGGGGTGCTTCAAGCCTAAGCCATAGAAATTAGCTATTTAGTGTTTTCGGGTATGTAATATAATTACTAAGCAAAGACACATGATGACAATTTCGAACTTAAGCTCCTCAGCCCTGATGATGCAGGGTACTGCAAGCCCAAGCTATAGAAGTTGGCTCTCAAGTTCTTACGTATAAGTAATAAGAATACTAAGCAAAGACATGGGATATTTTTTTTTACCTTCAACTCCTCCCTGATGATGCGGGATAGTGCAAGCCTAAATTATAAAAGGTAGTCACATAATGCTTACGGTCGTGTTTAGTATATATTATAAGTTCAATGACTGCTCATTAAACTGAAATGTGATTAATAAATTAAACTTCAATTCATCAACCCTGATAATCTAAGTACACAACCTACTTAAGCCGTATGAGCTTGGTACTTATTGATTACAATACATTACAACCCGTTGAGAGAACATTGTGATGAAAAGTGTCACTTTGAATATCTAAATCCTGAAAATGCAGGAGTATTGTCATGTTATTGTTAAGAGTTGGATTTAGCTGTAGCTTTTTAAACAGGATGGGTTAGGTTATTTCGTATGAATTGTAAAAGTGTTTTGATTATGTCTTCTGCTTAGAATATATGTCGCTGTTCAGTGATATTCCAATTTTCTAATGATTTACTTCAAGTAGATAATAGTGCTTTGTTATCCGGAAAAGTTAAAATCAATCTTTATATCGATATGTCTTCGTTTAAATGTGGAGGAGTTGGTTGAAAAATTTTTTTTTTTTTTTTTTTTTTTTTAATGCCTTCCGGAACTCCTGAACACAAATTAATATTAAAAGTAGGTTTATCTCTAATCTTACTTAGAAATTTGAATCCGCCAAAATTACTTCAAATAGTATTTTTCAATTCGGAAAACTTCAAATCAATCTTTATAATGGATACGTTTTGGTACAAATGTGGAGGAGTTGATTGAAAAAAGTATTCCGATATTGTGAATTAGACCACTAAGAATGTAAATTGGTTCAAAAAAGCGATTTACAATATTAGAATTCATCTAATTAAAAAAAAAATACATAACAATACCTTCCTACCCACAAATACACACTTTAAATTCGTTTTTTCACTCTGTGTTTCACCAGGTAATCCTTGAGCGGCCAAACCGATATTAATGTTACTACTTTTTATCATAGAATTCCCACGGTGTCAAGATTTGCGCGAGAAAAACTTTGTGACACGTTGATTTGCACGCGGGCAAAGCCGCGGGTACAGCTAGTATGTAATAATTTTAAACTTACTTGGTCATCAGATATTTTTGATCTCTTAGCCGGTGGAGTTTCAGTTTGTTCCTGTAATATAATGGCTAAATATAAAAAAAGAAAACACTTTATTAAATTAAATTAACGGAAAACGCAGATTTACTGTTGATTGACTGTTACAGAAGACCAAAGACCAACAAATCAGTTCTATGTAAGGCTTAGAAAAAGTGGAGTGCACTAAAATAAACATAAATGATCAAATCTTGACTAGCGTTGCTTAACATTATAGATTGAAAGCGTTTAGCAATAGACGCAAGGATATACGTACTTCATCTACATATTGAATTAATTAAATATAAATGATATGATACCTGTAAATGTAATTTTCGAGGCGCCACCTGATGTTCTGACGGCGGTGTTGGTGCGTCCGAGTTGAACTGCGCCAGGAAACGGTTGCGGATTTCTGATAGGGGCTGTAATGATAGGAAATTTACAAAGGCGTCGGTTACACTTCTTTAATATTGGTTTGCTACTCAACGTTCTGAATGATAAATTATTATCCTTTATTTTAACCTTTATTCAGCCTCGTACTCTCAGAAATTATTAATTTACTACTTGTAATTTATGTGATAAGTTTTAATATAATTATGCAACTTTCGTTGATTTTTTTATATGATTATACTATCACGCAGTCCACCTGATGGTAAGTGGTCACTGCCGATCATGGACACTTGTAAGCAGCTTCATACGGAACTCAGGTTCTATCTGAAGTCCGTCACAGATGCGTTGCTACTTCTGAGCACTGAGATGGTCGCCTCATATAACAACCACACCCGTCCATCGAAACGCAAGAGATGCACGCCAGAAATAGGTGTGACGGTGGTACTTTCCCGGTTGTTTACTGGAGTTCGTCCAGTCGAGCGCCGCGCCGAACGCGCTCTCCGGCGTGGCGGGGGACACGAGGCTGTACACAGTAACAGGGAGTACCGCGTGTGTACTCACGGTGTGCGGCTCCCTGTGCGGCGGCGGCTGCTTGCCGGGCAGGCGGCGCACCAGCTGCCACAGCCGCTTGCGAGCGCCCGGCGACAGCCGCCCGCCCGCCGCCAGCGCCGCGCCGAACGCGCTGTCCGGCGTGGCGGGGGACACGAGGCTGTACACAGTAACAGGGAGTACCGCGTGTGTACTCACGGTGTGCGGCTCCCTGTGCGGCGGCGGCTGCTTGCCGGGCAGGCGGCGCACCAGCTGCCACAGCCGCTTGCGAGCGCCCGGCGACAGCCGCCCGCCCGCCGCCAGCGCCGCGCCGAACGCGCTGTCCGGCGTGGCGGGGGACACGAGGCTGTACACAGTAACAGGGAGTACCGCGTGTGTACTCACGGTGTGCGGCTCCCTGTGCGGCGGCGGCTGCTTGCCGGGCAGGCGGCGCACCAGCTGCCACAGCCGCTTGCGAGCGCCCGGCGACAGCCGCCCGCCCGCCGCCAGCGCCGCGCCGAACGCGCTGTCCGGCGTGGCGGGGGACACGAGGCTGTACACAGTAACAGGGAGTACCGCGTGTGTACTCACGGTGTGCGGCTCCCTGTGCGGCGGCGGCTGCTTGCCGGGCAGGCGGCGCACCAGCTGCCACAGCCGCTTGCGAGCGCCCGGCGACAGCCGCCCGCCCGCCGCCAGCGCCGCGCCGAACGCGCTGTCCGGCGTGGCGGGGGACACGAGGCTGTACACAGTAACAGGGAGTACCGCGTGTGTACTCACGGTGTGCGGCTCCCTGTGCGGCGGCGGCTGCTTGCCGGGCAGGCGGCGCACCAGCTGCCACAGCCGCTTGCGAGCGCCCGGCGACAGCCGCCCGCCCGCCGCCAGCGCCGCGCCGAACGCGCTGTCCGGCGTGGCGGGGGACACGAGGCTGTACACAGTAACAGGGAGTACCGCGTGTGTACTCACGGTGTGCGGCTCCCTGTGCGGCGGCGGCTGCTTGCCGGGCAGGCGGCGCACCAGCTGCCACAGCCGCTTGCGAGCGCCCGGCGACAGCCGCCCGCCCGCCGCCAGCGCCGCGCCGAACGCGCTGTCCGGCGTGGCGGGGGACACGAGGCTGTACACAGTAACAGGGAGTACCGCGTGTGTACTCACGGTGTGCGGCTCCCTGTGCGGCGGCGGCTGCTTGCCGGGCAGGCGGCGCACCAGCTGCCACAGCCGCTTGCGAGCGCCCGGCGACAGCCGCCCGCCCGCCGCCAGCGCCGCGCCGAACGCGCTGTCCGGCGTGGCGGGGGACACGAGGCTGTACACAGTAACAGGGAGTACCGCGTGTGTACTCACGGTGTGCGGCTCCCTGTGCGGCGGCGGCTGCTTGCCGGGCAGGCGGCGCACCAGCTGCCACAGCCGCTTGCGAGCGCCCGGCGACAGCCGCCCGCCCGCCGCCAGCGCCGCGCCGAACGCGCTGTCCGGCGTGGCGGGGGACACGAGGCTGTACACAGTAACAGGGAGTACCGCGTGTGTACTCACGGTGTGCGGCTCCCTGTGCGGCGGCGGCTGCTTGCCGGGCAGGCGGCGCACCAGCTGCCACAGCCGCTTGCGAGCGCCCGGCGACAGCCGCCCGCCCGCCGCCAGCGCCGCGCCGAACGCGCTGTCCGGCGTGGCGGGGGACACGAGGCTGTACACAGTAACAGGGAGTACCGCGTGTGTACTCACGGTGTGCGGCTCCCTGTGCGGCGGCGGCTGCTTGCCGGGCAGGCGGCGCACCAGCTGCCACAGCCGCTTGCGAGCGCCCGGCGACAGCCGCCCGCCCGCCGCCAGCGCCGCGCCGAACGCGCTGTCCGGCGTGGCGGGGGACACGAGGCTGTACACAGTAACAGGGAGTACCGCGTGTGTACTCACGGTGTGCGGCTCCCTGTGCGGCGGCGGCTGCTTGCCGGGCAGGCGGCGCACCAGCTGCCACAGCCGCTTGCGAGCGCCCGGCGACAGCCGCCCGCCCGCCGCCAGCGCCGCGCCGAACGCGCTGTCCGGCGTGGCGGGGGAACACGAGACTGGATATAGTAACACAATTCATTTTAACACAAGCTGGAAGTGACACACGAGAGTGTAGCCCAGCTGATGGTGAGTGGTCGGTGCCACTCGGAGATCGGTAAACACAATAGTCAATTTTTAAGCTATTGCATAGCTTATATCGCGGGCTTTGAGCGCGGCCACCGAATCAAGAAATTGCGTAACGAAAAAAACTAACAACCCCCACTCCGACTACCGTGTAGAGCGGCTGAGCGTTTGTTTAACGTGTATGTATATGGTACGACAGTACGAGGCTCACACGGATTGAGACGAGCTGCTCGGAAATCGGACGAATGTGTAAGCAGCTGTTTATGAGAAAGTATATAGTATCAAAGAAAAAAAATTGAATAATATTAAAGAAAAAAATACTGCATTAATAAATAAATAATTATAATTGCATAAGTTGATGAAATGCTATGCAATAGCTTTACCGCGGCAGTCCCTGAGTGCCGCACGTGTTTTATTTTAAAAATTCCAAGCAACAAGTGATCGGTGTGAACGTTAAGCCGAGCAATCTACTAAACACAATATCTTTTTTTTTAAGATTGCAGTAGCCAACAAGAATGGTATCTACACATATTCATTTACTGATTTCAGAACTACATTTTTGTCTAACATTCTAATTGCTTATTATGTTAGATGTCTATTGTTGATCAGTCTGTGTTGTGGAGTTAAGCCGTACCTTATAGACAGTTATAATAAAGACATTATACAATCAACACGCCTTTTAATCACTCCAAACCTGCGACAACACTACAATAATGTTGATTAATTTTATTATTCACTTACACGGGTCCGTAGGAGTGCGTATGGGATCCGAGGGCATCTCCCCTCTCCTGACGGCTTGGAGTCGTCGTCGCGTCGTGGGGCTGAGGCCTGCGAGGTTCGGCGTTGACAGCGCATCGTCCAGCGGTGGAGTCCGAACAGCTTCATCTCCTGAACAATAAACATTGTTTTTATCTATTACATAGCTTTTATGGCTTTGAGCGCGGCGACTGAATAAGAAATTTTGTCACGAAAAAACCTAACCCCCCACTCCGCCTACCATGGAGCGCGCCGAGCGTTCGCGTACGACAGTACGAAGTTCGCACGGATAGAGACGAGCTGCTAGGAAATCGGACGAATATGTAAGCAGTTGTTTGTGAGAAAGTACATAGTATCAAAGCTAAAAATACTGCATAATTAAATAAATAATTATAATTGCATAAGTTGATAAAAAATGCTATGCAATAGCTTTACCGTGGCAGTCTCGGAGTGCCTCACGTTTTTTTAATACTAGGCACTTATCGAAAATAATTTAATACTATGTAGTAAAAAACACGCAGTTGGGTAGTTATTGATTTGATTTGCTATGTCCGTCACTTTTTAGTTAATGTTGTAAATAATAGCATACAGAATAGTAATAGTCTAGTTATTGAAACTTGGTCTCTCAGAGTCCGAATAGGGAATATGCATGAAATTTAAATTCGTCTCGAATATTTTTTTCTCGATTCTTTATTATCGTCAAATTATAATGAAAAAGTTTTTTTTTTAATTTACTTGTGATTTAAACCCTTAAAAAATATATGAAAAGTGGAAAATAAGGGAGCCAAATTCAAATTTACGAAACGCGCCACGATTGGTCAATCGAAATGTGACGTCAGTTGACATAGTATCGGCGCGATTTTCATATTATGTACTACTACAAACAAGTGTTTTTGAGAATAATAGTTTAATCGTGTTTTTTGTGGTAGTATCTAGTGAATCTCGATTTGTAGTAAATCTACAATAATGAATATATAATCATCCGAAAATAGATGCATTTATGATGACAGCATATTTTGCACCTAATTTCGATTTTACTTATTATATTACATGTTATAGTTTAGTCTTTGTATTAGTATTATTGATAAGTGATTGATATTGTTGTTACATAGTTTAAACCATATTTATAACACAACAGTTTATAACATAGCATAACGTTTTTGTAGAAAGTTTTACTGAACTTTTCTTAACTATGTTAGCTTACGTATTAAACCGAATTTTCTACTGTTTAACAAATAATGCAAAGCTTCTGACTAATTCACACTAAGCTGCATATGATTATAGTTACGTTAAAATGATGTTCATAAAAAAAATACATTAAAGTCACAAACAAGCATGCAGTTCTCCTGATGGTAAGTGGCCACTGCCGCCCTGCGACATCAATAAACAAGCTCAGATAACATAGGTTCTATCTAAAATCAGTCACAGATGCATTGCTTCTCCCGGTGTCTAGTTTCCGAGTCCCCTACTACAAGCGTTGAGGAAGGCCACCGAGGAGATTTTAGTGGGTAAAAATCTCACATAACCCGGAGTCTCTACCAAGACTTCGGTGTACCTTTTGAAGGTTTCCTCCCCGTAACAAAAAAAAAGGATGGTCGCCTCATACATATAAAAGTGAACCGGCAACCACACTCTTCCATCGAAACGCAAAAACTGCTTCACTATAGAATTAGGTGTGGCGTTGGTACCTCCCCGGTTGAACTACACTGGTTCTCCCACCTGACCAATATAAATTATTCTGTCTCATCTTTACACACCACACGCCATACATTATTTTTAGGGCGTTGTATTTTTGCATCGCTTGGAATACAAAAAAAATACAATATCGGGTATATTTCTAATAGTTTTATTGCACTTCGGTACATACTATATTATACTTGTACGAAGGTTTTTAGGTGCTTTCATTATAGGTATAACAATCAATATTGGAAATGTATATGAAGTAACTGAAAGGCACTACCAAAACATACACGGCAGCTCACTGGCCATGTCTAATGACGTCATCGAAAGCGCGCGCTAAATAGCCGCGTTTGAACGGCCCAAATTTGTTCAATGTTTTCATTTTGAGTTTTTGAGAAAATTTAGACATTTTCAAGCCTATTTATATATTTTTTGTCATTATATAGAGGTAAATGATTAATTTAAGACATAAAAAAAATCATGCATATTCCCCATTTAAAAGCCCAGGTTACCACTATTTATTTTTTAAATTATGTGCGCATTAGAAATTAATTATCACTGCTTTACTGTGAAGGTAAACATCTGTGAGATAATCAGGTGTGTGTGAGATAATCAAACTCTCAGGTGTGGAACCTGAGAGTTCTTTAAAAAAAATAACAAATGTATGTGCAGTCTCTAAATTCGCATATATGGCCTAAAACTCTCATTTTGAAAAAAGTGCCGTGCCCAACAGTGGCTAACAATTGGTGCATGTCGTAAAAGATGAACATAATCCTTCTACGTTGCAATACTCTGAACTGAATATTTAAAAAAAAACATCGTTATACGCATCACTAAATAGTATAAAACAAAGTCACTTCCCGCTGTCTGTTCCTATGTATGCTTATATCTTTAAAACTACGCAACGGATTTTAATGCAGTTTTTTTAATAGATAGAGTGATTCAAGAGGAACGTTTTTATGTATGCGTATAATGCGTATATTGCATTATATAACGGAGGAACACTGATAATTTTGGATTTTTGATTTTTTGGCGGAACGAAGTGTTACCTTGCTTAGCGTCATCCTTCAACTCCTGAAGTCGTTTCGGAGTCTCCTGGGAATCGCAGCCGAGGAGGCCCTGCCGCGCCATCGCTATGTATCGAGACGCCGGCGACATATCATCATCTGAAAATAATTAATCTTATTAATATTTACATATTTATTTATATACATACGAAAGTTGTGAGGATCTGTTTGCTAATTTTTCACGCAAAATTTATTGTCGAATTTCATTAAAATCTGGCCCACTGGTGGTTTATGACCTAGAATTATATGTAAAATTAAAGATACACTTTTATTTATAATAAAAGACCTAACATTAAACTTGATGCTTTAATTGTGTCGCGGTTAATGGACTTTAAATTTTTTTTTAACTTTATATACTAAAAAGACTTTACATTTTACTTTGATCTCTAACAAAATTTGCATTTTTGAGTTGTGTTATTATTAAATTAAAGCAACGAGATGTATTTTTTCCTGATCCAGTTAGCAAACGAGGGTTCAGTCTAGGTAGACTGAAGCCTTGTAAGTAGTCCATGCCGCCCTTGGACATCTATAAGCAACTTCATATAGAAAAGATTCTATCTGAATTTAATCATAAATGCGTTGCTGTTCCTAAGCACTAAGATGGTCGTCTCAAATAAAACTGAGCCAACACCGCTTTCTACCTCGCACAAGATCATCTTCACGCAAAAAATAAGTGTGAAGGTGGAAGGTACTGTACCTGTCAAGTCAAACCACACTGGTTCTACCACCTGGCCGAGAAATATTATTGGAGATACCCTTAACTAAACCAGCCTGTAGACTGAGAGAGGCTTATATAATTATAACTAAACCCTGTAGACTCTAAGTTTATGGAGAGACTTATATAATTATGTAAAGAAACTTTACTTTCTTTTAAATTTGAATTTCTGTCACTGTCAGGAGTCGATATGTGAAAAAGATGGCTTCTGATATAATTTATTCGTAAAGAAGAATAATGAAATAATTTGCATAGAAATTGATAGTAGAAAATAATTAACATAAATTGTCTATTCTCTATTGGTTTTCCTTATAATATAACTGGATGTTAACGATTTCCAGAGCAAAGATTTTTGATTAATTTCCACTATTTATCTTATATATAGAGATGGTGTGGGCGACTATTGGTTTCGTGCAAAACAAATCTTGGGGTTAATTCGTTTGACATAATTATCACAAAGTCTTCTAACACATATACAAAGTAAATGGTAATTAATTTTATAAAGAAAGAAACGGAGGGACAGTTCCGTGTTTCCGCCAGTGTCCGAGTGACGTAAACTGTTATTGTCTACGCCACTTTCGGCTGGCTTCACGACTCTGTTAAGAGGCGAAGAAAAGAAATTATCACAGATCAACGCGCCTACCTTTTCTATTCTAAGTAACCGGATCCGACATATCGCTACTTTAAAACAAAAGGGCCAAAAATCAAAAATATTCAAAATCATTTTTATTGTAAAAATTCAAATTTTGTCGGTTATATTTTCATAATTTAAAAAGATTCCCATGAATTTTACATTTTAAGCAATAAAAACACTACTGACGTCTTTTTTGGTATTTTCGAATTTATGCTGCAACATCTGTGTAAAGCCGCATATTTATATACAAAAGGACTTATCTGCTCATAACTTTTTTTAGAAAAAAATAATCATATCCAAATTAACCATTAAAAGAAGAATAAAAATACCTTTCTAACAGTGTATAACACATATCTGTTTTAAAATTACAGAGCAATTATACAAGAACTGATTTTCAAAACTTTAAATGGCTCTCCTGTAAAATTAGGTCTATTCGAGTGTCGGCCCTTTTGTTTTGAAGTAGCGATATTTTAGTCTTACCGTTATTCCCTTTAACCTTGGGCGTCTGATCCCGGCTCGCCGCGGAACCGCGCCGCGGGCCGGCGCCGGGCGGCGGCAGCATGGCGTTCTCCTTGTCTTTGTCTTTCATTTCCTCCAGGTTCACCGGCTCTGGCTCGTTGTTCATTTGTATAGGCTCCTCGTGGATTGGTTCTGGCTCTGGGATCGGCGGTTCGGGGGATGGTGGCGCTGGGGAATGAACAGACAATTAATGGATTGCACAATAAACTGATGATTTAATTAAATAAAAGTCCTACAAGTCTATCATAGACGCACTGTGCACCCGTAAATAAACAACATTTGACAGATTTGTCGAATAATATCAAACATGTACCGGTCATCGGACGCTCCAGCAAAAGTAGTAAGCATGACCTACTTCACCACGCTGAAGTACTTGTCCCCGTATTCTCCGGTGATCAGTGCCGAAGTAAAATGAGGTTACACTTTTACAAAAACACTTACCATTAATGTCCCTCACAAGATGCTTCTCGTGAGGGACATTAAGGATAAGGCACTAGGGTCACTAGGGTCAGTGAGAAGGAGTACCTTCTCACTGACCCTAATACCCGTCTCAGTACACTGTAGCAACCAAGAGCCTCGCACGGCGGGCAGCCCACGCTTCACCACACCGCAGTACTTGTCCCCGATAGCCGTGGAGCACATTAGACAGGCAGCCCCCACTTCCTCACACCGAAGTACTTGTCCCCGATAAGTGTGGAGCACATTAGACAGGCAGCCCCCACTTCCTCACACCGAAGTACTTGTCCCCGATAAGTGTGGAGCACATTAGACAGGCAGCCCCCACTTCACCGCACCGAAGTACTTGTCCCCGATAAGCGTGGAGCACATTAGACAGGCAGCCCCCACTTCCTCACACCGAAGTACTTGTCCCCGATAAGTGTGGAGCACATTAGACAGGCAGCCCCCACTTCCTCACACCGAAGTACTTGTCCCCGATAAGTGTGGAGCACATTAGACAGGCAGCCCCCACTTCACCGCACCGAAGTACTTGTCCCCGATAAGCGTGGAGCACATTAGAAGGGCCTACGTTACTACACAGACACTTACCCCTAGTTTCCCCCACAAGATGCTCCTTCTCACTGACCCTAGTGCCCGTCTCAGCACACTGCAACAACCAAGAGGCACGCACGGCGGGCAGCCCCCATTTCACCGCGCCGAAGTACTTGTCCCCCGTGGGAGTCGGGCATATGAGGTGCGTCGATGCTAACGCGTTCGCTGTGTTGCGCCGGCAGAAGCGGAGTTGAGTGCTGTTTGGGACAAGTGTTTGAATTAGATGTGGCCAAACATTTGTCTGATGTATATGGTTTAATGTAGTCAAGTTTTACTCCAACATCCACGACGTAAATAGTAAAGAGAAGTAATCAAAAATTATATACCTATTTTCTTATACTTCAGCCTAACGATAGGCAGACGAGCTACCTGATGGAAAGTCACCGTCGACTATGGACATTCGCAACACTAGAGGAGTCGTCAATGCATCGCCGGCTTTGAAGGAGAGCTCTTTTCGCACCTTTCTTGAAGAACCATATGTCATAGCGCTCCGAGAATTTAAAAATAATTATAGCTGTGTTAAACACTGCTGTGTTCCGGTGAGAAGGGTGTGATAAACGAGACTAAGGCGGACTTATCTAAGGCATTCAAACTTAGTCCTCTAAGGCATCTGTGGTCCAAATCAGTTAAGACTCCGATCCTATCTGGGGTTGCTTAGTGGTATCCATTTGCGGAGGAGATTAAGTGCAGTGCGTACTGAATTGCTACGTCAAAATCACACGTTTAAAATAGATATACTCACGTAGCGCCAAGCAATTTTGCCAGTTCATCGAGGAAAGCCCTCTCGACTCCACTGTAAGTGCTCAAACTCGCTACCACTCCTTGCAACGGACCGTTGCCCTCCCAATCCGGCAGATTCACGGGCCGGTGGTAATACTGTATGGGCAGCAATTCTTGTTGCGAGAGGCAGTCTTTCTGTAATAAAATACAGAGAGATCGATTTTAGTCGTACTTCGTTAACTTGGGTTAGTGAGATGTATATAAGGTAACAATGCAGAAGTTTGTATATATTTTACATATGAAAAGTGATTTCATGTAAGGGTTAACAAAATCATCTCAATTAAAAAGACCAAAGTGGTTGCCTCATATGAAGTGAGTTGACAACCACCCTTCTCCTGCTCGTCTAATTTGCCCTTGTTGTACCACCAGGGAAAGTCTATAATCATAAACGACCCAGACTCCGCGCCCAGCTACAACACCGTCTCGTCCAGGCCGCCACCCTAGCGACGACACACGCGGTACTCACCACCCAGAACACGGTGACGGGGTCCTTGCCGGCGGCCCGCAGCGGCGCCGCGTCCCAGCGCAGCGGCACGAGCGTGCGGTCGACGCTCGCGCCCGCGCCCGCCAGCCGCCCGCCCGCCGCCGCCACCTCCGCGCCCAGCTCGCACACCGCCTCCTCGTCCAGACCCACCACCTCCATCTTCATGCCTGATGTAATACGTTACGCATGAAACAAAATCAACACTAATTAAATCAAGGAATTAAATTTTGGCAAAGGGAGATCTCCCGCCAGGCTAGGTGATCATGCCTGGGGAGCGGCCGTGCTCCGACAGTTGATGTTCGGAACTTGTATATATGCAGGATTCTGAGAATGCTTCGATAGCGTGTTTCAGAATACTAGTAGCGCCATCTCTTGATGAGTAGCGGGAGGTCGCCACAAAATCATTTATTGCTCTTTCACGCAAAAATTATCGGTTAGATTTTCTGAATTTTGGCATACAGATAGTATCTGACTGTTCGGGCCCGATCGGCCGACTTCGTGCAGTGGAGCGAGTGGCTGAAATTGGGCATACAGATAGTTTCTGACTGTTCGGGCCCGATCGGTCGACTTCGTGCAGTGAGGCGAACAGGGCAAGGTGGCCTCGGCCTCCTGCCAGTCAGCATCTAAGCCGTCTACAGATCGCGCGCGTCCATTTTTATGTTTTTTTTTTGTAACGTTCGCATATTAATACAATATAATTATTAATACAGTCCACGGTGTATTTATTCATCACCTAAACCAAGAGCAGCGGCCCTAACACTGACCTTGATTTACATAAAATACTCAGACGTAGTACGTAGTAGACGTAGTAGTAGGACGGTAGACGTGACCGAAGCGAGCAAAGTCGCGGAAATAAATTTGTATTGTTGTTACCTCTAAATATCTGTTCAATTTCCTCAGTGAGATCTTCCTCCACATCCTCCACATCCTCCGTCATGTCCGCTCGCATGACTGGTTCTTGTTCCGCTACTGGTTCTGGTTGCGGTTCCGGGGTTTTCTCACTCGGTTCCGGCATGTTTTCTGTAAATCAAAATTGATCATATTTTTAACTCCTTTCCATAATGTCACACTTTTGCTTAGGTTTTACTAGCAGAGAAAGTTTTCATACCTTATCGCATGTATAATCTTTATAATCTTATAAACGCAAGGGTTTACAAGTTGGTATGTTTTATTGACTCTCTTTTACGCACAAAAATTACTGATCGGGTTTTTCTGAAATTTGGCACACAGACTGGAAACCTGGATCAATATAGACTACTCATTAGCGTGGTAAACATGACTAAAGCGGGCAGAACGGGAATAAGCTCTCCGAGAACTCTCCGAGAACTTTTTTTTAACGAACTCTCGGGTGTGTATGTTTTCACGATGTTTTCCTACGCCGAAAAGCAGTAATAATTAATTTCTAATACGCATATAATTTTAGAAAAATCTGTGGTGTATGCCTGGGTGTGAACCTCCCGAACGAAAGGGCAAGTTTCAACAATTAGGTTATCACTGCTCTCAACTATCGGTATGCACTTACGACTCAAATAATGATTGACGATCTCATCCTGTACTGGCTCAGGCACTTCGGGCGTCGGTGGCGGTAAGTCCAGCGGGCCGCGTCGCAGTAGCTGCAAGTTGCGCTTGCTCATGGGGGACGCGGGTTCGATGCGCTGCTTGCGAGCGCTCTTCGCTGGTGTTGTAGGCTTGGTTTCTATCAGGAACTGCAACGAACATAGAGTGTTTGTATTGATAATGAAAGCTCTATTTTAAAGTCTAGTATACACAGGAGCCGCTGTCATACGGCTTCACGTACAAAGCACTAATATATAAAATGCACTCCATAAGTAGCTGCGGCGTCAGCAAGGGTACGGCCAGCAACGCGCACTGCACGCTCATCGCCACCGCCCGGGTACCCGCCATCGCATGCGTGACGCGCTCGTGCGGCTCTCCGAACATTCTGGACTAGTGTACATAGGCGCCATTATATGAACCTCGGTTTCATCCAACGCTCTCCCAGCAGCTGCACTGCGCACGAGCCACAGCGGCGACAGCACGGGTACGGTGGGCAACGCGCGATGCACGATCATAACCGCCACCCACGTGCCCGCAACCGCGTGCGTGAGCCGCTCGTGCGGCTCACCGTACTCTAAAGACTGGTATACACAGGCGTCAGTATATATACCTCGGCTTCGTCCAACGCTCTCCCAGCCGCTGCGCTACGCACAAGCCACAGCGGCGACAGCACGGGTACGGCGGGCAACGCGCGTTGCACCGCCATCGCCGCCGCCCGCGTGCCCGCCACCGCGTGCGTGACGCGCTCGTGCGGCTCTTCGTACCGTATGCCGCCGCCGCGGGACACTAGGGCTGACGCACGCTCGCGTGTCGCGCCCTCCAGACCCGTCACCCATATCTGTTGAATACGACCCTGTTTAAACTTGTAATACTGACACTCATAATTGTTTCTCACTTAAACAAAATGCCGCCGTTTCCGGTAGTGAACCATTTTCACCGGAAATGGCGGCAACAACGATTGTAGTTTGTATATAAGTAAAGAAGTTAAAACATCAATATATCACGTAACTGAGACACGAAATTTCTATTCGAAATGCTTCGATCGTGAATGTTGCTTTCAAGTAAGACTGCTGTTCTGTTACAGAAAACATTCTTAAGCATCCCTAAGCTGTAACTATAAAGTGCGGTGAATATATGTTAGGGTTGAGATGGAGAGATGTGACTTACACAAAATCCATCAAAGAGAGGTCCTGCCCGTTTCAACAGACTCATGTCAAACTTCTCAAACTCGTTGATTACGTCCCTCTCCATGACTGACCCCTCGCTGGATCTCTTGGCCTCTTGAGAGAGCTTCATCTTAGCGGACATAGTTGATATATCTACAGCTCGCGACTCGTCCACGAAGTTGCTTGGCGGCTTCAGGTTCGTTATACGGGAGAAGTTCAAACCTAGAATTAATATTAATGATATCTATATATTGGTAGTTTAAATAAAAATAGTAATTTAACTTTGACTCGCCGCGCTCCGCCAAGCTTGCCACCCACGCAGGCATCCATATAAACATGCATACACACATACAAACATATATACGCTTGAAAAACATTGCCCTGATGACAGTCTGATAAAGAAACAAAAACAAGAGCTCACTCATATCCAATAGTCGGTGCTCCGCAAAACGGCGAGGACGTAGAGCGCCGGCAACGCGGTACGCAGCAAGTGGCAACGCAACGCCGCGCTCCATCGAGCGTACCACCAACACAAGCATACATACAAGCGTACGTAAACACACACACAAGCAAACAAAAAACCTTCGAAAAACACATTTTTGCCGCAGTCTGATAAAGATACACAAGCTAGCACTAAATCATATCCGGCAACCGATGCTAGAGCCGCTGGCCACGTGGCACCCGGCCAGCGACTACGCGCACCTCGCTCGAGCGAGCATGCATATGAGCATACACACATGCAAACAAAAACGCTTTCTACACTACTAATCCTACTATGGGGCTATCCCCATAGTAGGATTTTCTCACGTGTCGTGTGTGCCATGGATACACAAAGACGAATACACAAACACCCAGACCCAGAACAAGAATCTAAACTCATCATTCAGGTACCTGTCTGAATCGAACCAGGGTCCCACTGCGTGTCAGACCGGTATGGTAACCGCTGCGCCACGCGGGACGTCGTCAAAAAACACACATACCCTCCAAAAACGCAACCCTCTTAACGCACTCCGGTAAAGATATAAAGCACTAACTCATATCCGGTAACCGGTGCTCGGCCAGCGGCGAGGACGTGGAGGCGCCGGCCACGCGGAACGCGGCCAGCGGCAGCGCGGCGCCGCGCTCCGCCGAGCGCACCACCCACGCGGGCAGCACGCACGCCTTGCCGTACTCCACCGCCGCCTTGTACTTCTCGCTGCCCACGCCCTCTCTGTTGACAGGGAAATGTGGAACAAATAAATAAAAATATTTTGTTCCACATGTATTTTGAAGGTGGTAGAATCAGTGTAGTTCGACCGGGGAAGTACCACCGCATAAAGCATTTTTTGCGTTCCGATAGAAGGGTATGGTTGCCGGCACACTTTTATATGAGGCGACCATCATAGTTCTCGGGAGCAGCAACGCATCTGTGATTGACTTCAGATAGAATTCATGTTCTATATGAAGTTGCTTACAGATGTCCATGGGCGACAATGACCATTTAATATCAGGTCGACTGCATGCTGGTTTGCTACTTCAATTAGATATAAAAAAAATACGTCATATTAAACACTTACTTAGTCAAGATAACTATGTCAGTAGTCTCACTCTGGAAAGCACCAGAGAACACTCCTCCGTTCTCATTCACCAACTTCATTATGTTCTGTTTCTCACGTCTTGTTATCCCTGAGGTCGTTATCTGCAAAAAAATAATAATATTATATTCTTTTATCAGATTTAGCAAAGGAGCATGGAGTCCTCCTGATATCAATTAAATCAAACACACACACACGCTTTTCGACGGAAAAAGTTACATTAAGTATAAATAATTAATTTAAAGCATATACAATGATATATAGCGCTATTCAAAGAAATTAGCTTATGCTATAATTGCTGTTTATTGGTTCATTACAATACTTAACGGGTACTCACGATATGCGGTTTATGAATTCTTATAGAATTCTTTTTGCCGATATTTCGACCCAGTTGCATGGATCGTGGTCACGGCCAAACTGACCACGATCTGTTTATTGGTTAGTGTTATATCCAAGATTTTCTTACATACCTGCAAGTTAGCAAATGGTGGTAGTTTATGGCTATCGAAGTCTGAAGATGATGCATTAACGTTAAGTTGCAGGGAGGTCTGCCACACCGCCTCAATCCAGCTCTCTGCCATCACAGGTATATTCTTTTCAACAGCTTTCTGTAATTGTCGAAAAATTTGCTAAGTTACTTCAATACTCATGAACCAAATGGCAGATTGCCTATGTTCCTAACAACAAAAATATTTATATAACAATATCTTCCTCGTCAACCCATTATTGTCCCACTGCTGGGCATTGGTCTTCTCTCAGTATGAGACAGTTTAGGCCATAGTCCACCAGTCGCTGGCCAAGTGCGAATTGGTGGACTTCACACACCTCCAAGAACTTTTTTTTAATGAACTTTTGGGTGTGTATGTTTCCTCACGATGTTTTCCTTCACTGAAAAACAATGATAATTAATTTATAATACACACATGAATCAGTAGTGCGTGCCTGGGTTTGAACCTCGGACCTCCCAATCGAGAGGGCAAGTTTCAACCATTAGGCTATCACTGCTCTGCTATACAAAGGTTATATGGATCTCGATCCCACGGCGATCAAACAGTATAATCAATGATAGTGAGCATGTGGTCACTCAAGTTTTATTGGTTTATTTTCCTAGTTTTCTATTTACACCTTTTGAAATGTCGTATGTGTTTTAATGCGGATCGATTATTTTGTCGAGGTTATACACATAGAACCGTGAGTCAATAGCTCTCTAACTATTAATCAAAATGTGATCAATTGGTGTAGTTTTTTGATTTTTTAGTTTAGCAACTATTAAATTAAAGACAAATACAAATGAAAATCAATATAAACTATATCTACATACATTCTCATCACGGTTGCGACATATTTTTTTACTAAATTGGGATTTTTGGGTGAAAAAAGCGGGACAGCAGGTTCGCCTCTTACGCCCTTGCGCCTCTTCGTGGTGTAGGTGGGCCGGAGGATTTGGCGACCTTTTTATTTTGGTCGACAAACTGCAGACCGACTTAAATTTGTATAGATCGACGAACTTAAGTTCTCCTTAGCGACCTTTTTTTTCTTTTTTTTTATCAACTATTACCACAGACGGATTGTCCGTGCTCTTTTTTAGCGTAGTTTTGTTTTTGTCTTTACATCATTGTCACAGCTCCACTATGAGCCTTCACTAACGCCTTCAACAACAATACAACTAAAGAGGTACAACTAAAGAGTAATTGAACTAAAAGTTGTATATTGACGAGGTGTTAAAACACTAATCTTATAAATATGACAAATGCGAATGTTTGTGAAGATGTATGTATGATGAGTGTATGTTACTCTTTCATGCAAAACTACTGATCTGATTTCGTTGAAATTTACCACACATTGTTTATGACGTAGCACATAGAATATTCAAATGGAAATAACCTATTAGTTTATTAAACACGGCTTACAATATATTTGTCAGATAACACTGTGTCGGAGACAAGATGTGTTGTGTCTTCAGTCAAAACAGTGTTGTAAAGACCTCCCATCCATTGCACTTTCTTCTTTATGTTATCCTGAAAACAAATGCATTTCTCCTATTCAAATATATTCTATTACATGTTGTCTTCTACAGGTTATATTGTTATTTGTTATCTCTCTTATTCATTCTTAAGACATCAATTTATTTACTTACATATACATATATTGGAACACCTCTCACAAATTATAAACACACAAAAGGACACACTTGATGCCTGGCACTCTACAATTTACAACATACTGTAATAGCAATATGAAAATAGTATACTATTTCTGAAAATCTTACTACAGATATGATAATTTTACCTTTAACTTCTATAGATAGAAGAACATGAAAGATTTTGAGGCTCTTGTTATCGCAAAAACAAATCGATGTTTGTATGTTTCTCCTCTATGTGTGAAAAAAGGTGTAGTCATGCATAAAGGCTAACTACTGATACAAAAATATGTGAACAAAAAATATTTTAAAATAACTGACCTTCTGCTGCTTAGAAAGCCCACTAGCAGTAACCACAAGCCCTCTCATAGCTATGGTATACACTGGCTCAGGCCCTGATGGTATTGGTGTACCTTCGGTGAGACAACATGAGAGGCATCTTGGACCTACCAACCTAGATGAGAAAAAATCTTTTAGTAATAGCAACTGGACCATTTTGATTGTAAAGATGCCTTTAAATCAGTAGTTTCCATTCCCATCCCACAAGAAGAGTAGATTGAAATTGGCAGAATTTATATGCATTGTTAAAAAAAAATAGATAAAGTTGATTAAATTCTTTAAGATTTAAAAGGAAAATTGAAAATAAAGGAATACAATTGATAGTGTAGTTTTATTGTACCATGTCCCATGACTGATATTTACATGCCTGGAAAGGAGGGACCTTTCGAGACATGTAAATATCACTCACTCTGCTCACTCAGTGGCATATCGCGGGCCAATGTATGCGAGGGCGAACTCCTTTCAGTGACGCTCCTTTTCTGCAGATCCCAAGATGATATCCTTTAAAATGCCTCCACCTCCTCCTATAAAAAGGCTCTGTGAGGCCCCTTTAAGTGCTAGGCAGTGGGCGGTGGCCCACATTCTCCCACGCCTAGCTACACCACTGATATCACTAACAATTTAAAAACACATTCTTCTGTTAAAGTTTAATTTAGTACAAATACATATTGTCCATTATTTGCTCATAGACTTTATTAAAATGGTAAAATGAGCAATAATATACTTACAGACATTTAGTATTCTTCAACCTCTCAAAGATATCCCCCTCAAAGCGTGACAGAACAAACACATCTTTCTTTGTGAGGCCATCGATCTTTCTCAATTTATTCTCATGCACCCATCTAGCATTTAAGCCCCCTCCACAATGCTGTTCACATGTCTGAAAAATGTTCACATCAAAATATTATTGTTTGGTACACATGTCTGTAACTAGCATATATGTATAGAAAGGTATATAACTTTTCCAGCATTAGGAATAGGTATTAATGCAAGTAAAACTGTGTGGACACATCTAGTGTGTAAAAAATAGGGAAAAGTTTGTTTCATTTACTTCACTTGGCTTATAAGAACGAAGTTTTACGACTACGATCGAGAAAAAACTTTGGATATTAACAACTTTAATAAAATATTATCAGGTATCTCTCCCAAAAAGCCTCTAAAAGAGACCACCCGTACGAACGCCTAATGCTCTGCCTAAGCAACACAGTTCCAGTTTCTACCTGAATGAATTATCAAAACTCCGTTTCTGCACACGTACAATACGGCAAATCTTTATTATAACAATAACTTAATAATTCTAACTTTGAAAATTTCTTACCGTGTAAGCAAGTTTCATCTCTTCAGAACATTCATTTTCAGTGCGATACTCCTTAGGTATTATAAAAGTAACGTTTATATCTTCAGTCATATTTAAAACTTATTTAAAAAAATTGGCTATCTATGCGAAATTAAAAGAAATCAAGCATTTTTAAAGTTTATAATTTCAAAATGAAACGCAATCAAAACGCGCCCGCGCGATTTGTTTACAACTGTCATTGTCATAAAATTTAATGTTGACTTGTCATTTTTTACTTGACACTAAACTTTTTGGAGGCTAAGATTATTGAAGAAACTTAATATAAATATCGCATTTAAAAATAATCACATTTTTATATTACTCTCATTTAATTTATAAAAGCTCACTCAAATTCACAAAGTTTGGTTCAATTGACAAAATTCTGTGTATTTTATTTGAAAAAGAATAGTGTAATTTTGAATTCAATTTTAATTTTGACTACTTAATTGCAGATTTATTGGATTCTTGTAAAGTTAAATTAAAAAGACTAGGACGTACTAAAACGTACTTTTACTTACATGGACCGTTAAATGAAACTTTGTATGTAAGAAATCTCACTTTGATACGATAAATACTTGATTTAAAAAACTATGAAATCTCGCGCTGGTTTTTGAAGAGCTTTGATATCTGTTCGGAATTTTGAAAAAGTACTGGTAATCTTCTGACATTTATTGAAAAAGTTGATTATTGTATAATATGAACAAAATGAAATAAGTTTTTTGCTGATTTGATATATTACTTAAAGCTCATTGGACATTGTAAAATAATATAGATATAAAGATTAATGTAGCAAACCTGATTACAGGTGTTCGGTCCAATATATGATCGTGTGTTTTCGGCCCATAAACGATTTTAGTAATTTCGGGTTGAAAGACAAGAGATCATGACCGTAAAACAATATTAAAAAAATAACTGTCAAGTTATTAGTCAATACGAGATGAACTTACATGTGAGAGGTTATGTTGTTCTGGAAATTTAAATTAATCAATTAAATAAAATGTTGTTTAAGTGAATAGTTATTAGGTGTGGTTAATTGTGCTAAAAATGTTGTACGACGATTTCAAACCCATCGTAGATTTGGTGCTGAACAATTGGACCGCCCTACAGCTGGCTGTCGAGCATGGAATGGGAGCTCCGGGTGGCGAAAAGGTGGAGAAATAATAAATAAAACAGTTAAAACACTATATTAATATTATAAAGGCGAAAGTTTGTGAGTGTGTATGTTTGTTACTTCTTCACGTTTAAACGGCTGGAGCGATTTTCATAAAAACGGAGTTAGCTGATACTCTGGAATAACATTTATGCTACTTTTTGCTGTGGGAAATATCTTATTCCCACGGAACAATCGATTTTGTTAACGCGGGTGAAGCCGCAGGATTCAACTAGTAATAAATGAAACAGTTAAAACACTATTTTAAGTTCAAATCATTTAATGAAACGTCACCTTACATGTTTATTTTTATTGGACAGAACAAATATAATAAGAAATGAAATTATTATTACAAAAATATTTATTCTTATGTATTATACAAATAATTCAGATTATGTTACTATACATTTGATGTTAACATTAAATCTGCATTCAATTAAAGCATTAATTTAGAGTTATAATACCCTTTAATTGTTTAGTATGGTTCTTATTAAATGTGGATATTTTCATTAAAATAAACATAGTGGTAAATAAATCAATGTTTGTTGACTTAGTATTAATTTTTAAAGTGTCTGATAATTCTAATTATATAAAACTTACACTTTTATTTAATCAATACTATTAACTATATACCTAACATGAAAACCATAAAGTATTCATTAATTCATTTGTTCATTATTAATGTAACTACCAGTTGTAGTAAGAAATTGTGTATTGGATTAAAATGCTAGGAATTAATTCAATCTTTATATTGATTTCAGACGGCACAACTGATGTCTGTTTATGTGGCAAGATACTGTGTGGAAAACATCATTGATGTGGAGGATCTCACAGAACTACTTGAAGATCTAATGGACGAAGAGTTTGAGACAGTTTGCCATGACAATTCTCCGAAAGGTATGCCTTTGATATATTGAGTATCATTGGGTGACAGGAAAAACTCATTTACTACAGAATATGCCACATGAAGTTATCGGCAATTAAATATTTTTGAACCCAAAATTTCATTTATATGAAATGTCCCGAAGTTACAAGATTAAATAAAATATTGTACAGGTTATTGTATCCATATATTATTTACGTAATAATAATGTATTGTTAAAAAATAATGTATTAAGTAAAAAAAAATTGGTATTATACAATTTTGTAGTTAGTGAGCTCTTCTTGTCATATTTCAATATTATAATTTGCCAAGTGAAAATGGGTATAAGTCTAATTTTGCCAGATTCTTTTGAGAACTAAGCTTTTGGATATATCAGTTCTTGACATGGACTTCAATGTACTATTTTATAAGCTTGTGTAACCACTAATTCACCTATTGATGATTTAGTGGTTACACAAGCAACCTATGACGACCCATGTGGCGGAGCGTTTACCATACCGGTCTGATAGGTATCTGAATGATTAGTTTAGATTCATGTTCTGTTGTGTCCATGGTAACCACGACACAGGAGAAAATCCGAGTGTGGGGCTATGAGTGTAGAAAGCGTGTTTATTGATAGTAATAATAGTTGTAATGTTATTTACTATTTTATTTGCAGAAGTAGCTTCTCTTCTCATTCTATATCTTGGTCTTCTAAAAGACGGACATCATGATGAACTGCGTGCGCGAATAGAGGCGATGCCCAAATGTCAGAAGTGGCTCAGTGAACCAATACATGACTCGGTGCCACCACAAGTGAGTTGCAAAAATAATTTCATACTAAATTTAATAGTATTTGTAAATGCTTAATATATTATTTATTAATTCACTAGATCTAAGTGTCAACTAAAGGTAACGAAAGGTTACCTGACAACATGATACATTTAAGGATCAGAATTTTTTGTTGACAACTGTTGTGTGTAATAGTGTCTGCTCTTATAAAGCCACAAATACACACACACACACAGGAGGTGTGAATTAGCAAAATTTACTGAAAACCGCTCTAGGCTAGAGCTTGCAACACCAAGCGAATTTCTGAATTGAGCATAAAAATGTTTGACAAACAGGGTCTGTTTTACATGCTTAGAACATTTGATTTAAATTTATGAAGAAGATAGGTTATTTATTCAACTTGTGTTTCAGTGCCATGGCAACCCTGACGACGACACAACAAGCAGCAGTGGTGATGAAGACGATCCTCAAAACGAATTCATGAACGGTGCAGGTGCATCATCATCAAACCAAAACCCAGAACCTATGGATGAGGACTCTGACCCTGGATGGACCGTAGTACGGACACGGAGGAGGAAATAGATGAATCTATTTATCTTTGCACTAAGTAGTACACTTTGTAGAGCAGGCAAGAAGAACTAACAAAATGTTTCTGTTAAATAGTAAATTGTAAATTCCGCATAATCTGGTCTATTATGTCATAGATGTTTACTTGAACGACAGATCTTTTCATGATTATACCTGACATTACGTTAGCTACTCTAAATACTATAAATACTGTAATTGTGAATTTACATAATATAATCTATTTGATGGATCAGACACCAATTATAATGTGTATATGAGTGTTCATTACCATGAACCCTAAGGTAGGCAAACTTGCCAGTTTGCCTACCTTGGATCTTGACCAATTCATTACATGATAGGTAGTTATGCCTACACAGATTTAACGACATAATATATCTGAGTTACATATCGATTTAGTGAGGTTTTGAGGACATTTATGGTACACATAAACACTTGATGATTCACATAGAAGTCGTAATTTAGGCGTTGTGAAGAATTTTTTAGTGATCTTTACGATGTTAGATACATTCAAGTTATTGTTGTGTAGTTATCTCATTCTTTAACGTACGTACTGTAACTACCTGATTTAGATAACTTAATTTTCTTGCATTTATAGGAGGAACATGTGAGGTATTATTTAGAGAAAACATTTATTGTAGGTATAAATATTCATAATATATGTCTTTTAGAATCTGTGTGATCTTGATAAAATAATGAGGATAATACAAAATAGCTATAAACATTGTAGAGATATTTGGATAGTTAATTAAATTCTGTTTATCTTTTTCTAGGTACTTTATAGTGTTAAAAAATTGATAAATGTAGGTACTAAATGTCACTAAAAATAAATAATTAGACATTTATTAGGCTTCTGTTATGCAGTTGATAGTTATTCTTGCTTGCAAAGCAGTTTTCTATGTCATTAATGTTAGCTAAGTGACATTCCCACTGAAGTTATGTTTTGTAGAAGTTTATTGTGTACACTACTTGTACAGTTCTGTATTTTAGTTGGGCTATGGACAAATTTTGCGGTAATTTCGTGCGGAATATTTTATGAACCGGTTTACATTCTTACCTCTTGGGTGTCAACCAGTTATGTGTGACCATTCTGCATTGGTGTAGCGTGGGTCGTAGTCGGCATGTATTGAAGAGCAGCAAATTATGTTTTTACAACTTATAAAATATGAGCTGAATAATCGAATTTAGCTTATATAATACAAAAAACCTCCGGGCAGCACATTTAAGGGGCGACATAGTATTCGACTTGTCGCCCTTATTTTTGGTTGACGAATTGCAGAGACACTGGTGTAAAATATTATTTGAGCTTCTTTTTTTAAGCTGGCTGGAATGGTTTAATGGGTGGCGACGATTTCAACATTGGCCCCGGGTAGCACGACCTACGCAACGCTACTGCCTTTCTTAGAGATTTTTTTACATGCAGATACATTTTGTAAAAAATTGCAAAGAAACACTATGATAATATTGATGGTGCAACTTTATTGTTAATATATGAATTGCTGTTGTCATAAATACATATTTTTCGATGTTACAACCTATGTCGCAGACGACCATCGGACCGACTCGTTGGGATTAGAGACTAATCATAAAATGTCAATCGCAATTACCGCTACATTTGTAACAATAATCCATGCCTTAGAGGGAATTTCAGTAAGTTAAAATATAATTGTGAAGTGATATTCTATTTTTATTTATTTTTAATAAATGTGCAGTACGTTATTTTATTGTTTTATTTTCCTGTAATAGACTTATGGCTTCATCAAAGGTCGGCTAGGTAAGATTAGCACTGACAGTATTGAGAGTGTTGAGAGTTTTGTACTTCGAGAGATGTTAAGTTCTGATAAGCTTTAATAACATGATCAACAGAGTTCATAATATTCTCACAAAATGTTCTGAATAAGCGATACTGTTAGATAGGAAACTGTAACTGATTATTTCTAAGTGCTGTATTGTAAAGACATTGTAAACAAAGGTTTAAAGCTTTTATTTCTTTTTACATTATTGATCGTATAAATTATTATTGTTTATATTATTATTAAAATAATTATTCCCGGCACTGTCGTAGGTTTATGTTTAGGAAATATCGTTTATATTAATTCTTGAATCTGTCTGTAAATAATTCAGTAAATAACTAAAAAAAAATGACGGTAAGCCGCTACCTAATTAGCTAAGCTAGTTTAGTTAACCAGTTAAATTGGCTGAGCCTATTGGTTAGCTAATTAATTAACAAAGCTAACTTATGTAGCCGGATTAACTAGCTACATTTTACAGCCCATAAAGCAAATTATAAAACATGCGACTACGGAGTGTGGCAATCGCATTATCACAAAAGTAACATCTGTCATGTTCATTCGAAAGTATGATTTTGATTATTTAATAGAGACAATTCTTCGACACGCTAATAAATTTCTCTTACTATTTGGGAATCGCTGGTTTAAAGTTTTTTCACAAAATAAATAATTATGGCGGTTATTATAAATGAGTACGTTTAATTATTAGTTTTATTGCATTAAAAATCAATGCCTACATATTTTCTGTGTACAATTTAGCCGTATTATTATTATTTATTATATCGCTTCCTAAATTTGGCTGTAACATATTACTACTCGTTGCTTTATTTTTGAAAACATAAACACGTAAATGTCAGCCAGCAGCCACTCGGTAGCTGAAATGTCAAAAAATGTCATCACAGTATTTACATCAGAGGTTTCATTTTATTCAAAAAATTAAAATAATATAATAGATCACAACTGGAATTGAATGTACAGTATAATATAGTGGAAAATGCCGCTTACCGTACGGCAAAGGACTATGCAAGGTAAAAGAACTGTTAACAAAAGGAAAACTAGCAAAGGGTACGTTTCGGCTTTATGTAATTATAGTAATTATTTTCATTTTTATAATTTGTTTGCTTATAGTTTATTAATTCTGCCTCTTAAAGTATTATTTCACTATATTATCACTCCCGTTTGCATAAAACCCATCAAAGAATACGTTTGTTTCTAAATGTTCCTACTAATATTAAAAATGAGAATGTATGTTTGTTACGCTTCCTCGCAAAAACTACCGATCGGATTTTACTGAAATTTTCTACACATGAAGTATGTGACCTATATTAAAAAATGGGACATTGTGGTAGATAGGACCGACGCAGGCGAAGCGCCGGGAATAAGCTAGTATCTTCTTCTTTATAAAAATGAATGCTTGTCTGTAAGTCCTCCATAGAATCGTAAACTATTCATTTGATCATGTGATGATCTTTAGCGAAGTTGTTATTCATGAGCTCGCGAGGATTTCTGTTGTATTTTATTTTATTGTGATGGCGTAACAATGTAGTATGTAATGTACTAGTTTCTTGCCGCAGATCTGTCTTTGACGGTCATGGGTATCACAGTAATTAATATCTTACATATTAATCCAAGTCATAAACTGTCTGTGTGCCTAATTTCAGTCAAGTGTGGCTAGTAGTTTTTGCATTAAACTGTAACAAACAGAAATATATCCATACAGATTTTCAATACAGACTCTATAATATTAGTAAAATTTCAATATTCAAAGATTCACAATTCTAACATATATTGAAGTTATAAACAACACACATTTGTGAACAACTGTAATAGATATGAAGACTGTGTATTTTAATTAAAATACATCTACTCTATTAACAGATAGTATAATTAAAGGATATTTTAAACATGGCTGAAACTGTCTAGTGTATAGGATAGTTAGTGCATTCTAAGTTGCATTTCATAATATGGATTTCTACTATTCTTATTTCAGAGAGTATATAGTAACAAGTGCACCATCAGACCTACGCAACATATCATACCCCGGAGGTGCTGTGGCCCTGGGGCTGCTATTGACAGCTCGCCTGGTGTCTGCCTACTGGAACCATATAGGGGACTGTGATGAGACTTACAACTATTGGGAGCCATTGCATTATTTGGGTATGTTACAACAGCCAATTTGTTAAAATTAAATAGGCAGTTATTTATTAGTAAGTTATTCACTTGATTGAAAAGCATAATTTAAGATTTTTGGATATAGTTTCCCAATCATAATAACACTTTCCACACTCATATCTCCATAAGAGGATTTCCTCCTGTGTAGTGGATGCCAAGGATACCCACTAGTACACAAACACCTCAACCTTTATTAAATTTTTTTTTATACAATTGAAGTATCAAACAAGCATGCAGTCCATCTGATGTTAAGAGGTCACTGCTGCCCATGGACATCTGTAAGCAACTTCATATAGAACATGAGTTTCTATCTAAAGTCAATCACAGATGCGTGGCTACTCTCGTGGGCTAAGATGTTTGCCTCATATAAAAGTATGCCAGCAAACCCTTCCATCGAAACGCAAAAACTGCTTCACACAAGAAATAGATGTAACGGTACTTCCCCGGGCGAACTTCACTGGTTCTACCACCTTCATCACCTAAAATTAAAATCTTAATAAGTTATCCAGATAGCTGTTTGATCAAGGGTCTAACCTAGGAATAAATGTTTGTCAGATTGGTATCATAATTGTTCTGCCTTGCGGGTTAACAATCATCAATAAATTCAAATAGTGGTTATCAATGGCTTGCTTATTATACCTAGTTCTATTACAAAAGGTCAGTCTATTCTCAGGACAACAAGTATATGGGTCAAACTATTTATGATAGTTACCATAATTTAAGTGTCTTTCTTAAGTAAATTATATACATAGTTTGATTAGAATGAAGTACAGTAGTTAATTTTTTTTAATGTGGTAGATTTTTTTTTTATCTGACTGAAGTAGCAAACGAGCATGCAAGGTAAGTGGTCACTGACGCCCATGGACGTCTAAAATAAACTTCATACAGAACATGGGTTCCATCTTAACTCAATCACAAATACGTTGCTACTCCAGAGGACTAATGACTTTTAATCATTTGTCATAAGCTTCTACCATTAAATCAGCTAAAAATATTTAAATTACAAAACATGCTTATCTTATTGCAGTGTACGGCAGTGGTTTCCAAACATGGGAGTACAGTCCGGTGTATGCGTTGCGCTCGTACGCGTCATTATGGGTGTTTGCTATACCCGCGAAACTCATGTCGTTTGTGATGCCACCCATATCCGTCTTCTACACCATGCGCGCGTTGCTCGCTGTGATGACCGCTTGTGCTGAGCTGATGTTTTATAAGTAAGTAATTATGCTATTTTTTCAGAACTAAACGATTAGGTAAACAGGCTATTTGATGGAAAGTAGTCACCATTGTTCGTCAACCCTTGAATTGGAGGACACCATTCGCACCTTTAGTGTTACAAATGGTCACTCCATTACGCGTGGATATTTGTAACACTAAAGGATCTAAACAATCTCAAAAATCACTGAAAAAAACCTCACGTTCCTAGTTTTGACTAAGCCGAGCCTTAAGCTTAAGTCATGCGGCATTCCAAATCAGGATTATATAATAACTAGCATTTGCCCGCGGCTTCGCTCGCGTGGAATTTAGTCTGCCACATAAAGTTTGCAAGGTGGTAGAGCAATGGTTCAAACAGGGAGGCATCACCGCCGCACCTATTTCTACCGTGAAGCAGTTCTTGTGTTTCATTTGAAGGGTGAGCCTGCCGGCTCACTTTTGTATGAGTCGATCATCATACTCCTCGGGAGTAGCAACGCATCTGTGATTTACTTCAGATTGAACCCTTGCCCTACTTCCTAAGGCGATTAACATACGGTACCGCTCACTGCCACGGTAGGCGGTGAAACGGATCTCATGTTGTATTGGGGTCTAATAAATCCGTTGATGCCTCACAAACGTACACCGACTGGCCGCGCGGTCCAGCGGTGTTCTCACCACCACCGTGTCTCCGCGCGAACGACAGTGCGGGGGGTCGGCGCCTCACACACGGGCTGGCGCTTAAGCGCGCGGATCATCGTTGAAGCAAAAATGCATTTCGATGTCGAAAAGTTTATTTTGACGATCGGTCCATCCGCGCGTACAGGTGCGTAAACCGCCTTAGCGCGCGGGACACCGCTATTCGCGGCGGTGCGCGGTGCCGTGTGTTAGGCTACGTACTCACGGAGCGGTTTTCACCCGTGGCCGCCGCGGTTGAGGGCCCGCAGCTTCTGTAGGATGCAGATATAAGTGTAAAAAATTAAAGCAATACTCACGACGCGTTTTTCGCCCGCAAGGCGCGCGTTTGTTTGCGGCTCCCGCTGCACCGGCGGGCAATCTGTAGAACCGCGCGGGCCACGGTCAGCCGCAGCCGCGGCGGTTTGCACCCGCGCGCTCTGCGGTCAGTTGGCGGGCGAGTGCAGTAGTCAGGACCTCAACTGATGGTAAACCGCCCGTCTTACGGTTTTCGCCCGCCAAGTTTGCGGTCGATAATCGCAACCGCGATGGCAGCGGAATCGCAAAAATAGGCGGTCTCGTGAGTTTCGCACAGAAGCTGCGGGCCCGCAACCGCGGCGGCTAAGGGTGAAAACCGCGCCGTGAGTACGTAGCCTTAATCGCCTAAATCAGTGTGTTCAAATTTCAAATCACAGGCACGTATATTAATTTGAATTAGTTTTGTCGGCAACAGATATTAATGCTTACTCTGAAATTAAAAGTTTTAAGAAAGGGTCTCAAAAGCCGTGACGGTTACCAACGCGCAGTTGGCTAGCGTGGTCAACTCCGACCTAAACTACTGCTAATCTGATATATGTACCGAGTTGTGTTACATTAAAAGGTCAATGACGATTGAATAACATATTTAACCTTTCCGCTGTTTCATTCTCATTGACTTTTTTTCTTTTTTGTCGAGGGAGAAACCTTCAAAAGGTACGCCGTGGGAGCGACGCATGGTTATCTGGGATTCTTAAAGCACCAGGACTCCGGGATCTTCAAAGGAACGCAACCGGAGTCCTCTGAGTGCATTGCCCCATCAGGCTCCTCCAGAGTGAGCGGCTGGGCCCACCACTCCATCTGGTCTTTACCACGACATGCGACCACACGTATGCCACCGTCCTTCCCGGGATCGCCTGGCTGGACGGTTCAAGCTCCGTCCATCCTGGCTCTCACGATTTCATGCGACCACACATGCTGACATCTTTCCCGAAGTTGCTGACTGGGTGTTTGGAGCTCTCCGTCTAGCCGCCCGCAACCCCGAAAGCTCCCTTTTAGTTGCCTCTTACCACAGACAGGGGATACCGTAGTCTTATTCCCGGAACTACAGAGACGTCATTGACCTTTCACATTTTGCTCCGTGTTTTATACCCATTCAAATATTAATATCATACAACTTCGTTGTATACGGCGGCGGCGCATGGCGCTTACTGCCGGTTAATCAATTGACTACTCGTAATATCTTCTAAACTACTTATCCAATTTATATGGTGTAAAAGGCAGATTCAATCTTTATTAGGTGCTTGATTTTTTGAAATCATTTATTTTGATAAGGATTAATATTTAGTTTGTATAAAACTCATGGAAACATCAACTTGCTATTTTTAAAATTTTCAAAGTATAAAAAGAGTTATTGTGGGTTATACATAAAATATATGTGAGCCAAACAATCCCATGGTACATTATATTTGGATATCTCCAACGGTTTAGGCAGCGTACGCGAAGATAGCTCTCAAAGCACAACTTTTTTTCCGACTAACTTGATATTTCTCGTTATATTATAACCTTATAAATAAAAAATCATTACAAATTATAGCCCATGTGTGATTCTGATGTATAACCTATACTACTGTAAAGTTTCAATCTAATCCGTTGAGTAGTTTTTGCGTGAAAGAATAACAAATACACATACATCCTCACAAACTTTCGCATTTATAATATTAGTAGGATGTTAATAAGCTAAGATGTCTTTGCAACTATGTAGAATGTGTATGTTTCGACCTATTTCTAGCGTGAAGGTACTTTTGTGTTTTGTTGGTAGAGAGTGGTTGCCGGCTCACTTTGATATGAGTTACCCTTGGTCTTCGGAAGTAGCAACGCATCTTAGATTATGAAGTTTCTTATAGATGTCCATGAGCAGCAGTGACCACTTACTGCATGCTTGTTTGCTAGTTCATTCCTACAAGGACTGTCTTTCCACAGAGCCGTGTGCCAAGAGTTCGGTGTCCACATCGGTCGCGTGTGGCTGTGCTTCGCGGTGCCGGCGGCGGGGTGCTTCGCCTCCGCGGCCGCCATGCTGCCGTCCGCGTGGAGCGCCGCGCTGTGCACGGCCGCCGTCGCGTGCTGGTGGAAGCGGAGATACCCCACGGCTGTGGTCTTGATCGCTGCTAGTGCGCTGTTCAGTGAGTAGAACAAGAGCAACTCTCAATAGAACTGTGTGCCAAAAATTCAGAGAAAAATCGATTGTGTGTGTTGGAGGAAGCGGAGATACCCAAATGGCTGGGTGTTGATCCCTGCTAGTGCTTTATTCAGTGAGTACAACTTATTACGAGAACAGTTCTCTATAGTGGAAGCGGGGATACCCGATGGTCGTGGTGTTGGTCGCTGCTAGTGCGCTGTTCAGTGAGTAGAACAAGACTTACTCTCGATAGAGCTGTGTGCCTGTGTGCCGAAAATTCGGTGTCCACATCGGTTGTGTGTGTTGGTAGAAGCGAAGATACCCGATAGCTGTGGTGTTGATCGCTGCTATTGCGTTATTCACTGAGTAGAAAAAGACTTACTCTCTATAGAGCTGTGTGCCTGTGTGCCAGGAGTTCGGTGTCCACATTGATCGTGTATGTTGGTGGAAGTGGAGATACCCGATGGTTGTGGTGTTGATCGCTGCTAGTGCTGTATAGATTGCTACTGGACAATCAGTGAGTAGAACCTTTTACAAGAACGTCAGTCTATAGTGCTAAGTGTGAAGAATTTGGTGTCAACATCGGTCCAGTGTGTTGGAGGAAGCGCAGATACCCGATGGCTGTGGTGTTGATCGCCGTTAGTACTCTGTTCAGTGAGTAGAACTGGTTTTACAAGAACGAAGTAGCAATAATATGTACCTTTGTATAAAGTATTTTTTTTAAAACATTCACGCTTTCACACTTTCTACACTCAAAGCCCCACATTAGGATTTTCTCCTGCGTCGTGAGTACCATGGACACACAAAAGACGAATACACAAACACCCAGACCTAGAACATGAACCTAAACTCATCAATCAGATACCTGTCTGGCCGGGAATAGAACCCGGGACCATCATCGCTCAATCAGTTGCGCATCAATTGCTCATCAGACCGGTATGGTATCCGCTCCGCCACGCGGGTCGTCACGCGGGGAGTCGGGTCTTTTTAAACCTAAAATTTCTGAAGGCAGTCCTTATAAGTGCCTTTTGTAAATCGAAATAGTAAATCACTGCTGTGGATCGTAAGCTGCTTCAAATAGAATAGAAATGCTACCTGAAGTCAATCACAGATGCGTTGCTACTCCATGAGGACTCATATGGCCACTACATATGAAAGTAAACCAACACATCAGAGTCATAGATATGATTAAAACTTGTGACAAGTTTTTTATGATATGAAATTGTACAACACAACAAAGTTATGGGTTTGGCTACTATAAAGTTTATTGGTTTCAGTGGATTGTAATAAAAGTATTTAAATACATATTTAAGTATTCTATACTTATTTATATGAAAACTTAATATCAGTTTACTATTCATGTAGATTTTAACTACTACACTATATCACACATAGAACTTAATAAATTCTGCTTTCCAGGTTGGCCCTTCACCGCGCTTATCGGCCTCCCCATAGCAATAGACATGCTGATCATCAAGAGGGAATTCTGGGAGTTCATCAAATGGTCAGCTGTCAGTCTGATTGTCATCCTGTTACCAATGATAGCGGTGGACTCCTGGCACTACGGCCGCTTGGTGATCGCGCCGTTGAACATAGTGAAATACAATGTGTTCACCGAACATGGACCGAGTTTGTATGGTGTGGAGCCGTGGACGTACTATTTCGTGAATTTGTTTTTGAACTTTAATATTGTTTGGGTGAGTATGGTGTTTTGTATTTAAGTAGTTATAATAAACATTAAAGTAGCAAAGTAGTATGCAGTGGTGCATGGTCATCTATATATTAATACGTGATTTGATTCGTTTTTAAGATACTTGCCGCAGGCAGATGGGTATGAAATTACGCACGGTTATATTTATGCAAAAATGATGTAGAGAAGGATTGCACAATGCTAATATATATTTTTTTAATACCTAATGCATAAAACACACACATAATAAACGAATCAGAACATTCAATGTCTTACTATGAAAACACATATCATTAAAAATGTCAGATGTTTTTATCAAACTACCCGCTATTGCTTTTAAATGCAGCTTAGCTAATTAAATCCCTTTTTTTATTAAATCTCTTCTTTGTCTTGAAATTATTACAATTTTATGGCATTATACAATTTTATTTTATGGTGTTATTTAAATTAAAGAAATATTGGTGCTACTTTGGACAATATGAAGGACAATTGACAGGCTTATTGTGTGTGTGTATATGTTCAAAAAAATTTGAAAAAAATATTAACATTCTGCACTCCTTCTCTACGTCCACTATAACCGTGCAAAATTTCATACTCGTCCGCGGCTAATGGTGAGCTGAAGCCAGTGAGGCATGGTGGCAGGTGTTCGGCGCGCTGTGCCCGGCGCTGTACTGGGCGTGCGGCGCGCTGGCCCCGCGCGCGACGCGGCGCGCGGCGTTCTGCGCGGCCGCCGCGCTGGCGCTGGCGCCGCTGCCGCTGTGGCTGCTCGCCATGCTGCTGCAGCCGCACAAGGAGGAGAGGTAACACGTGGGGGTACAACCCATTATTGTCTCACTGTTAAGCACGGGTCTTCTCTAATGGCAGCCACACACGATACAGTATACTTGCGCAAGCTTGGACTTGTACAAATTCTCGTATTTCGGAGCCGACCACAAACGGCTCAAGCATGCTTGCACAAATATCATTTTACTGCTATTCGTACAAGCGTGCGCATCTGCTCCATTTAAAACAATTTAATTTTTTGAAAGTGAGCTACCTGGTTGTGTTGTTTTGTGGTATGGATGATGCAGTGGCATTAGTTGGCTTTATTTTAGCTACGAAAAAACTGAAACCTCACAAGAGAAATCGAACAATATGGACTAAAGACTGGTTAAGAAAAAGCATTATTCGTACGTCAATTTGTTGAATGAATTGAAATTTGCACCCAAAGACAGTACTGAAACTTGCGCGCGCTCCCACACACGTTCATGTAAATTTGCACAAACGCAACATTGCACAAATTGAGAATTGAAATTTGGAACTTTTTAACGAACTTGTGCAAGTGAACAACTTGCGTAATTATCTTCCAACACACGATACAGTATACTTGAGCAAGTCCAGACTTGTGCAAGTATTCGGTATCGTGCGTGGCTGCCATAAGAATAAGAGAGTTTTAGTCCATAGGCCACCTCGCTGGCCAAGTGCGAATTGGTGGATTTCACACACCTCCGAGAACTTTTTTTAAAGAACTCTCGAGTGTGTAGGTTTCCTCACGATGTTTTCCTTCACCGAAAAGCAGTGATAATTAATTTCTAATACGCACATAAATCAGTAGTGCCTGGGTTTGAACCTCGGACCTCCCGATGGAGAGGGCAAGTTAACACGTGCTTACTCGCATACATTCGAAATTGGCAGAACCAAGCCGCACAAGGTGGAGAGGTGCGTCGTGCATGCTTGCTCACATACATTCCAAAGTGGCAGAACCAGTGCCCATCCATGCTGTACGAGCCATTTATAACCTTAGTTGGACTATGCTCCCTTAAAGAATTATTTAATAAGATAAATATCCTTACTGTTGTATCTTAATTTATATATGAGAATCTGATGTATGTTAAGAAAAATATTACTAAATTCAATAAAAATTGTAACACTCTTATTATAAATACGAGGAACCGCCCGGGGCAACAGCTGAGTTATGCTGAACTCTTACCGGCTAAATCCCTACTGTACCTCGCACCGTACGGTGGAAATAGGGGCACGCTTTCGGATTCATTCGCGAACCAACCGGTGCCGCTCCCGTAGCCCTCCTCCTGTGGAGCATGAAGCTCCCCTCCAACAGCAAGATGCGTCAGACAAAACAAAGGCACGCCTTACCTCCAAGGTCCCCCATCCGCAGAGCGACGACCCAACCCTAAGACCGCCACCCATGAGGCCTGGGCATAGGCTAGCCGACACCCGCAAAGCCTTCTAAACCTTACCGGCATCGACCTCCCACATCCAGCGACGGAACCACTCTTTGGTTCCGCCGCAAACTACCAAACGGCAGCAGAGGACAAGGAGGCCGGAAACGACACACCGCATCTCCTCTTCCTCTGCGGCCCCACCGCCAACGCATCTGACGGTGCGCCCCCGTTCGGTCGGGGGAGACAGGGTGCACGTCAATGACACACCGAGACACCTCTCTTCCCGCGACCCCTCCTGGCTTCCTAGGCCAGAAAACACCGGCCCCCACAGCCCCCTCGGATGCATCCAGAGTGGGCCTAGGCCAAACCCACTCGGAGTCTCCCCTCCCTGGGATCCCTCTTGGCTACACTGTGGTGCTCCAAGCCACGGTTATTAAGCCCCCTCACCACGACAAGTTGGAGATCCCTTTGCGGTCTTACCTTACCGAAAAAAGTCTTACCTCCGCGATCCAAATAAACTCCGTTCTAACTATACAGCCTTGCTTGAACACAGTTCTAACACAAATTCTACCAACATTACAGTATAAATATTTGTCACCAGATTCCTGTACCCAGTGTACAGTATGATAATCATCGCGGGCGCGATATCGGTGGACTGCGGCCTGAAGATCTGGTACGCCGTGTGCAACGAGATACTGAAGCTGACGCGCGAGAGGCGCTACAAGCACTACCTCACGCAAACGGGCGACATGTTCGTCTTCTTCGTCGTGGTCGCTGGGGTTTTCAGTGAGTTGGTTCGATTCCGTGACACTATGAGTGCGTTCCATTAGACGTTCACAACGTTCACGCTCACGACCGCAGTTTTTTTCCGATCCAGTAGCTTGTGAGCGTTACTGAAATAATCTCTAATGGAACGGTCACTTCAACCCACCTTATTAGATGGGTCGTCGTGAGCGTCGCGTGGGCGTAAGTCATAATGTCATGAGTGACGTATTCGCCGCGACCACAACGACCGCAGTCGTCTTGTGGAACGACGTTTTGGGCTTTGTGAGCGTCTTCTGGAACGCGCCCTATATCGTAGGATTTTAGATATTGAACGGTTATTGTAGTAATTTAATGTGATGTTACCACACCACAGTTACTCTTTGCGGAGCAGCGTATTCAAGTGATAGGCAAAAATGAATTACAAAATAATACAAATATAATACAAATATATTTGAATTTATTTGGAATCCAATAGGTGAACTTGATCCAGATGGTCTATAAAAATAAGAAATTTACAGAAATAAAACGGTACAACAAAACGTGTGTTAAAATCCGTTTTTGTGTACAGATAAACATATATTTTAAAGTGATAATTATAGTAAAGCTTACCACATTCAGCTCCATGCATTTTTTTCTTCTGTATTGTCGGTGCAATGGAATCATACAACGAGAAACACAAACACTTAGACACAAAATGGAAATCTAAATTGATTATTTGGTTATCTATTTGGCCGGGGGTCGAACCTAGACCTATGCGTGTCAGACCTATATAGTAACCACTCTGCCACTTGGCTCGTAAATAATAAGCATGTAGTGTGCCTCCCATAGTTTTCAATCAAATATTCTTCACATTAAAATTCAAGCATGTGACCAACTTTACTACCTTTAACGACCACCAAAATGGTCCTCCGAGCCGGATCCCTAACAAAACCTTCCGCCACAGGTGTGTCCCGTATAGTCCAACTGTACAACAACTACCACGGGACGATGACGATCCTCAGCCACCTGCCCGAGAGGAGCCAGGGTATCAGCTATGTGTGTTACGGCAAGGAGTGGTACCGCTCGCCGTCCAGTTTCCACGTGAGCGACGCGTATAGGATACGGTTCGTACAGAGCGAGTTTAATGGCCAAATGCCGGCGCCGTACGACGAGGAGAATGGTAAGTTTACTGCTGGTGTTGACTACTAACTGTGCCCCGGTTTTGCCTGTGTTTAAAAGTGCACCTGGATACGAATAACAAATGTATTTTCAATTATTTCCATATCCAATACACAGACAAATAAACAAACAAAAATTTTAAAAAATGACGTTACCATTATTTCATATTAGTTGCCAATTTTTAAGTCCGCTATGATTTTTTGCATAAATATAGAGTCTTAAGAAATATAATCAAATAAAAATTAATCGTAACTATTAATTATGTAAAATGTCGTCCGTAAATCCGAAGGTAACCGAATATAGCGTCTAGTCTTTCTAAACATCAATGGGAAATATTTATGGTTTTTTGTTTTTTATTTTTTTTTATCTGACTGAAGTAGCAAACGAGCATGCAGTACACCTGATGGTAAGCGGTGACTGCCGCCCTGCGACATCTGTAATCAACTTTATAGAGATCATTGGTTCCATCTGAAGCCAATCACAGATGCGTTGCTACTCCCGAGGACTATGATGGTCGCCTCATATAAATGTGTATGGTACGGTACTATAAGGCAAGATATTGGAGCTAACTTTTCTAACCAATGTAAAAACAATATGGCAATAACCCACTGAGTTTCTTGCCGTATCTTCTCAGTTGAGGTCGTGTTTCGATACAGTGGTAGGGTAAGAAAAATATGTATATATATGTAACTGACAATTTATAACTGCCTCGGTAGGCCTATACAAAAATAAAGACATTCTTCTTCTTTGTTTATTTTACTGCTCTATCCTTTAAGAAATGTATATAACTGCATTATAATTCAATTTTATATTCCAGACACTCGCGCCATACACCCATACTTCAACGGCCGGAACAAGGGTGACAGCCGGACGTACCTCAAACCATCCGAATGCCACTACCTCGTCGACTCAGACATAGGAGACCCAACAGACCTCGAACCGCATTACCACAAGAACACGAAGAAATGGGAAGTAATCGCCTCCGTTCCGATACTCGACGCGAAGAAGTCTGATTCGATACCCAGAGCGTTTTATATACCGTTTATTTCTAAGAAGTCAGTGGTGTATGCGAATTTATACCTCCTAAGGAACAAAGTCTTAGAAGCGTAGTTTTTACACGAAATCAGTCATTTTAGTCCAAGGTAATAATTTTAGGTTATGTTAGTCACTGATCTGTGAACTCCTATGATTTATCGCCAGTTTTGACCAATAATAAGGTAGCAGAAGCGCTGATATTTTCTGGTCTGAAGGGTGGAATAAGGCGACATCGTAGTCTCCGGGAGTGACAACGCATCTGTGATTGACTTCAAATGGAACCCATGTTCTGTATGTAGTTGATTACAGGTGTCCATGGGCGGCAGTGGCCACTTACTATCAGGTGGACTGCATGCTCGTTTGCTGCTTCAGTCAGTTAAAAAAAATAATAAGGGATAGGTATCCGAGGAGTTACAATGTAGTCCTCAAGCAATGCATCTGTGGCTTAATTAAAGTAAAAAAAAAAAAACAGATTTTATGTGCGGTTCAGATGAAATTACACGCTCATTTGCCAGTTCCATTTATACAAAATTATCAGACATCAGAATAGCGCTTAGGAATACCTGAACTAAAAGTATAACAGTAAAGCTTTTGTAACTTTTCCGAGCAACCTATCAAGTTTTTAAAATGTCGTTTCGTATGATCAAATTATGCCAAAGCGGAACGACTTGGTTTATGATACGTTTATTTCGTAACTGACTTAGTTCTGACGAATTGTTGATGAGTACAAAAATATAACATAATTTTCGGTGAAGGAAAACATCCTGAGGAAACCTACACACCTGAGAGTTCTTTAAAAAAAAAAATCTCGGAGGTGTGAGAAGTCCACCAATTCGCACTTGACCAGAGCGGTGAACTATGGCCCAAAACTCTCTCATTCTGAGAGTAGACCCGTGCCCAGCAGTGGGACAATAATGGGTTGATGACAAAAATGTAATCATATTTACTGTTGCGAAAATGTCAAATCCATCAACAATTTATGATAGTCATAATAGAAGTCTGCCCTACGTTTGTTTAATATGGGCAATAACGATTTTATATTACGATCGCTCTATGTACCAATTGTGTTTATGAACTTTGTATTTTGTATGGCATATACTTAATATCGCATATTTAAAGGTTAAAAATACCAATTTAATAAAATATTAATTTATTGTAATAAAGAAAATTGTATACAAATTTAAGTTAATATGTAATACAACTATTGTAACAGCACTTTAAAACTGCCTTTTTATGAATAGACAAATAATCACAACGCAATGGTTGTAAATAGTACTTAAATTTACACAATTTATGTGTATAATTGTTTAAGATATAATCGTCCGGTGACAAGAAAAAATCACGAACTACAAAATTGTATAATCCCGATTTTTTCACTTAACACTAAACTTTAACAATACATTAATATTACGTAAATGAGTCGCTAAAATTTAAATATGGCCATCTCCATAAATTATTGTCGATTTTCGGATTTTTTATGAACAAAAAGATTATGTTACATTAAATATGTTTTTGAAGTCAAGTTCCATCCAGAAATAGTAAAAATACAGCTGATATTTCTCATTCTATTTCAAATTTGGCTATATCTTCACTCGACTACAAAACAAAACGCTCCATATCCATCTCGACCAATCACAACGCAGTACCAAAACGAATTACGCGCCATTTTAAAATAAATCATTTTTTTAATTATTTAAATAGGTAAAATGGAACGTGATATAATAAAATTGCCACCAGAAATTACTAAAAAGAAAACGGTCTTTCAACTTCAACTTACGGCAAATGAAACGTGGCCAAATCTTATATACTTAAATCAAACATGGCCATATCCATAAATAAAAGTGATATTTTACAAAAACTAGCGTATTTACAATGCTTTGAGTAGTTTCAAAATCAACTTTATATAAAAAATGTCTGGAATACCAAAAAATCTGCTATTATCACCTGGAAATTTTGCTAATTGAATTTTTGAGTTTCTATGTTTTGACTTATCATGGACATGGTCACGTTTGAATTTTAGCGACTCAAATAATATATGGATACCTGTACGATATTTTATTTAATGGTATAACTTCAGGACATTTCATATAAATGAAATTTTGGGATCAAAATATTTAAAAATCTGATAACTTCATGTTGCATATTCTGTAGTTAGTGAGTTTTCCTGTCACCCGACGAAATTATAAATAGTGGCAACATATTCACCATAGTATTGTAAGTTTATAATACACATGTGATTCACTTTATAGTGTTTTTGATAAAGTACAATTATATGCAATAATAGTAATAATAAATTTAAAATACTTTTAACGAAAGCTTTGGAGTTTACTCCTTAAAAACGGTATAATGTATGCAGAAATATGGAGAGTAAAATTGTGTTAAACAGTAACGCGGACAGCGACATGTCTTCGCGCACATTTCACTTTGGGTGCGTTCCATTACACGATCACAAAGCGCACGCTCACAACCGCAAGTTTTCCCGTTCCATTAGTTTGTCAGCTTTACTGACGTATTGTCTACTGGGACGATCACTTCGACCCACCTTCAAAATAAGCGCTTCAGTTATTCCTTTTTGCTGCGAACTGCCAAGGAGTGGAACTCTCTTCCGCGTTCGTTGTTCCCCGACACTTATAATCTAGAAGTTTTCAAGACGAGGGTGAATAGGCTTTATCTAGGCAAGCGTGTAACATCCTAGGCTGCATCTAACTTAACATCAGGTAAGGTCGCGGCCAAACGTTGGCCTATAATATGATAAAAAAAAAACCTTGTTAGATGGGTCATCGTGAGCGTCGCGTGGGCGTAAGTCATGACGTCATGAGTGACGTATTCGCCGCGACCGCTACGACCGCGGTCGTCTAATGGAACGACGTTTTGGGCGTTTGGGGCGTTGTGATCGTGTTCTGGAACGCGCCCTTTGTACATGTAAACTACATTCGCATGTTGGAGCTCACACACCATTTTTATTAATAACAGTCATCTTTAAAAGGAATTTTCGTCTGTTTACTATTAGCATTTATATATGTTTGTATGTGTATTGCATTTTACAAGACTTTATACAACTAGAAAATACTACTTTGGTACGTCAAATGTATTTAAATCTGTCTATATGATCAAGCCATCGTAATGGCTGTTAAGTATATAAACACTGTATTATTATCAACTTTTAGGGTGTTTACAAAAGGAACGACAGCAGTGGGTTTTTTTTCTTATCCCAAAAACCAACATGTAATGAAATGGCCTCTTCAGCGCTTACATTGCGGCGCCCAGAATTAACAACTTCACTTACGGACAAGAAATGATTGTCGAGTTGTTTTGAAAAATTACCACTCAAGAACAAATTTTTGAAGCGTATGTAGAATGGATCTCCCCATTATACATACAACACCACGGTCATAATTATATCCGGACCTCTTACATAATCAAGAAAAAAAATATTGTTAAAACAGTACTTACTGTTAGTTATAATAGGTGGCGCGATGAATTATGTATTCATAACATTTTTGAAGTGAAACTTCTTTATCGGGGTTGGAAGAAAAAATAGTGGAACATTTTTTCGTTACGCGCCATCTTTTTCCGTTACGCGCCATCTTTTTCTTATCCCTACCACGCGTGATATTAGATAGATTATTATAGATTAGATTATTAGATAAAGTTTAATAAAAGCCTTTTATTAAACTTTATCTAATTTAACTTTATTTAACCAATTTCTGTAAAGTTGCATATAGTAAATTATTTTTTGAAAAATAACGTCATAAAGAAGTTTCACTTCTTACGAGTGTACGCTAGTACACGCACACATTTTTTTTATTAAAACAATGTATACATTACCAAAATGCACGTGCGTCATTTTGGTTCTTTAATAGGAACTTCTATCTAATCTATGATAACAATGGTATCATTTAGAAGTTGATCAACGATCTACATTTTATTTAAAAAAGGAATGTCTCCAATATGTTCCTCCTATAAGATGTTTTAGGAAATTTTGATAGAGTGATTTAAACATATAAATGGTGCCATCTTTTGATGAGCCGAGGAAAGTTACCACTGCATAATTCGGATTCGCAACTTATACGAAGTTTCTTAATATATTCTAAATCGTCCGCCAATAAAGGAATAATTTAGTAATAATTTATTATTTTTATAAGTTAATAGTCAAATTAATCGAGATATTAATTATTAAACGCACCTATGATTTGCCGGCATATTTTATTAGATTCGTACAATGATATAAAATACTTAAATAATATCACTAAACGTATCAGAATCAGAATTATTTATATACAAGTAATTTGTTCGTGTATTTGTAGCAATAAGTGCTTCCAATCACCAAAGAAGGAAGATGCAATTTGCAAGCATTTTTGTATATTATTGTAACTAATTTAAGCGTTTTAATAAATAAATTATTTGTTAAATAATTTGATTTTTATTTCTTATTAGCTATATTATTAGTCTACATAATTAAGTCGAATATATTCCTGCTAAAAAGAAGGCATATAGCCATCACGATACCTACCCTAATAAAATAAGTAAAGGTGATAGAACTATAGTTCAACCGAAGAAATACTACCGCCACACCTTTTTCTAGAGTAAAGCAGTTCTTGCGTTTTGGTGGAAGGGTGTGGTTGCCGGCTCACTTTTGTATGAGAAACGCAAGAAATGCTTCAACCTAGAAATAGGTGTGGCAGTGGTACTTCCCCGGCCGAACTACACTGGTTCTATCACTTTAGACAAACTTACAGATGACCATGTGAGGCAGTGATCACTTACCATCAGGTGGAGTGTATACTCGGTTGTTACTTCAATATTATAAAAAAGTAGCAATAAAACACATTTTTTTTCGAGGGGGAAACCTTCAAAAGGTACCCGACGCCGTGGGAGCGACGATGGACGTTGGATTCTACTGCACTAAAGCCTCCCCGGTGGCCTTCCTGGCGCAACGCAACTGGCGTCCTCTGAATGCGTTGCAACATCGAGCTCTTCCCAGGTGAGTGGCTGGACCCACCACTCCGTCTGCTCTTTACGACGATATGCGATCACACATGCTGCCGTCCTTCCCGGGGTCGCCACACCAAATGGATCGAGCCCCCACTAGCCGCTCGCGACCCCGAAACTCCTTTTAGTCGCCTCTTACGACAGGCAGGGATCATGATCCCGGAACTACAGGGACGCGGCGCCTCTACCAGCGACCGCGGCGGCTCTTCCAAACGGGTTCAGCGCGCTCTCTGGCCCTTTCGGCGTTTCTCTTCGCAGACATAACGTCCTCACAAAAGGTGATCATTCCGTTCCAGGCTTCTCGTCGCTGAACCATCGCCGCAACGACGGCTGAACAATAAACCTATTGCAGTGATACAGTATTTGCGTTTTGATGGAAGGGAGTGATTGCCGGGTCAAATTTAAGAGGCGAAAGTTCTACGCCTCGGGAGTAGCGTCCCATATTGGTTGAATTCAAGCAAATTTCTTTGTTGTAAAGTGGCTTTCAAGTGTTTATGGACGGCAATGACCACTGACTATTAGATTGAATGCGCGTTTGCTACTTCAATATCATATATTAAAAGATTTCTATTTCGTTTATTTTCTTTTATATATTTTATAATGCTTATAACCATTGTAAATTAATTAAAGGATGAACGAAAAGTTATTCAACAATTCGGTCTTCGTATATGGAATGAGTAATCGACGAGCATGGATTCGAGTAAGGAAGCACCCCAAAATTCGTTTTTCATTCTAATTTATATGCACATCATATTTCTACGGAAAAACATATAGGTACATACATGGTAAGAGTTTGTTTGAAATACGAATGTCATGGCCCACTAAAGTCTATCCAGATGGCCTCATTTACATGTTAATGTTAGGATAGGTAATTATATCTTAATGTAATAAGAGTGTTTTAATTGTTTTTACTTTTATATTAACTAATTATTGTTTATTTATTTGTGTTTTTGAAAATTTTCTGTTGTTTTGCAATGAGGGAAATAGTTCACATACAAGTTGGGAGGTGTGGTAACCAGATTGGGTCAAAGGTAAGTGCTGTCATCCGAAAAGGTTTAAATAATAACTATTGTGTGTAGTGAGTAAACAGGATCCGCAGAACATTTTGCTCATCGATTTTGATAAGGTCACTACGATTGGATATGGAGAGCAGTGATAGCCTAATAGTTGCAACTTGCCCTCTCAATCGGGAGGTACGAGGTTCAAACCCAGGCACGCACCACTGATTTATGTGCGTATTAGAAATTAATTATCACTGCTTTACGGTGAAGGAGAGCATCATGAGGAAACCTACACACCAGAGAGTTCCTTAAAAAAAGTTCTCGGAGGTGTGTGAAGTCCGCCAATTTGCACTTGGTCAGCGCGGTGGACTATGGCCTGAAACTCTCTCATTCTGAGAGAAGACCGTGCCCAGCAGTGGGACAATTATGGGTTGTACACCCACTACGATTGGACACACACCCCCTTAAAAAGCATAGCTACGCCCATTTGGTACATATGATCATTGACTTAAATTTTCTATTTTTTTAAAACAAAACACGCTTTCTACTCATAGCCCAACACTAGAATTTTCTCCTGTGTCGTGGGTACTATGGACACACAAAATGAATACACAAACACCCAGACCCAGAACATGAATATAAACTCATCATTCAGATACCTGTCTGGCCGAGAATCGAACCCGGGACCCATTGCGCGTCAGACCGTTATGGCACGCTACGCGGTCGTTAATAGTCAAATTCTTAGTATGATGCAAGTTCAGGTATAATTCGTGTTCTTCTGATGCCCCGCGTGGCTTAGCGGTTACCATACCGCTCTGACGCGCAATGGGTCTCGGGTTCGATTCCCGGCCAGACAGGTATCTGAATGATGAGTTTAGATTAATGTTCTGGGTCTGGGTGTTTGTGTATTCGTCTTGTATGTGTCCATAGTACCCACGACACAGGAGATAATCCTAGTGTGGGGCTGTGATCGTAGAAAGCGTTTGTTATTTTTGAGGGTTATAGATGTTGTATAGGATATCTGGATATTGTGTTCTCTATCTATCTGCAGTGATCGCTTAATCCAACTACTTCTGCTTGTATTGTATTTAACAATTAAATAAAGATTTTTTACTAATGAATTGATATATAGCTGGGTAAAACCCCATGCAATTATTTATCTTATTTATTTTGCTTTTGTGGCTTGCCCTAAAATTAATAACTAAAACCACCGAGATTATATTTGAACGAGGTTTTTTAGTAATTATTTTGTTTTAATTAAAATTCAATGTTTTTCAGTTCTGGGAAGTCATATCCGATGAGCATGGCATCGATCCTCAAGGTTGTTACATAGGCGACTCCGATCTCCAACTTGAGCGCATTAACGTCTACTACAACGAAGGTCCAGGATCGAAATTCGTTCCACGCGCCGTATTAGTTGATCTTGAACCTGGCACAATGGATTCCATACGAGCTGGTCCATTTGGCAGGATTTTTCGCCCTGATAACATTGTGTATGGGGCGACAGGTGCAGGGAATAACTGGGCTAAAGGACACTTCACCGAAGGCGCAGATCTCCTTGAATCCGTTTTGGATGTGGTCAGAAAAGAAGCTGAGGGTTGCGACTGCCTCCAAGGCTTCCAGCTTGTCCATTCCACTGGAGGGGGCACTGGATCTGGTCTTGGTACATTGTTATTGTCAAATCTACGCGAAGAATACCCAGATAGAATTCTCCTCACATTTTCGGTAGTGCCAAGTCCTAACGTATCGGACACAGTTGTAGAACCCTATAATGCTACGCTATCAATGAACCAACTTATAGAGAATTCTGATCAATCGTTCTGCATCGATAATGAGGCCTTATACGACATTTGCTTCAGGACGTTAAGGTTGGCAATGCCAACTTACGGTGATCTTAATCACTTGGTGTCCGCGACGATGTCCGGTGTCACGACTTGTTTACGCTTTCCTGGACAATTGAACGCCGACCTTCGCAAGCTAGCGGTTAACATGGTGCCGTTCCCACGGCTTCATTTCTTCATGCCTGGTTTTGCACCGCTTACGTCTAGGGGTAGTCAACAATACCGAGCTTTGACGGTACCTGAGCTGACGCAGCAAATGTTCGACGCGAAAAACATGATGGCAGCGTGCGATCCACGACATGGTCGGTACTTAACGGTAGCTGCAGTTTTCCGCGGCCGAATGTCGATGAAGGAAGTAGATGAACAGATGCTCAATATTCAAACTAAAAACAAAGACTACTTTGTGGAATGGATACCTAACAATGTCAAAACTGCCGTGTGCGACATACCGCCTCGGGGACTTAAAATGTCCGCTACGTTCATTGGAAACTCAACAGCAATCCAGGAGCTCTTTAAGAGGATTTCAGAGCAGTTCGCGTCTATGTTTAGAAGGAAGGCCTTCTTGCATTGGTACACAGGAGAGGGAATGGACGAAACGGACTTTACCGAAGCGGACAATAATTTGCACGATTTAATATCTGAGTATCAGCAGTACCAAGATGCGACGATCGATGACCAAGAGTTCGAAGAAGAAGAGGAACCGGCTGGACATGATGAGAGTGACGAATAGAATTTGTACTTTATTGTGTTATTTATTTATTGAATAAATTATTTGTATGTACTTACACAAAGCAGATGTTTTAAGGATGGTAGCTAAGACCGTACGTAGCGGAAAGAAAGGTCAAGAAATCCGGCAACTGTGACCATTCAACTCTCTCTTTCAGCCCATTACATTTCGTTCTCGGATGAGCCTTTAGCTTGCCATCAAAACCTGATGAAACTAAAGATTAATAGGGCAACGCAATCTGAAACAACGAACGCATTTTGCCGAACGAATTTCCAGTGAAAAATAGTATGTTTAGGGTTTTTCAAATTGTTACGAGTAGTAAACAGTTTCTAGTTGTAAATCCATGTAATTATTGAAATCTTTTTTAAACTGCATGAGGCGTGAAAATTGTATAGTATATTTTATTTAAGGCCTAGATGCTTATTATAATCCTTATTCCATGGAAGTCAGAAAATATCTGTGATCAGCGTATTTTTAGCAATTCTCTAGTTACTTTAGGGTTGCTTTATGGTTGCTTATGAAGGTTTATCGGGTATTTTTGTTAGGAGCCTAAAGCTCAGCTGAGACAAGAAGACGATGGGCTGGAAGGGAGAGACGGTTTGGGTCCCCGTTGCCGGGTTTCTTGATTGCGAACCTAGCTGTTACCAGAGCTCTTCCGACCTAGTTCCTGTTTTTTTTTTATATAATATTGAAGTAGCAGACGAGCATGCAGTCCACCTGATGGTAAGTTGTCACTGCTGCCCATGGACATTAGTAAGCAACTTCATACAGAACATGGGGTTCTATCTCAAGTCAATCACAGATGCGTCGTTACTCCTGAGGACTAAGATGGTCACCTCATATAAAAGTTTGCCGGCAACCACACTCTTCTACCGAAAAAAAAAGTAAGTTAAATAGAGCATGCGGCTGACCTAAGTTCACCTCCTGTAATAACATGTCTAAGGAAAATAGTGACCACTTTCCATTAGTTAAACTGCATGCTCAGTTTCACTGCACATCAATATAATAAAAAGGCAATAACATAAATCAGTAGCTTTAAGAAGTCTTTAAAATTTTGCGTCACAATTCGTTTTCATTTTCTACAATAGATGTCGCCATACATTGATGGATCATACCATCAAAAACATTAAAGTATTATTTACTACTAATTTAATATTCATGTTCTGCGAGATTATAAACGTGATATTTAAATAACTATTCAAAAATATGTTGTGTAATTATAATATGATTTTCACATACTGGCTATTAAAATAAAAAAGGAAATCGACAAATTTTGAATTACGAATAACATTTTGTTCAGAGCGCAAAATAAGAATGTAGTGTCACTATTCTTCAGGAAAATTTCGTTGTGAACACATGTCGTAACTTTTACAATTTTTTTTACAAAATATTTTTATGAACATTTTATCGAAGTGAAATTCTAACTACCTATATTTTAGGCTCAAAATTACTTGTAACTAACAAAAATGAGGGAAATCGTCCATATCCAAGCCGGGCAATGCGGAAACCAGATTGGAGCAAAGGTACTTCAGTTCTCACTTTTGCAGAGGAAAATTCAGAAAATTCATACCATGTTACTCTTGCCTACTACTTACTAAAACAAACCAAACTTACTACTCAAATACATGGTTACCTAGTCACTGTTTTTTTTTCTTTCAGTTCTGGGAGGTGATATCCGATGAGCATGGCATTGACCCCACGGGCGCCTACCAAGGAGATTCCGATCTGCAGTTAGACCGCATCAACGTTTACTATAATGAAGCGACAGGAGGCAAGTACGTGCCTCGAGCTGTCCTCGTGGACTTGGAGCCCGGCACCATGGACTCTGTGCGGTCAGGACCATTTGGACAGATATTCCGGCCCGATAACTTCGTCTTCGGACAATCTGGAGCTGGCAACAACTGGGCAAAAGGCCACTACACAGAGGGCGCGGAATTAGTAGATTCTGTTCTAGATGTCGTGAGAAAAGAAGCGGAAGGCTGCGACTGTCTGCAGGGATTCCAGTTGACTCATTCTTTGGGCGGTGGCACTGGATCCGGCATGGGAACTCTGTTGATATCTAAGATCCGAGAAGAGTATCCTGACAGGATAATGAACACATTTTCGGTGGTGCCTAGTCCGAAGGTTTCGGATACGGTAGTAGAGCCATACAACGCTACGTTGTCAGTCCATCAACTAGTAGAAAATACGGACGAAACCTATTGCATAGACAATGAGGCTTTGTATGACATTTGCTTCCGTACTTTGAAGTTGACGACGCCGACGTATGGGGATCTGAACCATTTGGTGTCCGCGACTATGTCCGGTGTCACGACGTGCCTACGGTTTCCGGGGCAGTTGAATGCAGATCTCCGTAAGCTAGCGGTGAACATGGTGCCCTTCCCGCGGTTGCATTTCTTCATGCCTGGATTTGCGCCACTGACCTCTAGAGGCAGTCAACAGTATCGGGCTCTTTCTGTGCCGGAATTAACCCAGCAAATGTTTGACGCGAAGAACATGATGGCAGCGTGTGACCCGCGCCACGGCCGCTACCTCACCGTCGCTGCAGTCTTCCGCGGCCGCATGTCCATGAAGGAAGTGGACGAACAGATGTTGAATATTCAGAACAAAAATAGCACTTATTTCGTCGAGTGGATCCCGAATAACGTTAAAACCGCTGTGTGCGATATTCCACCACGTGGATTGAAGATGTCCGCCACATTTATTGGTAATACGACTGCAATCCAAGAGTTGTTTAAACGGATATCTGAACAGTTCACGGCCATGTTTAGGAGGAAGGCGTTCCTTCACTGGTACACTGGTGAGGGCATGGACGAGATGGAGTTTACTGAAGCCGAGAGCAACATGAACGACTTGGTGTCGGAATACCAGCAGTATCAGGACGCGACGGCTGACGACGAAGGGGAGTTTGACGAAGAAGTAGAGGAAGAGTGATTGTATTGTCCCAGTGTTTTGTGATGTCCATTTACGTGTTTGTCATTCGTTTAGTGTTAGGCGTAACAGATTTGTATATTTGTTGATATCTTTTCGTCAATAAAATAACAAATGATATGGTTTTAATTTCATTTTCATCACTATCAGCGCAGGAGCAACAATATGCGGTTACTTAGTTCAAATTTCCAAATGACTAACTGTCGTTTTACAAAGTATCTGCTAAACGAATCGATAGTTTCACTATGGATAGTTAACCTCAAAAAATATTCAGAATATCGATTGTTCTATCGATAGTATCGCCAAGTTTAAATACTATGGATATGCTATCGATAACATTTTATTGACAACACTATTGATAATGGCAATAATAACGATACTATCGATAGTGTTATGCCAAAAGTATCGATAGTATCGATACTATTGGATAAATATATATTAAATATGAAGTGCCTGTTTATATAATACGAATATTGTATTTAATTTCGGTGTCCGTCAGGATGGCCGGTCACTACCCATATTTTACATCGAAATAGTTACTAAGAGTTGCTACCTAGTTGCTACCAGTTGCTACCAATCTTAAAATAATTGCTACCTTCGTATTTAAAAAAATAAACTGCTTTTTAAGGTGACCGGCCATTCTGACGTCAGGATGGCCGGTCACCATTCCAGTTAGAACAATCTGCGCAAATGATTGGAGTTTTTTTTTTACCAAGAGTTGCTACCAAATTGCTACCTTTTTTATACATCGTAATTGACCTCATAGCTGTTAAGGATAAAAAGATATTACAGATTTAATATTAAACGCCTGTACAACTAAATTAGCAAATCCGAAGTTAAATACAATATTCGTATTTTACACAGGATCCACTTGCACTTTATATTTATATTAGGGTTGTAACGGAGGTCTCTTAGCGGAGGCCGAGGCGGATGCGGAGGTTTAACATAGGCGGAGATGAAATTTTAAGTAGAAAAAAGAATAGCATTGATTTATTACAGTAATAGATATAAACCAAAAATAATTCAAACAGATACATTGTACAGTTCTTAGCAAAAATTGATAACTTATCAAAAGAAACCTTGTTATATGAGTTACCTTGTTATATGAAAATTATGAATTAATGAATAGTATAAAAAAAACTGATTCAACTGGATTTTATCCTGAGATATAAGATGCCATATAAATTAGAACGTTAACTAAATAGTTCGCATTTACTTGTTGGTGTCGTGAAGTTCAGTGCCAGATGAACTACTATTTAGTGCAGCTGGTTGAACTTTTTTTTGTGAGGGAATGCAACCTTCAAAAGGTGTACCAAAGCTTTGGGAAAGACTCCGGGTTATGTGGGATTTTTACCCACTCAAACCTCGGTCCTCGGTGGCTTTCCTCAGTGCTTGCAGGGGTCCCCGGGGTCCACATAGGAACGCACCGGTGCCACCTGGCACATCTCTTGGGGACGTGTCACCATCCCCCTGCACCATACGGTTTCTACGACGACATGAAACCACACATGCCGCCGTCTTTTCGGTATAGCTGTCTGGTCGGTTTGAGCTCCCACTCTAGCCAATACCAACCCCAAAAGTCGCCTCTTACGACAAGCAGAGCAGGCCGTATTCTACTCCCCGGCTATAGAGGAATCTCACCGACTACATTAAACGTTTGGAAGGCCGCAAAGCTGTTATGCCATAAAAAAATGTTTGTAATTTTTTTGTAATTTTTTATTATTATTAGTAATTACTCAATTTTTGCTAAGAACTGTACAATGTATCTGTTTGAATTATTTTTGGTTTATATCTATTACTGTAATAAATCAATGCTATTCTTTTTTTCTACTTAAAATTTCATCTCCGCCTATGTTAAACCTCCGCATCCGCCTCGGCCTCCGCTAAGAGACCTCCGTTACAACCCTAATATAAATATAAAGTGCAAGTGGCGCCTGTGTAAAATACGAATATTGTATTTAACTTCGGATTTGCTAATTTAGTTGTACAGGCGTTTAATATTAAATCTGTAATATCTTTTTATCCTTAACAGCTATGAGGTCAATTACGATGTATAAAAAAGGTAGCAATTTGGTAGCAACTCTTGGTAAAAAAAAAACTCCAATCATTTGCGCAGATTGTTCTAACTGGAATGGTGACCGGCCATCCTGACGTCAGAATGGCCGGTCACCTTAAAAAGCAGTTTATTTTTTTAAATACGAAGGTAGCAATTATTTTAAGATTGGTAGCAACTGGTAGCAACTAGGTAGCAACTCTTAGTAACTATTTCGATGTAAAATATGGGTAGTGACCGGCCATCCTGACGGACACTGTGCAGTGTCCGTCAGGATGGCCGTGTAAAATACGAATATTGTATTTAACTTCGGATTTGCTAATTTAGTTGTACAGGCGTTTAATATTAAATCTGTAATATCTTTTTATCCTTAACAGCTATGAGGTCAATTACGATGTATAAAAAAGGTAGCAATTTGGTAGCAACTCTTGGTAAAAAAAAAACTCCAATCATTTGCGCAGATTGTTCTAACTGGAATGGTGACCGGCCATCCTGACGTCAGAATGGCCGGTCACCTTAAAAAGCAGTTTATTTTTTTAAATACGAAGGTAGCAATTATTTTAAGATTGGTAGCAACTGGTAGCAACTAGGTAGCAACTCTTAGTAACTATTTCGATGTAAAATATGGGTAGTGACCGGCCATCCTGACGGACACTAATTTCGGCATTGCTCATTTAGTAATCTTTTTATACTTAAAAGCTATGAGGGCCATTACGATATATATGAAGGTAGCAATTTAGTAGTGTGCATCAGAATCGCGGGTGTACCTGACGGATTTAAATATGTCTTCTATCTTGCAAACGTACCTGTTGTGTACCTCAGTGTACCTAACCTAAAAGTCTGTGTACCTCCTTCTATGCATAGATATAAAATAAAATAGGTACACACGCCATCCTGACGTCAGAATCACGGGTGTACTTCTAATCAGCATATGTACCTAAGTAAAGAGTATATGTAGATTTGGTACCTCTTGTGTACCTGCAGAAACAAATATTGAATAAATAAAAAATAGTAAGGTTGCTGAGAAAATAAAAAAAACAGTTTTCTTTCTTTGACGTCGTTTTTATTTTATAAAAATAACTACAGTACTAATAACTAAAGTTGAAATTAAATATTAATGATATCTATTAGAATAACAAAAAAATATATCCCGTATGTTTTTTTTTTAATTGTAAAAGATTTAGGATTAGCATGTTTATCGGTTTTTTCGGAATCAAAATTGAACGACTTTTAAAGATTTTTTTATTAATTTAATATAAATTCGAATTGTAACTAAATAAAAATCACACATTTATGTATATAATATGAATTGTAACATACCTAAATAATAAAATATTTTTTTATGTATATTACAAAATATATTTTAATCCATACATGACACACTCTGCAATCACATATTTAAAGCTTTTTGTTACATGATTATGAAGGTCGTCATAGCACTCCCATCTCATGCCTCGGAAACAATGTGATCTGTAATGACAATTCGAATTTATATTAAATTAATAAAAAAATCTTTAAAAGTCGTTCAATTTTGATTCCGAAAAAACCGATAAACATGCTAATCCTAAATCTTTTACAATTTAAAAAAAAACATACGGGATATATTTTTTTGTTATTCTAATAGATGTCATTAATATTTAATTTCAACTTTAGTTATTAGTACTGTAGTTATTTTTATAAAATAAAAACGACGTCAAAGAAAGAAAACTGTTTTTTTTATTTTCTCAGCAACTTTACTATTTTTTATTTATTCAATATTTGTTTCTGCAGGTACACAAGAGGTACCAAATCTACATATACTCTTTACTTAGGTACATATGCTGATTAGAAGTACACCCGCGATTCTGACGTCAGGATGGCGTGTGTACCTATTTTATTTTATATCTATGCATAGAAGGAGGTACACAGACTTTTAGGTTAGGTACACTGAGGTACACAACAGGTACGTTTGCAAGATAAAAGACATATTTAAATCCGTCAGGTACACCCGCGATTCTGATGCACAACCACTAGGGTGGTGTCATATGGACTAGATTCCATATGACACCAGTGGTGCAGTTTTGGTGGTGTCAAGTGGAATGACAGAGCTCTCGCATAAACGAGCTTAGAAGTGCGTCAAAACTCGTACGAGTTGCGAGTGTGCTAAAAGGCGTGCCTATACTTTCCTACATGCGCATCCAAAGAAGAGCCAAATACGCGCATAAAAAACGCTAGTTTGAAACTGCTCTAAGTAGGTACTGAATGTGTTAATAGACTGGACAATTGGAACGACACTAAATTTCATACACAATATTTATGAGACATTGATTTTTATTTCCAAGACATACACAAACATAAAATAGAAATATTTATATATTTTTATTCTTCTAATCCTTCCTCACCCTCCCCTTCTTCGTCGAACTCTCCTTCGTCATCAGCTGTGGCGTCCTGGTACTGCTGGTATTCTGATATTAAGTCGTTCATATTGCTTTCCGCTTCTGTGAACTCCATTTCATCCATACCTTCGCCTGTATACCAGTGAAGGAATGCTTTCCGCCTAAACATCGCTACGAATTGCTCAGCGACCCTCTTGAATACACTCTGAATGGCTGTCGTGTTCCCAATAAACGTGGACGCCATCTTCAGTCCTCGTGGTGGAATATCGCACACCGCTATCTTGCAGTTATTCGGTATCCATTCCACGAAGTAAGTGGAGTTCTTGTTCTGAATGTTGACCAACTGCTCGTCCACCTCTTTCATCGACATTCTGCCTCTGAATATAGTGGCCACCGTTAAATACCTGCCATGTCGTGGATCACACGCAACCATCATATTCTTCGCGTCAAACATTTGTAATGTCAGCTCTGGTACTGTTAGAGCTCTGTACTGCTGAGCACCTCTCGATGTTAGCGGCGCAAATCCAGGAGTATAGAAATGTAGACGGGGGAAGGGTACCATGTTTACTGCTAATTTTCTTAAATCGGCATTCAGTTGCCCTGGAAACCTTAGACACGTCGTGATGCCCGACATGGTCGCGCAAACGAGGTGATTCAGATCCCCATAAGTAGGTGTAGTTAACTTTAATGTACGGAAACAAATGTCATACAACGCCTCGTTGTCCAAGCTGAACGTGTGGTCAGTGTTCTCCACCAGTTGATTGACAGCGAGCGTTGTGTTGTAAGGTTCCACGACACAGTCTGATACTCGTGCACTTGGGAACACTGAGAAGCTTAAGATAATTCTGTCAGGATACTCCTCCCTTATTCGGTTTATGAGTAGCGTGCCTAGTCCAGATCCGGTGCCGCCTCCAAGAGAATGTGACATTTGGAAGCCTTGGAGACAGTCGCAGCCTTCCGCTTCTCTTCGGATGACATCGAGTGCTGATTCCAGAATCTCCACACCCTCCGTGTAGTGTCCTCGTGCCCAGTTGTTGGCGGCACCGGCTTGGCCGTAAACAAAGTTGTCCGGACGGTAGAGGCATCCGAAGGGCCCGGACCGAACAGCATCCATCGTGGCAGGTTTCAGGTCAATGAGGACGGTTCTCGGTACGTATTTTCCTCCGGATGCTTCGTTATAATAGACGTTAATCCGCTCCAATTGCAGATCAGAGTCGCCATGGTAGCAGCCACTCGGGTCAATGCCGTGCTCGTCCGAAATCACCTCCCAGAACTGCGAAGGATAAGAAAACATCAATTAGTAGTATAAAGGTGGGCATTCCCGTCACAATGGTCGCACCGACTGTCTAACGGACTGTTGCAACGACAGTTCTTGTTGAATACTTCAACCGACCTGCGACAAGACCTTGGTCGTATAGTCCGCCTTAGAACCAAGCCATTCACGATCAAACTTGTCGACCGTAGTTCATGCGACAGTCCGTGCGACCGTCCTTACGTGAATGCATACCTTTATGGATAACGTAGCGCATTAAGAAGGAAGAACATACGGTTCTACCGGAAAGGTATCAACGTCACACCCATTCCCAGGGTTTTGGTGCAAGGGTGTCGTTTTCGGAGTACTTTTATAACACGCCACCATCTAAATCCTCAGGAGTAACAACGCAACTGTTACTTTAAAAATCCTGTTTATATGATGTTTACAAATATCCATAAGCGACAGGGACTACTTACCATCAAGTGCATGCGCGCTTTTTAAAAGCGCATTTTTTCCATATATACGTACACTCCGTTAAAAACGGTCACTTATTACAGTTTCTTAAAATGTTAGGAACGTGGATCTCCATACGTGAGCTTACTAAAGGTTTTCTAAATGAACTTACCTTCCCTCCAATTTGATTCCCGCACGAGCCGACTTGTAAATTAATGATCTCCCTCATCTTGAAAATTTACCCAAATCCTTGTAAATATACTTGTGAATTTCTCAAAAATATATCAAAAAGCCCTCAATATTGAAGCTTAATATTAACTTATAAACTAATAAAAAAAATATAAAAAAAATCAGAGATAATTCACACTGTGCGCATCTTACGTCGGATTTCAGATAAGTGACCCGAAATTCTCTCTGTCATCTGACTAGATTTTTCAAACGTATTCTAGAACGAATTTAGATTTTTCAAGAAGTAACATAGTTGTGCCAGTCTCTTTTTAATTAAACGTCCAAAAAATTATTTAATGGAAATGAAGTTGTGCATGTAATTAAATACGATACAAAGCTAAAACTTTAAAAATAGATTTCTACAAAGCTCCGAAACTTGAGAGCCATCTAGACGGAGCTTTCATGTCACTGAACTTTCACGCGAGCTTTCCAAACAAAAAGTTCGTCGCTGTTCACACAGATGTCGTTAGCTTTCAGGCTTGTTTTGTTTTCAGCAGTTGTCACAATGGCTATGGCGCTCGGTAGAAATGTCACTCAGGTAGCGAGGGGTTACACGAGGTGAATTAGTTTATCCTGTATGATGTAGCCGTGTTTAATGTGTTGTGTGTGTGTCCGAGCGCCCGCGGCGCGATGTCAGTGGCCGAGGGGAGTGCGTGTGGAGGAACGAAGCCAGTGTACTGCGAGGACAGCACGGACAGCGACAATGACACGGAGAAGAAGGCCTTGCTTCGCAGGATATCCACCAGCAAGTGCGTTGGGCGGCTGGTGAGTTTCTAATAGGGCGTGCCATACCGCGACGCGCGGGGCCTTGCCCGGGACCCGACAGCCCCGGGATCAATTTAAAACATTTACACTTAAACAACCCTACATAATGAGTACCCGGGCGCCGAGACATTAATGCAACCGTAAAATGGGTCAGAGACCGCTTTGTTTATGTATATTTTTAACCGAGTTTTGGATATAAATTTTTAGCGCTTTACGATTTGGTTGCGTTGCTTCAGTTGCGAGGCGTAAACAACGCGGTTTACTGTAATTATATGAGGATGGTCGGTAAAAGAGGTGTTGTAAATATTTCTTTTTGTTAATATTCGCGTGAGTATAGAATATTTTTTAATATAACTACTATCTAGCAGTACTTTTTGTAGTATTTTAGTTTTGTTATTGAATTTTGTATACAATTATTTATGTTGTTTTGTAGCCAAATACAAATTACTGTAGGTTGGAATATAAATAACATATATACAAATATCACCAACGTCCGGCATGCACAAAAATCTATCAAAATCGTCTTAGCAAATTTCCAAATCAGTCTGAAGAAATTTCAAAATAAAACTTAAAATTTACAAGATAAAGGACTTAATAAAATATTGCAACATACTATAACGGTTCTCTGAATAAGATTTTTGAAATCTAGCATATTATAAAGATAATATATCCTTGCTGAAGACTTGAATCAACTTTACATTTAATTTAGTTTAAATCAGTTTATTGAGAGCTATTTACGCGTATCAAACAACTTTTAAATTTAATATTAGCATGTATGTTATAATTAACAAATAACATTATTTATTATAACAAAAACCCCGACTGCATAAGAACGATTGAATGCCTTCAGTTCATTGCTTTAAAGCAGTCTGTTTTTTTTTGTTTTTATTATAATTTATTTATATATAACGCTAATTTAAAATTTGCGTCAAATTAGTAGATACTATAATGTTGTTGTAATATGAGGTTGTGGTTGTATGTTGGTCTATTTTCTAGCTTTCATTTGATACCCATATTGTTATGATAATGAAAAAGGAACCTTCCTCACTTTTTTTCTCTGATCCCAGCCACTCTGTTTTAAATTATATAGCCAATATTATTAAGCAGACTGATTAGGTTTAAATGATGTATCATATGTTACAATCTGTCAAACCTTTTTTATTTGCAGCTCGTGCCAAATAAATGGACATACAAACATATGTACGTACATATCTACATGCGCTCGGAAAAGATTATGGTCCTTATGACGCAGTCGAGTTAAAATTTGGCACCTTTGACCTAGACCTTTGGATCCGTCTCGCAAAAATGACACTAAAAAGGACAATATAATCTTAATTAGAAATTTGTAAATTAATTTGAAAAAAAATCCGGGAGTCATTTGAAGTTATAAAAAAATATAGCATTGCCAGGTCTTATAAAAAATGGCCTTATTCCTGTACTAACTATTAAAAGCTTTTATTTTTAGATGAGAAGACTACCTCTCATCCGATGTAATTTAATATAATAATAGCACTACTTCCTTCCCGTGACGATCGTAGGAGGTGAAAGGTATCTATTCCAGGAAATTTAGCATAATTCAGTTATTTACCTTTATACTATCGCCAACACGGTACTGACGGCAAAATATACCTTCATAAAGCTCTTTACTTCAGTTTCTTGTGTCGTTTCTTCTGTGTAGGTCAGCACCTTTTGAAGCTGGCACCACCGCCTCGTCTATTTATCCCTTACTAGTTGACCCGGCGAACTTCGTTCCGCCTAAGAGTCAAACATCTTATATTTTCAGTGTTTCTCTACTATATTATGCATTTATTATACATAATAACCTTCCTCTTGATTTACTCTATCTATAAAAAAACTGCATTAAAATCCGTAGCGTAGTTTTAAAGATTTAAGACAGCGGGAAGCAACTTTGTTTTATACTATGTAGTGATGTTAACATTGTAACAGAAATGTACTTTTCCGGGGTACTCGAATTTATTCCTCAGAGGTAACACCGAATCTAAAACAAACCTCACAAAAGATTCCTTTTGTTTGTCTTAGGTTGATTTTTTCCACAGGTACCAGACACTTAACATCAGGATCAATTGCATGTTTGGTAATTTCGTACCATAATACGTCCACATCGATAGTAGCCAGTTAAAAGTCCTATGCAATATTGTCTGAACTAGTCACTTTAGCTTAACCGTGAGATATAACCCGAGTAAACAAACTGCTATATTATGAATAATAAACTGTAATAATATTTGTGGTCAATTGGGCCGTTGGACTAATCTACCTGCTGCCGGAAATAATTTGGAAGTACAACGGAAATTGGTCGTCCAGTCGATTTTTGGTTACCTCATAAGACTGTTAACGCCTATCTATTTAGCTTTCATAATTATGCCAGTATTATATTGAAACTCCATATGATTTAATATCAATATTAAATCATAGAATTGTGAATTTTTGCGCAGGAGTTTCTGTAAGAATATAGTTTAATAAAAAGGTACTGAGAAATGATTGATGTAAATCTATCCCCTGACGAGTTAAGTAAGGAACCATTTTTTTATTTTTTTTATACTCAAACCTAACGATAAGTCAGACGGGTTACCTGATGGAAAGTAGTCACCGTCGCCTATGGCCATTTGTAACACCAGAGGAGTCGCCAATGCATCGCCGGCTTTGAAAAAGGGTAGGAGAGCTCTTTTCGCACCATTTTTGAAGTATTGTATAATTTGTAACTGACTTATACCTGGACCAGTCGTCCCTGTAGTTCCGGGATCAGAATAGGGCTACGGCATTCCCTGCCTGTCGTAAGAGGCGACTAAAAGGGGCTTCCGGGGTTGCAAGCGGCTAGAGTGGGAGCTCGAACCGTTCGGTCAGGCGATCCCGGGAAGAACGGCGGTATATGTGGTCGCATACCGTCGTAAAGACTAGAGGGAGCGGTGGGCCCAGCCACCCATCTGGGAGGAGCCCGATGGGGCAACGCGCTCAGAGGATTAATGTTGCGGTCGGACCGAGTACCCGGAGTCCTCTTTATAGCGCCGAGGACGGCCGCCGGGGGGGTTTTAGTGCGGTAAAAATCCCACATAACCCTGCGTCGCTCCCACGGCGTCGGGTACCTTTTGAAGGTTTCCTCCTCGAGATAAAAAAAAAAGTACCTGGACCTGTGCAATCCTAACTTAGTGTTCAGAGGCAGAAACATATCTCCAACGAACTTTAAATAGAACGTCATTCCTAATTTAAGATTGTTTAAAATAGTGACACATTTTTAGTTAGCATTTTTCAAGTTTAATGTTTACCTACCATTACTAAATACCACTCACTGTAGTATTTTAGGATTAAAGCTAGCACCCCATTACTAAATAATAGTTATTTTAAATCTATAAAAGCACAACTAACCACGTAACCAACAACTTTTGATGACACTAAAAGCAATTAAGTGGAACTCACTGCAAAACCGCAGCGCAGCGAATATAGGCCGGATTACAAAGGAGCTACTGATGCATCGTAATTCAAAGGTTATTATAAAATGTGAATTTTCTGTTGACATTTACGAATGTTTAACAAAAGGTTTAGAGCGGGTACGTTGGACGGGATTTTAGTCATCAAAATTTGTCGGTTTTATTGGTTTGAAAGAGAGCCGGCAATCATACTCTTTCACCGAAACGCAAGATTGTTACATCCAGACAAATACTTTATTTGTTGGTTTTTATTTCAAGCTATCGCAAAGCTTTTATCGCGGGCTTTGAGTGCGGCGATTGAATCAAGAAATCCCGTAACGAAAATACCTAACACCCCCACTCCGTCTACCAAGCAGCGCGTTCGCTTAACGTGTATGGTACGAAGCTCGCACGGATTTAGACGGACGAGTATGTCTTCGGACGAATATGTAAGCAGCTGTTTAGTGTCAAAGAAACAACATTGAATTAATATCAAATAAAAAAATACTGCATAAATAAATAAATAATTATAATTGCAAAAGTGTATAAAAATGCTATGCAATAGCTTTACCGCGGCAGTTCCCGAATGCCGCACGTTTCTTTTTAATCTTAACATCACGAACCTAACACAAAGATCTTTATTCCTTATCCTATTTCCGTTTCCATATACACAAACAGTGTATAACAACCATATAACCTCGTAAAATGTAAACAATGAATATTTCCTATTTACATCGTGTGTATCAAGCTTCGAGAAATATGAGACTAGGCAAACACATTGTTATTGTTGCAAAATAGACACAACTTACAAAGTACACATTTGCAAGTTCTATAAATGAGCTAGATATCACATTTCCCAGTTTGTTTAGGCTTATTGATGAATTTACATATTTAGAAACTCATATTTCTAAAGCCTTTTTTGTGCGAAAACCCTTCATGGGTTTCTCTCGTCGTGGTGGGAACAGCGGTGAGGATATGCCGGATTCTACTGACTAAAAGCCCACGGTGTTACTTTGTACGTCTGTTGCCGGGACTGCGAGTACGCTTGTAGCATTCGTCCGCTCACGTCGGCGTCTACCCTCAGCGCTGCCCGTCTCTTTTTCTGATGGAGCTGGAGTTACTCCATCGCATCATCTTTGAGGTGCGCGCGGGAACACAGCGCTCGTTACTTAGTGGCTTGCTATTCTCGTCAACCCGTTATTGTCCCACTGCTGGGCACGGGTTTTCTTTCAGAATGAGAGAGTTTTGGCCATAGTCCACCGCGCTGGCCAAGTGCGAATTGGTGGACTTCACACATCTCCGAGAACTTTTTTTTTTAAGAACTCTCGGGTGTATAGGTTTCCTCACGATGTTTTCCTTCACCGAAAAGCAGTGATAATTAATTTCTAATACGCACATAAATCAGTGGTGCGTGCCTGGGTTTGAACCTCGGACCTCCCAATCGAGAGGGCAAGTTTCAACCATTAGGCTATCACTGCTCTTAGGCTTGCTATTATTGGCACAGAATACCCCCCTATCATATGCTAATATCTCAGTTATTTGGCAGAATACGGGCGTGAGAAACCCTTCTACCTCCAGTTTTCCGATTGCGGATAGGGAAGTCTGAGTATTTTTGTGCCACCGCTCCGAGGCCAACTTCGCAAATGGTCGCATCATATATACGCTACATTGTAGCTGCTAAGAACAAAATATTATGGATTTCTTTGTAATTAATTGATACATGCTAGAACTACCTATATGCATTAATGAAAAATGTTCATGGCTGATACTCAGCATTTTGATAGACTAAATGCTCGTTTTCTACTTCCACCTCATAAAGATAAATACCAAAACTGAACACACATCAGATTCATCATGTAGCAATATTGAGTAGACAGGGTTACAGCTGGAAATGGTTTCACGCTGAGAGCGTGGCTCCAAATGGATGGGATACACGGTCGCTATAACAGAATGATAGCGTTTCCGTTGGTACAAGACGGCACGGCAACGATGTCGTCCGATTTCAGTAAACAGTAGGAAAATGTAATATGTAAAATTCTTTTGTCACAGTTTTAGGGAAAAACCCTCCGAAAGGGCTTGGCCGATTTTAATAACATTTTATATGTATATGTAATAGGTATGAGAATAGGTTAACAACTGATTTTTATACTCCTAAGTAATAAGGGTGGTTCACCCTATAAAATAATTTTTTGGATATTTATTTTGTTATTTTTGTATGGTGTGGATTTTAAAAAAATATACGTTTAGTCCTAAATTCTTACTCTCCTACTACCAACACTTAAGTTTTAATCATTTTATATTTTTTAACCCAGGTCGATAGCTGATCAATAGGGTCCCGTTTTGCTAAATTCCTCCGCCTCCTCTATCCCCGCTAGGGGTTTACCGGTGTTACTTTTCACCCCGTAAGCAGTACGGAGTAGGAATAGAAATGTTCTCCTGTCTCTCTTGCATTAAACTGTAGCTTACTTCTTACTGTTTTCGGATAAATTTTAGCCATTATTATTGTTAGTACATCGATCGCAGGAGTACGATTACAATTATCATTTTTTGCGTAATTCTTAATATATATGTGATATAAAGGAAAGTCGTGTTAGTTAAACCATTTATAACTTAAGGACGCCTGGATTCTTTTTTTGGATTGATGTGTGTTTGAATTTATATTCGCCAGGAATTCTATTCCCGGCGAAAGTGTTAAAAAAGAAAATAAATAAAAATTCTAACGGTCCTTAGTTATTAGAGGTATAAAATAATTTGGCTATTTCTGTTTATTTATGGAAGATATCACATTATTCATAACCGATGACTCATAGTTTTCTTTAAAAAATCAGCGAATTTTATAGCATGCAAATAATTATCTAGGACCACATTAGTTGTAAAATGTCTTTCTATAGGTTAATAACTTAGATGTAAATTAGCTTATTCGAATACTGGCTAGAATAATCAAAGGATATACTTTTTTTATTTTCAAGTTGTTTTTAAATTAATCATCATTTATAGTCCAATGCTGCCAGTCTCTATACGGCCGGTGCCGTTGTAAAGACACTATAAGTGACGGGCAATGGACACATTCTCATACTCGTACGTAGGTAAATGTTATGTGCCGTATAGGCACAGTGTAACGTTCAAATCGATCATATTTCGATTTGCAAGCGGTATTTGTAGCTATTACTGTGTTTGATATGGTCCTAGACGATTGTTTTCATGGAAATTGGCCAATTAAATTTAATTTACTATCTATTTAACTTGTAGGTATCGTGGTCATGGCGGAATTTTTGCCGTGACCATCATTCATGTAGCTAAGATTAATTATCGGCAAAATGAATCCAAATCCCGAAAGTCGTGAGTAGATATTCATTACGTATAAAAATGTATCAATTTCACGATAATATTAGTCTTAAATCATATAATTTTATTTTAAAACAACCGATTTATAAAAAAAATATCTTTCACACCATATTTTTAGCGATATGGAACAAAAAAGTTATATAATGTATGCTTTTAAATTTCTTGAATAATCAGGCAAAGGCGTTGTTACGTCTAAGGTAAATTCCAGTATTTCTAGCCATTATAGTTGAAAAAGTGGAAAAAGAAAAGAAAGCTTAACGCTGCGTTCGGTAATTAGTGATTTAATTTAGCTCTCGGATCGTTGATGATACCGGGAAATTGCTGTGAATTTTTATACAACTACATTTTCTGAGCTTAATTCGAATGGAATGGAATTTATATTTTTAAAACTATTTAATTTTTTCCGGTTATATTTTATAACGATACTACATATAACGCTGTAATTTCTGTGGCTAAATAACTCAGGTAATCAGTAAAATTTTGTACGTTTGGTTATCAAGAATATTTTTTCTTTTATCTTGATAAAATACATATAGCGTTTAGAAATTTTAATTCATCGTTATACTTTATTTTTTTCAAAGGAATTTCATTACTCATAATGATTTATATTTCCTCACTAATTTACGTTATATTATGGAGGTAGTTTTAACATTTCATATTGATACCTTTAGGTTCAAACTACTATTCATTTAAAATTAGAAAAATGGACTGACGGATGGACGGCGAAGACCTAAGGCCAGGGCCGTCTTAGACTATACTGAGGCCCTTGGGCACACAAAAATTTGGGGCTCTTTCGGAATGTAAAGAAAGTATGAATGATAAAGTATGATGTACTTTCTTTAGATTCCAAAAGGGCCCCGACGTCTTTCGTGCAACGAGAAAAGTGTAATGCGCCCGACCATAATATTTTGATATTAAATGTGAGAAAAATTGTCGGCCCTTCGGGGCCCTCTGAGGATGGGGGCCCTGGGCACTGGCCCTGAGTGCGCCTATGGTGAAGACGGCATTACCTAAGACCTCATTTATAACAGATCATCTAATGAAACCGTTTTACTGCCAAAGGCACCCATCAGTTCTATATAAACACTTAGACGCTTGATGCCGAAATTCAGGAGGACTGCTTGCTCATTTGCTCCAAATGTATAAAAACTACGCTAGATAATGAACCCAAATTTGATCCACTTTAAAACTATGTCAAGTTCATAATCACAGCACACTATCGGCTTTATCTAATCTCCACGAGATCGGAGATTTGCAATAAAACGATTCCAGTTTCCGTCGCGCAGCCGATATACGTATCAAACGTTTCCTATCGCGTGTGATCTGTGTCAGTTTTATTACACCTTATTCCACTTCTTGAAGTTAATATATATAAGAATATTGGTAGTTTCAGTATTATTGTGAACTGTAGTTTGACTACGGTACCGCCAAATTTCTGCCTATTAAGTATGGTCTGAAGACATGGGAGAATCGCTTATCCGACGCGTCCCAACATACATTTGGGGCCATCCATAAATTACGTCACACGTTAATGGGGGGGGGGGGGAGGTCGATAAATTGTGACAAGGGGTGAAGAGGAATACAAAATTTAGTATTGTGACATGTAATTTTGGAACTACTGTTTATAATTTAAAATTTATATGAGGAACATAGCAAAATATGTGACATCATACTAGCGAGGGGTCTCACAAATGTGACCAGTTGTGTCAGGGGGGGGGGAAGGGTCAAAAAATCATAAAAAAAATATGGATGGCCCCTTTGTGGCATTTATGTCAAATCGGACCTTATCGATTGATTACAGATGTCCAAAAATTATCATGATAAAACAGTAGGAGTATGTAATTGTAATCTATGTTAATTCGATTACAATTTCGATTCGTTTATATTGGCATAACGTGACAAGTAACCCAACACGATAATATGGTATTGAAAAGTTATACAATCGAATAATTAACGAAGGTTAAATTTGAGTGTGATTGAAAGTTGTGTACCTACATATAAGTGGAGTGTGCAAGTGTGGGAAATTGAAGTGTTTTTGTGTGTGTATGTTATAGTAAATATAACAGAATCGTAGTAAAACTACGGCTTTTATCTGTTTTAAAAAAATATGAGATTATACATTAATTTCATCCAATTTTTTTTTCTAGTTCCTTCCAAGGTATTTTTCACACTTTATAAGATTCTGATTAATGTAATTTCTTATTACGTCTACATTTTTTGTTATATATTAAAGAAAAAACTAATCCAGTTTTTCATATTCGAGTAAAACCATCTTCGTCTAGTAGGCGATAATAAAGTTATCAAAGATGTCTCGCGTGTGTGGTTGGTATGATTACGTTTCAAAATGCTTATGTGAGCGAAAATATTCAAACATTCCAATATAATTAGTAATTTTGTTATTTCAAATACAGATATAATAATAAGTCAGTTAAAAAAAAAACATTTTTTTTATTTTTAAATCTAATAAAGTATACCTTTTTTTTGTTCTCGAGGGTAACCTTCTAAAGGTACCCGACGCCGTGGGAGCGACGCGGGGTTATGTGGGATTTTTACCGCACTAACAAGGTTGCCGTCCTAGGCGCTAAAAAGAAAAAAAAGTAAAGTAAAGTAAAAATTAAACCTAAAGTAAAAAAAGTATAAAGTATACCTACGTATGTTTTTCTTTTATTATTTTTTTGGATTTTTATGACTGAGTGCGATCTGTTTGCGGATTAATGGTCGCGAAATTTTATCTGTATGCTTGAAGTTTTGTGAGTGTGAAGTATAACTGCGGTCTACAATTAATGTAATTGGTTTTCTTTTTATACCGTTTTGATTGTAGTTAATGAATAAATATATAAATTTATAAAGCCAAATACTATTTTAATAGATAATAAAAGTATATTGTAACAATAAAAATATAACGTCAATGTTTAACTTAAATTGATTGTTTTACATGGAAAATTTAAAAATACAAGTTCTTTCTACGAATGACTTGAGGGCCCGTGTTCCCAGATTGTATTGGTTCCGATCGATTGTGCAATCTGTATACTCGTGGGTATTGGTTGGAAAGGTTATATTGCCCTATACCTTCAATATGTTCAATATGCCACCCTTTGTTTGTGTAGGGTACACCAGGCAACAGTACAAATATGGAACAGTATTGAAACTAAGCTTTGTTTATGAAATAATTACCTACAGTATATTGAAGCGATAGGGTTGTCTCTATATGTTTTCGTAACAGTGTTACAGGTATTTATTTTATCATTTATTATCATGTAGTCATCAATCAATCGAATTGTAGTATCTACTAAGCTTACAAATAACATAAATAGGTAATCTCACAGCTTCACATTTTAATCCCAGAAATCCCAATCCTGAAGCACCGCGAAAAACCCTTAGTGGCCCCGTCAATGCGTATGTTTGTATGAGTGTGACGTTTTAGAACGCTTATAGGCAGTTTCCATACTGTTCCTAATATGTCTACTGTGACCAGACCTTTATGAAGTGAGACACGTTTTAGGCAACGTTTTCTTTTTTATGAATACGTAATTGCTTATGAAATCGTAAAAGACTGATAGGTAAGCCTATCTATGAGTCCAGTTATTTATCTTTATCTTTATTTATTGGAGAAACAGCTAGTAACCACAACTAAACAGATTTTGTGATAATAAAGTACGAAAATAAATTATCACAATTAATAGTCATGTTTGTGAAAATATTATTTTTAATTTAAGTAGTAACTTTTTTCTTACGTAATTGTAAGTAGTGGTAAGTGGTCACTATCAACCGTGGACATCTGTATACAATTTCTATTTGAAGTCAATTATAGATGCGTTGTTTCTCCGGAGGACTAAGACTACTGAAATGCAAGGACTGCTTTATGCTAGAAGTAATTGTGGCGGTGGTACCTCCCCTTGAAAAGTTACATACAAATAAACATAAACGTTGTAATGATAAATTTCCACCTGCCGCAAATTTTCCAGCCATCCAGAGTTGACTGGCAGAGAATGCCATCAGGCATTAAGTTTGCCCTACTGTAACTGTTATTTTATAGAGGTGCAATAAATAAAAGTTATGAATATCATTATTACAATTAATTGTGTATTTACAAGTGGGTAGGCAAAAAAAAGTTATTTTAAAACGTAACTAGTATTAATCAATGTTATTTATGTCGGTGGATGACGGGAAATCTAAGTACATTTCATGATTAACGCCGTTTAATTCTATAGCTCGTAAAGTATTAACTTGGACAAGTGAGGGTAGCACCTACCTACTTTCTCTTAACGCAACGCTGTGCGGGTACGCGTAGATTACGTTGTGCGATCGGAATGCATAAAAGTGGATCGGCTGAGTTAGTTAAGGGATTACTTTGTTGAACGTGCTGCCGCTTACACCTTTCAACGAAACGTTATCCTTGTTCATACCAGTTATACGTTATTCCAAATGTTAATTTCGTAAAGTGTGATAGTGACTAAATCAGTGTCGTAATTATCTCCTAGCCCGTAATTCTTACACCCACAATTGAACGCTACCACGACTGACATAGGATAGGCGACCCTGCCTATATACCTATACTTAGTAATTATTGTATAAACAAATAAAAAATAATTGGATTTTTTATAAAGTGAAGTGCCGGGATACTTATGTGTATGTAGTTTGATTTTCTCGAAATGAGTGTTCTTCAGTTGAATGGCAGTGTTAGTAATATTGCGAGTTTTTTTGCGAATAAATTGTATGTTTCAAACCGGACTAAGACGTATCGAGATGTTGATTGGAGCTCTAATGGATTAGAACAAGTAAGTAATTAATCTATTTAATTATTCTGATTATAGATACAGATGATATAATTTCAAGGTTGTAGAACCAGTGTAGTTCGACCGGGGAAGTACCACCTCCACACCTATTTCTAGCGTAAAGCAGTTCTTGCGTTTCGACGGAAGGGTGTGGTTGCCGGCACACTTTCACATAGTCCTCGGAAGTAGCAATGCATCTGTGATTGACTTCAGATGGATCCCATGTTCTATATGAAGTTGGTTACAGATGTCCACCTATATATTAAACGGGGGTTATATCTAAACGCAATCACAGATGCGTTCCTACTTCCAAAGACGTAAGATGATCGCCTCATTTGAAAGTGAGCCGGCAAATACGCACTTTGACAAAATGCAAGAACTGCTTCATACTAAAAATGGCGGTCGTACCTCCCCGGCCTGAGACTCGTACCTTTAAAATTTTTTTTAGAATGATATACGAGACGGTGTTGTGTCTATTGGGCCTCAAAATATTGTAGCACTGATGTGTATTCTATTTAAAGGTGTAATTATTTATTGAGTTGTAAGATTTAAGGTAAAACACCCAGGTATTATCTACATCAGAACTAGATCGGTATCAGGAACATCTAGGATTAATTACAGATATCGACGGGCAGTAAATTCTGCTTACGGTCCGGTGACCTTCTATCCGTAGTCCTTTGAACCATTCACTAGATTCCCATAACAACAAATACTGGCATCCAGAAAAAACATGTAAACATATGCCTGGCTGGAAATTGAACCAGAAAAGTGCTGCTACTGGTATGCGACATATTATTTTTGTATTAGAAAAACATGACTGATCAAAATAAATCTAGTAGGAGGTCCGTTAAAAGTTATCAAAATTAAAGTGCTAGTAAGCTCCTTTATAATTTCAAATATCATTTATACTTTATCATCTAACGGAACAAAGTCAATAAATAATCATGTTTTTTGTTAATATTCTGTACAAATACGAGTAGATAGGTAGATAGATGGATAGATAGATAAAACATTTATTTTATAACTTAAGATACAACACAAAATAGACTTAGAAAACATTTAACATAAGTTGGTACATACAAAAACAAAAGAACAACAAAAAAGTATTAAAATTATTAATGTATTTTCTAATTAAAATGTAGAGAGTATGTATGTTATATATGTATGTAGAGAGAGAGAGGGAGTAAATATATCTTTGTTATTTACTGCAATCGTAATTGATATTTTCAGACCCAGTTACTCTATACCGCATCGTTCATTAATTTTGAAGTAGATATTACGATGACTCGATCATTCACTAACCAATTAATGGCCCATTAATTGGCCGTACAGAATATAAGTCCATCCATCCATCAGCCCTTTGATGTCCACTGCTGGACATAGGCCACCCCTAAATGGCGCCACTCCAACCGGTCCTGTGCCCTCTGAATCCAACGGTTTCCCGCTGTCTTCTTCAGGTCATCGGTCCACCTGGTAGGGGGGCGACCTGTACTCCTTTTGCCTAAACGTGGTCGCCACTCGAGGACCTTTCTTCCCTATCGGTTATCGGTCCTTCGAGCGATATGGCCGGCCCACTGCCACTTCAGCTTGCTGATTTTGAGAGCTATGTCGGTAACCTTCGTTCGTCTACGGATTTCATCGTTGCGAATCATGTCTCGTAGCGAAATTCCGAGTATAGCCCTCTCCATAGCACGCTGAGCGACTCTGAGCCTTCGAATGAGGCCTTTAGTGAAGGACCACGTTTCGGCGCCATAGGTCATCACTGGCAACACACATTGCTCGAACAATTTCGACAGAATATAAGTGCTTATTATGAATTTAATAAAGCTTTGAAGTAGACCAAACATGGCGCAATGGGTGATAGAGAGGTCACCATATCAGTCTGACGTACAGTGTTTTACGGTTCAATCTCCGTCCAGACAAAATCATTGAGTGGTCGTAAACACTAGACGGGGCGGTGGGCCCAGTCGCCCAACTAGGAGGAGCCGTTGAGGCAACGCGCTTAGAGGATTCCGGTTGCGTTCTTTTGGAGATCCCGGAGTCCTCTTTATAGCGCCGAGGACGGTCACGAGTAAAAATCCCACATAATCCTGCGTTGCTCCCACGGCGTCGGGTACCTTGTCCCCATCAAGAGCGAAAAAAAGGTATCAATGTGTGGCAGTGACCACATACCGTCGGGTGCACTACATGCTAAGGTACTTCAATGTTATAAAAAGGGTACTGCATTCTCCTTTTACGTAAAAACAACTTAAGTAGTTTCCAACAGTTTGAAGTAGAACGGTGGAGAAACTTTTTTTGCTTCGTGTATTTATTCATGCCACTTTTCCGCTCGCCTCATATGAAAGTGTACCGGCAACCACACCCTTCTATCGAAACGCAAGAAATGTTTCACGCTAGAAATAGGCGATAAAAAATACAATATCTTTAAAAATTTCAACTGTCTAGCTATCTAGCCTGGTAACAGGCAGACGGACAAACTGACAGCAGAGTCTTAGGATATTTAGTACCTTAGTAGGTTTTATTAGGCTCCCGTTTTGTTCTTTGGGTAGCGGACCCCTAAAATATCTTAAGTAGTTTCGAACAGTTTAGAGTAGCACAGAGTAAGTTATTTGCTTCGTGTATTTATTCATGCCGCTTTTCCGCTTGTCACGGGTACTGTGTGGGCGAGGGATGTCCGCCCGTCAATCTCACGTGCGGAGCGTCGGTCTGAAATGTGTGCCCGTAGTGCTAGCGGAGATGGTAGCGGAAGCGGGTTGTAAAGCGTGTCAAATCTTCCTCATTCATGACGATCCGCGGGTCGAAAGGTTATCATACCGGTGTGACATGCAGGGGGTTCCGAGATTGATTCCCGGCCAGAGAAACGCCTACTGTGGGGCTGTGTGTAGAAATCGTTTACTTGTGTGTATAAAGCGTTTATACTATCAACAAGGGAAGGTTGTTGATTGAGGTAAATTGTAGTTTTCCTTTAGTCATAACTGGTCTTTTTTTTTTTTGTTTTCGAGGGGGAAACCTTCCAAAGGTACCCGACGCTGTGGAAGCGACACAGGGTTATGTGGGATTTTTACCGCACTAAAACACCCCCGGTGGCCGTCCTCGGCGCTGAAAAGGAGGAGTCCGGGATCTCGAAACGACTTCAACCGGAATCCTCCGAGCGCGCTGCCCCATCGGGGTCCTCCCAGATGGGCGGCTGGGCCCACCGCTCCGTCTAGTCTTTACGACGGTATGCGACCACACATACCGCCGTCCTTCCCGGGATTGCCTGACCGAACGGTTCGAGCTCCCACTCTAGCCGTCTGCAACCCCGGAAGCCCCTTTTAGTCGCCTCTTACGACAGGCAGGGGATACCGTAGCCCTATTCTGACCCCGAGGCTACAGGGACGAGTCATAACTGGTCTACTAGGGGTTGCTTGCATAGGTTTGATTGCGAATTGTTCACTTGGTCAATTTAAGATTTTGGACGTTCATTTAAGTTTTTTTTACAAAAAACTAGTGAAGAGTTTCAGAAATGCGTTGGGGCCATTTCCTTGTCAATCAGCTGTGTTTTTAAAATAAGTTGTCAAAAAGGTAAATAAGAATGTCAGATTAACCATGTCCATTCACCATAAGCAGCTTCAATGCCTCTGCTATCTAGTATTCAACTTTCACAGTCCAAAGTAGACCTCCAGCACCCACGGTTATTTTCGCTAACATTGCGAAACACAAGTCTCATGAGCTTAAATAATACGCTTATTCATAATTTTTATTTTGTTTAGTAAAATTTGCTTCTAACATCGATATGATATTTACGCTATTACACCCATGAAATATTCACCTACCAATAAGTATCTTTTATCGCAGCCATATTATGTATATTAAATTCGGATCTGGATATGGATACGATATGGTAACCGATATAAGAATATTTTAATTATCGTAATGTTACAATTAGGGATATATTTTTAAGAAATAGTAAAAGGAAAAAAGTAAACAAAATATTACAATGATGTACTTTATTTGTGACTAGTTTATTCCAGCGACTTAGCCCGCTTCGCCACGTCTACTTCAGTAATACTAATAAGTATTCTTTATGTTAATTTAGGCCATAAACTGTGTGTGCTAAATTTCAACGAAACCCAACCAATAGTTTTTATATGAAAGAGTAAATCCTATTAATAGGGTAAGATATGGATCGTGTACGGTTAATGCGTCTTCGATCTTTAAAAATCGAATTGCATTTTTTTGTGAAATAATTATTAACTATTATGATTACATCAATGTGAATTGCTTAATAAGTCAATGCTTTAGAAGTCATCTTTTGAACTATGTCACAAAAAGTCAAAACAAACCATTTAACAAAAAAATAATGAAAAAGCCGTCCCCGCCATTACTGAGTACGTACACCGTCCGCGTCCGCCCGATTGATGCGGGTCGATGTGTCCGGGGACGGCGGGCAGTGTGAAATTACTGCGGTTGTGGCCGTTGCCTGCTGTTCTCTATGAAGTACTTTGCTGTTGTGAATACACTGTTTATTATGTAGTTTGGCTGCAACACTTTATGTTTGATGCTGTGGTAAGGGAAGACGTTCGTATTTCTTTTTTATCTGATTGAAGTAGCATACGAACATGCAGTTCACCTGACGGTAAGTAGCCACTGCTGCCCATGGACATCTGTAATCAACTTCATACTGAATATGGGCTCCATCTGAAGTCAATCACAGATGCGTTACTGCTCCCGAGGACTATGACGGTCGCCTCATGTGAAAGTGTGCTGGCAACCACACCCTTCTATCGAAACGCGAGAAATGCTTCACGCTAGAAATAGGTGTGGCGGTGGTATTCGAAGTTTTCTAATCTAGTTCAAAGGGGTAGCAATGAATATGCACGTATGTGATTCGACAGGGGAGTTACCATCGCCACACCTATTCCTAGTGTGAACCGCTTCTTAGGCAGCTATCTTAGTCTACGGGAGTAGCAACGCGTCTGTGACTGACTTATGATAAAACCCTTGTTATGTATAAAGTTGCGTGCAAGTGTTCATAGATGGCAGTGGCCACATACAATCAGGTGGATAGCGTTCTTGTACGTTTGCTACTTCATACTTATAAATGAATACCTCAGGTAGGTGGGCAGCATTGGTTACTTCGTTGTCAACCCATTATTGTCCTACTGCTGGGCAAAGGTCTTCTCTCGGCATGAGAGAGTAATAGGCCATAGTCCACCGCGCTGACCAAGTGCGAATTGGTGGACTTCATACACCTCCGAGAACTTTTTTATAGAACTCACGGGTGTATATAGGTTTCCTCACGATGTTTGCCTGCACCGAAAAAGAGTGGTAATTAATTTCTAATACGCACATAATTTTAGAAAAAATCAGTGGTATGGCGTGCCTGGGCTTGAACCTCGGACCTCCCGATCGAGAGGGCAAGTTTCAACCATTAGGCTATCACTGCTCTATTGGTTACTTACCATTAGATGAACTACATTGTCGTTTACTATTTCTATATTATAAGTCAAATATCCCTCTGATGGATACGATCCTCTCTTTAAAATTTGAAATACGATCAAATATTTACCTACGCTGCTTCAATGCGGACTGATGAAGGTAAACGTGTAAATGGTCAACCCGTGTCGGATGTTGTCTAACTATACGTGGCTTACATATCCAAAAAAATACTATTAAGTTAGAACCCGAACCGATGGATTAACGTGCCCTTCGAAGTACAGAATGCGATAACTTTAATTTTTTTATTTTTGATTTTAGACACATTTTTATACTTTTTATACTTAAAGAGTAGTCACAATATGCGGTTTTTGAATCCTTTTCGAATTCCGAAATTTCATGGATCCATGCAACTGGGTCGAAATATCGGCAAAAAGAATTCGAAAAGGATTCAAAAACCGCATATCGTGACTACCCGTTAAGTATTAAAACTTTAAATATGATAGTTTTCTTTGCTACCCAGCTACTTCGTTACCATAATTTTATCTATTATATCTATGAAGGTGGTAGAACCAGTTTAGTTCGACCGGGAAGTACCACCGCCACACCTATTTCCAGTTCTTGCGTTTCGATAGAAGGGTGTGGTTGCCGGCACACTTTCACATGAGGCGACCATCATAGTCCTCGGGGCTAGCAACGCATCTGTGATTGATTTCAGATGGAACCTATGTTCTGTATGTTGATTATAGATGTCCATGGGCGGCAATGACCACTTACCATCAGGTGGACTGCATGCTCGATTGCTACTTCAGTCAGATAAAAAAAAACCCTGTTATTGTGTTTGGATTTTGTATATTTGTTAATTTTAGCAACGATTTCTGATAATAAAAAAAACTTTGTTTAGATGAACTTTGAAGCAAATTGATACAGACAGGGCAGTATGTAAAAGCTTTATTTTGAATATAAAGGTGAATTTCGCAACATTGTTTTCCCGCGAAAAGACACGAATACACCATCCGTTAAATATTTTGCGTAAAGAACGCTTTACTCGTAATAGCGTAAAAATAGTATTCTGCCGGCCACGAGGCAATAACCAATATATTTTATTGGCGATTCCTCTCTTTGATATCGGATTATTTATCTACTTCGCTTTTCATCGCTTCTCATTATCAACCAGAAGCGCTTTTTATCATCTTTAACGAGCGAGATCAACTGGGCAGTGTTAGTGTACACGAGCGATAATATTATATTACACGCGACTGCGTCAGAAGGGGGTAACGTTTTTTTACCGTGGTGAGTATACTAATTTCTTTGGCATGCGCTACTACCCGAATGAATGGTTTGACAGACCTCAAAATACTAAATGAATGAAATCGACTAAATTGACAAAGTAACATACGCTATATTTTTTTAAGGTTTGCGATCGGAGACGACTCGATTTAAACGACAAATCTAAAAATAACGTAATATTAAATAAATTGTTATAAAAACTAAAATTTCTGGATGCTTATAAACAATAAAATGAAACTGAAGGCATTCTTCCCCGATAAGTCAGATAGGCGCATCTGACTTTTTTGAAATCTACGTAAGACGTATATTAACGGTTTTTTTTATACGATTGAAGTAGCAAAAGAGCATGCAGTCCACCTGATGGTAAGCAGTCACAACTGCCAATGGAAATCTTTAAGCAACTTCAATTGAAGTCAATCGACCGATGCGTGGCTACTCCCGAGGAATATGATGGTCACCTCATATAAAAGTGTGTCGGCAACCACACCCTTGCATTGAAACGCAAGAAATGCTCTACACTAGAAATAGGTGTGGCGGTGGTGTTTCCCTGGTGTCGAACTACACTGATTCTATCACCTGTTTTGGATCCAGTTACAAAAGAGTGCATCTTTGATTTTCTTTTTCTTATATCGCTCTCTATTGCCATTTTAATTTAATTGTTAATTATGTCTGTTCAATTTAAATTAATTTAACATTTTTTCATTATTTTTATAACATGAAAAGGACTTTTTAGCATTTTTATTGAAATAATTGAAAAAGTCGTTTTTACTTTAATAATAACAATTATTAATCACTACATAGTATAAAACAAAGTCGCTTCCTGATGTCTATCCCTATGTATGCTGAAATTTTTAAAAAGGGTGAAAAATCCCCCCCCCCCTTTTTTGTATGATAGTCAAATTTTCGAGCTAACGTAGAGATATTTAGTGTTTGGCTTTGTAATTTGATATAGTTAAAATCTATACTATAATTTTCGGAAAATCCACCCCTACGAGGGTAAAATTGGACTTGAAAGTTTTTTCTAAAATCCGTTAAACTTGATGCAAGTTCAATGAAACTTAGTATTTGATTTTGTGGTTCAATATATTGGTGACTTTTGACAAAAAGGGTAGAAGGGAGAGAGGATTTGTCCAGCAATGGATCTCAAAAATCGAATGGATATATTATTATTTGGGTGAACGAAATCGCGGGTTCTGCTAGTGTTTTCATAAAACGAGGCTACTTGTCTACTTACCAATTTAGACTTAAGGGGCCGTTCAAATATTACGTAAGTAGATTTATTACAATTATTTACCCCCCATCCCTCTTGTCAACAAAAGTAAGCAGAGCTTTAACCCCCTCCTCCCATGCTTACGTAAACATTTTTCTATTAAAAATGTATTTTTTGTACAGTTTTGTAAAAAAGTAAATAACTAGCGATGACTTAATCATCATCTAGGCCCCCCTACCCCCCATGTCATTCAAAATAAGCAAAAAAAAGACCCCCCAATAGTGCCCACATAATACTTGAACGGCCCCTAAGTAGAAAATTGATCTCAATTATTACGACACTACAATCGTATTTGGGGTCGGTAAAATATAATCTCGTTTCCATAAAAAACCTAACGCCATGGAAGCACCAGCCCCTTAACTTAATAGCCTAAAATATGCCATGGAAATACCATCAGATATGAAGGTTCAAAGCAGGCGACATAGATGGATGGTCGGGGTCAGACTATCAATCCTATTTTACTGAACACTGACCTCAATTTGAGGGCATTAGGGGTGTGCAACATTTTTTATGGAAGCGATAGACACCTAATCTTAATGCTAACGTAAAAATGATCAGCGTAGTCTTTTTAAACGGACTTCTCAAAGGAACCTTTCCTTATGCAAACTTTATTACCTAACGACTATATAGCATAGTTTAGTTTTTAAATTTAAATTACGGTCGAATTTCAACCGATATGATGGGTGACTAGTAATTATCCTATCCTACTAATATTATAAATGCGAAAGTTTGTGAGGATGTATGTGTATTTGTTATTCTTTCACGCAAAAACTACTCAACGGATTAGGTTGAAACTTTACAGTAGTATAGGTTATACATCAGAATAACACATGGGCTGTAATTTGTAATGATTTTTTTTTATAAGATTATAATATAACGAGAAATATCAGGTTAGTCGGAAAAAAAATTGTGCTCTGAGAGCTATCTTCGCGTACGCTGCCTAAACCGTTGGAGATATCCAAATATAATGTACCGTGGGATTGTTTGGCTCACATAGATCTAAATAAAGATCCGCGACAGCATATGTCTATATTTTATGTATAACCCACAATAACTCTTTTTATACTTTGAAAATTTTAAAACTATCAAGTTGATGTTTCCATGGGTTTTATACAAACTAAATATTAATCCTTATCAAAATAAATGCACATACGCATACAACGAAGTTGTATGATATTAATATTTGAATGGTTATAAAACACGGAGCAAAATGTGAACGGACAATGACGTCACTGTAGTTACGGGAATAAGGCTACGGTATCCCCTGTCTGTGCTGAAAGGCAACTAAAAGGGAGCTTTCGGGGTTGCGGGCGGCTAGGAAAGGTCCAAACACCCAGTCAGCAACTTCGGGAAAGATGTCAGCATGTGTGGTCGCATGCTATCGTGAGAGCCAGGATGGACGGAGCTTGAACCATCCAGCCAGGCGATCCCGGGAAGGACGATGGCATACGTGTGGTCGCATATCGTGGTAAAGACCAGATGGAGTGGTGGGCCCAGCCGCTCACTTGGGAGGAGCCCGATGGGGCAATGCACTCAGAGGACTCCAGTTGTGTTCCTTTGAAGATCCCGGAGTCCTGGTGCTATAAGAATCCCAGATAACCCTGCGTCGCTCCCACGGCGTACCTTTTGAAGGTTTCTCCCTCGACAAAAAAGAAAAAAAGTCAATGAGAATGAAACAGCGGAAAAGTTAAATATGTTATTCAATCGTCATCGACCTTTTAATGTAACACAACTCGGCACATATGTCAGATTAGCAGTAGTTTAGGTCGTAGTTGACCACGCTAGCCAACTGCGCGTTGGTAACCGTCACGCGTTTTGAGACCCTTTCTTAAAACTTTTAATTTCAGAGTAAGCATTAATATCTGTTGCCGACAAAACTAATTCAAATTAATATACGTGCCTGTGCTTTGAAATTTGAACACACTGATTTAGGCGATTAACACACGGCACCGCGCACCGCCGCGAATAGCGGTGCCCCGCGCGGTAAGGCGGTTTACGCACCTGTACGCGCGGATGGACCGATCATTAAAATAAACTTTTCGACATCGAAATGCATTTTTGCTTCAACGATGATCCGCGCGGTTAGGCGCCAGCCCGTGTGTGAGGCGCCGACCCACCGCACTGTCGTTCGCGCGGAGACACGGTGGTGATGAGAACACCGCTGGACCGCGCGGCCAGTCGGTGTACGTTTGTGAGGCATCAACGAATTTATTAGACCCCAATACAACATGAGATCCGCTTCACCGCCTACCGTGGCTGTGAGCGGTACCGTATGTTAATCGCCTTAGGAAGTAGGGCAAGGGTTCAATCTGAAGTAAATCACAGATGCGTTGCTACTCCCGAGGACTATGATGATCGCCTCATATAAAAGTGAGCCGGCAGGCACACCTTTCAAATGAAACACAAGAACTGCTTCACGGTAGAAATAGGTGCGGCGGTGATGCCTCCCTGGTTGAACCATTGCTCTACCACCTTGCACACTTTACTTTTGTGGCAGACTAAATTCCACGCGAGCGAAGCCGCGGGCAAAGGCTAGTAATAGCATGAGTTGATAAAAAATGCTATGCAATAGCTTAACTGCGGCAGTCCCCGAGTGCCGCGCTTTTTAACCGACTTCCAAAAAGGAGGAGGTTATCAATTCGTCTGTATTTTTTTTTTTTTTTTTTTTTTTATATTTGTTACCTCATTTCTCCGGACTGGGTGAACCGATTTAGATGATTTTTTTTTTATTTGAAAGGTAGTGCGTGTCATAGGGTCCCATTTTTTTTTAGTATTTTTTTGACTAGGGCATCCATAAGAAAAACGCATAAGTCTTAAATTTGCATTTTCAATGTACGCGATAAATGTATGAATAACTCAATATCCCGCCAACCGATTTTGATGATTCTTTTTTTATTAGAAAGGATGTACTCCAGGGGTAGTCTGATAAGAGTTTGATAAGGTTCTAATCATAGGATCTTCAACTTTTTGGAGCAAAATAATAAAATTAGTGATAGTCGGCCGAACCTTAGCTGGAGAAGTCCAATTGAGTAAAATATAGAATAAAATTACTATGTAGGTATTTACTATGAAAAATTTGACCTTCAACTCTTCAATCCTGATGATGCAGGGGTACTGCTAGCCTGAACTATAAAAGTTGGTCGTTTGATGTTTGCGAATATATAATGAAATTGTTAAGCAAATTCATGGGACAAAAATTTGACCTTCAACTCCTCAACCCTGATGATGCAGGGGTACTTAAAGCCAAAACCATAGGAATAAGCCATTTGGTGCTTACGTATATGTTATAAGATTACTGAGCAAAAACATAAGATGAAAAATTTGACCTTCAACTCCTCAACCCTGATGATGGAGGGGTACTTCAATCCTAAACCATAGAAGTTGGCAATTTGGTGCTTACGGTTATGTAAAGAAAATACTAAGCAAAAATATAAAATCAAAAATTTGACCTTCAACTCCTCAACCCTGATGATGAAGGGGTACTTCAATCCTAAACCATAGGAGTTGGCAATTTGGTGCTTACGGTTATGTAAAAATAATACCAAACAGAGGCACAAAATTAAAATTTTGACCTTCAACTCCTAAACCCTGATGATGCAGGGTACTGCAAGCCTGAGCCATAGAAGTTAGCCACCTGGTACTAACGTATATGTTATAAGATTACTAAGCAACAATATAAGATGAAAAATTTGACCTTCAACTCCTCAACCCTGATGATGGAGGGGTACTTCCAGAGGGGGCGCCCTGTTTGTATGAATTGTAAAAGTGTTTTATGTTTAATTTTTGTGAATATGTAGATGCACAAAGCAAACTTAGAGGCTTTATTTAAATACAAACATAAAAATATAGTCACTAAAAAGTGTAAAATAAAAACTTTTTAACAAAAAATATCTACCGACTTCCATGTCATGCCTCTGCTTAGTATTATACTAAGCAGAGGCACAAAATTAAAATTTTGACCTTCAACTCCTCGACCCTGATGATGAAGGGGTACTTCAATTCTAAACCATAGGAGTTGGCAATTTGGTGCTTACGGGTATGTAAAAATAATACCAAACAGAGGCACAAAATTAAAATTTTGACCTTCAACTCCTAAACCCTGATGATGCAGGGTACTGCAAGCCTGAGCCATAGAAGTTAGCCACCTGGTACTAACGTATATGTTATAAGATTACTAAGCAACAATATAAGATGAAAAATTTGACCTTCAACTCCTCAACCCTGATGATGGAGGGGTACTTCCAGAGGGGGCGCCCTGTTTGTATGAATTGTAAAAGTGTTTTATGTTTAATTTTTGTGAATATGTAGATGCACAAAGCAAACTTAGAGGCTTTATTTAAATACAAACATAAAAATATAGTCACTAAAAAGTGTAAAATAAAAACTTTTTAACAAAAAATATCTACCGACTTCCATGTCACAAAAAAGTAAAAAATAATTTAAATATATTTTGGTCTAGAACATACTCAGTACTTAGTACATAGTTCTGAAGTCGGTGCTCATATAGGACGTAGTTACCGTCGTCCAGCGAAATATGTCGAGCACCGACTTCAGGACTATGTACTAAGTACTGAGTATGTTCTAGACCAAAATATATTTAAATTATTTTTTACTTTTTTGTGACATGGAAGTCGGTAGATATTTTTTGTTAAAAAGTTTTTATTTTTTGTAATAATGAACTAGCAAACCTTCGCCCATAGACACCGCCGGTCACCGTCGCCCATAGACATGTTCAGTAAAGTACTAAAGTTCGAAATTAATGTAAAAAATAGTGTATACTAGGTTTTATAGCCGCGGGATCGTTGACCCGCGGCGGTGGGTGTATTATTATCATTGGACATGTATACGCGCTGGCGCCGCGCCAACAGAAAAACTTCATCATCAATGGCCGTGCTACGATGTATGATACGGAAGCTATTGTTATGTAACGTGTTTTATGAGATAAAATAGCGGAGATTGGAATAATAATAATATAATTCATTTATTTTCTCTGACAATAAGCACTTAATCTATAGATATGAAACAAGAGTGAAATAATATAATCTGTAAGCCTAAAGTTGTGAGAGACTGGTGCTTGAGTAGGTAGTATCTGTGTTACAGGTCACCAGTGCAGAGCTCTTCCATGGTGGGCGTGAACTGCTCACTTCACCTACGGGTTTTTACGACAACATGCAACCACACATGCCGCTGTCCTTCCCGGGGTCGCTTGACCGGACGGTTCGAGCTCCCACTCTTCCCGCCCGCAACCCCGGAAGCCTCTTTTAGTCGCCTCTTACGACAGGCAGAGGGTACCGTAGTCATATTCTGGTCCCGGAACTACAGGGACAAACACCTAAGGACTAAGTTAGAACGTCTCGGATAAGTGTATGAATATTATTATTATTAAATGCTCCTATGCTTATTATAATTATTAAAGAAATCGGTGTGTCGTGGTGTCTTCAGAGTCAAACCACAGAAGGTTCCACCATCTTCATTTTCTTAATACTTTTTGTATTTTTTCTTGTCATATCTTAAATAATGACACGAGAAAAAACCTAGTCTTAGACTATGAACTAACTAGTTTATTTACTGTAACTCTGTTTATTTACTAGTTTATGCCCGAGGCATCAACGATCCGCGTGGCGAAGCGGTTACCATACCGGTCTGACGCGAAATGAGTCCCGGGTTCGATTCCCGGCCAGACAAGTATCTGAATGATGAGTTTAGATTTGTGTTCTGGGTCTGGGTGTTTGTGCATTCATCTTGTGTGTGTCCATGGTACCCATGACACAGGAGAAAATCCTACTGTGGGGTTATGAGTGTAGAAATCGTGTGTAACGCGTGTGAGACTCTACCAACTTAGTAAATAGATTAATAATTACAAAGTATCCTATGCATTTATTCAGATCATGAACTGTATATGTGCGATATTTCAGCCGATTCGCGTGAGTCGTTTAACGTGGAAAAGCAACAAAAATTCGTACATATTCTTAGACTTTCGCATTTAATAAGAACATGGTATGCTTAACTGCATGCATGCAATGCAACTACATTATAAATAGGTGTACTATTGGTCAAGGGTTAACCACTGAGCAGTGATAGCCTAATGGTTGAAACTTGCGCTCTCAATCGGGAGGTCCGAGGTTCAAACCCAGGCACGCACCACTGATTTATGTGTGTATTAGAAATTAATTATCACTGCTTGTCGGTGAAGGAAAACATCGTGAAAAAACCTACACACCAGAGAGTTCTTTAAAAAAGAAAAGTTTTCGGAGGTGTGTAAAGTCCACCAATTCGCACTTGCCAGCACGGTGGACTATGGCCTAAAACTCTCTCATTTCGTTCTCAAAGAAGACCCGTGCCCAGCAGTGAAATAATAATGGGCTGACGATGACCACTGATTGGTGTGGATTGTAACCCCCTCCCCCTTATTTGTGAGAAGGGAACCGTTCCCAGCACTTGCGTGACAAGAAATATTGCAACTTACACTAAGTGCAAATCGATGTTTATTACTAAGATGTCTCAGATCATTCTGTCTTTAGGTTTAATTTTATTTATTGAATATTTCGAGCACTTAAGGGAAAGGTCGCTAAAATTAACACGTAAACTGACACTCCGCGAGAGTGGACTTGAAATATAAATGGAAGGATAAGATTCGGAGTCGAGTGCAATTAGTCGGCAATGGTGTTATGTGTCCATTATGAACTTAATGGATATTTAAACAAAATATCTATAACAATATATATTGTATTAATAACAATATACATATATATAACGAAGTGAGATGCGACATCAGGATGGTCGAGGTGTCTTCATTATTGTCCATTCTTGAAGATTTCAAGTAAAACACAGGAATAAACTTCTTCGATTTATTCACAATTGAGGAGGTCCGATCGCTTCGATGGTTAAACAAGAATCTCTTTCTACCGGCGTTTGCTCGCCTTTTTATAACAATGCTTGGTGGTGTGACAACAAATTTATAGAGGGTAAACTAAATTACAATTATTATTCTAAAAATCATTAAATGTTGCTAATTCAATAAACAAACAATTTTCGATCTTTAAACTAACTAAAATAATTATTATCGGCGACTTGTTTTTCATAAATACGCGGTGTCGGGCCGACATATAGAATCTGAGACAGTCACGAGGACTGCTGATAGAAGTGATTTGTTTACATAAACTATGTAAATATGTCATTTTCTAACTAACGCCACCGTACGGCCACCACGACCACGATCTCTGTTCTCGCGTAATGAACTAATCCATCCTCTTAAAACTACCCTTTTCAATTTTAGTATGACATAAAATATTATAACTTCAACATAAACATATATAGATAATTATGTTTCATATTGGTATAAATATAGGTATGTAGTAAGTAAACATCACGTTGGGTACGCGAAAATCGCGAATTCGTATTAGGCTTTCCCCACTACCGAAAATCGCTCGACGAGTCTAAAAACCTCAAATATGATGAGAATACGCACTGCTATTATATTTTTATAGGATAACTGGTTAAATACTTGTTTTTTATTGTGTTGAATTTCGATTTTTTTAAAGATTCGAGTATCACTACCATCTATAGATTGACGCTCTAACTCATCCCATTTGATATTTCGGTACGATCTCGATAGCAAACGGGGCATATTTCCTGATAGGGCCTTTTTCACCATTTTACTCTATGAACTTTAAAAATCTTTGTAATACATATATAACGATGAAACAAAAGAGGGGTTTTATATACAAACTAATACACATATAATACACGACTAATACATATACGTAATAATTAATTTTGCTGAAATTAATTGGCATACCCCAAAGGATTACTCTTACTTACCTACTCTGCTTTGAAAATCCCTACATACATAATATAGTAACATGATTCTGTAACATAAATTCCCTGTTATTACCCGACTGCGTCAGAAAGAGGGTATGTATGAATGTTTGTATGACCATTTTTTTGGCACACGCTACAGCCTAAAGGGCACAACGGATCATAACTTTTTCGTCATGTGGCTGTGCAAATTTACTTCAAATTATTTTATTTTGGTTTTTTTTTGTCAGTTCTTTGTTTCTTTTTATTTTTTGTTAATCTATTTTGCATGTACTTCTCAGTCACTGCACGAAAAAATGAAGGTCTTTTCGTTCATTCTTTCTTTCTTACATCTCATTAAAATCGACCAAGTTGTGAGAATGACATAGGCTATATAATTATTAAATAAGGCGCCTGCGATCAGAAGATAAGGGAAATGACGATACTTTATGATAACAAAATGGGTATCGATTTAAAGCTAGCAAACCGACTATTATAGAAAAAAAAACACTTTTACGTTGCTATTTAAACACAAACTTCTAAACAGGATTAAGTACCCAATAGGAAAAAATAGTTTAGGCAGTCGGGTTTTTTGGTGTCGTGATAATATTTATTTATTAATTTAATAAAATACCATAATATTATTCAGTTATTCAGTTCGCCCTATATTTTAAACTAAACTAAAATGGAAATCTAAATTCATAACATTACCGTCTTGTCCAATTTGAACACGGGACTTGGTTTATCAGACTAAACCCGCGCGCTTAAATATGATTTAACTTGCACCCGACCGCAGACTAGTAGATTATTATTAATTAACGGAGTTGATTTAATTTCGAGTTTGCAAGAAACTATTGCGGTTCATTGCGGCAGGTAGCACCGTCACAACTATCTTAATGTAAGGCAGGTTAAGTTATTGGTTTGAAGGTAAAAAAAAAGGTTAAGTTACTAGTTTGAAGGTTGAGTGTGCTTTCTAATCTAAGTGGGAGGCAATCATCTTAATTATATGCTTTCTACACTCATAGCCCCACACTAGGAGTTTCTCCTGTGTCGTGGTTACCATGGATACACACAAGACGAATACAAAAACACCCAGACCCAGAACATGAATCTAAACTTATCATTTGGATACCTGTCTGGCCGAGAATCGGACCAGGGACCCATTGCGCGTCTGACTGGTATGGTAACCGCTCCGCCACGCGGGTCAGGTCAATTCTCAGGAGTGGCAAGGTATCTCTGACCATAAGTAAGACTGCTCTTCTCTCGTGCTGATAATAAACGTCCATGGACGGCAGTGGCCACATACAAAGAAAGGAATAACACATGCTGAGTTTCTTGCCGGATCTTAGCAGTTTAGTAAGGTAGTTTTCTGATCCGGTGCTAATAGGGTAAGGAAAAATATTTTAACGACCAATTTGTGAGTGTGCGTAGGCTTTTACATATAAAATAAAGACACTTCATTCATACATCATATAATTAGCTGGTCTGTATGTTATATTTTTTTCCTAATATAGAAGTAGTACTTCTATATTAGAAAAAAAAAAATTGCGGGGCTCGGGCACTACCGCGCTAAAATTGCATGGCATTTTTATATACTTATTTAATTATAATTATTTATTTATTTATGCAATATTTTTTCTTTGATACTAAGTTAAGTTTTTTTACTTTGATACTATATACTTTCTCACAAACACCTGCTTACATATTCGTTCGATTTCCGAGCAACGAGTCTCGAATTCTCGATCCGTGCGAGCTTCGTACTGTCGTACCATATAAAGGGTTTTTCAATTGGCGCGGGTAGATTTTGGCGCCCCGTGGCGGCCATTTTGTTTTGGTGACACCAGTCAAATCTTTTGTTTATTATTTAGTTGATTATGCCAAATCATCATGGCAAGTTACACGATTGAACAGCACGTTCAAATGATAAAAATTGATTATCAAAATGAGCGTTCGTTAACGCAAACCTTGCGCGCATTGCGCCGATTTTACGGTAGACATGGTGGCCCTTCGCAGTCGACTCTTCAACGTTTGGTGGCCAAATTTGAGACCACCGGTTCAGTTAACAATCAGCCAACACCCGTACGTTCAAGGAACGCAAGATCGGCCGAAAACGCCGTGAAAGTGTTCAGCAGAACCCGAGGCAGTTTATTCCTCGCCGTGCACAAGAACTGGGTTTTTCGCAGACTTCAACGTGGCGAATTTTGCGTCGGGACTTGGGCCTACACCCGTACAAAATCCAACTGACTCAGGAGCTCAAAGTTCATGACCATAGACACCGCCGTTTGTTCGCTGACTGGGCTTCGAATCGTTTGAAAGAGGACCCCAATTTTGGCCGAAAAATCATCTTTAGTGACGCGGCGCATTTTTGGATGAATGGCTGTGTCAACAAGCAAAATTGCCATATATGGAATGACACCAACCCACGCGAAGTTCACCAGGTGATAATTCATCCTCAAAAAGTTACCGTTTGGTGTGGATTTTGGGCCGGCGGCGTAATTGGTCCGTATTTTTTTGAAAACGACGTTAGTGAGGCGGTCACCGTCAACAGCGAGCGCTACAGAACAATGATAACTAATTTCTTATGGCCCAAATTGAACCATATTGACCTAGACGGCATGTGGTTCCAGCAGGATGGCGCTACGTGCCACACAGCAAACGCCAAAATTGAAATTTTGCATGAACGATTTGAGGGTAAGGTTATCTCTCGCAGGGGTGATGTGAATTGGCCACCAAGGTCATGCGATTTGACCCCACTAGACTTTTTTCTGTGGGGTTTCTTGAAGTCGCACGTCTATGCAAATAAACCACAATCGATGGATGCCCTCAAGGTGAACATAACATAGGCCATCGCTCAAATTCAGCCGGATCTATGCTTAAGAGTCATTGAAAATTGGACCACTCGGATCCGTGCCACCGTAAGAAGCCGAGGCGGGCATTTGAATGATCTAATATTCCACACTTAATGGCATACATGCGCCTTTCAATTAAAAAAATAATTTTGTTAATACCTCACACACAGCTTGTTTTATTTCGTTTCAACATCTACCCGCCCTTAATGAAAAACCCCTTACATACACGTTAAGCGAACGCTCGGCTGCGCTACATGGAAGGCGGACTGGGGGAGTGTTAGGATTTTTCGTTACGAAATTTCTTGATTCGGTCACCACGCTCAGACCCCGCGATAAAAGCTATGCAATAGCTTAAAAAGGAATTCCTTTCTGCTCCAAATGCTTTCTGCATTTACTACTTCCATCTTGTAAAAAAAACAAGGCTTATCTGGCTTAAACGTGCCAAAACTATATATTGGATCGTAATCTGAGCGATATTGAACGTCAGTGTGGATTGACTACTAACGAACGAGGCACAAGATGAGCTGTTGAGTTATAGGTAGGCACTTAAATTTCTTCGGGTCCCGTTTGAACGATCTATATGCAGATAGCTTTACAAGCACTTGTGCTAATGTCAGTTATTAGAACCTTGTCAAGGATGTTAAGACGAGAACGATGTGGAATTGTAAATACTTATTGAATGTTTTGAATTGTGTTTTTACAATGTTTAATGATACATAATCGTGATGATACAGATAATTTTATTCTATAGCGCAAAGACTGTAGGGTCCTTGGCACGAGACAAGTGTTCGTTGATAGAATCCATCGTAGGCCAACTCTGGTGTGTTCCTATGTGCCGGAATCAAAATAGAACTATGGTATGGTGTACCTGGTGAACTATGGCCTATAGCTCTCTCATTCTGAGAGAAGACCCGTGCCAAGCAGTGGAACAATAATGGGTTGTACCCCACCTGGTGTAAGAGGCGTCTTGATGGGTAAAAGTCCTGAATAAAATTATCACATTTGCATCATGACAAAATTCGAAGTTATAATTAGATTGCCTAAAAACATTTTTTCTCGAGATTTCGACAAAGAAGAGATGAAGACTGAAATAAAGTTTATTGGTAATATATCGAGATAATTAATTTACTTATTTTATAATAATTGTTGGCACTCTAAGTCTGTAATGTTATATTTATGTTATATTAAGACCAATATTATGTAATACATGACTGTCTGTGTCCAGAATAAAATAAATAAAAATAAATAATATATTATAATATATATTGGTAATATCGAGAATCGAATTCGATTGATAATGCTATTCTGTGGGGTAATCACCACACCACAAAGCCTGAGTTGACGTTTAACCTTAACTTAATTCAAATTACTTTTATTCCGCTGAGAGCAATCATCCTTATTTACGTACCTACCTCATTTCCCAGAAAAATATCCAATATATTCCAGTAATAACATTTGTAAGGTCAAGCTATTCACTAAAGATAATAATCTTCGACGACTTCCTATGACTAATATACCAGAAGCGTCCAATAAATCTATTTTCTTTATTGATAAGTGCCTCTACCCGTGGATATTATTACTAGCTGACCCGGCAAATGTTTTTTTACTATATAAAAATTAAAAAAAGTGTTAAGGGTGGACAACCCTTATTACTAAAGGGTATGAAAAATAGATGTTGGCCGATTCTCAGACCTACTTAATATGCTAACAAAATTACATGAGAATCGGTCAAGCCGTTTCAGAGGAGTACGGGAAAGAACAATGTGATACGAGAATTTTATATATATAGATACGACTAAGGGACAATATGCAGTAGATTTTCCCAGGCTGTAGAACCAGTGTAGTTCGACCGGGGAGGTACCTACCACCGCAACCTATTTCTAGCGTAAAGTATGTCTTGTGTTTTGATGAAAAGGTATGGTAGCCGGTACACTTTTATTGGAGGCGTCCATCTTAGTCCTTGGAAATAGCAAGGCATCTGTGATTGACTTCAGATACAACCCATGTTCTATATGAAGTTGCTTACAGATGTCCGTAGGCTGTATCACTTACCATCAGGTGGACTACATACTCGTTTGCCTTTTTAATTAAATAAAAAAGATGGGCAACAGCACCTTTCTATGTAACATAACATAACTGTGGTTACCAACGCAACTACGCCAGGTGCGGTAAATATTGTCAAAAACCCCCATTAGGGACAGCATTTGTCCATTAGTAATGACCTCAAAAAGCTAATGGTTGTTTTTTTTGTTTTGATTGACTAGATGATTAATGACAATTTTTACCACCCAATGTGATGGCCTGGGTGGTAGGAAGAAATATATGTAGTCGCCCTCATTACACATAAGTAATTCAATTTGTAACGTAATCATTTCTTTCTATTTTTATTGTATTATTTTTATTTCTTTTTGAGCTACTATTGAGTGTATTTATTTTTATTTATTTATTTAAAGTAGTAGTAGTGAAAATGTTATTCTACTTGTCAATAATAGGTAGTTAATCTAAATTTTACAATAAAAAGAATAAATTAAAAGTGGGTTTTTATCCAGTGAAACGGTTCTTTTTTGTTTTATTTAAATATCTTATAGCTTAAAAAAAATTTTAAACAAAAAAATACAACCGACTTCCATGCCACATAAAAGTAAAAAATAATTTAATTACATGTTGGTTTAGACCAAACACAGTACTTAGTACATAGTCCCGAAGTCGGCGCTCACCATATTTCGCTGAATCACGACGAAACTATATGTGTCTTATATGAGCGCCGACTTCGGAACTATGTACTAAGTACTGTGTTTGGTCTAAACCAACATGTAATTAAATTATTTTTTACTTTTATGTGGCATGGAAGTCGGTTGTATTTTTTTGTTTAAAATTTTTTTTTTCACGCTTTTCAGTCACGATAAAATCAGTTATGGCTGTCGCTAGTCGTCCGCTAACCGGATGAATAAAATTAATTATTCGTCCGATTTTCGGATGTATAAAATTATGTGCTGACGTCATCATATAAAAATAGACTTCTTTGACACAACCGGTCGGGGGCGCTACCGCGCCCCCTCCCTTAGATTCTGAATTGGAAAAATCTGTTCGAACCTAACCTAACCGAATAAAACAACTTTTTCTGAGTAAACATTTATTTAAAGAATAGACCTATAATTATCAATATTTAAAGTAGAAAAAGTAATATAAACCTTATAACTAAGAGTATAATTCAACTGATACTGATAAAAATAACCCATCCAATTTAAAAAGGTTGGTAGTACTCTTGCATCTTTCAGGTAATTGTATTCAAAGTGGAATTTTTAATCATAATTATATCCTCTCCGAAACTCATTGTTGGTATTGTGAACAACAACATTATGTATACGTAAGCACAATATGGCCGATGCCTACGGTTTAAACTTGAAGGACCCCAGCATTATCAGGGTTGAGGAATTGAAGGTCAAAATTATCATGTCATATCTTTGCTTAGTAATCTCATTACATATACGTAAGCACCATATGGCCGATGCTTATGGTTTAAACTTGCAGTACCCTGCATCATCAGGGTTGAGGAGTTGAAGGTCAATTTTCTTATCATACGTCTTTGCTTTGTAAATATATTGCATATCCATAAGTATCAAATGGCCAACGCCTATGGTTTAAGCCTGAAGTACCCCTGCATCATCAGGGCCGAAGAGTTGAAGGTCAAAATTATCATGTCATATCTTTTCTATGTAATCTCATCGCATGCACGTAAGCAACAGATCCCCAACTTCTATGGCTTGGGCTTACAGTACCCTGCATCATCAGGGTTGAGGAGTTGAAGGTCAACTTTTTTATCATACGTCTTCGCTTTGTAAATATATTACATACCCATAAGCATCAAATGGCCAACGCCTATAGTTTAAGCCTGAAGTACCCCTGCATCATCAGAGTTGAGGAGTTGAAGGTCAATTTTTTCATTTTATATCTTTGCTTAGTAATCTTATCAGATATACGTAGCGATCATGTAGCTAACGCCTATAGTTTAAGCTTGAAGTACCCCAGCATCATCAGGATTGAGGAGTTGAAGGTCCAATTTTCCACCGTATACAACCATTTTTCTAATGTTTTACCTTACATTTTTTTAATATCATTTTGAATGCGTAAGTTTGAAATAGCTAAGTTTTATGGCTTAGGCATTCAATACCCCTGCATCATCAGGATTGAGGAGTTGAAGGTCCAATTTTTCGTCGTATACCTTTGCTTAGCAATGTTATTACAAATCCATGAGCAACAAATGTCTAACGTTTGTGGTTTAAGCCTGCAGTACCCCTGCATCATCAGGGTTGAGGAGTTGAAGGTCAAATTTATCATCGTACATCTTTGCCTTGCTATCTTATTATATATCCGTAAGCACTAAATGGCCATCACCTACGGCTTGGGCTTACAGCACCCTGCATCATCAGGGTTGAGGAGTTGAAGGTCATTTTTTTTATAATATGTCTTTGCTTAGTATTGTTATAACATACCCATAAGCACCAAATGGTCAACCCCAATGGTTTAGGCTTGAGGCACCCCTGCATCATCAGGATTGAGGAGTTGAAGGTCAAATTTTCATCACATGTCTCTGCTTAGTAGTCTTGTTACATATATGTAAGCACTAAATAGCTAATGTTATAGTTTAGGATAGCTGTAACCCTGCATCATCAGGATCGAAGAGTTGAAGGTCAAATTTTTCGTCAACCTATATAAGCATAGATATATAATACATATTCCAAGTTTCATAAGAATCGATTCGGCAGAAGCCGAGTTATCTCAAATTATCTAAAAAACTTGAGGAGTGGTGGTGGTTTCCCCCCCATAACTCAAAGAGTTAAGCATCACAGCATACCCATGTCCAAGAGAAAAAGTTGCGTGACGAAATTTCCTATGAAATGAAAGAAAGAAAATGGAAATCGGTTTAGAAACACCCAAGTTATTCAAGATTTTAAGAAACCGACATTTTCCAATTTTCCGGGAAAACCGCTGGAAGGTTTTCATTTTCCTCAATATGGGACTGCCTGTGAAACTAGTCGCATACAATGTCATATGAATCCTATCGGTAGGTTGACGATTTCTAGCCATTTCGCCCGAACATACATAAAAAAAAAAAAAAAAAAAAAAAAAAAAAAAATATACGTGACGAATAGATAACCTCTTTCCTTTGGGAAGTCGGTTAAAAATATCTCTCAAAATCAGACAGACAATACTTTGGCTAAAAACTTGGTATTATTAGGACAAGCGGATACAATTTTAATATTCTGAAGCTACAGATCTACATTATAACTTTATTTAATTACACAAACAAGTACCTAGATAGTTTCAATACATGTCACACTGTTTCCGATGACGTCCCTTTGTATTACGTGGAACATTTAATAATAGAATATATTCAGTTTAGATAGTGAAATAGGAAACACAAGTTCGGTATGATAGATGTTGTAGCAAGGTTCCGATTTGTGAGGTGGCAACTAGTATGGCTCGATCAGGGAGGTAACATCACTACACCTATTTCTACCATGAAGTAGTTATTGCGTTTTGGTAAAAGCCACACCTATTGTTAGCGTAAAGCAGTTCTTGCGTTTCGATGGAAGGGTGTGGTTGCCGGCACACTTTTACATGAGGTGAATATATATTTCATTATAGTCCTCGGGAGTACGCATCTTTTATTGACTTCAGATGGAACCCATGTTCAGTATGTAGTTGATTACCGATGTCCATGGGCGGCAGTGACCACTTACCATCAGGTGGACTGCATGCTCGTTTGCGCCTTCAGTCAGATAAAAAAAAGAACATGTTCGTGTAAAAAGTAGAAAAAATAAACAAGTAGTAGATGGAGCGGTTGCATTTCGGCCTCCCAATCGAGAGGTATAAGGTTTAAACTTCAGGTACGCATCCATGTTTTTTCAAAGTTATTTTCACCATAGGAAATAACTAACACTAGCGGTTAAACGGTGAAGGAAAACTGTACGCCCGACAGTTCTATTAAAAAAGTTCTCAAATATGTATAAATTCTTATTAATTCGTACAACGCCAGCGGTTGTATATGACATATACTCCTTACATGATACCTCCTTGATTATTTTTTATAATAATGAAGTAGCAAACGAGCACGCAGTCCACCTGGTGGTAAGTGGCTACAGAGGCCCATGGACATGGACATATAAGCAACTTCATATAGAACATAGGTTTTATCTGAAGTCAATCACAGATGCGTTGCTACTCCCGAGGACTATGATGGTCGCCTCATATAAAGGTGTGCTGGCAACCACACATTTAATCGAAACGTAAGGAATGCTTCACGCTAGAAATAGGTGTGGCGGTGGTACCTCGGTCGAATTACACTCGTTCTACCACCTTTTGTTCATTATTTTCAGGCGGATATTAATTACGTTTCTTGTACCTCTACAGTCGTGTTTCTTTCAGAGCAACGTTACACACAGCCAACAGAGGGCGTTAGATGTATCTAAATAAGTAGGATTACACTTTCACAGTTCAGCCACGATACAATAGCTTAGGGCTGAAAGAATAATCTTTAAGAGGATTTAAAAAAAAATGCACCAATTTGCGTGCTTATAAGAACAGGCATACGTATACATTTTTTACCCAACTGCGTCAGATGGAGGGTAATGTTTTTAGAGCGTAATGTTTAGTGACCCTTTTTTTTATCGCAGAGAAATCCTCATGGATCCCTCTCACCTGGGGGAGCAAAAGGGGTATGTCGGACTCTTACCGACTAAAACTCCGCGGCGTTCTTCTAGACGTTCCATGCCGGGTCTCGAGAAGCGTTAGCATTACATTTGCGACCCGGCAACGTCGGCCGGCGCTGCTGTAAACGCCAGCCACGTCCCGAGAGGGAGGGGCTCCTCTCATTGACGTCTCTTACGAGTATAAGATGTGCGTGCAGAACGAGCTCAAGTCTCAATTATTTTTTTTGCAGTCCAAGTGATGGTAAGTGGCCACTGCCGCCCATCGACATCTGTAAGCAACTTTACAGAGAACATAGGTTCTATCTGAAGTCATTCACAGATTCGTTGCTACTCTCGAGGACTACGATGGTCGCCTTATATAAAATCCATCGAAGCTAGAACTCCTTCACTTTAGAAATGATGTGGCGGTTGTATCTCCCGGTCGAACTACACTGTTTCTATATATTATATATTTTATAGCTAGGTAGATACGTAGGTATGTAAAGTATTAAGAGTATAACTTAATTCATATACATTACTAATACAGATTAAGAGAAAGTCGTAATTAATTCTTCATGGTTCAATTAAAGATTTCACCGCAAAACCTATTTCCGCTTTATACAACGGGCTTAAGGCGGAAATATGCTTTGATGCTGCCGCTCTCGGTTCTTTTTCAAGGGCTTGTATGATAGACTTTAGATTAAAATTCAGTTAATATCTACTATTTGAAATTGATTTGTGTCTATATGCGGCATTGGTCACTTATCTTCAAGCGGGTTGCATGTGAGGAACTACCAATTTTATAAAAAATACATACTGAAAATAATTAATGTTTAGTTTTTTTATTTCTTGATGAACCTTGTAGTGCAGCGGTTTTATTATACTTTAATTACTTAATTACTATAGTTTCCTAACATTCGAAAGCTTCCAAGTTCCACCCAGAACTCGAATCAAATTTAAATAAATTTAATCTGTTATATAACATGTTCTTTTATTTACCCAGTTATTTTACTGAGTTCAAATCAAAATAGTTTCTGGATCTGGATGTTTGTTTACTTGTGGTCTATGTTATTTGTGGATTCGTCTTGTGTAAGGCATGGTACCCACGACACAGGAGAAAACCCTGTGGGGCTATGAGTGTAGAAAGCGTGTTATAATAGAACACAGGTGGTAACCTTAGAGGGTGGGTCTCAAAAATAGGACCAGCTCTGACAAGGACAGGAGAAGGATTGTCGGCAGACGCTAATATCGTATGTCCTAAATGTCGTAAATGTAACTCGTTTACTTCTCGATAATAACAAGAATGTTTCTCCCGCAGCCGGTGGTCAAGGAAGGTCACCTGATGAAGCAGACGCGCAGCTTCCAGCGATGGCAGCGGCGCTACTTCAGGCTTCGCGGCCGCACGCTCTACTACGCCAAGCAAAAGGAGGTAAGTATTGTTAACAGTATCTCTTTTCTAATTAACTGGTGGGGTAGGGGGACCTGTACTCCTTTTGCGTAAACGTGGTCGCCACTCGAGGACCTTTCTTCGAATAAAGAAAGAATAATCGCATTCAATGATTTGAAGTTTGAGGAATGTCGAAAGAATCGGCCACGCCTATACAATTGTGTACATTTTGTTCTTATTTTAATATTATCTAATTTATTATTATTTATTTATAAGAATTTATTAACGTTAAGTGTTGATCTTAATATCAGATTATAGCAAAGCACCTTTTCTCACAAGGAATGCGCCGGAAAGAATACTCCTCACTAACTAATATTCTAAAAAGCAGGCGGTAGAAAGACATTAAACTCTACACCTCAGATTTGTTAATTCAGGTAATAAACTAATCAACCGTAAGTTGAAAGATAAGCAGAACCTGTTTTGAAAGGTGGTTCGATTCCGAACACACCATTTCAGCCTAAGAACAGTAATACTAAAGGCCTCTATGGTCTGAGTATGATAAAGGAAACACACTTAGAGCAAGTTCTCATGACAAGCGCTTAACGCGCGTTTTAACGACGCGCGCTTACAACTACAAACATTTTATTCAGGCCGTACACATACTAACGCGCGTTTTAATAAAGCGCGCGTTAAACGCAGCGCTAGCGCTTGAATCTTGTTAGCGCGCGTCAACGCGCGCTTTGAGATCATTTGTTTTCTATGTTTCCGTTCAGTTGAGCGCGCGCTTTTGACGTTAATAAACGTATTTAAGGGTCCAATGGTTCGTCCAAAAATCATCGGAAATGGAATCCGACGCTTTTAATACAGATTTATTTATAAACGAAATAGAGAAACGTCCTGCGATATGGGAAATGACAAGTAACGATTATTCAGATAGGAATTTAAAGAGACGGGGTTGGGAAGATCTCGTCCTCATATTCATATTCATTTCATGCCATCGGTATAAAATCACCGTTAAAACTGTTTCTACGTCCATATTCAAATGTAAGAACTCCACTGAACCTCGGCGAATGCGGTAACGCGCCTTCAACGCCTTCCAAACGTGTGTCATGTGAACACTATACAAAAATTTAGCGCGCGTTGTACGCGCGTTGAACGCTTGTCATGAGAACTTGCTCTTATTCTTAGGGGTAGCAACGCATACCGTCGTAAAGACTAGACGGAGCGGTGGGCCTAGCCGCCCGCCTGGGTGGAGCCCGATGGGGCAACGCGCTCAGATGATTCCGATTGCGTTCCTTTGGAGATTACGGAGTCCTTTTTGTAGCGGCGAGAACGGCCACCGAGGAGGTTTCAGTGCGGTAAAAAACCCACATAACCATGCGTCGCGTACGGTACCCACGACATCGGGTACCTTTTGGAGGTTTCCCCCTCGAGAGCAAAAAAATTAAGAGGTAGCAATGCATCTGTGACCAATTTCAGGCAAGATCGTTCTTATCCTGTATAATTGCAGATGTAAATGAGCAGCAGTGGCTATTTAAGATCTGGTAGACTACATACTCATTGGCCACTTCCATATTTAATAAAAAACAACTCTTGAGACGCCTCATACTAGGTACATGGTATATTTTAATATGTAACAGGTGCTCACGATAAGCGCTTATCACGAGTATCCGTAACATATTAAATGTAACCATACCGCGATAATATTTGTCTAAAATCGTGTACTACATGACATATCTTGTTTTAGGAAAATTCGGAGTTTCTGCCTAATCCATTTACGTTCGTTAATACAATCAAGAGTTGTTACAACGGAATTATATAATGTCTGAGCGTTCATACGTTAATGAGTGGCTTGTGTGCTCATTAGACAGTAATGCGTGTGTGAGCTTAATGATAGAGAATTGGATGAATCTGTTTACAGTTGTTATGTTTGATTGAATATGGATTGCTACGTTATAATTAGATTAAGGGTTTACACATATGTCTTTACACTATATAGTTTTTATAGATCAGTACATCTAAATATTAATACGTTAAGTGAAAACTTGTTATTTGTTTTTAAGACACTTGCCGTAGGCGGAGGAATATGAAATTAAAAATTAAAGGTAGAAAAAGGTTTAATTAGCTAAGCTGTATTTAAAAGCAATTGCGGGTATTTTGACAAAGACATCTGACGTTTTTGACGTTATGTGTTTTCATAGTAAGTCGTTGAATGTTTTATTTCGTTTATAATGTATGTGTTTATGTCAGATGCAAGGTAGTGTGTGTAGTGTGTTTGAGTTGATTTTATGAATGTTTATGCATTATTTGAAAAAAAATATTAGCATTGCGTAATTCTTCTCTACATTAACTATAACCGTGCGTAATTTCATACTCCTCCGTCTCCGGTATCTGAAAAACGGATCACATGTTTCTGCTTCACGTATTACCTATATAGATAAAAATATATAGATAAAATAAAAATTGTTTACTCATGTTTTCGGCAGTGTTCGCTTTCAATTTAAATGTAGTACATGCATTTACAACAACAACAGAAACAAAGTTTTTGAGGCATCTTAATGCAAAATTTGATCCAAAACGTTTTCCCTCTCAACATCGAAAGTTATTGCTCTTTTAAAATGATTACTTAACTAAGTTATGATAAAAAGCAAAATTAATTTATAAAGCGCATTTATAATAACTAATAGCAGGCAAAGTTGCAAGCTTGTCTAGCGATAAAAGCAGTTAACATACTCACTTTGAGAGGAGTTTCATTAAATATTCATGATACGGTAACGGTGAAGAAAGGTTTGAACGTAAGTGAAGATCGCTTGTTTGGAAATATTAAAAACGTGCTTTTGATCGCGTATCTCGCTTTAAAAGCTATTAAGTATCACTATTGAGGGAAAATAGTAATGTTTGTAACGTAGAACGTATGTATTTTGACTTTTTCCGACCATTGTTACTTCTATCGTATCCATGCGGGTCGTCAAAACGTAACGAAGTACGGTTTACGCGCGTGGCGCAGCGGTTATCATACCGGTCTGACGCGCAATGGGGCCCGGGTTCGATTTCCAGTCAGACAGTCTGAGCGATGAGTTTAGATTCATGTTCTAGGTCTGGGTGTTTGTGTACTCGATGGGGTTGCCGCCCTAGAGTAGGAGCTCTAACCACCTAGCCAACAACCCCTGGACGGTATATGTGGCCGCATGTTGTCATACGCCGGAAGACGTAGGGGACAGTCACCCACAGTCACAGTCCCCAAGAGATGAGCCCGTAAGGGGCGCCGCGCTAGGGGGCACCGCGGCACCGGTGCATTCCGTTGGAGATCCCGGGGTCCTCTACTAGCGCAGAGTAAGGCCACCGAGGAGGTTTTAGCGGGTAAAAATCCCACATAACATCTCGAAACTTTGGTGTACCTCTTCAAGGTTTCCTCTCCGTCACAAAAAAAGCGTGTTTGTGTATTCGTCTTGTGTGTATCCATGGTACCCACGACACAGGAGAAAATCCTGGTGTGGGGCTATGAGCGTAGAAAGCGTATTCTATTTCTTGCGTGAAACGGTACTTGGTTTCTGGATTTGCGTGGGCAACCTAAGGTAAGACTAATTAACTGGGGTCGATAACAGGTCTTAGAGTGGCAGTGGTCACTTACCATCAGGTAGAATGCATTGTTTACAAATTTCATAGTGTGTGTAGAAAAAACTGACAAAATAAATTTTGACTTTACTCTTAATTGTTAAGAAATATTTTTATTTGTATATCACCAAATTCCTTAAATTATATTCATTTTACGAGTAGAGTTTTTTAGGTGGTATCAGTGTAGTTCGACCGGGGAAGTACCACCGCCACACCTATTTCTAGCGTGAAGCAGTTCTTGCGTTTCGATGGTAGGGTGTGGTTATCGGCACACTTTTATATGAGGCGACCATCTTATCCTCGGGAGTAGCAACGCATCTATAATTTACTTTTAATAGAACTTCATGTTCTATATGAACTTGTTTACAGAAGTCCATGGGTGGCAGTGACCACTTATCATCAGGTGGACTGCACGCTTGTTTGCTAGTCATACATTTCACTAAATAATAGCAGTTGTTTAAGATTACAATAAATTGGTTCACGCGAGAAAATCCCACTTTACTAATCGCTTGAGGTTCTCTGTAGTTTCTCGGATTCAATCCAAGATCCGGTTTCCGACAATTTAATTGGAAAGGAATTGTAGGAGCGGTAAGTAAAGTATCCGGTTTCAGATAGTTTTGATTAAATTTGAACCTAACAATAATTGCTAGATGTTACTTTGTTTTATTTTTGTAAATTTATATATTGTATGTGAAGCATTTTTAAGTAATATGCCGCGGACGGATTAGTATGGAACTTTGCACGGTTATAGTGGACGTAGAGATGGAGTGCAGGATGTTAATTTTTTTTTCAAATAGCGCTTCAAACTTACATAAAATTAATTAAAGACACACTACCGTGCATTTGTCACAGACACAAGACACAGAACATTCAATGTCTTACTATGAAAACACATAACGTCAGAAATGTCTGATATCTTTGATATCCTGATTATCAAAATACCCGCTATTACTTTTAAATCTGGTTTAACTAATTAAACCTTTTTTATAATCAACCCGTTGATTCAAAATTACTTGATAATTATTACATTTTATATGAATTTGAGAAAAAATCGTACTACTTTGGATAATATGAAGTTTAGTTATTTAATTTAAATTACGATCGAATTTCGACCGATATGACGGGTGACTAGTTTAAGTAAATTTCTGTGTTAACAGAAATGTTAAAGCCCTAATGTGTTTTGGTTTGAAGTATGTGGTAATAAAGATGTCAGGAATAGGTCAAACGTAGCCCTCAGGTGCCTATGTACCTGTGGACGAACTCATTAAGAGTTCTATCCAGATTTTGAAGTAAAGAACTAAATCATTATGTGACAGTAACTACTTACTATTATTATGGTGATAACCGCACCGCAATACCGTAACGCGTATCGTTAAAATAACTCTCGTTTTTATACCATATAGTACATTCTTTCCATAATACTTGCGTTATGTTCATTAAAACACAAAATGTTGCATTCAGAACAATTATCTATTAACGTCACCCGCTAAGCGCGGCTGTAACGAACGCTGGGGAGTTGGGCGGGGCGTTGGGCGGGCGGCGCACCTGTGAGACCGCTGGGCGCCAGCGAGCCTTAGCCGAAGTTCAGTCGCGCTTCGAGCGCCGGCCGAACCGGACGTGGCTTCGCGACGCTCGCGACAACCACCCAGCGATCATTCTAAACACAAATCATTAATGAAAACATACCCTGTTTAAATTTTCATCGCAATAATCCTCGCTCTAACACTCCGTTCTTCGAATCTAAGCCGTCGTAGTGATGTTCCCGTAGTGTGTGTGGTGCTGTATCCCGTTTGACCTGGTTTTAATTCGACTCTTGCACAATTTTCGCCGAGTGTGGCAACTGAACGTAACTTTGCGTGCGAATTGTAAGTACTGTTTACTTTTTATTATTAATAATAATTCGATGATATTTTTATTTTTTGTATGTGATTTTGTTTGTTATTTTCGTTATTTACGTCAATATGTTTGTTTGAATGTTAGAAAAGAAATGTTGTAGGTGTTTTTAGGCAATATATGTTTTCACCAAGTGTATTTTATATCGCGTGACGGATTGTTATCCTATATATATATGTATATTTTTCAGAATATTTTCTATCCATATGAAAATATTTGTAAAACACACTATTAAATTTGAATATTGTAAATATACAATATACAAAACAATTACAAATATTATAAAAATACAATAAATTCCAAAAAATATACATAAAATATGAATTATCCTCTTATAATTATTAAACATCATTTAGTAATCAGTACAAGAGGACAATCGCAACAATCGTATTTATTCCGGTTAACGTACTTTATACATATACAACTATATGTCTTAAAAAGTATATCTATCGAATCATACGTTTATCTATATACAATAAGAAAATCCTCTTCAAACTACTTCCATTAATCACTTATGAAGCACCATTTTTCAGTTGTGCGGACGTAACATAAGTCTTTTGACCGACATCTCAGAAACGGTTATAAGTTTGACCCAGTTATTGTTGTTGTTAAAATAATATAGTCTTAATTTAAGTTTATTAAAGCTAACCTGCTAAAAATATTGTATGATACATTGATATTAAGCGACACCAAGTGTACATTTAATTATTATTAAATAGTTGACCCAGCGAATTTCGTTCCGCCTAACAATCAAAAACCTAAAATTATCAGAGTATCTCCACTATAATATACATGTATTATACTAAAATCATCTTGTTGAATCACTTTATCTATTAAAAAAACTGCATTTACATCCGTAGCGTAGTTTTGAAGATCTAGGCATATATAGGGACAGACAGCGAGAAGCGACTTTGTTTTATACTATGTGATGATGAAGTACCTTACAATAAATTTTAGTTTTTATTAGATACGTTTTGTTAAGAAGGAATTAAGGTAACGTTTAAGTTGTTTGCGAAAAAGGTTACACAATATTTGCAGTTAAAAAAATCAAACCAACTTTATTTTTGAATCTCGGCCAATTAGGTCACAAATTTATCTAAAAAGAGTGAAAAATTGGCGTGTTCGCCGAATAACATTGGCAAGAGCTACCTAGAACTAGTCGTTCGATCTTTCAATTAAATTTGTTTAGGGACACACTTAGAACGACTTTGGGTAAAGTTTCACTTTGTCGACAATAGCTCGGCTATACATAAGTAAGGCAAGAAACTGGAGCTTTCATTACCATGTAAAAAGACATGATTGTAATTATATAAAAAAATGTATATAAATAAGAAAAAAAACAAACTCTCTGAGTTTCTTGCTGCATTGTCTCAGTTGAGGTCGTATTCCGATCCGGTAGTAGTGTAAGAAAAAAATATAACTGACAATTTGTAAGTGCCCCCGTAGGCCTATACAAAATAAAGACATTTCATTTCATTTCATTTAGCTATATTCTTGTTTTAAGTATGAAATAAAGGTTTCACAAGATATTACACACACCATTTTTATATTAAACTACATAGCTGTACTCGACGCACCTGGCTATGCAACCATAAAAACAGGAAACAGGAGAACTTTGTGGCTTCATTCCCACAATTTTGTTAAAGATTATCACATGATCAAATACACATTAACTATTATTTAAAGGACATACAGACAAATATCCATTTATATTATCCATTTATATATAACTAGCTGACCTGACGTTCTGGGAGGAGCCCGATGGGGCAATGCGCTAAACGGATTCCGGTTGCGTTCCTTTGGAGATAACTCTTTGCAGCGCTGAGGACGGCCACCGGAGGGGGGGGGGGGGTTAGTGCGTTACAAATCCCACATAACCCTGCGTGGCTCCGACGGTGTGGGGTACATTTTGAAGGTTTCCCTCTCGAATACAAAAAAGGGGTAGCATTGCATCTGTGGGCGAACTTATAATTCAAATCTTATTGTAGTTAATTCCAGATATCCATAGGCGGCACTAGCTAATTCATCATTTGTCCTATACGCTCCTTTGCCATTTCGGAAGTCAAAAACATGGAGTTTACTTGATATATAACTTGGCTACTGCCGCCTGTCAATACCGGCATCGATAAGAACAACCGCACAAGATTGACGTTCTAATTGAAGTCGGTCACAGATGCACTGTTATTGGAGGACTTAATCCTAATGAGTTGATTCAGATGTTATTTGTTTCTCTACGGATATATGTAGGTAATTGTTTTCTCCATCGGATTGATAAATTACAAGAGTGTCATCGAAACTCGGTTTGAAACGACAATACAATTAAAATCGTACTAAAAACCTTGTGTACTTTTTTCATAAAATTAAAGTAGCAAACGAGGCGATCCACGCGATTTTAAGTGGTCACCGTTCCCCATGGACATCTGTAAGCAATATCATACAGAAAAGTGGGTTTTAATTTGATGGCAATCATTAATGCGTTACTATTCAAAAGGACGAAGATGATGCATATAAAAATGAGCTAACCACACCCTTTCACTGAGACGAAATAAATGCTTCACGGTAGGAATGGGTGTGGTGGTATTACCGCGTCGGTCGAACTTCGACCACCATGCTATATAGTATCGTCTTAAATAGAAGATTATAGCAATATCCCGAAATAATTACTAAACTAGAGCAGTGATAGCCTAATGGTTGAAACTTGCCCGCTCAATCTAGAGGTCCGAAGTTCAAACCCCGGCACTCATTTATGTGCTTTTGGGTGAAGGAAAACATCGTGAGGAAACCTACATATCCAAGAGTTCTTTAAAAAAAGTTCTCGGAGTTGTCTGAAGTCCACCAATTCGCATTTGGTCGACGCGGCGGAATGTGGCCTAACTCTCTCATTCTGAGAGGAGAGCCGTGCCCAGCAGTGGAACAATAATGGGTTGACGATATACCTAATAACTTAAAATATATAGTTGTAATGCGGCTATTCTACGGTACAGCCTTTATTGAAACATATAACATCCCCGGAGAACAATCCCTAACGTAACTGAATTTTTCATAGCGCACATCAGCTTAATTAACGGCCGCAATTAAGTGTCCCACATGATCCCTCCCCCGGTTTATCCCGTAGTGTTGTGCGTTATCATGCTCGGTTTATGTACAAGCTTTAATTTTTAGCTGAATAAGGCAATGGAATGTTATGCAGTATGTATGGAAAGCAAGGAATTTAAAGATTCTCTGCCTTATGGCGACTGGCGTATGTATAATGAAATAATATAGGTATGTAGATTTTATAGGTGGTAGAACAATGGTTTGACCGGGGAGGTAGCTTTTTTTTGTTTTCGAGAGGGATATCTTGAAAAGGTACCCGACGCCGTGAGAGCGACGCACGGTTATGTGGGATTTTTACCGCACTAAAACCCCCTCGGCGCACGTCCTCGGCGTTACTAAGAGGACTCCGGGATCTCCAAAGGAACGCAACCGGAATCCTTTGAGCGTGTCGGGCTCCTCCCAGATGGGCGGCTGGGCCCACCGCTCCGTCTAGTCTTTACGACGGTATGCGACCACACGTACCGACGTCCTTCCCGGGATCGCCTGGTTGGAATCGGGGAGGTATCACCGTCACACCTGTAATTTCTTATTTCTAGCGTGAAGAATTTCTTGCGTTTCGGTGGAAGAGTGTGGTTGCCAGCATACTTTCATTTGACGCGACCATCTTAATCCTCGGGAGTAGCAACGCATCTATGATTGACTTCATACTGAACCATACTTCTGTGTCCCCTTGCCATCAGGTAAAGTGCATGCTCGTTTGCTACTTCAAATTTATAAAAAAAAACGAGTTTGGGTTGACCAGGTACAAAACTGCCATACCTATTTCTAGCACAAAGCAGCTCTTGAGTTTTAGTGGAGAGATGTGGTTGTCTTTTACATGAGGCTAGGCTACCATTTTAGTCTTAGGGTGCAGTAAATAATGATGGACTTTATATAGAACCCCTATTCGACGTATGAAGTTGCTTACAGTGGTCCATGGACGGCCGAGACCACTTATGGTATGAGATAGTGATAATGGTAGAATGATCAGTGATAGCCTGATGGTTGAAACTTGCCCTCTCGATCGGGAGGTCCGAGGTTCAAACCCAAGCACGCACCACTGATTTATGTGCGTATTAGAAATAAATTATCACTCCTTTTCGGTGAAGGAAAACATCGTGAGGAAACCCACACACCGAGAGTTCTTAAAAAAAGGTTCTCGGATGTGTGTGAAGTCCACCAATTCGCACTTGGCCAGTGCGGTGGACTATGGCCTAAACTCTCTCATTCTAAGGGAAGATCCGTGCCCAGCAGTGGGTCAATAATGGGTTGATGAGTGAGAATGGTAGAATGCATTGTATGTATTAATTTGATTAAAAAGATATATGGAATCGATTTAAGTGTATTATCCTTTCTTCATCTATGTATATACAGTGGCGTAACTATACCGTTCGAGGCCCGTGTCAAACTCATCGTATGGGGCCCCACCCCCAATATAAAAACCAATATGAAAAAAGTTGTTACCCAGTTCTAAAACTGGGTTACACCTTTTTTTTAAATGCTTTGATTTTTTAAATACATTTTTTTACTTGTGTCATACACAAGAACAAAAAAAAATTTAAACAAAAAATACAACCGACTTCCATGCCACATAAAAGTAAAAAATAATTTAAATACATGTTGGTTTAGAGCAAACACAGTACTTAGTACATAGTCCCGAAGTCGGCGCTCATATAAGATACATGTAGTTTCGTCATGATCCAGCAAAATATGGTGAGCGCCGACTTCGGAACTATGTACTAAGTACTGTGTTTGCTCTAAACCAACATGTATTTAAATTATTTTTTACTTTTATGTGGCATGGAAGTCGGTTGTATTTTTTGTTTAAAATTTTTTTTTTCACGCTTTTCAGTCACGATAAAATCAGTTATGGCTGTTGCTAGTCGTCCGCTAACCGGATGAATAAAATTAATTATTCGTCCGATTTTCGGATGAATAAAATTATGTGCTGACGTCATCATCTAAAAATAGACTTCTTTGACACAACCGGTCGGGGGCGCTACCGCGCCCCCTCCCTTAGATTCTGAATTAGAAAAATCTGTTCGAACCTAACCTAACCGAATAAAACAACTTTTTCTGAGTAAACATTTATTTAAAGAATAGACCTATAATTATCAATATTTAAAGTAGAAAAAGTAATATAAACCTTATAACTAAGAGTATAATTCAACTGATACTGATAAAAATAATTTTGACTACCTATCCTTAGTTGGAAAACCAATACCATCAAAACCAATTTAAGTTCGGGCAGCATGGTCGTTATTCTCTACATCAGGTGTACCCATAGCTTTACACAATTTATTAATCTCAGTAATATGATTTAACTCACCAGTTTCAATACGTTTTTTATTACGAGGATAATAAGTATGTTTAATATACAGACCATTTTTATTACGAATTTACCGTTTAGCGGACTATTAATTTATTTTATTCATCCGATTACGGGACGACTAGACACTTCGATCAGTTATACGAGACCGTGTAATACATAGTATCCATAAGACTGCATAGTGCATACATAAATGGAAACGGTAATTTAAAATCAACCTTAAATGACAAGTCAAACAAAAGCCTAAGCGATATCTTACATTACTGTCACAGTGCATGTGAACTGAGCGCAACCGCTCGTAGGGCGCTGCCGCGCCCTGCTCGCTTAGTTTCTATATTTTCTTTTAAGTTCCAACCTAACCTAACCCATCCTATGTAAAAAGGTTGGCAGTACTCCTGCATCGTCCAAGTAATTGTATTCAAAGTGGAATTTGTGATCATAATTATGTCCTTTCCGGAACTCATTGTTTGTATTGCGAACAATAATTACCTAACACACATACTTTAGGCAGGCTGTATACCTATATTATTAGGGTTAAAGAGGTGAAGGTAACTTTATTAATCGTTGCCTCTGTTTATGGAACTCCTAATATATTCATAAGGGCCATATTACTATCACCTGTGGGTTAGATAGGCAGTACCACTGAATAAAAGCCCAGTTAAAGATAACGGTTTTCATAAGTCATCTCTTCTTAGCATTTCTTCAATAAATCCTTAAACACTAAATAGCCAACTTCTATGGCTTGGGCTTACAGTACCCTGCATCATAAGGGTCGAGGAGTTAAAGGTCAATTTTCTTATCATACGTCTTTGCTTTGTTAATATATTACAATTCCATAAGTATCAAATGGCCAACGCCTATGCTTTAAGCCTGAAGTACCCGTGCATCATCAAGGCTGAAGAGTTGAAGGTCAAAACTATCATGTTATATCTTTGCCTAGTAATCTCATTACATATACGTAAGCACCATATGGCCAACGCCTATGGTTTAGGCTTGAAGGACCCCAGCATTATCAGGGTTGAGGAGTTGAAGGTCAAATTTTTCATGCCATATCTTTTCGTAGTAATCTCATTACATACACGTAAGTAACAGATGGCCAACTTCTATGGCTTGGGCTTGCAGTACCCTGCATCATGAGGGTTGAGGAGTTGAAGGTCGATTTTAATATTATACGTCTTTACTTTGTAAATATATTACATACCCATAAGCATCAAATGGCCAATACCTATGGTTTAAGCTTGAAGTACCCCTGCATCATCAGAGTTGAGGAGTTGAAGGTCAAATTTTTCATCTTTTATCTTTGCTTAGTAATCTTATCAGATATACGTAGCGATCATGTAGCTAACGCCTATAGTTTAAGCTTGAAGCACCCCAGCATCATAAGGATTGAGGAGTTGAAGGTCCAATTTTCCACCGTATACAACCATTTTTCTAATGTTCTACCTTACATTTTTTAAATATCATTTTGAATGCGTAAGGATTAAATAGCTAAGTTTTATGGCTTAGGCATTCAATACCCCTGCATCATCAGGATTGAGAATTTGAAGGTCCAATTTTTCGTCGTATACCTTTGCTTAGCAATGTTATTACAAATCCGTGAGCAACAAATGTCTAACGTTTATGGTTTAAGCCTGCAGTACCCCTGCATCATCAGGGTTGAGGAGTTGAAGGTCAAATTTGTTATCGTACATCTTTGCCTTGCTATCTTATTATATATCTGTAAGCACCAAATGGCCATCACCTACGGCTTGGGCTTACAGCACCCTGCATCATCAGGGTTGAGGAGTTGAAGGTCAATTTTTTTGTCATATGTCTATGCTTAGTATTGTTATTACACATCCATAAGCACCAAATGGTCAACCCCTATGGTTTAGGCTTGAGGCACCCCTGCATCATCAGGATTGAGGAGTTGAAGGTCAAATTTTTCATCACATGTCTTTGCTTAGTAGTCTTGTTACATATATGTAAGCACCAAATAGCTAATGTTATAGTTTAGGATAGTTGTAACCCTGCATCATCAGGATCGAAGAGTTGAAGGTCAAATTTTTTGTCAACCTATATAAGCATAGATATATAATACATATTCCAAGTTTCATAAGAATCGATTCGGCAGAAGCCGAGTTATCTCAAATTATCTAAAAAACTTGAGGAGTGGTGGTGGTTTCCACCCAATAACTCAAAGAGTTAAGCATCACAGCATACCCATGTTCAAGAGAAAAAGTTGCGTGACAAAATTTCCTATCAAATGAAAGAAAGAAAATGGAAATCGGTTTAGAAACACCCAAGTTAGTCAAGATTTTAAGAAACCGACATTTTCCAATTTTCCGGGAAAACCGCCGGAAGGTTTTCATTTTCCTCAATATGGGACTGCCTGTGAAACTAGCCGCATACAATGTCGTATGAATCGTGTCGGTAGGTCGACGATTTCTAGCCATTTCGCCCGAACATACATAAAAAAAAAAAAAAAAAAAAAAAAAAAAAAAAAAAAAAAAAAAAAAATATACGTGACGAATAGATAACCTCTTTCCTTTGGGAAGTCGGTTAAAAATAAATGAAAGACAAAACTTTTTTACTAAACATGTATCATAAATAATAAATTTTGGGAGTTGGGATTCTCCTCTGACCGGGGGCCCCTTAAGGCTGGGACCCGTGGCATTTTGCCGACTTGTCACCCTGTAGTTACGCCTCACATTTTTTTATTTTTTTTCAGTGTCAGTTCTAAAATATACAACAATAATTGCGTAATTATAGTTTGCGTAATATTTCGCCTCTCAGTATAGATATTCATAAATAATAACATTAGCATTATTTGAATAAAACATAAGTACATTAATCAAAGGTCACAAGAAAAATATGAAGAGGTTTTATCGAAGAATAATATTTGTAACAGATTTATTACGAGGCGCGTAAGCTAAATGAGATTCTGAGAGGAGATTTAATATCAATTGGGAAGATCGGAAGTCAATACAGGCGGTGTATGGGGCTCAACTGCGTTGGCATCTTAGTACTTTACCTTAGTTCTCTGGAGTATCGAAGTATATGCGATTGACTTCAGATAGATTCTTTGTTTTGTATGAAGTTTGTTGCAGATTTTGATTTATTTATTTACTACTACATCTACATCGATTATTTTAAAGCGGTTAAAATAATTGATGTATCGATTATCCCGTGGGAATAAGATATTTTCTCACTGTAAAAAGCAGCTTATATGTTAATCCAGAGTGTCAGCTAACTCCCTACCAAATTTTATGAAAGTCGCTCGAGCCGTTTAGGCGTGAAGAAGTAACAAACGTACACACTCACAAACTTTCGCCTTTATAATATTAGTGTGAAGTATGGTAGTATGACAATTTAAACGGTATGAAGTGAAAACCAGTTACATTACTTGTAGACACCGCAGTTACTTCACACTCAAAAAACTTCAAGCATCAGACAATATTCCGAACATTCATACAGAAGAGCCTTGAGTGCAGGACGGGAGTAACCAGTTTAGTCCAACCTTCCAAAAGTACCCGACTCCGTGGGAGCGACGGGGGTTATGTTGGATTCTTACCGCACTAAAACCTCCCCGGTAACCATCCTCAGCACTGCGTGGAGGACTCCGAGATCTCCAACGGTACACAACCGGAGTCCTCCAAACGCGATGCCCTTTTCAGGCTCATCCCTGGTGGGCGGAAACGCTTACCGCACTTTCTGGTGCACCGACCAGACATGCCACCGCCCTTCCCGGGGTCGCCTGGCCGGACGGCTTGAGCTCCCACTCTACCTGCCCGCAACTCCGGACACCCCTTTTAATCGCCTCTTACAAAAGGCAGGGGATACCGTAGCTCTATTCTGGTCCCGGAACTACAGGGACACCTCGCTGGGCGAGTTTAGGTCAACCTACCAGACCTTTAGGTGTCATGCATGCTCGTTTGCTATTTAATTTGTATAAAAAATAGTAGCGTAAATTTAAAGTATCGTTTCCAAAAGGATGTGTCAGAGGTGACTAAGTGTTGTTCGGTGTTTAACCTAAGTTTAGGTAGTGAGATGTGTCATGAAAATTTAATAGCTACACCGATCGTGTTCCTAAGTTCGCATCCGTAGCTTCAGTACTTAACTCCCATTTCTCTATATAAATGAGTAGCTAGCAAGACTAAGCAATCTTATTATTTTTTTTTTATCTGATTGAAGTAGCAAACGAGCATGTAGTCCACCTGATGGTAAGTGGTCACTGCCGCTCATGGACGTATAGATGTCCATGAGCGGCAGTGACCAACTTTATATAGAACATGGGTTCTGTCTAAAGTCAAACACAGATCAATCAATTGTGATGGTCGCCTCATATAAAAGAGTGCCGGCAACCACACCCTTCCATCGAAAGGCAAGAAATGCTTCACGCTAGAAATATTAGTGTATTTAATGTTCATAGCGTAGCAAAATTTGAGCCGACACTCCCGTTAACCCATTAATGTCCCTTTGCTGGGTACGGGTCTTCTCTCAGAATAAGAGAGTTTAGGCCATAGTCCACCGAGCTGGCTGAGTGCGAATGGTTGATGTCGTTAAAAAAATGGAATGTTTTTCGATCGTATTTTGTCATGAATATCGTAAATATTATCGTCGCTATAATTTATTACAAATACAATAATTGTTACGTACGTACAATAAGCGTATTCCAATATGTACGCACTTAGTGGCGAATAGTCTACATATTTCGACATGGCTCAAAGGCCCGGAATAATAGAACATGGTAATGTATATCTCAAGGCTTTGTTCATTAGAATCCGTCATTATACAGGAATGTCATTGAATTTGCTCATATGATCCAATCACACGTGTAATGCATAAAACAGTTATAGTTATATTATCTGATTGAATTAGCAAATGAGCGTATAGTCCACCTGATGGTAAGTGGTTACTGCTGCCCATGGACATCTGTAAGCAATTTCAAATAGAACATTGGTTCTAGCTGAAGTCAATCACAGATGCGTTGCTACTCCCGATGACTATGACGCGCGCCTCATATAAAAGTCTGCCGGCAATCACACCCTTCCATCGAAACGCAAGAAATGCTTCACGCTAGAAATAGGTGTGGCGGTGGTACTACCCCGGTCGAACTACACTGGTTCTACCACCTGTTAAAATTGTGTATTGGTTTTTCTGAATGTGCGTATTAACTTCACTGATTTAAGCTGAAGGAAATAATTGTGAAATCTACACGCCTGTGAGTTTCTTAAAAGATTCTTAAAGTTGACAGAAGCTACCGTTTTGCACTTGGCCAGCGCGGTGGTCTATATAGACTAAAGACTCTCTCACCCCGAGGGAGACACAACCCTGGTGGGATTAGACAACAAATGGTGTAATATACTTTTATAGTATTTGCAGTAGAACCAATTTTGCGTAGCCTATTAATTGTACTTACTAACTGACACTTAGATAAACAAGAAGTAATTAATATTTAGCATACGAGGTTATTCTTCTGGTTTCGGTCACGTTCTAACATCTGCACTGCTGGGCAGGGGCTGGGCACGGGTCTTCTCTCAGAATGAAAGAGTTTAGGCCATAGTCCACCGCGATGGCTAAGTGCGAATTGGTGGAGTTCACACACCTTCGAGAAGTTTTTTTTTAAGAACTCTCGGGTGTGTAGATTTCCTCATGATGTTTTCTTTCACCGTAAAGCAGTGATGATTAATTTCTGATACGCACATAAATCAGTGGTGCGTTTCTGAGTTTGAACCTCGGACCTCCCGATGGAGACGGCAAGTTTCAACAATTAGGCTATCACTGTCCTTACAATGAGTATCCTATGTCTTAATCTAGGTCATAAGCTGTGTGTGCCTAATTTCAGCGCTATCCGAGAGATTTTTACGTGAAAAAGTAACGTGCAAGTTGTGGAATGATCTTCCTCCTGAGGCATTCCCGGAGCGCTATGACATGGGGTTCTTCAAGAAAGGTGCGAAAAGAGCTCTCCTACAAAGCCGGCGATGCATTGGCGACTCCTCTGGTGTTGCGAATGTCCACAGGCAACGGTGACTACTTTCCATCAGGTAGCCCGTCTGCCTCATCGTTAAAGTATAAAAAAAACATCAGGTGTACTGCATTCTCGTTTAATAAGTTATAAGCCGAAAATAGTATTTCTTCCATCGTGGTTTCCGTAAACGATAAATAAGTTTTTTTATAACGTGTCTAGATGTTGCAAAATTAAAGAAACACTATTATTTTGAATTCTTTAGAGAGTTTCCACACTCACTATGTGTTATAATGACAGACTTGTAACGTGTTGTCTACAAGAACAAAACATCATTGGGAAATCTTAAAGTTTTGTATAGCAAAAGATGTTATTTCTCTCAAGTTTCTTGTATTAACGCGCTTCTCAAAGTAAACAGCGAATTGTAATTTAGCGCCGCTATTATATTTATAACGCTATTCAGATAAAACTTAGGCACTAGTTCCAGTGATGGCGAGTGTAAGAAACGAGCGAAGATCTTTTTTATGTTGGACATCGTAAGTTTTCTTCAACTTTTGCTTTGCTTTTGTTATTTTGTTTTTATTCATAATTCGGATGTTTTTTTTTATATTTATATTTTGTTATTTTTTATATCGTTTAGTTCCAGATTTTATTATATTTTCAAAAAGTAATGATTATTTTTATGTATAAGTAGAGAAAAAGCAAATAAAATTAAACTGGTGACAAAATTGTGTCGTGCGGAGTCGGCTTATAGATGCTCTAAACTATCTCTTCCCGACTGTCGCAGGTTACAACTTATGATCAAAATGTAGAAAATGGGCTGCAGTCTTCCTATGTATCATCTACACTTAACGCGGTCACCAACACACATGCTAGGTGACTGTTGGCACAAAACCTAATTAGGGTATGCCAATGTCCAGCGGTTGATTGCAATACACGGATAAATGGTTGATGGGAGTTGAATATAAAAAAAAACGTGCGGCACTCGGGGACTGCCGCGGTAAAACTATTGCATAACATTTTTATCAACTTATTCAATTATAATTATTTATTTATTTAGGCAGTATTTTTTTCTTTGATATTAAATCAAGTTTTTTTCTTTGATACCTACTATATACTTTCTCACAAACATCTGCATACATATTCGTCCGATTTCCAAGCAGCTCGTCTCGATCCATGCGAGCTTCGTACTGTCGTAGCTCGTACCACATGTAAAGCGAACGTCTGGCCGCGCTACTTGGTAGGCGGGAGTGGGGGTGTTAAGGTTTTTTGTTACGGAATTTCTTGATTTGGTCGCCGCGCTCAAAGGCCGCGATAAAAACTATGCAAAGCTTAAAAAATAATAAAAAGCTTGCCGCCTCATCGCTTTAGTGTGTACTCAGCCTTAAGTAGATTGCGAGTATTAATATTAAAAACTTGAAACTTGCCGGGCATGGATAACGTTCTCTCCTTTACAATGGATTTTATGTTTGTTTCATCCCTAATGTTGGCTGGATCGAGTTCTGAAGTTTGTTAATGTTTAATACTAAAACCTGAGCCGCTTTACTGCGTTTTCAATAATACTGTGGATTTTAATATATGAAACAAATATATGTTTACTTTTATTTATATTATTTTCGTAGTCTCAAAGATACTGAATAAAATAGGTATTTAAAAATAGGCTTAAAACTTTACTTGTGTGTGTACTTTAATATATGATGATTTATTTGATTTGCACTGTTAATAAATAAACAAGACTTTTCATGCTAATGCAGTATAGGGCAGAATAGGATTTTCTCCCGTGTCATGACTATCATGGACATACAGAAAGAGGAATACACGAATACTTACACCCAGGGCGGAAATATAGATTATACATTCAGATATGTCTGGCTAGGGATCGAGCCTGGAACCCACTGTGTATGACATCATCTGTAAAGTCGGTCACTCTACCAATCTAACACGCAGTTGGTGCAGCTAGTAGTACGCTTTGTTGAAGAATGCTGCACTGTCTGCCTCCACACGAATCTGCCACTTCCAATGTTTTAAATATAGCTTTATGATACTTTGTTATAAACGGAATGTCAGATTGTGAAGCAGGTTATCCTCCGTCTCTTCATACATAGTTAATACTCTTTATTACGGAATTTTGGTGAAACCGCGCGTGGTTGTCGTATATTAATATCATCATCTAATATTTTATGATTTTTAACGAGTCTTGGGTATAAATAACGAAGTCTACATTCATCCCTCTACGATCTATAGATACATAAATACGAGTATATTTCCTTTCCCAGAAAAAATAACTTTACCAGATAGTGTATGTCTTTAAATAATAATCGCCAAAAACAAAGAGAAGTATGTTAATGTGCCCTGTAGGATTTTCTCCGGTGACGTGGGTACCATGGACACACACAAGACGAATACACAAACACCCAGACCCAGAACACGAATCTAAACTCATCATTCAGACACCTGTCTGGCCGGGAATCGAACCCGGGACCTATTTCGCGTCAGACCGGTATGGTAACCGCTCCGCCACGCTACAAAATTCGTTTTGAACCAAATGCTCTACCGGAAAACAAACACAATACACGCGGGGATTAAACATCGTGAACAAAAAAGTTTGGTAAGTATTCCGTCTTGAAAGTACGAAACTATTTATGAAGAGGTGAAATATGACAAAAGTACAAAAGTACAACAAATGCCGAGAATAGTCCGCATATGTATGTAATAATGTTTGAATTGGGAACTTGCTCTCGTCTAAAAGTAGCTAAGTGGAGTTCGGAACTGTTGCGGACGTAGAGTGTACGGCAAACAGAAGTGGCACGAGCCGGTGGCAACGTGACTCAGAGGTATCCTAAACTGACTGAGGGATTTGTTTACGTATGTATACTTATGAGGATTTGATAGTTTATCCTAAAATGACTGAAAGATTTTTTTGCGTACTTATAGTTATGATGATGTATGTTTGATGGTTCAACTCTTTATGGTTACTACTGATGGCTATGAGTAGGATTGCGATAGTGCAAAGTTTAAATTGTAAGTATAGTTAGAAATTACAGTGCGTATAATACCTACACTTGTCCACCAATCGCATTTGGCCAGCGCGGTGGACTATGGCCTAAAACTCACTCATTCTAAGTGAAGACTCGTGCCCAGCAGTACAATAATAGGTTGACGAGAGAGAATACCTAAAAGTGTGCATGGATGACCAAATTTAAAATTAGGTATATATAAAGAAACGCGTTGAATGCTAAATGGAGTTATGAGCCCAATTTAAAAGAATATAATCCACATAATAAGATTGTTCAAAAATCTATTTCATTAGTTGAGAATCGAACAAGTTTTTTTAAAAAAACAACATATCCTGTATTATTGCGCTATTAGTAAATTTGCTTAAATTAAATAAGTTTTGAAAACTGATTAATGACAAATCGCAACGTTTGGCTTTCCGCATTTTTGCTATTTATTATAATTTCGGGTACGACCATTAAAGCACACATTAGGTACATAATCACTCTGTATACTGATTCACTGTAGAAAAAATTTTCGCGAGCAATAAGTAAATAAAAATATCAAAGCAATGTATCTTTTCTTTCTTTACAAAATGTATAGTAGTTTTATCATATGCAATACCGATTCACACAACATTTAAAGGTATGTGTTCAAATTTAAGCAACAAAACGTTGCATAGATAACCCTAGGATTAATCTTACCCGTCTCTGTAGTTCCGGGATCAGATTAGCGCTACGGCATCCCCTGCCTGTCGTAAGAGGCGACAAAAAGAGGCTCAAACCGGTCGGTCAGGCAATCCCGGGAAAGACGGCGGTATGTGTAGTCGCATACCGTCGTAAAGACTAGACGGAGCGGTGGGCCCAGCCACCCATCTGGGAGGAGCCCGATGGGGCAACGCGCTCAGAGGATTCCGGTTGAGGTCGTTTCCAGATCCCGGAGTCCTGTTTATACCGTCGAGGACGGCCACCGAGGGAGTTTAAGGATTAATCTTACCATTTCTAATTATTATTTGTTCTATAGTTGAAACTGCAGTTTGTATTATGCGGTTCGTAAGCGTTCAAATGTTGCATCAAAATAATACAGACATACTTAGTATTTATTATTGCACCGTATGATTCATTGCGCTGTTTTTAGAGCTCTTTATAAATAATATTAAACGTAACGTTAGATATGAACGATCACTAACAGGTTGTGTGTTATATGATTTTAAACTAACACGACTCATTAATTTAGCGCAATTACTGAAAAATTGCTTTGCCGAAACGGGGCAAACAGAGGGGTTTTTGTTTCGTAATTAATTATTGTCTCACTGCTGGGCACGAGTCTTCTCTCAGAATGAGAGAGTTATAGGCCGAAGTCCAAAGGCCAAAGTGCGAATTGGTGGACTTCACAAACCTCCTAGAACTTTTTTAAGAACTCTCGTGCGTGTAGATTTCCTCGCGATGTTCTCATTTATCAAAAAGCAGTGATAATTAATTTTTAATACGCACATGATTTTAGTAAAATCAGTGGTGCGTGGGCTTTCAACCATTAGGCTATAAATGCCCTCTGTTTTTAGTATATTTTTGTTATAGCGAAAACAGAAATAAATAATTTATAAAAATTACAACTGTTAGCTTTCACGGCTCATAAGATATGGACAGGCGGACAGACGAAGTGCAGAGTCTTAATAATAGGGCCCCATTTTTGAAGTGAAACTTCTTTATCGGGGTTGGAAAAAAAAATAGTGTAACATTTTTTCGTTACGCGCCATCTTTTTCCGTTACGCGCCATCTTTTTCCGTTACGCGGCATCTTTTTCTTATCCCTACCACGCGTGATATTAGATAGATTATTATAGATTAGATTATTAGATAAAGTTTAATAAAAGTCTTTTATTAAACTTTATCTAATTTAACTTTATTTAAGCAATTTCTGTAAAGTTGCATATAGTAAATTATTTTTTGAAAAATAACGTCATAAAGAAGTTTCACTTCTTACGAGTAAAAGGGTAAAAAAACGTGTGCGTGTACTAGCGTACAGTACACGCACACGTTTTTTTACCCTTGGGGCACGGAACCCTAAAGAGTAACTAAACTTAAGGTAGACAGACCAATCTTTCTAGTTCTTGTCTACGGTTTCTATCCACCACCGGTTTCGCCGTGACTTCACACGCTTCACACTCACAGCCCCACAGTAGGATGTTCTCCTGTCTGGTGGATACCATGGACACACACAAGACGAATAGAGAAACACCCAGACCCAGAACAGGAATCTAAACTTATCGTTCAGATCTGTCTGGCCGGTAATCGAACCCGGGAACGTCAGACCGGTATGGCAACCGTTCCGCCGCGCGGGTTGCCTATCTACTACGATCCATGCGATTTAAAATCTGAAAGTAGGAAATGACGTCATCACCGTTAGTTTCCTCCAGTACCTACTAGTGCATGCTTACCGTCTATCCGATATGGTTTGAATCGGATAGACGCACTTATAGTACCGTAATCTGAAGACCACGAAACATTCGGTTGGTGGCAAGCGTAAGCTTCAAACGAATTTTAGCAAATTTATTCACAATTTGCAGCGAAGTTCGTTATGCTAAGAAATTGTTTTTAATCTATGATGTCAGAAGGAGGATAATAAAGATGAACGTAAATCGTATTTTTTAGTTATGAGTCTGTTAGTGTTAATCTATACTAATATTATAAAGCTGAAGAGTTTGTTTGTTTGTTTGAACGCGCTAATCTTAGGAATTACTGGTTCGAATTGAAAAAATATTTTTGTGTTGAATAGACCGTTTATCGAGGAAGGCTTTAGGCTATACAATTATATTTATTGGTTAGATATATTTTAGAGCAAAATATTAACCTCATGTTGATCCACCCGCAGTATATGCCGCATGCGCCGTCGTATACGATGAAGTGCAATAAAAATTGTTATATGTTTTTTACAAGACACAGGAGCAAAATGGGAAGAGTAGGTCAATGTGAATGAAAATTTTTAATTTCTTAGATCATCCACATATTAGGTATCTTTTTTACGCGGGTGAAACCGCGGGTACTGCTAGTTAGAATATAAAATTACCAATTGAACGTTATTCTATAATTGGCATCACATAATATCCTAAAGTTGCATGAACACAATACGCTTTTACATGCGTTTACTTGTAACGCTCAACGCTGACGAATTCAGCTTAGAGAAAAACGCTAAAAACGTATATTTCATGGCCCTCGGATATCGGCAGTGGGTGAAGCGTAATACACGGGAATACATGCAGATAACGTTTCACGTCGGCAACCCTAATTATAAGTTAAAGCCAAAACGGCTTGACCTATTGTAATACATGACGATACACGAATACCTATGAGTTGTCAGACTAACATAGGCTAAATAATTTTTAAATATGGCGCCTGCAATCAAAGAAGAGAGAGAGAGAGAAAGAGGGGAGAAAAAACGATTTTTCTTATTATCATAACAATATGGGAATTAAATGAAAGGTAGGTAGACCACTACAAAAATAAATATACATTACAAAACTTATATTTACTATTTTGACCTAAATTATAAAGGAGTATTAAAATAGACAAATTATTATAGGAACCAAAAACGAGACAATCAATTAAAAATATTTTTAAGTAGTCACGTTTTGGTTTTAATAATTTACCAATGTTACTTGTTATCGCTCAAAGTAAACGCTTGTAGCGAGGAGGACAAACGCTAGAGACGTATGTTTCATGGCCATCGGATATCGAAAGTGGGTTAAGCGTGATACGTGAGAATACATGCAGATACCGGTCAAAGTAAACGCTTGTAGCGAGGAGGAAAAACGCTAGAGGCGTATGTTTCATGGCCATCGGATATCGGAAGTGGGTTAAGCGTGATACGCGGGAATACATGCAGATAACGTTTCACGTCGGGAACCCTAATTAAAAGTTAAAGCCCCGTTACACGAAATAATTAATAAATACTTCAGCTTCGTCCAGATTGCTTGTTTTGAACAATTTTTAATACCTATACAAGCTTAACTTTGGCAATGTAATATGAATGTGATCGTCCCTGTAGCTCCGGGATCAGAATAGGGCTATGGCATCCACTGCCTGTCGTAAGAGGCGACTAAAAGGGGCTTCCGGGGTTGAAGACGGCTAGAGTGGGAGCTCGAACCGTTCGGTTAGGCAATCCCGGGAAGGACAGCGGTATGTGTGGTCGCATACCGTCGTAAAGACTAGACGGAGCGGTGGGCCCAGCCGCCCATCTGGGAGGAGCCCGATGGGGCAACGCGCTCGGAGAATTCCGGTTGAAGTCGTTTCGAGATCCCGGAGTCCTCCTTTTTAGCGCCGGGGACGGCCACCGGGGGAGTTTTAGTGCGGTAAAAATCCCACATAACCGTGCGTCGCTTCCACGGCGTCGGGTACCTTTTGAGGGTTTCCCCCTCGAGAACAAAAAAAAACATGAATGTGATGTAAATGTAGTATAACATTGTTTTAGTTTTGTGCATTTTTGGTCAATCCATTATTGTCTTACTCTTAGCCACGGGTATTCACTCAAAAAGAATTCGATCAATCAACCGTGCTTGCTTGCTAAGTGCAAATAAGTAAACTATTGTGTACAGTATTCTGCACAATATCTTTACATATTACGGGTGTGGTTAAACCGAAAGGTAAGAACTGATTCATGATAGAAATAGATGCGGTAGGAGGTTTTGAAGATTTTTGAAGTAAAACTTCTTTAGGCGCATGAGGGTAAAATTTTTACAGATGAAACGTCACGCCGGTATGCAACGGAAGTGTCGGAAAAGAGAGAGAGAGAGAGTGATCGAGACCGATTGAGAGAGAGTAAGACAGGGCGAACGTAGCATGAGCAACTAGCCGTGGAGTGAGAGTAGGGAGCAAGCGAGTGAGAAAGATTGAGAGAAAAAGTGAGACAGAGCGAACGTCGTATCACGCCTTTTTCCCTTCCTCTTAATCTTGGAAATTTAAAGTTTTAGATTTGTATAAATATAAACAAGATTTATAAATTAGTTCGCCAAAGAAGTTTCACTTCTGACATGTGTACTTTGTACGCACGCATGTTTTTTTATTATAAATTTTCCCTATAGAATAAAATGCATTCGAATGATATGAATAATTAATTCCGTAAATGATTTAAAATTTATAAACACTGGACCCAATTTGTCACATTAAAATACATTTAATTTTATATGCAGGTGGTGTTAAAAAAATGGCGCTAGTCAATTTTTATGATGAAAGGAAAGTTTATAAAAGCTTATGCACAATGGTGTGCTAATAAAAAGCGAAATTCGCGTATTGTTGTCCGCCCTTTGACAATCCTATATGACAGGCTTGCTCGTGCGGAATTTGATATTTTTCGAAAGGTTTTATCGAAATTGATGATATAGGAATTTCGTACGTTTGTTTTTCACTGACAAAATAGATAAACTTTCGTCAGGTATTGTAATGATAATTGACTATGGGCATGGATCGCTGTTCACAACTAGGTTTAGAGTGAAGTCCTTCAAGCTGCTCGGCTGTGTATTATTGAGGGGTTTGAGCATGGATTAGTGATAAAGTCATCGTTTTCAACCCATTACTGTCTCACTGTTGGGCGCGGGTTTCTTTTCAGAAAGAGATATTTGAGTCGTAATCACCGCGCTGGTCAAGTGCAAATTGGTGGACTTTACACACCGTAGAAAACGATTTTAGTGATCTCTCATTTGTGTAGATTTCACTGTAAAGCAGTGTCATTTTGTTAATGGAGTTATTCATTTTTAATAAGCACATCACAAAAAAGCCATTGGTGTTTGCGTGGTGTACGAACCTCGGACCCAGGATTGAGAGGCCGAATGTCAACCATTACTCTATCACAGCCGTATCGGATGTTTTTAAAAAGGTATATAAGACCTGCGACGTGTTTGGATCACGTAGGTAGGTTAGGACGTGTTTAATCAACACCGGTGTGGCGGTTTAATATGCCGTTTGATGTAAGGAAGCAACCATGAATTTTGGGGCTATTAATTTTTTTGAATAAAATGTCTCTATTCTGTTTAGGCCAAAATCTAGGTTTAATAATAACAATGAAGTAGAAAACGAGAATGCAGTCCACCTGATGGTAATTAGTAACTGCCGCTCATGGACGTAAGCAACTTCATATAGAACATAGGTTCTATGTGAATTCAATACGTTGCTACTTCTGAAGACTAAGATGGTCGCCTTATATAAAATGTGTGCTGGCAACCACACCCTTCCATGGAACTGCAAGGAATGCTTCACGTTAGAGATAGTGGTGTGCCAATGCCACTTCCCCGGTCGAACTACATTGGTTCTACCACCTCATAAAAGTCATAATACTCACCCATCCAACTTCCAACCGCGTCCGAAGTTGCCTAACTTTGTTGATCGGTTGGGATCACTAGCTGCGGGCTAAGCGCGCTTCTGCGTGATTTTGAATTTATCTCACTGTCGTACTTCCTCCTCCGCCCTTCTCCTCCTTTCTCCGCCTCCTTCTTTCTCCTGTTTTACTGTATAAAAAATTGTTAAGCCACTGTGTTCCATTTTGAAATTTGGGAGTACAACGAATTATTGTTCCACTGCTGGGTACGGGTCTCCTCTCAGAATGAGAGAGTTTTGAGGAATCGGGGGATCCACTGCTTATAAACAAAATAGACGGCGGAGCCTAGAACACCTGGGCTCCCAATCAGTCTTCGGCCTTCTAAGGCCAGCACCCGGGGGTGCTGGAGTAGAATGACCCCAAGTTGATCCAACAGCACCCCATATATTAAGGCGGAGAGGGCAAATGTCAGGTTTTTAGTAGGTAGTCTGGTTTCTCAGGAGTCCTACATACCTATCTGACTCCCCTGTGTTCGATGGGATGCATAAAAGCATTTTCCTGACGTAAAAAAAAGGCTAAGCGCACTTCTGCGTGCTTCTTGACGACCCGTGTGGTCGTGCGGTTACCGTACCGGGCTGACGCTCAGTGGGTCCCGGGTTCGATTCCCGGCCAGACAAGTGTCTGAATGATGAGTTTAGATTCTTGTACTGGGTCTGGGTGTTTGTGTATTCGTCTTGTGTGTATCCATGGCGCCCACGACACAGGAGAAAATCCTACTGTGGGGGCTATGAGTGTAGAAAACGTTTTTTTTTTCTGCGTGATTTTGAATTTATTTCACTGCTGTACCTCTTCTCCTCCTATCTCCTGTTTTACTGTATAACAAAATTGTTAAGCCACTATGTTCCATTTTGAAACTTAGGAGTACAACGAATTATTGTCCCACTGCTGGGCACGGGTCTTCTCTCGAGAGTCTTCTGATGAGAGAGTTTTAGGCCACAGTCCACCGCGCTGGTCAAGTGAGAATTGGTGGACTTTTGAAACTTATGATGAGTAGTTTTCGCAAAGCATTCCGTATTAGTCATCAAGGATAGCAATGCAGCTGTGGCTGAATATTAAGTAGAAGTTGAATCCTAGCTGTAGTTTAATGAAACAGAATTTCACGGGCGACAGTGTATTTTTGAGCAATGATAGCCCAATCGTTAAAACTTGCCCTGTCGTTCAGGAGGTCTGAGATTCAAATCCCAGGCACGCCACCACTGATTTTTCTAAAATATGTGTGTATTAGAAATGTGACTGCTTTTAGGTGAAGGAAAACATCACAGGGAAACTTACACACCCGAGAGTTCTTTTAAAAAAAGTTCACAGAGGTGTGTGAAGTCTATCAATTCGCAGTCAGCGCGGTGGACTATGGCCTAAACTCTCTCATTCTGAAAGAAGACCCGTGCCCAGCAGTGTGACGATGATGAGAGTGATAGTTATCATAAGAGCGGAGGAAGGTTACCGAAGTAAGCCTTTAAAAAACCTTTTAAAAAGCCTTTAAAAAATGATGTTAAGTATAATATCTCCGATAAGGATAATACTGACTTTCAGATGTTTGAGAGGCGTACTGATATAACTGTATTTTTCCTGTCTTGCAGGAGACAGGTGGATTTTATTATATGCGTTTAGATTCTGATGGGGGGGGGAGTTGGCTGAAGTCCGATAGCTCATGTTGCCTGTGGACTGTATGCTTATTACATATTTCGGCAGCATAAAATATATATACATATACACATATTTTACGTTCGACTTTTGCCCAAATAAACGTAAATGAAAATATAAGCGAACAAAATGAATATAACATGTGGTTCTCAACCGTGTGAGTCTCGTGATTCCGCGTCGCGACATTTCAATACCTCGCAATTTGCGCTCAGTCGTATTTAAGTCTATAGAATTCGTCTACCGCTAGCGAATAAAGGGCGCAGAAATATATTTTCTCTTGAGAAATTCATGTTTATTTAACTCGTTCGGTTCAATCCACGGGGCATATTCTTAATTGGTTTTGATGAAATATTTCATAAATATTGTATCGTTTCACAATTTCTGTTGTGAAAAGCAAATATGTATTACAAAGGCGTTTTTAACAAGTTTCGTTATTGGTTATTTGGTTTTTTAAATGAGTATGATATTTGTATGCGTTTGTCTGATTTGTTAATTATACTACATTTATTATTTTGAGGGTTTCTGTGTGCGGATGTCATTTGGGTATAAAACAATGACATTTACACAAATCCACATCCACTTCAACATCTAAATACCATGAGCAACACCATATAAATTATTTTTGAAGGTAGAACCAGTGTAGTTCGACCGGGGAAGTACCACCGCCACTCCTATTTCTAGCGTGAAGCAGTTCTTGCGTTTCGATGGAAGGGTGTGGTTGTCGTCAACCCATTACCCATTACTGTCCCACTGCTGGGCACAGGTCTTCTCTCAGAATGAAAGAGTATTAGGCCATAGTCCACCGCGCTGGCCAAGTGCGAATTGGTGGACTTCACACACCTCCAAAAACTTATTTTTTTTTTAAAGAACTCTCGGGTGTGTAGGTTTCCTCACGATGTTTTTCTTCACCGAAAAGCAGTGATAATTAATTTCTAATACGCACATGATTTTAGAAAAATCAGTGGTGCGTGCCTGGGTTTGAACCTCGGACCTCCCGATCGAGAGGGCAAGTTACAACCATTAGGCTATCACTGCTCAGGGTGTGGTTGCTGTCACGCATTTCTTTTGTTTCGATAGAACGGTGTGTGGTTGCCGGCAAACTTTTATATGAGGCGACCATCATAGTCCTCGGGAGTACTCGTAGCAACGCATCTGTGATTGACTTAAGATAGAACCAATGTTCTGTATGAAGTTGATTACAGATGTCCATGAGCGGCAGTGACCACTTACCAACAGGTGGACTTCATGCTCATTTACTACTTCAGTCAGATAAAAAATGACATGGTCGAGGATGAAACATATAACTGTTTGCATTTCAGAATGATATGGTTATGGGTATAATAACGGAAAAAATCTTAGAAAACAGCTAACAAATAGTCCTTTTTTTTTTGTTTTCGAGGGGGAAACTTTCAAAAAGTACCCGACGTCGTGGGAGCGACGCGGGTTATGTGGGATTCTTACCGCACTAAAACCCCCCCGGTGGCCGACCTCGACGCTGCGAAGAGGACTCCGGGAACTCCGATTGACCGCCGCCGGTGTCCTCAGCGTGTGCCCCATCGGGCTCTTCCCTGGTGGGCGTGAACTGCTCACCGCACATACTGGTTTTTACGGCAGCATGCAACCACACATGCCACCGTCCTTCCCGGGGTCGCTTGGCCGGACGGGTCGAGCTCCCACTCTTCCCGCCCGCAACCCCGGAAGCCTCTTTTAGTCGCCTCTTACGTCAGGCAGAGGGTACCGTAGTCCTATTCTGGTCCTGGAACTACAGGGACTAACAAATAGTCCAGTGTCTCTACTTCGGCATTAGAAGTAACCCGCAAGTTTCTGCGCTTATTTTTACATAGAGACATATTTCAAGCACTATTAACATCTCTTCGTTACTCCATTTCGACTTGGTGGTAAGATAATTCATTTTCAAAGAGTAGCAGTGCTTCTTCTTGCAACTTTATGTAGGACATTGTATGTTGTTATTTATAGAATAATGCACTGGCTGCATTTATCACTTTACATTAAGTAGACTGTATTTGCGTTTGTTACTTGTACCATAGAATAATTAGAACGTGTAGCAGTTTTGTTGTTGTTTTACCATTAGGTACCTTTTTTGTAATGAGGAGAAAACCTTTAAAAGGTACACCGAAGCCTTGGGAGAGACTCCGGGTTATGTGGGATTTTTACCCACTAAAATATCATCGGTGGCCTTCCTCTGCGCTTGTAAGGGACCCCGGGATCTCGAAAGGAACGCTGTGTCCCCTAGCGCGGTGCCCGTCACGGGCTCATCTCTAGGGGGACGTGTACAATGCTTGTGCTTGCGGCGAGATAGATGGATGTACTATTAGGTACCTTTTTTTTTTTTTTTTTTTTTTGTTTTCGAGGGGGAAACCTTCAAAAGGTACCCGACGCCGTGGGAGCGACGAAGGGTTATGTGGGATTTTTACCGCACTAAAACCCCCCCGGTGGCCATCCTCGGCGCTAAAAAGAGGACTCCGGGATCTCCAACAAACACCACCGGAATCCTCTAAGCGTGTTGCCCCATCGGGCTCCTCCCAGATGGGCGGCTGGGCCCACCGCTCCGTCTAGTCTATACGACGATATGCGACCACACATACCGCCGTCCTTCCCGGGATCGCCTGGCTGGACGGTTCAAGCTCCCACTCTAGCCGCCCGCAACCCCGGAAGCCCCTTTTAGTCGCCTCTTACGACAGGCAGAGGATACCGTAGCCCTATTCTGATCCCGGAACTACAGGGACGACTATTAGGTACCTACCAAAAATTATACAGTTTTTTTATCTAACTAAAGTAGCAAAGGGCTACAAACGGTACAAACAGCCGGCTAGTGATTTGTGAGTGATTAGGTAAGCGGTTTCCATCCTCTATTTGTAATTAACTTCGTATAAAACAAGGGTCCCATAAAATAGATGCATCGCTATTCCCGAGTCCTAAGAAGGTCGCCTCAAATTATTGTCTGATCTTATAAGGCCACGTTCACTGCAAATTGTAGTGAGTGAAATTTTCTCGAATTTGGTCAAAACTGACGCTTGGAATATTTCGTGGCCCCAGGATAAGTGCTTTATCGCTGAGCGTTCCTCTAACGCGACGAATTGAGGGAGAGCAAAGAATAAGATTTCTCCAGGGAGTTTCGTATAGTTGCTCCTCCCGGCAAATCTACGGAACGATTGAATTGCCGACGACCCTTCTTACATCGACTTATAAATAAATTTAGGCTGTCCACTCACGAGGCGTGTTTCCGGTTTGTGTTTTAAAATAATCCTTTTTTTTTAAATGCATCATTTTTTTTTTATTTATCAGATAGAAGTTGCAAAATAGCAAAATAGCACGCAGTTCACCTAATAGTAAGTGGTCTCTGCCGCCCATGAGAGCCGGGAACCGCATCCTTCACCCGAAACGCAAGAACTGCTTCTACTACCAGGCAAATAAGATAGTATTAACATATATATAATATCTTCGACTCCCTTTGGAATGCACAAAATCTATATATTAATACGTGAAGAAAAAAACTTGTGATTCGTTTTTAAGATACTTACCGCCGACGGAGGAGGATGAAATTATGCATGGTTATAGTTGATGTAGAGAAGGATTACCAAATTGTAATATTTTTTTCAAATAATGCATAAAACACCTTAAATCAACTTTAAACGCATTACACTTACTACCTTGCATTTGATACAAACACATAAATAATAAACGAAATAAACATTTAATATGTTACTATGAAAACACATAACTACAAAAATGACAAATGTCTGTCAAAATACCCGCTATTGCTTTTAAATGCTTAGTTAATTAAAACCTTTTTATCTTTAACGGGTAGTTTTAATCAATATATTTGCTACAATTTATTAATTGAGAAATATTCGTGCTACCACACATTTGTTTTGTAGTGTATTAGTAGTAGTGTATTATTGAAGTGTCTATTAATAAAATGCTCTTAAAATCAAAAAAAAATGCGTGTTCCGTATGCCTGTAAATCGCATTAATTTGCTAAAATGATATTTTGAACATTTGAGAAAGAATAATAGAAAATTCTGTTTAAGTTGTTTTGGTCTATTTGTTTTGTATTGTGTTAAACCGAATTTCATTTAATTTAAAGGGCTGAAATACTATTTACAGTGTACTTGTTGAGGTCACCTTTAGTCCTAATAATTTAATAATTTCATTAGAATCTATCTTATAACGTTTATTAAAGGCGAGGTTAATCGCGGAGCGTTGGTAGTTTTACATAATAAGTTAAATATTTGACTGGCAACATAGCTTAAAGCCCTAGGTCTAAACGTAGATGTTGCACAAGTTATTAAGTAAGGTCTTACTTTATAACTTTATTTACTTGTGCAAAATGTTTTCTTTTTTAAAGCTAATCTCAGCGCTACAAACGCTAAGAAACGGTTATTTAATTTATCTTTTAGAAACAGTAGATTTTTTGTAGTTGAATGCTGTTTTTTTTTAAGTAATAAATATTCTTAAACCTTAAAAAGTAGTTTTTAGGATTCCGTACCCAAAGAGTAAAAACAGGGCCCTTCCACTAAGTCACTGCTGTCCGTCTGTCCCTTGATCCGTGTTAGCTAGATACTTAAAATTTTCGCAGTTAATATATTTCAATTGGCGCTATAACAAAAAATACTAAAAATAAAATAAAATGTATATTTAAGGGGGCTCCATATAACAAACGTGATTTCTTTGCCATTTCTTATGTAATAGTACGGAACCCTTCATGCGGGATTTCGACTCGCACTTAGCTGATTCATAGGTTATTCCGCTCATAATAAACGCCCAGTATTCGCAATGTAAGCAGCTTTACGGGCATATTGTTGCTTACTCGTTATGGAATATTTAAGGAGCAGCATATATTATTAATGGAATGAAGGTATGACTTGCTTTAATAAAGATTTTTATCAAAAATGGCGGCCTTTCTACTTACCTTTGGCCTATTTTCTATAATGTGCAAGCGAGCAATGTATACATCGGTTATCAACTATTGTTATATTTTTTATTCACCCATCCACCAGCCTGTTTAAATCCACTGCTGTATATAGGTCTTCCAGGCGTTCTCACTTGGCCAGCGCGGTGGACTATGGCCTAAAACTCTCTCATTCTGAGAGAAGACCCGTGCCCAGCAGTGGGCAATAACGGGTTGTATCCCAGGCGTGTTAGTGTCAACAATGGGTGTTGATGTTACATAGGAAAAAAAATAGCCCATTTCTTGGATTTGGTCCCTCAGTAGCCTCCTAAGATATCCACGGGAAGAGGAATAAGAGGTGAGGGAGGGTCATTAAAAATCAGTAACGCATGTCTGAGATTTGAACCTCGGATCGAATACGGATTAGATGCCGATATTCAACCATAATTCTATCACTGTTCGATAAATTCATAAAATATATGTAGTCCATAATTATGTATTACAAGAGAAACATAAAACTTATATACGTTGTTAATTTTGCTGAGTTTGAAGGAAGAAGCATTAAAATTAGCCCTCAGAGGTATACCTCAGATTGAACTTCAGTCTTATCTAGAGTTGGTTACATAATTTATATGGACCATAAATCTCTTATATATATTATATTTTTACAGTTTGGCTACATTCCATTTATTCACTTGTACATGTGGGTTTTCTGAACTATTCTCGCGACAAGTTTTTATATGATAGAAAATTGTATTCCCTCCTGAGGTATTCCCGGGGCGTTATGACATGGGGCTCTTCAAAAAAGGTGCGAAAAGAGCTCTCCTTCAAAGCCGGCGATGCATTGGCGACTCCTCTGGTGTTGCAAGTGTCCATAGGCGACGGTGACTACTTTCCATCAGGTAGCTCGTCTGCCTTATCGTTAGGTTTAAGTATTAAAAAAACAACAAAAATGTTAAATGTACAAACAACAAAATTATGGGTTTGACTTCTACACAGTTTATTTTTTTCTTTTCAGTGCATTGAAAGTGAGTTAAATTCAGGTTACAAGTTTTGACCTAAACGTACTTACTTACCCGCAAACATTAGAGTTAAATAAAAGATTTTAAAAACGTAAGCGTATATAATTTACAAATTAATCGCATTGAAGCTCCAAACTGTAAGCCGAAAAAGCTAAATATCATTGTAGTTTATTTTTTTATCAGAAGTACGTAACTCAAAGTTGTTGAATGATTTTTCAACATTCGCCCACATTGCACAACCCCAAAACGTCAGCTAGACATTCGATTGGCTTTGTGGTTACTGGCTAGCTGTTAACTGGCTTCGACTTTACCTGTCGGTTTTAAAAATAGCGCAAATATGTATAGCCATTTGTTCGAACATTTTCGTGCCTATATTGTGGCTGCGTATTGGAAACAACATGCATTGTATTTAAAATATTTGTGTACCGAAAATAATTTCATATACATAATATACAGGGTGTAACATGATCAAAGCTTCTATATGTACCTTTTTTTGTTTTCGAGGGGGAATCCTTCAAAAGGTACCCGATGCTGTGGGAGCGACGCAGGGTTATGTGGAATTTTTACCGCACTAAAACCCCCCCGGTGACCCTCCTCGGTGCTATAAAGAAGACTTCAGGACCTCCTAACGAACGCAGCCGAAATCCTCTGAGCGTGTCTATCGTCTTTTTAATCCTATAAATTATAAAATAGTGACACATTTCTGACGGATTAAATGTTACATCCTGTATAAGAAAGAAGACGTCTATCAGATCCTGTCAGAAATTTTATAAAAAATATGATGACTTGCTATTCTTAAACGTGGAGGGGAAGGACGCTATTCCTACGTTTTTTTTTTATAAATTAGGCGTTTTTGTACATTTCGTTGGGTCTTGAATGCCTTCGTTAGTTCCACGGTGAGTTTTCGTCGTTTTCCCACTTTTTAGGACAGTTTCGTGCTTGTATTTAAAAGAACAAGCCTTAGGTGAGTGTTCTTTCGCATGTGATAAACTATAGTGAATAAAATAGTACAAATTTGAATATTAATTATAATCTTCATTTTACTAAGACTGCCAGGTTTTTGACTGACCACTGCCAGGTCTTGTCGTGACCACTCTAATTATTTTATATTTTTAGGTCCCCATATCCAATAGCTTATTTTCTGTTAACATTTAGAAGTTTAGCCCACTTATATATATTTTTTAATTTGAAATTTGACGACGGATTTAAATTTTTCTCCTATAATACCATGTCACTAATAGAACCGAAAAAATGCAAGTTTGAAAAAAAACTTTGAATTGTCATAAATTACTTTTTCTGCTGGGCTTGTTTACGTTAGCACGCAGGTCACGCCCGCACGCGTGCCATTTGCATCCTATCGTTTCATATGCATCCGTATACAAGCATGCAAAGGGCTGCAGAAGTAGCGAATGCAAGCGTATTCATGCGTGATAGGAAAAGCGTCTTTATTAAAAGTTTCTTCCATATTTTTAACCGACTTCCCAAAGGAAATGGGTTATCTATTCGTCACGTATATTTTTCGGCGCTCATGTAAGACACATGTAGTTTCGTCGTCTAGCGAAATATGGTGAGCGCCGACTTCGGGACTATGTACTAAGTACTGTGTATGCTCTTAGCCAACATGTATTTAATTTTTTTTTACTTTTTCGTGGCATGGAAGTCGGTTGGATTTTTTGTTTAATTTTCTTTTTTAGCAGATAGCGTTAGCGTATACTAGGACATTATGAACCTGTCGCCTGAGTTATCGATTTAGCTTTGAAGCCATTAGTAAATTGAAGCGGAATGTGGCACTTCAATAATTGTCAGTCTCATTTAATTTGTTTTCACTTGCTTTTTAATTTACTTAGTTAAGTTGTTTTATTTTTTGTGACGAAACTAGCAAATGACCATGCAGTTCAACAATTATATTAATTAGTCATCGCTGCGGAATGGGAACTAAAATTGATTTAATTTTTGAATGTGACAGAACCTTTTGTGGTTTTACACTGGAGGCGCCACTGCCGTGCCTGTTTTCGATTTTAAGAGGTGTGTAGCGCTACTGTGTTCTGGTTTGAAGGGTGTGGTGATTGCACTATCTTTATCAGAGAGGTTGCAATTTAATCCTTAGGGACAGCAACGCATCTATGGCCGATTTATTCTATCTATTCATCCATCAGCCTTTTGATGTCCTCTGCTGAACATAGACCTCCTCTAAATGGCGCCATATCAACCGGGCCTGTGCCCTTTGAATCCAACAGATTCCCACTATATTCAGGTCACCAGTCCACCTGGCAGGGGGGCGATCTGTGCTCCTTTTGTCTAAACGTGGTCGCCACTCGAGGACTTTTCTTCCCCATCGGTTATCGGTGCTAGGAGTGGTATTACCGGCCCATTGCCACTTCAGCTTGATAATTTTGAAATCTATGTCGATTTATTCACAGGCATCCAAATCATATAGCCTAAAACTCTAACAAGTGAGACAAATTCATTGATAACTCAAATAGGCACGATAATTAATACCTCAAATTGGTAAAAATTGAGAAAATTCAATAATATTTCATGAGTAGGGTACTAACTTTACCCCTTGACTGACTAAAATTAGTACTGTACCTACTTTACTAGCTGACTAAAAACGTTTAAATAAGAGCAAGAGCCGCCGATATTGGAGCATCAGCTCTATCCCCTCCAAATCTTGAGTATCTTTTATCGCTCGCCTCTCGCAGTACGAGAAATGCGATCCAAGGTATTTGAGGCGCTCAAGGAAACTTCGTCAGTCAATTAAACAAGGTAAATTATAAAGTAGCCTGTCGAAGTTATCTCAACAAAGATTTTAATTTAGCGCCACGACATCTATCGAAGTGAGAACCTTTTGTTTCGTTGACGCTTCGTTATTAACTTTCTAATGGAAAATTCTCTTATAATTATTATAACTAAATTTGTAGCTTCCATTCACGTTTGAATTTAATTAGATTTTCGCCTTTACAGAACAAATGAAGCGGGTGTATTGATGTTTTTTGACTAAGTAATGGTTGTCTATCGCTTATTTCGTAAAATTTGTTCAGTTTTTTAATGTTTTATTGGTATATTTTTATGAAATTGCTGTGTTATTACATATGGGTTAAATCTTGCAACATTTTTTGGAACTACTTCCATTTAAAGCTGACATATTAGATACCTACCCAATATGGTACAGAGAGATCGACGACGACTTAAAAGTCGAAGTCGAAATAAGTCAATTAATTACCTATTTTAAGGCAATGAATTTGTACAAAAATACATTATTATCTTGGAGATCTATAAAGAAATGAAAAATATGACACGTTATCTGTAAAATACAAAAGTGACCTAGGAATATTAATCGGTTGAGCTGAAATTTAAATCCTTGTGTAATTTGATGAGTTCTATATCATAATATTGATTTGTTGTTTTTTCAATCAATATTATGATAATGATCTGAACTGATAATAGACCCCGTTGATCGCTATGACTGCACCTTAACCAAACAATGTTTGTTATTTAAATGTTTTGGATGTAGGTCGTTAACTAGATTCGTAACTAAACCTTCGTTGAAATACATGAGCTTAACTTGCTTTTAACCCCACTTCGCCACAAGAAGGGTATTTTTTCTAGCATTTGTATGTATGTTTGTTTGGTAATGTGTATTTATATTTGTAAGTATGTATTTTGATTTTTTTAACACGCTTTCTACACTCATAGCCCACACTAGGATTTTCTTCTGTGTCGTGAGTACCATGGACACACACAAGATCAATACACAAACACCCAGATCCAGAACCCAGAATATGAATCTAAACTCATCATTCAGATACCTGTCTGGTCGGGAATCGAACCCGGGACACATTGCGCGTCAGACCGATACGGTAGCCCCTCCGCCACGCGAGTCGTCAAAGTTCCATGTATATAGTATGTCCATTTCTTTGGCACGTACTTTAGCCCAAACGACTTGGTGGATTACATCATATGACATTTATTTGAAATCGACTCTGCTGTCAAAGTGTCCTAGACTATATTCGTTTTTTAAGTGGGGCTTCTTTTTTATTTTATTATTTTTTATTTTTTATCTGACTGAAGTAGCAAACGAGCATGTAGTCCACCTGATGGTAAACGGTCACTGCCGCCCATGGACATCTGTAATTAACTACATACGGAACATGGGTTCCATCTGAAGTCAATCACAGATGTGTTGCTACTTCCGAGGACTATGATGGTCGCCTCATATAAGAGAGTGCCGGCAACCACACTCTTCTATCGAAACGCAAGAAATGCTTCACGCTTGAAAAAGGTGTGGCGGTGGTACTTCCCCGGTCGAACTACACTGGTTCTGCTACCTTTTTATTGTAATAATTTAACATTGTTAAACATAGGTAAATTTAAATTAATTATTAACAGCTTCAATGATCGTTATATTGTCGTCGGTAATTTCCATATGCATTCACATTCAGATCGAAGTATAATCAGATGCGACAGATAACCTATATACCTACATATTTCCCGCATGTTAATATGCGAAAACCTTTATCGCATGTATCATTATATCTCGATTCGCAATTCGCTTGTGGAAACCGCAAAGGGTGTAATCACACGCGATGACGTCATTAACGTCTATCCCATTGCCTAATTACGATCCGATAATGGCACACCGCGATAAAATTCCGAATTGTCGCAAACACACGAATTACCAAAGAGTTAATGAAAATTAGAAATGTGTTTTTTATATAAGTAACAATTAGCAAACGTGTATGCAGTCTAACTGATGGAAAGCAGTCACTGCCATAAATGTAGGTGCATCTGTGTTCAACCTCATGGGGATACAATCTGAAGTCAATTACTGATGCGTTGCTACTATTGAGGGTTGAGATGAACACCTCTTATGATAGTGAACCGGCAGCCACAACCTTATATCTCCAAGCTTTTTAGTGTGAAACTAGAAAGCTTCGCGCTAGAAATTTACGTTCAGTGGTGATATCCTCGGTGGAATCATACTCGTTCAATCAGTGGCGTGTTAGTTTTTAAGCTATTGCATAGCTTTTGTCACGGGCTTTGGGCGCGGCGACCGAATCAAGAAATTCCGTAACGAAAAAAACCTAACACCGACCACACCGCCTACCAAAAAAAAAAAACTTGAATTATTATGAAAGAAAAAAAAAACTCCATAAATGAATAAATACTTATAATTGCATAAGTTGATAAAATAATGCTTTGCAATAGCTTTACCGCGGCAGTCCCCGTTAATAATGGGTATGCTGAATATGTATATGTACATCTGATGGCAAGTGGCATTTATTTTGCTATATGATGAATCGTGCTCACTATTAATCTAAATTAATATCAAGTTTCTTATGCATATTAAGGATGAGAGTTGAACTCTGAATGTTCTCCTGAAATATGTCCTTTGATTTTTTTTTACAGGGCGTTGGATCATCTGCATTTGTAGATAGAGATTTTCATATAGAAAGAGCTCAGAAACCCAAACTAAACAGAAAAATTTTCATTTAAATAGAAATTATGTTGTGTCACTATCAAGAATCTACTCTGTTTCGAAAAAAAAACGATCCATCACCACTTGGTCAGTGGCCCTGGATCGAGGTTTTTATAGCATAAACTCCATAGCTAATAAGCAGATCTCTCGTCGATATTTTTTTACAATATATATTATAAAAATATTATCGAAAATGCATTTGGTAGGATGAGTTATTAATGTATGACACTACAAATAGATCGTTTTTCAACAACACTTCTCTACAGTCTAGACAGAACGTAACAACCATTCAGCATTTATTAGTAGCTCATTATTTTGATTTGTTACTTGTCAAAATTATTTTTTTGTAAAATGACAGACACTTTTTGCTATTTTTTTAATTTTAAACCTATGAACTTTCAACGTTTATAACTCAGTGCATAATCTTAAAATTTCATTATAATTTGAATGGAATATGAATACTTTAAAACGAATACGTTAGTCTAAAGAGAATCCCTAGTGTATCCTAATCTATATATTAATACGTGAAGCAAAAACTTGTAATTCGTTTTTAAGATACTTGCCGCGGACGGACAGAAATTATGCACGGTTACAGTTGATGTAGACAAGTATGCATACCAAACGCTAATATTTTTCAAATAATACATAAAACATAAATAAAATCAACTAAAAACGCATTACACACACTACCTTGCATTTGACGTAGAAAAGGAGTGCAGAATATTAATATTTTTTTTTAAATAATGCCTGTAACATACATAAAATCAATTAAAAACACATTACACACGCTACCGTGCAATTGTCACAAACACATATATAATAAACGAAATAAAACATTCAATGTCTTACTATGAAAACAAATAACTTCAAAAATGTCAGATGTCTTTGTCAAAATACCCACTATTGCCTTTAAATGCAGCACAGTTCAATAAATTTTACCTTTAACGGGTGATTTTAATTAATAAAATCAATACAATTTATTAAATGAGAAATATTCGTGCTACTTTGGACGATATGAAGTTTAGTTTTTTAAGTTACTAGTGATTATAATTTTATTTTAATACCATTTTAATTTTCTTGGATAACATTTATTCTTTGTTTGTCCGGTTTCGTTCCTGTTTATAAAGTTGTTCGTAAGTTTTATTTTTATGAAGCGGTGCAAATATAGAACTCGCTTTTTTAATTCACAAGGCATTTCTTTTTGTCTCTACCCAGCTTCACAATTTGCAAGCACCCTTTGTCTCCAAGGTCGGATTAAACGTCTTTGTCAGAGACAAAACACAAAAACTCCAAATAACAATATGAAATTTTCCTACGCAAATTCTTAAAGGATTTCTCATAGAGCGAGATCAAAGATAGGTAAGTTTAAGCTTTTCGGATAAGGAATAAGCCCTTTGAAATCCGACAAGCACCGAATATTTCAACATGACATGCGCAAAGCATAATGAGATATTTGTTTGAGTTAAAATAAAGTTGTGTTATAGCACGGGAATCTGGTTTTAACCAGTTTTAGTCGGTTTTATCCGGTTATTAACGCGCGAAATTGATGGGTGAACTATGAAGACTAAATGAATTTTGCGAACGCCTGATTGGAATATGGCGTAAAATTCGGTTCTAGTTTGCGGTTCCTGTGGTTATTTATAACGCATAATTATCGAATATCGAAGGTAAAACATGAAGATATTATTAAGTAAAGACACTGTGCTTGCTGTAAAAAGTACTAATATTCGTAGCATATACAAAAAGCCTCCAGCCTCATTTATTAACGCACATTGCAGATAGTGTTCTGCAATCTGCGTTAATAAATATCATTTTATTTACGTTATTTTACGACGTTTCTTACTAAGTTTCTAATTAAGCAACTAGATGGCGCTGTCTTCCGAAAATATGCTTGTAAATGAAACAAATAGAGTCAATGTCATGCAATATTATTAAAAACTATATTTAAATTATTTTTAAAGGTTCTGCCTAATATTCTAAGTAATATTAATGAAACACAAATGTTACTTCATCTGTAGAACAAATTTCACTCCCAACGCGCATTGTAGGCGATATAACCTTTATATGTATAAGTACTTTTTATGTTTGCTAGCTAAGGACGCCTGTAACCGAATTAGTGTAGATAAAGGGCTCTAGAGAAAGTTAATCACACATGCGTTAGTTCTACTGAGACTAAGATGGTTGCCTCAATGGAATTCGACGGGTATCGCTGCGCTCTACCAATGTGACGATTCCGTAGGTGTGGACGTGACACGAAGACTGCATCACGCTAGAAATAGGTGTGGCAATTGTTCATATTTACACGTACACAAAAGCAATCTAAAAATATCAGATCTATGTATAGCATTATTTCTATCTATCCCTCACGATTATATGATGACTAGGTCATTCCCTTCACACTCTTCGATTAGGTCCAGCACTGTAATGAGTATCATATGTCTTAATCTAGGTCTTAAGCGAGGAGAGTGCCAAATTTCAGAATCTCACCGGTAGTTTTTGAGTGAAAGAATAACAAAAACGAATACATCAAAATCCTCGCATTTATAAAATTAACTAGCTTATTCGTGCCGCTTCGCCCGTTTCGGTATTGAGTATCTATGTTTTAATCCAGGTTATACACTACGTTTGTTGCAAATTTCAGCGAAATCCGACCTGTAGTTTGCGTGAAAGCATAACATACAAACATACCTTCATATTAGTAAGGAAGTAAGTACCTACAAGCCTTCCATTTTGTTGTTGTTTTAAGTGAACCTACCAGTACCAATACCAAAATACAGAGACCGTATCTTAAATCACACAAATTAACTTGCAGTCAAGCTGATACAACTAACAGTCATATTCTCAAGATTAAAACGGAAAATCGCCCTAGGCTTATGTCATTCCCTCATCTGTAATGGGGATTTGGTCAATAGTCATAGTCCGCAGTGGGTATTGATGCTATTCCGGTAGTAGTCCCAAAAAATTTTGCGACGATTGCTTTGCGTAAGGGTACACTGATCATTGTGCGGCGGCGGTATCCAAGTCTTTCGTAGATATTGATATGTTCTCTTATATTGTTGAACATTTTTTTTGTTCTATTATCAATAGATACCGCAGTGTTTGCAATGAAAAATAAATTTTTGAGAAAAAAAATTGACACTTTGAATCACATTATTCAAGTTTTAGCAACGACGGCTTATATATTCTAGTAATAAAAATAGCCTATGTTGCTCAAGGATAATGTAGCATTCTAATGACGAAAGAATTTTTAAAATCGGTTCAGTAGTTTTTAAGTTAATTCATGACAAACATACAAAAATACAAAGTTTTCCTCTTTATAATATTAGTATAGTTTACTGAATGTCTATATAAGACAGATTGCTTTAAAGAAAAGGAGTAAAAAAAGTGAATACGTGACGACAGACATGTCACGACTGTCACGTGTATGAGCCAGTGAGCCGTGCCGAAGTTGGCTGAATCCGGCAAACATGTTCCACTGACCGACTTTATGAGAGCTCTTTATCTATGTGATAGTGTAAATGACAGTAATACGTATTTTTGTGACAAAGTATGGGAACAAACGCATGGTTATGTGATGCAAACAATATAATTTGCAGATATCGCATATTGAGAATGAATGGAACCTAGTGCGAATTTTTCATTTATTTGAATAAAAATAGTTCGGATTTTAGTAAGTTTCTTAAAGCGCTCTCATTAAATGTTAAACAATATTTTTTTCTTTTTTTAAAGCAATTGTTTGCTATACAGTAGATTACGTCATAATGTCCCTGTGGTTCCGTGATCAGAATATGACTATGGTATCCCCTGCCTGTCGTAAGAGGCGACTAAAACGGACTTCCGGGGTTGCGAGCGGCTACAGTGGGAGCTCAAACCGTTCGGCCAGCGACCTTGGGTAGGACGCCGGTATGTGTGGTCGCGTACCTTCGTAAAGACTAGACGGAATGGTGGCCGCTGCCACTCACCTGAGAGGAGCCCGATGGGGTAACACGTTCAGAGGACAACGGATGCGTTCATTTGGAGATCCCGGAGGAGAGTCGCTCCCACGTCGTTGGGGTACCATTTGATGGTTTCCCGCTCGAAAAAAAACATACTACGTTATAAATTGTTTTAATTATTCAACTCAATTTGTCTCAATTTTAAATTCAGTACTTTCCATTCTCACTGTACTAACCTTGTTGCTCGTCTAGATCAGAAGTCAGAAATATTCCGAAAACACTTAAAATGTAGTAGCTACCTACATGAGGTGATTGACTTGACAAAGAACCCAAGATCTTTTTTTATAATATTGAAGTAGCAAATGATCATGCGGTCCATCTGATGGTACTTTCCACCTTAGTAGCCTTATTCTGACCCCGGAACTACAGGTACCCTACGTCTACTTTGTTTTTTTTTTTGAGGTTCCATATCACGACACGCAACATTAACTGTATCTTTTCGCACCAAATTTTGCATTATTTGTAATTTACATAAACTAACGAGTGGATTTCACGTTTGTGCTAGTTTAAAACCATTATCTTTTTCCAACTCCAAGTTTTGCGTGAAAGAGCAACTTTATTATAGGTTTTCATATTTATAATATTAATAAGATTGTTTATTTAATACTCCAAAGGGAGCAACAACGCCTCAGGCACAGCACCTTTACCTCAAAATAAACGTTATTACATTATTATATTTTTTAATTATACTAAGCAGTGGATAGCTTCTCGCCGAAACACGAACTCATTATAAAAATGTTTTCAACATCGTTACGAAGCAAGGCTTTGGAAGCGATGAAACAGAAAATATTTTCACGTAAGCAAAATAAGCATACAAAGAGCCTAATAAAAGTATATTGTGCGAGTGAAATGTAAGCAGTTATTTGGTAACAATTACATCGGACCCCGCGGCGGTGTCTGTACTCGAAATTTAACGTAAAATAGGTAATTTTCAAGAGCAGTGATAGCCTAATGGTTGTAACTTGCCCTCTCGATCGGGAGGTCCGAGGTTCAAACCCAGGCACGCACCACTGATTCATGTGTGTATTAAAAATTAATTATCACTGCTTTTCGGTGAAGGAAAACATCGTGAGGAAACCTACACACCCGAGAGTTCTTTAAAAAAAAATGGTTCTCGGAGGTGTGTGAAATCCTCCAAGTCGCACTTGGCCAGCGCGGTGGACTATGGCCTAAACTCTCTCATTCCGAGAGAAGACCCGTGCCCAGCAGTGGGACAATAATGGGTTGACGAGAGGTAATTTTACGTAGGTTTATTTACGCATTTAAATCTAAAAGAGCATGCTTGATAATTCAACAAGTGAGTAATATCGTGTTCGTGGAGATTTTAATTAAATTAGCGAATTTAGCTCAATAAATATTTGGATATCAAATTCTCGTTTGTGTTCAAAGGATTGGCTTCGTACTCGGAATGTCTTTTAAAGTTTCGTGTTGCTTTTAGCGCTTTTTGTATGTTGGTGATTTTGTATTTTACATTTTTTAAGTATATATTGACTATGATTTTTGATAAAGTGACCAGAGTTTAGTGAAATGGAATACGCTTTGAGGCGTAATTACAACGGCGTCGATTACACGGGATGATCCTGATTCTCATCTCCTTGATTTTGTCCCTTAGTTGCCCTCTACGACATTCACAGAAAGAGAAGTTATGCTATTTAAGACTGGTACCCCACGGCATAATAATAAGTCAAATAGCATACGCCGAATGTTATGAACAATACTAATGCTTAACTTAATATAGAATAAGAGATATATTTAAAGATTATTTATTATTTGACAGTCGACATATTCAAGATAACATTATGAAACGCGATCGGCTAGGCTACTTGGAAACAAGAATTAGAATCAACAGCTGTCTCGAATCCAAGGTTTGTGAATAACAGAGTCAAGTGTGAAGTCAGATATCATCGGGAAACTTACGTCGTTAAAGTTCTTGTGAAGTTCTCGAAAGTGTGCGAAGATTAATGGATTTATCAATTAATTGATGACCGGACAGAATTCATGTCAGTAATGGCTGCTGCTAATTGGGTATGTGTCTTAACAGCTGGGGCACTTTGGGTGCTTAAAATGAGTAAAATACAGTAGGGTACAATTCATATCAGATATTTTCAGAATAAACGTAAGTAACGTAAATGAATCCTCTGAAAAATATGATTGTTATCTATATATTTAAGTATCTGTAAATTGCTATCCCTATGCTTTACCAAGATTGGTATCTTACTGATTCTCCTGACGTTCAGAAGCCCGCAAGGGATTAAGCCCTTGCGCTAACCCTTCCAATTTCTGATCGCACCCGCTTTTGCATAACTTTGACAAGCGGTTACAATCTGTCCAAGGCCGCGGAGATTTGCACATTTTTCAATAGTAGAAGCAACCCTAATTCCGCAATAAATGTAACATCTTTGTCGGCAACCCATTGTGGCGACTTCCCGCAACTCATCAAGAGATGGCGCTACTAGTATTCTAAAACACGCCATCGAAGTATTCTCAATACCCTGCATATATACAAGTTCCGACCAAAAACTGTCAGAGCACGGCCGCTCCCCAGGCATGATTACCTAGCCTGACGGGAAATCTCCAAACCATTATTATACCACTGCTGGAAACGGGTCTTCTCTCAAAATAAGAGTTTCATACCATAGTCCACCGCATTAGCCAAGTGCAAATTGGTAGCCTTCATCCACCGTTTAGAACATTTTTTAAAGACCTGTGAAAATTTATTTAAAAAAAAGAAAGAAAGAAAAATCTTCATTACATTAATGCAATGCATAAAACAAAAATAATGTAAAGAAGAATTTCTAATTCATACATGATTTTAGAAAAATGAGTGGTGCGTGGTTGGGACCCGAACCTCGGACCCTCGTTTAAACCCAAGTTTAAACTAAACCACTGCTCACGTTATACGTTACATACACGCGATTTACGGAAATAGACTATATGGAAACGAAAATAAAAGAGTGTAAAAGAGCGCTTAGTCCATTCATTCCCCTTTCATACCTAGGGATTCACCTTCACGTAACTCGAAAGCAGGTTACACGTGTGAAAACTATGTGACCGGGAACCCGGAACTTAAATAAAATAACCACAGTAGTTGTGGCTATTTTATTTGAAGGTTTTGAAGTGAAACTTTTTAGGCGCATGAGGGTAAAATTTTTACAGATGAAACGTCACGCCGGTATGCAACGGAAGTGTCGGAAAAGAGAGACAGAGTGATCGAGACCGATTGAGAGAGAGTAAGACAGGGCGAACGTAGCATGAGCAACTAGCCGTGGAGTGAGAGTAGGGAGCAAGCGAGTGAGAAAGATTGAGAGAAAAAGTTAGACAGAGCGAACGTCGTATCACGCCTTTTTCCCTTCCTCTTAATCTTGAAAATTTAAAGTTTTAGATTTGTATAAATATAAACAAGATTTATAAATTAGTTCGCCAAAGAAGTTTCACTTCTGACATGTATACTTTGTACGCACGCATGTTTTTTTTGCATATGACACTAGGTTATTGTCGCGGTTCTGCCTGCTTAGATTATTATGGTACCTACTGAGTATCCCACGTGTTAATGCAGATCATTAACTATTTATGTGCTAAAATATAGCGTAATACAGTCTGTGGTCTATGCGTGAAAGAGTGACAAAAACACGATAAGAAAGATGTTTTTCTAAGCTGGTAATTAATTACTAAGACGCACGTGATTTTAAAACAATCAATGGTGAGTAGTTGGGATTAGAACCTCGGACCGTCGATTGAGAGGCTAAGTTTCAATTCAACCACTGCACACGTTATACTTTACATGCAGTAATACCCCGAACTTACGCGATAGGCGGTACTGATTGATAACCGCGTAAGTCGGGAAACAAGAAAGACGTAACACAAAAAACTTTTTAACAAAAAATATCTACCGACTTCCATGTCACAAAAAAGTAAAAAATAATTTAAATATATTTTGGTCTAGAACATACTCAGTACTTAGTACATAGTCCTGAAGTCGGTGCTCGACATATTTCGCTGGACGACGGTAACTACGTCCTATATGAGCACCGACTTCAGAACTATGTACTAAGTACTGAGTATGTTCTAGACCAAAATATATTTAAATTATTTTTTACTTTTTTGTGACATGGAAGTCGGTAGATATTTTTTGTTAAAAAGTTTTTATTTTACACTTTTTAGTGACTATATTTTTATGTTTGTATTTAAATAAAGCCTCTAAGTTTGCTTTGTGCATCTACATATTCACAAAAATTAAACATAAAACACTTTTACAATTCATACAAACAGGGCGCCCCCTCTGGAAGTACCCCTCCATCATCAGGGTTGAGGAGTTGAAGGTCAAATTTTTCATCTTATATTGTTGCTTAGTAATCTTATAACATATACGTTAGTACCAGGTGGCTAACTTCTATGGCTCAGGCTTGCAGTACCCTGCATCATCAGGGTTTAGGAGTTGAAGGTCAAAATTTTAATTTTGTGCCTCTGTTTGGTATTATTTTTACATACCCGTAAGCACCAAATTGCCAACTCCTATGGTTTAGAATTGAAGTACCCCTTCATCATCAGGGTCGAGGAGTTGAAGGTCAAAATTTTAATTTTGTGCCTCTGCTTAGTATTATTTTTACATAACCGTAAGCACCAAATTGCCAACTCCTATGGTTTAGGATTGAAGTACCCCTTCATCATCAGGGTTGAGGAGTTGAAGGTCAAATTTTTGATTTTATATTTTTGCTTAGTATTTTCTTTACATAACCGTAAGCACCAAATTGCCAACTTCTATGGTTTAGGATTGAAGTACTCCTCCATCATCAGGGTTGAGGAGTTGAAGGTCAAATTTTTCATCTTATGTTTTTGCTCAGTAATCTTATAACATATACGTAAGCACCAAATGGCTTATTCCTATGGTTTTGGCTTTAAGTACCCCTGCATCATCAGGGTTGAGGAGTTGAAGGTCAAATTTTTGTCCCATGAATTTGCTTAACAATTTCATTATATATTCGCAAACATCAAACGACCAACTTTTATAGTTCAGGCTAGCAGTACCCCTGCATCATCAGGATTGAAGAGTTGAAGGTCAAATTTTTCATAGTAAATACCTACATAGTAATTTTATTCTATATTTTACTCAATTGGACTTCTCCAGCTAAGTTTCGGCCGACTACCACTAATTTTATTATTTTGCTCCAAAAAGTTGAAGATCCTATGATTAGAACCTTATCAAACTCTTATCAGACTACCCCTGGAGTACATCCTTTCTAATAAAAAAAGAATCATCAAAATCGGTTGGCGGGATATTGAGTTATTCATACATTTATCGCGTACATTGAAAATGCAAATTTAAGACTTATGCGTTTTTCTTATGGATGCCCTAGTCAAAAAAATACTAAAAAAAAATGGGACCCTATGACACGCACTACCTTTCAAATAAAAAAAAATCATCTAAATCGGTTCACCCAGTCCGGAGAAATGAGGTAACAAATATAAAAAAAAAAAAAATACAGACGAATTGATAACCTCCTCCTTTTTGGAAGTCGGTTAAAAATAAAATGCAGCTGTCATACATAGTATATAGTGTTACTATTCCACACCCTTTATCCAATATAGTAGGATAGTAAGGCTATGTAATCCATAATACAGAGATTGTGTGACGGAGCTGGCACTCAAAAAAAGACAAATTGAGAAGATTTGAAACCCCTGTAACAGCGAGTGCGCGTAAGTCGGGGTAGCGTAAGTCGAGGCGTACTGTACATGCGATTTACGGAAATAGTCTATACGGAAACGAAAGTAAAAGAGTGTAAAAGAGCGCTTAGTCCATTCATTCCCCTTTCATACACGTTCATGTATCTCGAAAGCAGGTTACACGTGTGAAAACTATGTGACCGGGGACCCGGAACTTTACTTAATAGTTGTGGCTATTTTATTTAAAGTAGATTTTAGCGTTTTTATACATACTAGTCACACGACGCAACGATCGGAATTCGACCTTAATACAACTCAAAAACTAAACTTGATATTGTCCAAAGTAGCACAAATATTTCTCAAATTCAATAAAATTTTATAAAATTTAAGTTTAAAGGTCAAAGAAGTTTAATTAACTGAGCTGCATTTAAAAGCAATAGCGGGTATCTTGACGAGACATTTGTCATTGACACATGAGATCTGTTGTTTCAGCATACAAGGGTAAAATACGCACAATCTTTTACGTTTATAATATTAATAAGATACACAAGACGAATACACAAACTGTCAGACCCAGAACACAAATCAAAAGTCGTCATTCAGATACCTGTCTGGTCGGGAATTGAACCCGGAACCCACTGCGGGTCACACCGGTACGGTAACCGCTCTGCCACACAGGTCGCCGAACACCTTGCAACATATGCAGATTTTATACATATTTGAGACCTTTTTTTATCTAACTAAAGTAGCAAACGAGCATGCAGTCCACTTGATGGGAAGTGGTCACTGCCGCCCATGGACGTCTGTAATCAACTACATACAGAACATGGGTTCCATCTGAAGTCAATCACAGATGCGTTGCTACTCCCGAGGACTATGATAGTCGCCTCATGTGTAAAGTGATTTTTCCTACACAATAAAGCTATGATAATTAAAACGCAGTGGTGCGTATCTGTGATTCGAACATCGGACCTCTCGATTGATCACATTTCAATTTCGCTATAACTTCTCCGTTGCGCATTTACCGGATGATAGATTATCCATTTGTGATAAGAGGAGCATGAAAGAAAACGCTTACCGCATGCTCCATTCACTGGGGGATTTGGAGCGTGCTTAACACCGGCGTGTAACACGTGCTCCACATGATATGAATGCATCGCATACAAACGGCCCTGGTGTAGCCTGGGGCTTTATCTACTAGCTTATTCACGCGGCTCTGTCTACTTTGATAACGTCTAACATGGTATGGAGTATCTTAAGTGTTAATCTAGGTAATAATCTATGTGTGTTTTAAATTTCACGTAATGGAATCTGTACTATCTTCATGATAGATTAACAAATACGCATAGATTCTCACAAATTTTCGCGTGTATTTGTAAAAGCTTCCTCATTGTCGTCAATTCAATATTTGATGATAGATTATCTATTTGTGATAAGAGGAGCATGAAAGAAAACGCTTACCGCATGCTCCATTCACTGGGGGATTTGGAGCGTGCTTAACACCGGCGCGTTACACGTGCTCCATATGATATGAATGCATCGCATACAAACGGCCCTGGTGTAGCCTGCGGCTTTATTCTTGACTAGTTTATTCCCGCTCATTTGTCCGCTTTGATCGCATTTACCGTAGTAATAAGTATCCCATTTGTTAATCTGGATTAAGTACTATCTGTGTGCTAAATTTCAGCTTAGTGGGAGTGTTTGTTCTACGTGACCCTAACATACACACGTACATCCTCAAAAAAATCGCATTTATTGGCAACACTTTCTTTTTTTTTCCGTTATTGTTATCTGAGTACGTAACCCCGCTCAAAATGAGAGAACCTCAGGTCATACTCAACCGCGCTGGCCAAGTGCTTTTTGGTAGACACACCTTTGAACAGTTTTTTTTTCGTACACCTCTAACCTTTGGGTGAGTAGGGTTTCTTAAGATGATTGCGTTCACAGTGATAATTATTTAAAAAAACATATATATTTCTTAAATAGTGTTGCTTGCCTGGGACGTAAACCTCGGACCACCCTGTTTGACGTACCGATTTTCAATTACGCTACCACTGCTCCGTTGCATATTTATCGGATGATAGATTATCCATTTGTGACAAGAGGAGCATGAAAGAAAACGCTTACCGCATGCTCCATTCACTGGGGGATTTGGAGCGTGCTTAACACCGGCGCGTAACACGTGCTCCATATGATATGAATGCATCGCATACAAACAGCTCTGGTGTAGCCTGCGGCTTTATTCTTGACTAGTTTATTCCCGCTCATTTGTCCGCTTTGATCGCGTTTACCGTGGTAATAAATATCTTGTATGTTGATACAGGTCATAAACGATCTGTGCATCGAGTGACCTCCGATCTAGTAGTTTTTAGTGGAAGAGTAAAAACCTCTCATATATCTTTACAAATATTTCTTATATTGATGAGAATAGATCGTAGAAATACTTACATATTTGCAACTAATTAACCCGGCGAACTTCGTTCCACCTAAAAGTAAAAATCTAAAATTATTCATGTTCCCCCACTATATTATGCATGTGTTATACATAAAAACCTTCCTCTTTAATCACTCTATCTATAAAAAAAAACTGTATTATAATCCGTAGCGTAGTTTAGAAGATCTAAGCATACATACAGACAGCGGAAAGCGACTTAGTTTTATACTATTTAGTGATTATAGTAATAGTAATAAGATAAATACTCTAATATTGCTTACTACTACTACTATAACTGTATTTACTATAGAACTAAATGACTATATTTAGTCACAATAAAGTGACATAATCATAATAAAGTTTATTCAGCACCCGTATTTAAAAGCGGAGTTTTTTTTAGTATTGCAGTAGAGATGTGCTCTTTTGTTTTAAACTTCGGCCGTGACTTTTCATTCCAGGTAAGAATGTAGCTACAGTTTAGATTACGAATAGGCTTACTAAAATATTTGGTTTTATGTTGTTTTATTTTAGAAGGGGTACTCATGGTAGAGCAGGGATAGCCTAATGGTTGAAACTTGCCCTTCCAATCGGGAGGTTTGAGGTTGAACCTCAGACTCCCGATTGGGAGGGCAAGCAAGGCACGCACCACTGATTTATGAGCGTATTAGAAATTAATTATCACTGCTTTTCGGTGTAGGAAAACTTCGTGAGGAAACCTACACACCCGAGAGTTTTTAAAAAAGTTCTCGGAGGTGTGTGAAGTCCACCAATTCGCACTTGGCCAGCGCGATGGACTATGGCCTAAAACTCTCTCATTCTGATAAAAGACCCGTGCCCAGCAGTGGGAAAATATTGGTTGACGATATGATATATACTCATGGTATGCTGTATCTGAAACTGCCGATCTTCACTGCTGATATTTCGACTCCGTTACATGGATCGTGGTCACGGCGAAATTGTGGTGACGGTGAGAAATCGTTGTCAAGCACTAGTAATGGATGAAAAAAATCTATAAAAGCGATAATTTTACCGTAAAAATATGTATAAGCATCTCCAGTAGACTAATCCGTTAGCTTCAAGACGTAAAGCCGGCTGTCTGAGACAGGCTGTCAGTTCCACTAACGATCCGGTTAAAGTGCCCGCCGCAGATCCGGTAATCACGTGTTCTTAGAATATCAACGGGTAATGTCTTCAGTATACATTTCTTTTTTTTATAAAGTCCTTTCAGCGGACGTCAATCTGTCGAAAATGAATGAAGATAGGTAATTGGTTACTCCCGTTCATGTACATTTGCCATACCTAATATAATTTTTAAAATATTGCAAATGAGCATGTTGTCCAATTAATGGTATGTAACTACGCCCTGTAGTTCCGGGATCAGAATAGGGCTACGGCATCCCCTGCCTGTCGTAAGAGGCGACTAAAAGGGGCTTCCGGGGTTGCAGACGGCTAGAGTGGGAGCTCGAACCGTTCGGTCAGGCAATCCCGGAAAGGACGGCGGTATGTGTGGTCGCATACCGTCGTAAAGACTACACGGAGCGGTGGGCCCAGCCGCCCATCTGGGAGGAGCCCGATGGGGCAACGCGCTCGGAGGATTCCGGTTGAAGTCGTTTCGAGATCCCGGAGTCCTCCTTTTCAGCGCCGAGGACGGCCACCGGGGGGGTTTTAGTGCGGTAAAAATCCCACATAACCCTGCGTCGCTCCCACGGCGTCGGGTACCTTTTGAAGGTTTCCCCCTCGAAAACAAAAAAAAAAATGGTATCTAACTGCTGCCAGCCATCAGTGCCGGATTAGCCACATAACAAGACTAGCAAATTCTACGAGCCCAGCGACTAGAGGAACCACGCGGCCCAACACCTACCTGCTATTTATATTTTACAATCTGTACTACTGTAAAAAATTAAACTCAAAAAAAATATAGAAAGTAGATATAAAAAGTGTCATCTCTAAATCTTCTCAGATTAAATCCAGAAAAGCTTACTAGTAACAGTTTTGTTTTATTTAGTACCCTTACTTAAGTCAAGTCAAACTATGGGCCTCCTGTCAGAATTTACAGGCCCCGCGCTGGCTTAATCCGGCACTGCCGACCATGGATTGTAATTAACCTCAAATAAGAACAGAGTCTTACCTGGGATTACCTATAGAGTCTTACTAACACGGCATACGACGTTGGCACACCTCAGATGTCTCTTTACCACATCCTTCAGATAGCCCTCAAAGCAGGGCATAAAAAAACATGCTTTCTACGCTCATAGCCCTACAGTAGGATTTTCTCCTGTGTCGTGGGTACCATGGACACACATAAGACGAATACGACGACACCCAGGCCCAGAACATGAATCTAAACTCATCATTCAGATACCTGTCTGGCCGCGAATCGAACTCCGGACCCATTGCGCGTCAGACCGGTATAATCGCTCCGCCACGTGGGTCGTCTGTTCACATAACACTGTTCTTTTATGTGACATGACAAGAATTGCTTCACGCTAAAAATAAGTATGGCGGTGGTAGCAACCAAACCGCAGTAAACATCTGCTATTAAGTCTGTCAAGCACATTAAACAGCTGTCTATTCGTATAATTCCTAGGAGGAAATGTCGGAAACTTCGCAGGAAACTATGTATTTCGTGAGTGTAGAGTTTATAGAGTAGACCCCTGGGAACTAAAGCGTATTGTCTCCAGGAATTGGGTTGGAAATCCGCTGGGCACATGAATAGACAACTTTGTCAACATACAATCATGGGCATAGATTTAATGGATTACAGCTTAATTGGGTACCCAAAATTTGTTGCATCATGGTTGAAATACAGTCACCCAATCGAGAGACGAATCCCAAACACGCACCACTGATTTATCTGATGTGCGTGTAAGATATTAATTAGCACTGCTTTACAGTGAAGGAAACACTGTAAGGAAACCTACACACAGAAGAGTTTCTAAAATAGTTCACAACGGTGTGTGGAGTATATCAAACTTGGCTAGCATGGTGGATTAAAACTTTTTCATTTCTTGGAAAACAGCCGTGCCGGTTGAAAATAAAGGGTTCATGACTATTTTTGCGACACGAATACTTTTGTGTGAAGGATAAACTGACTGCCCATTAGCTACGATTGCTGGTTGATGGTTCTCTTAAACTTCTTAAAACAATCATTCTGTATGTCTTTGCACATTCATGCATAGTACATTTCGAGGCATGGCCTAAAATGAAAAACGTGAGCGTGCAATGTATATTTCATTCTATGGATGTGAACGTAAGAAATACATTTTTTGAGGAAACGTAGTAAACTCGCTCTAATGCCATAAATTATTATCAAACTGTTGCCGATGGTTCATAGATTTCTTTGCTTGAGCGGTAGACGAACTGTTTGATGGCATTCGAAAAGTCTGTCAATAGTCAATTGTTTACGCATCTGTATAGTAACAATAGACGCATGAGTTTCTGAATCGTCGCTAAACAGTTTGATAACAGTTTTGGCGATCGTTAATCACAGTTGCAAAAACGTTAACAAGTGTCGCTTGTGTGTTGTTTCCCTAATGATGCATTTATACCAGAATCCTCGATCTTCCCACGATTATAACGTCAGAATAACTCCACGAGGGATTTTAGGATTACGCGGTCATCTCGGCCGAGAGATTCACTCGGAAAATGAGATAGAAATTCAATTTTCTGCTAGAATTGCCTCGAGCACACTCGAGAATTTGCAGACATATTTTGTTAAGCTCTTCAATTCTCGATTTTAAATGTCACATGGTAGGATTTAACTTTTTAAATTTTATTTTATTTTTAGATTGCCACCGGATGTGTATTTGAAGTTATGTCTGCATCTAATGTTGACTTTAAAGAAAACATGAAACATTATATAAATAAAGGTACGAAGATGAAAATGGAAAATGACTATTATTATTATAAATACACATACATACATAGTAACAATTACTATTAAATTCTGGACAGAATTTATTCTTATTTTGAACTAGCAGACCCAGCGAACTACGTTCCGCCTAAAAGTCAAAAGTCTAAAATTATCAGTGTTTCTCCACTATATTATGCATGTATTATACATAAAAATCTTTCTCTTGTATCACTATATCTATTTAAAAAACTGCATTAAAATCCGTAGCGTAGTTTTAAAGATCTAAGCATACATAGGGACAGACAGCGGGAAGCGACTTTATTTAATACTAAGTATGTAGTGATTTCATCATTTCAATACTTTAGAAGTACGGCCTTCTAAAGTATTGAAATGATGAAATCACTTTTTTTACCGATGTGAAGTAAAAATGACGTTATTAATTCTAGTTTTTTTTTTATGATTTGACTGTAATAAACATTTACAATATATATAAACAATTTTACAATTTAAAGTTATATTTCAATATAGAGATAAGCTAATGCCGTTTACGTACTGTATTGGAGCAAACTCTGCGATAAATATCATGTGAGACGCCTGTACCTGACAAGGAATTGATATGATTTCATGTAATACGTATTGTTTGTGTATGTATAACTAACAAAACCCGTGATTTCGTTCTCTAGACTTTTAAGGTCCACTGCTGGACATCCCCCCCTCCACCCCCGTTTTGTCAACAATATATTGACCCCAAAGCCAAATACTTTCATTGATCATGCTTCAAATGTCAATTTGCTTACCATTAGTTGGACTACATGCTCGTTTGCTACCTTGCTGAAAAAAAGCATTCAAATGTCGTACATTTAAGGGAAATGGGCCGTATACGATATACACATACTTAACGATCAGAGATACAGTCATTATGCGGCAAGCGGTGCATATATTTGTCGCTATTGCGCCGCGGGGTACTTTAAGAGTCCATTCTGACTCACATTTTGAGTTGATAATATATATGGAAAAGAGAATGAATAGAATAGGTGAAATGAGAATCGTGTGCAAATGACTTAGTAGAGCTTTTTTTCTAACATTTTATGACATTTTTACACAACATAACGCAGCGCACTGAACGTCTGCCTCCATTTTTTAAACAACTTCAATCCGCTGTCGCGTCACAGTGGATTGAAGTTGCGGATTGAAACTCAGGAACGTACGAACTTTAATTGACTGAACCAAACCAATTTGTACTGATCTAAAATATAATCCAATTGTACCAAATACCAAACCAATTTGTACTGATCTAAGATATAGTCATCGTGGCAGGTTCGCTGACGGACCTCAACACAATGCTAGGCGACCTCAACAGTGCCTCACAACGGGTGGGTCTTAAGATGAACATGGACAAGACGAAAATCATGTCTAATGTCCATGTCACACCCGTACCGGTAGTTGTTGACGGCACTCCTCTCGAAGTTGTCGACGAGTACATTTACCTGGGACAAACGATCCGGATGGGTAAGTCCAACTTTGAGAGGGAGGTCACTCGAAGAATCCAACTCGGCTGGGCTGCGTTCGGGAAATTTCGTAGTATCTTTTCGTCCACAATTCCTCAGTGCCTGAAGTCGAAATTGTTCGAGCAATGTGTGTTGCCAGTGATGACCTATGGCGCCGAAACGTGGTCCTTCACTAAAGGCCTCATTCGAAGGCTCAGAGTCGCTCAGCGTGCTATGGAGAGGGCTATGCTCGGAATTTCGCTACGAGACATGATTCGTAACGATGAAATCCGTAGACGAACGAAGGTTACCGACATAGCTCTCAAAATCAGCAAGCTGAAGTGGCAGTGGGCCGGCCATATCGCTCGAAGGACGGATAACCGATGGGGACGAAAGGTCCTCGAGTGGCGACCACGTTTAGGCAAAAGGAGTACAGGTCGCCCCCCTACCAGGTGGACCGATGACCTGAAGAAGACAGCGGGAAACCGTTGGATTCAGAGGGCACAGGACCGGTTGGAGTGGCGCCATTTAGGGGAGGCCTATGTCCAGCAGTGGACATCAAAGGGCTGATGGATGGATGGATGGAAAATATAATCTACCTTAACGTGAAACTTATGCATATCGTATACCAAAATGCTCACCCTATTATTATATTATATTGACATATAATAATTGATTTAACTCTTTATTTGGCTTTTGCCTCAAAATAGTAACATAAAAGTGTAAGTCACATAAAAGTAAAAGTTATCACGTATATATTTTTGAACGACTGCTCATAGAAAAGGGGGTTGTTTATAAGCAGTTGGGATATTATTTTAATAATTTAATAATGATACTAATTTCTTTAACTATAACTGGATCGAGACACAAACTTAATTGTAAAGATACGGCGAGCAACTTAGAGAATTTGTCTTTTTCTTTTGTACCAGTTCATCTGTATATATTGTACTTGTACTTGTTTTATTTACTTCTCTTTAAGGATGGGAAGATAAGGGACAAAGATAAAACACACAAGTCAGGCAATGAGCACGTTACTACATTGTATGCCACAGGCACTTGTTGAGTGTGGATCTGTTTTAAATAGCTAAGCGCATTGCCTCCGAGCTGCAAGTTGGAGTTATTTTAGACCACGGATTCTAGCCGATGTTTCTGTGCGTTGAGCTAGTATTTTAGCTGAAATTTGGATGTGGCAATTTGTTACCATTTTTTCACGTTTGTATTAAGACTAGAGAAATAAGATCGTAGCTGTGATGTTAACCGGTTAGCTATAAGTTAGAGACGTAATATTATATAGTCAAGTTTTTTTTTATAATTAAATACTGTTACTCATTTCTTACACTACTCCGGATTACACAATCTCAACTGCGAAGATACGGCACGAAATTAAGAGAATTTTTCTTTTTATTTGATATCAGCTCATCTGCATATATTTGACTTGTTTTTGTTCTCTTCTCTTTAAGGACGGAGAGATAAGGGTACAGATAAAACACACAAGTCGGGCAATGAGCACGGTAATAGATCCTACGTCACAGACACTTGGTGAGTGTGGTTGTAACTGCTTTTAATAGCTAAGCGCATTGCCTCCGAGCTGCAAGTTAGAGTTATTTTAAACCACGGATTCTAGCCAGTGTTTCTGTGCGTTGAGCTAATATTTTAGCTGGAGTTTGGATGTGGCAATTTGTTTTTCGTTACAAAAGTGACATAACCTTGTGTTCACTTTTGTCGTTAGTTATAAATTAACAATCTGTCGTTTGTAGCATAATCTATGGTCCATGGTCCACAGTCTATACTTGTCTATGGGCCACAGTTAGTAGTTTATAGTCGTTTCAGAGATTTCGAAGTGTTCGCATCTCATTGTGTCGTTTTCGATTTAGCCAAAATCGTAGTTTCCGGATTCGTCGGGCGCGCACGCGCAACTTTGTCGTTATCGTTAATAATCCTTTCCTTCCTTCCTTCTTTTCGCGTAATAATCAAATTCGTGTGCAACGTGCCGTAAGATCGACGCAACGTGTCGGCAGTGAGTGGTAGAGGGTAACTGGGAGACCACTGCGAGGTAAGACTAGCAACGAAATTAGAATTTTGACGTTGAGTAGCTATCTAGTGGCAATTTGGAGATGTGACATAGGAGTCAAAATGGTCATATATATAATAGTGATGTAACGAATAACTATTTGGTATTCATTTTCATTTTTCAACATTTGCGTTCGCTTTCGTAAAAAACTGATCAAATCAAATTAAAATAGTTTTTTTCAGTTCTCAATTTTGCCGACTTTTTTTTTGTTCGAATTAAATTGTATAGATTTGGCGCCCTTTTTTTGCAAAGCGCTGCAATCAATGTTTGCAAAACATTCGCACAATTCTTGCGAATGCGAATATTCGTTTCATCAATCCTACTAATATTATAAATGCGAAAGTTTGTGAGGATGTATGTGTGTTTGTTATTCTTTCACGCAAAAACTACTGAACGGATTTGGTTGAAACTTTACAGTAGTATAGTCCTATCCTATCCTACTAATATTATAAATGCGAAAGTTTGTGAGGATGTATGTGTGTTTGTTATTCTTTCACGCAAAAACTACTGAACGGATTTGGTTGAAACTTTACAGTAGTATAGGTTATACATCAGAATAACACATGGACTATAATTTATACCGATTCTTTTGTAATAAGGTTATACTATAACGAGAAATATCAGATTAGTCGCAAAAAAAGTTGTCCTCTGAGAGCTATCTTCGCGTACGCTGCCTAAACTTTTGGAGATAATAAAATAAAAATAAAAAAAAATAAGAAAAAAAATAAAAAAGCCTTTTATTTCTTTACAGAAGAGTTAAAAAACATACACATTTTATACTGAATTAAGTTTGATATTTTTAAAAGAGAAAATATAAAAGAAAAAAGATAAAAAAATTACTAAAAACTATTCTTCTGCAAGAACCCCTCTGCAGGTGAAGGCCTCCTCCAAGGATGTCCAAAACTCTCTAGAATTTGCTTTTTGAAGCCAATCTGCACCGGCGATTTTGGTTATATCGTCTTCCCATCTTGCGCAAGGTCTCCCTTTCTTTCTCTTACCGACAGGGCCTTTCCAAGCTGTTACTATTTTTGTCCATCTCTTATCTTGCAACCGTGATACATGTCCTGCCCATTTCCATTTAAGAGATAACGCTTGTACAAGCCCATCTTTTGCGTTAGTTGTTTTTCTAATTTTTGTGTGACGGATTTTTTGTTTTAATTTGATGCTTAGCATGCTGCGCTCCAATCCCCGTTGACATGTCATAATCTTGTTTTTAACCTCATTGCTATACTTCCAAGTTTGGCAGGCGTATGTCAAGCATGGTAAAAGGCAGGAGTTCATGACTTTTGTTTTGAGGGTGATGGGAAAGTTACCTTTAAATATTTCTTTTAAACTCCAATACTTGTTCCATGTTAGCTGAGCTCTCCGTTTGACCTTTGGAGATATCCAAATATAATGTACGGTGGAATTGTTTGGCTCACATAGATCTAAATAAAAGTCCGCGACAGCATATTATACTATATTTTATGTAAAACCCACAATAACTCTTTTTATACTTTGAAAATTTTAAAAATATGAAGTTGATGTTTCCATGGGTTTTATACAAACTAAATATTAATCCTTATCAAAATAAATGATTTCAAAAAATCAAGCATCTAATACAGATTAAATCTACTTTTTACACTATGTAAATTGGATAAGTAGTTTAGAAGATATTACGAGTATAACATATTGCATACTCAATTGATTGACCGGCAGTACGCGCCGTGCGCCGCCGCCGTATACAACGAAGTTCTATGAAATTTATATTTAAACTAGCTGCACCCGCGGCTTTGCCCGCGTGCAAATCAATGTATCATAAAGTTTTTCCCGCGCAAATCTCGACACCGTGGAAATTATATGATAAAAAGTAGTCCTTAATGGGACTACTAATCGGGTATCGACTAATCGGTTTGGCCGCTCAAGAATTACCTGGACAAACACAAAGTGAAAAAAGAATTTGAAGTGTGTATTTGTGAGTAGGAACGTATTGTTATGTAAAAAAAAATTAGATGAATTCGAATATTGTAAACCTCTTTTTTGAACCAATTTTTTGAATTATTTTTGAATCAATTCTTAGTGGTCTAATTCACAATATCGGGATGCATCTTTTCGATCAACTCCTCCACATTTGAACCAAAACGTCTCGATTATAAAGATTGATTTGAACTTTTCCGAATTGGAAAATACTATTTGAAGTAATTTTGGCGGATTCAAATTTCTAAGTAAGATTAGAGGTGAACCTACTATTAACATTAATTTCTGTTGAGGACTTCCGGAAGGCATTGAGGAATTCAAAAATTCTGTCGGATAATGTACTGCTTCCTCCATCTCAATGATTGTGTCTATCGAATAGTGGATCTGTGACTCTGCTTTAAATTTGGAAAAAAAAGTTCATTGTTCAAAAATTTATAGTGTTATTGGTTGTATTAACAATATCGATTATACTTTTTCAACCAACTCCTCATTTAAGCGAAGACGTATCGATATAAAGATTGATTTTAACTTTTCCGGATTACAAAGCACTTGAAGTAAATCATTAGAAAATTGGAATATCACTGAACAGCGACATATATTTTAAGTTCATATTTTGTTTATTGTGGCCAAAGATAAGATATTTTAAGAGATGCGTTGGCGGAAAACAAATCTATGCAATCACCCATCGGGCTATTTGTGTGCGTAAATCCCACATTGTTCTTTGTCAAGCAGAAGGCAGAATCAAAACACTTTTACAATTCATACGAACAGGGCGTACCCGCTCGCAGGGCGCTGCCGCACCCTGCTCGCTTATTTTTTATGTTTTCTTTTATGTTCCAATCTAACCTAACCCAACCCATCCTGTTTAAAAAGCTATAGCTAAATCTAACTGTTAACAATAACATGACAATACTCCTGCATTTTTAGGATTTAGGTATTCAAAGTGACACTTTTCATTATTATGTCCTCTCAGGAACGGGTTGTAACGTATTGTAATCAATAAGTAACCAAGTCATACGGCTTAAGTAGGTTGCGTACTTAGATTATAAGGGTTGATTAATTGAAGTTTAATTTATTCATCACATTTCAGTTTAATGAGCTGTCATTAAACTTATAATATATTCTTAACTAAATAACAACCGTAAGCAATATGTGACTACCTTTTATAATTTAGACTTGCACTATCCTGCATCATCAGGGAGGAGTTGAATGTAAAAAAAATATCCCGTGTCTTTGCTTAATATTTTTATTACATATACGTAAGCACCGGCGAGCCAACTTCTATAGCTTGGGCTTGCAGTACCCTGCATCATCAGGGCTCAAGAGGTTAAGGTCGAAATTTTCATCTTTTGTCTTTGCTTAGTAATTATATTACATACCCGAAAGCACCAAATAGCTAACTTATATGGATTATGCTTGAAGTACCCCTGCATCATCAGGGATGAGGAGTTGAGGGTCAAAATTTTTATCATGTGTCTTTGCTTAGTAATTATATTACATACCTGAAAGCAACAAATGGCCACCTCGTATAGTTTAGGCTAGCAGTATCCTGCATCATCAGGGTTAAGGAGCTGAAGGTCGAAATTTTCATTTTGTGTCTTTGCTTAGTAATCATGTTACATACCCGAAAGCACCAAATGGCCATCTCCTATGGCTTAGGCTTGAAGTACCCCTGCATCATCAGGGTTGAGGAGATGATGGTCAAAATATTCATCTTGTGTCTTTGCTTAGTAATTATATTACATACCCGAAAGCACCAAATAGCTAACTTATATGGATTATGCTTGAAGTACCCCTGCATCATCAGGGATGAGAAGTTGAGGGTCAAAATTTTTATCATGTGTCTTTGCTTAGTAATTATATTACATACCTGAAAGCAACAAATGGCCACCTCGTATAGTTTAGGCTAGCAGTATCCTGCATCATCAGGGTTAAGGAGCTGAAGGTCGAAATTTTCATTTTGTGTCTTTGCTTAGTAATCTTGTTACATACCCGAAAGCACCAAATGGCCATCTCCTATGGCTTAGGCTTGAAGTACCCCTGCATCATCAGGGTTGAGGAGTTAAAGGTCAAAATTTTTATCATGTGTCTTTGCTTAGTAATTATATTACATACCTGAAAGCACCAAATGGCCACCTCGTATAGTTTAGGCTAGCAGTATCCTGCATCATCAGGGTTAAGGAGCTGAAGGTCGAAATTTTCATTTTGTGTCTTTGCTTAGTAATCATGTTACATACCCGAAAGCACCAAATGGCCATCTCCTATGGCTTAGGCTTGACGTAACCCTGCATCATCAGGGTTGAGGAGTTGTAGGTCAAAATTTTTACTATGTATCTTTGCTTGGTATTTTTATTACATAACCATAAGCACTAAATAGCCAACTCTTACGGTTCAGTCTTGAAATACCCTTGCATCATCAGGGTTGAAGAGTTCAAGGTCAAATTTTTATCCCATGAATTTGTTTAGCAATTTTATTATATATCCATAAAAACAAAATGACTTACTTCTACAGTTCAGGCTAGCAGTACCCCTGCATCATCAGGTTTGAAGATTTGAAGGTCAATTTTTTTTAGGAAATATCTGCTTAGTAATCTTATTCTACATTCAACCCAATAATTGGACTCCTACAGCTTAGGTTTGGCCGAGTATCGCTAATTTCGTTAATTTGATTCAAAGAAATGGATCCTATCAGAACCGTATCAAACTCATGAGAGTACCCTTGAAGTACATTCTTTCGAATAAAAGAAAAATCATCAAAATCGGTTGGCGGGAAATTGAGTTATTCATCTATTTAACGTGCACATCGTTAATGCAAATATCAGACTTATGCGCTTTTCTTATGGATGCCACTGTCAAAAGTGAACTAAAAGTAAATGAGACCCCATGATACGAACTACCTAAAATAAAAAATTTAAAATGAAACAAAAAATCATCCAAATCCGTTCACCCAGTGCGGAAAAATCGAGTAACAAACATAAAATAAATAAAAAAAATACAGACGAATTGATAACCCCCTCCTTTTTGGAAGTCGGTTTAAAACTATGTTTTAACATAAAAATCAAAGCGAAATACTAAATTTTATTGAGGTGGCCTCAAAATTGACTGACTTTGACTTTGATACAAACTTACATCTCCTATTTGGGTTAAATGGGGGGGGGGGGATCAGAAAATTCATTCTTAACTGACGTCTACGTCATAAAAGGAACCCCTAGTAAAAATCATATTCGTATCTTTAGCAGTTTAGGCTCTACGATGTTTATTTAATAGATGAGGGAGAGAGTATCCTTTGGTTTTATATTAGTATATATAGATATAGAGATATAGATTTGTATAGTATCAAATAACATAGGTACACACATAACCAATAAAAAATACATAACAAAGGAATACATTTTACAGACCATAACATGTTTAGTTTCAACCAATTCAACTATGCAGTTATTTATCTTATAAACACTTATCGAACACAGAATAAATACTGCGTAGTTTTAAATTGACATAACTTTTTTATTTATAAACCGATTTACATAAAATAAACACTAAATGTTAAGTGAAGTTTCTCACAATACATCAGTGAAAATTATATTCAAATTGGATAAGCCGTTTTTGAGATTAGCGTTTTCAAACACACAGACAAACAGACAAACAGACAAACAGACAAACAGACAAACAGACAAACAGATAAACAGACAAACAGACAAACAGAAAAGATTTCTAAAAACCTTTATTTTGGGTTCTATATCGTATTAAAGACCTCTAGAAATGGTTTTCACCTAAATTTATTCCATGTACAGACAGCGACCTCTTACAGATTTATTATAGTATAGATAGAAGATAGAAGAAGATGGTTATAAATCACGGAGCAAAATGGGAAAGGTCGATGTGAATAACGTCCCTGTAGTTCCGGGATCAGAATAAGGCTACGGTATCCCCTGTCTGTGGTAAGAGGCGACTTAAAGGGGGCTTTCGGGGTTGCGGGCGGCTAGACTGGGAGCTCGAAACACCCAGTCAGCAACTTCGGGAAAGATGTCAGCATGTGTGGTCGCATTCTGTCGTGAGAGCCAGGATGCAAGGAGCTTGAACAGTCCAGCCAGGCGATCCCGGGAAGGATGGTGGTATACGTGTGGTCGCATATCGTGGTAAAGACTAGGTGGAGTGGTGGGCCCAGCCGCTCACTTGGGAGAAACCCGATGGGGCAATGCACTCAGAGGACTCCAGTTGCGTTCCTTTGAAGATTCCAGAGTCCTGGTGCGATAAGAATCCCACATTACCCTGCGTTGCTCCCACAGCGTATGGTACCTTTTAAAGGTTCCCCCTAGACAAAAAAAAAGGTCAATAAGAATGAAACAGTGGAAAAGGTTAGATATGTCATTCAATCGTCATGGACCTTTTAATGTTACACAACTCGGCACATAAGTCAGATTAGCAGTAGTTTAGGTCGTAGTTGATCACGCTAGCCAACTGCGCTTTGGTAACCGTCACGCGTTTTGAGACCCTTTCTTAAAACTTTTAATTTCAGAATAAGTATTAATATCCGTTGCGGACAAAACTAATTCAAATTAATATACGTGCCTGTGATTTGAAATTTGAACACACAGATTTAGGAAGTAAGGCAAGGGTTCAATCTGAAGTCAATCACAGATGCGTTGCTACTCTCGAGGACTTGGATGATCGCCTCATATAAAAGCGAGCCGGCTGCCACATCCTTCTAATGAAACACAAGAACTGCTTCACGGTAGAAATAGGTGCGGCGGTGATAACTCCCTGGTTGAACCATTGCTCTACCACCTTGCAAACTTTATGTGGCAGACTAAATTCCACGCGAGCGAAGCCGCGGGCAAAAGCTAGTTATGTATAAATATAACATATTGAATAAGTTGGAAAGTTGATATTAGTTTATTAATATTCTTTTATATGTTCTTGACTTTTCATACCAAAATCTACATTTACATTCTGTCTAAAGCTATATTTATGGATAATGTAATATAGCATCACTACTAAGCGTTGCAATTTACTCCGGAGGGGTAGCTACGCTTATGTTGTAAAGTTCAATAAGGCTTCAATCGTATTTCAGGTTCATCACTAGTGTACTAGTAGCAACCATAATCTCGTTTACTACTTTAAATATGTAAAAATATTATTACAAAATTGGGTTGAAATATCGCAAAACAATTGGTAACGCAAATATATGTTTTTTTATTTGACTGAAGTAGCAAACGAGCATGCAGTTCACCTGATGGTATGTGGTCACTGCCGCCCAAGGACATCTTTAATCAACTTCATACAGAACATGGGTTCTATCGGAAGTCAATCACAGATTGTCGCCTCATATAAAAGTGCCGGCAACCACACCTTTCTATCGAAACGCAAGAAATGCTTTACGCTAGAAATATGTGTGGCGGGGCACTGGTTCTACCACCTGGTAAGAAAAATTACAGGAGAGCCAGATAAAAATTAAACTACTTTTTGTTTCTTTTTTTTATTTATGAAGTTGAAGTTAATAGAAAAAAATAAGCGGATAAATCTGTATCATCAAATTAACATTGACGAATTTCAAAATGTGCTGTCATTAGAGCCAAATAGCCTCTGTGTAATGAACCAGTCGCCACATCCATACTGTAATGCTTTCGTACTCCGAGCCCGCTCGTCACATCGGTGTTGGATGTCGGCGACTAATTGTTGCTCTCCACAACGGAGGACGCCTTTTGTTTCATACCAGCCGCTCGCTCTCACGGGTCATCTATAATTATCTGTAGTTTACTGTCGTAGTTCTTCTGAGCTCTTTTGTGTTTTATGACGTGCGGTGGTCGATGCGGTCTAATGTATACTTATAAGCGACCTTGATACGTCGACTTATGACGACCTGCGTGGCGGAGCGGTTACCATACCGGTCTGACGCGCAATGGATTCCGGGTTCGATTCCCGGCCAGACAAGTATCTGAATGATAAGTTTAGAATCGTGTTTGGATGTTCTGGGTCTGGGTATTTGTATATTCGTCTTGTGTGTGTCCATGGTACCAACAAAACAGGAGAAAATCTTAGTGTGGGGCTCTGAGCATAGAAAGCGTGTTTTTTTTTATAACGTTTTCTACGCTCGATGTCTCAAACTAGAATTCGCTGTCTTAATACACTCAAAACATGAGAGAGATATATAGAATATATACACCTGGAATATCTTTCGAAATTGATAGGATCAATCCTACTGAAAACATTTATGTAAATAACGGGCAAATTCTTACACAAAAATCTCGGCCTCCTAAAGTATTGAAATTGAAAGTTAGACCTGAATCTGTTCACAATTTTTCTAATCATAACCAGGCTGTATTTTATAGTTTTGCCTGCGTTAGGAAAATATAACATACCTTTAAAATGTGTATTTTGGTAAAGTATTATTATTATTTGGTTGATGAGAAAACAAGTAATCTAAGAAATTAAGTAATATAAGAAAAAGAAAAGTAAGTAAATATTCAGAATGACTTCTATTTTTATTATACAAATGAATAATTGTTTTTGTGACGCGGAGGAAACCTTCAAAAGGTACACCGAAGACTTGGGAGATACTACGGGTATTGGATTTTTACTCACTAAACCTCCTCGGTGGCCTCTTCACGTAATCATCTCTTGGGGGACCTATAACAGTCCTCCTGCTCCTGGTGACTAAGATGACATGCCCCCGTCCTTCCAGAGGTGGTTGGCCAGGCGGTTAGAGTGCCCACTCTAGCCCCGCAACCCCAGAAGCCCCCTTTCATTCGCCTCTTACGACAGGCAGAGTATACCGTACCTGTATTCTACTCCCCGACTACAGGGGGGCAAATAAATAACGTAAATACCTAACATAACTTACTTGTCCTTAAGTAATTTAACTAAGTGATGCATTGAAATTAATTGCACTCTTTCATTTGTTTCAGGTAAGTTATCCAGTTGTATGCAGTTCATTACATATAGATGGCGCTAACTCCTGTTGTTATAACGATTAACTGGGCCGCACGAACAAGACACCGTTTTCCATATCAATTTAGACAAAGATGTAAGTATATAATTATATCATTCATTTAGTCCTTATCATGTTTTAAAATATTTTTTAAGAGTACGGTTTTTCGAGAACTATAATGCGCAGCACTTTTCGTTGAAATCATTACATAGTATAAAACAAAGTCGCTTCCCGTTGTCTGTCCCTATGTACGCTTAGATCTTTAAAACTACGCTATGGATTTTAATGCAGCATTTTTTAATAGATAGAGTGATTCAAAAGGATGGTTTTTATATATATATAACACATGCATAATATAGTGGAGGAACACTGATAATTTTTGATTTTTGACTTTTAGGCGGAACGAAGTTCGCCGAGTCAACTAGTGTAATATAAAGATCTAACCTGAAAACACTAGTTTCTTAAAATAAAACATCTATCAATCAGAACTAATGAAACGTCAGCGGTTTTACTGACAGGTTTCGAGACGGTTCCACTCAGAACGAAAACATTGCTTTACTTTGACCGAGTTTTGGACGGTTCAGATTACTTGGGATGTGAAGTAGCTAACTTGTTTCGGACAAGTTTGATAAGGGCTCGCGTTTAGTTTCCAACGAACAACTTTGATTTAATGCTTTAAAATTCCTTAATATTAAATTACATCGCATTAGACAAACATTTCAGGTAAGTTAGGTGTAAAGTTTGGTTTATGGTAGTTTAATTAGACTTCTGAAATCATGCAAAGTTGTAACAGCGTAAAGCGGAGACATTGCCTGTAAATGGTTTTAATTAAAATAAGTTTTATTTTACGAAATATGTAGGAGTAACAAATAGGTACGCATGTACCTCTCCCTGTAGTCGGGGAGTAGAATACGGCTACGGTATCCCCTGCCTGTCGAAAGAGGCGACTAAAAGGGGGCTCCTGGGGTTGCGGACGGCTCGAGAGGGAGCTCGAACCGCCCAACCAGCGACCCCGAGAAGGACGGTGGCATGTGTGGCTGCATGTCGCCGTAGACATCGGAATATGCAGGGGGACAGCTACATGTCCCCTAAGAGATGAGCCCATGAGGGGTGCTGCGCTAGGGGGTACTGGCGCGTTTTCTTTAGAGGTCCCGGGGTCCCCTACAAGCGCTGAGGAAGGCCACCGAGGAGGTTTTAGTGGGTAAAAATCCCACATAACCCGGAGTCTCTCCTCAAGGCTCCGGGTACCTTTTGAAGGTTTCCTCCCCGTCAACAAAAAAAAAAAAGTACGCATGTACCTACATATTAGTGATGTAACGACTGTTATTATTTAACATTGCAGTTCGAATTACATTTGTATATCTAAAATGTGACCTATTTGCACTGCGATGCAATATTCGCAAAACATTGTCATAATTAATTCTTGCGAATGCGAATATATAAAAACATGCGGATATTCGCGAATGCGAATGCGAATATTCTTAATATCACTAGTACATACTTACATACTAATATTATAAATGTGACGAACGAAGGTTACCGACACAGCTCTCAAAATCAGCAAGCTGAAGTGAGTGGGCCGGCCACATCACTCGAAGGACCGATAACCGAAGGAGAAGAAAGGTCCTCGAGTGGAGACCACATTTAGGCAAAAGGAGTACAGGTCGCCCTCTTACCAGGTAGACCGATGACCTGAAGAAGACAGAGGGAAACCGTTGGATTCAGAGGGCACAGGACCGTTTAGAGTGGCGCCATTTAGGGGAGGCCAGCAGTGGACATCAAAGGGCTGATGGATGGATGGATGGATGGATTATAAATGTAAAAGTGTGTTTGTTTGTTCCTCTTGGCGCGTGGCGGAGCGGTTACTATACCGGTCTGACGCGCAATGGGTCCCGGGTTCGATTCCCGGCCAGACAACTATCTGAATGATGAGTTTAGATTCGTGTCCTGGGTCTGGGTGTTTGTGTATTCGTCTTGTGTGTGTCCATGGTACCCACGACACAGGAGAAAATCCTACTGTGGGGCTATGAGTGTAGAAAGCGTGCGTGCTTTTCTTTCACATCCCCACATAGCTATTATATGATATGGTTTATGTACTGGGAGATAGGAGGGCGGAGAGTGACGTAGGCTACTTTTTCCGCGCTCTCTTATTCACATGAGAATATCGATGTTTAGTTATTTGATACATATTCAGTAGTTCCAGACGTTGTTAATAGGTGGCGTTAGTAAAATTCATTTGCAATTTTTGAATCACACTATCAAATGCTAATGATAATTCCCTTTGACCGTGCGGGCGAAGCCGCGGGTAAGATTTAGCAGGTACATATGTATGACGAAGTTGTGCTCGCGGGTCCGTCCGCTTCGGTAACGTCTACCGTGGTAATGAGCAACCTATGTGTTAATCTAGGTCATACATTATCGTTTTTGTAATAAAAAGCAACAAACACACATACATCCTCACAAACTTTCATAGTGCACCTGATTGTACTCGTACTTACGAGTACTTACTTGCGAGATTTAGTACGAGTAATCACTTGATTACTCGTACTAAATCTCGTAAGTACTGTTGGTCAATGCGAAGTGGAAGAAACATCTATTAGAATTTCGCAAACTTTTTTTAAGAATTCTTTTAAGAAAGAAAGGTTTTCTTACATTTTCGTTCACCGTAAAACAGTGTATTTTTTTTATTACGCACATTATATTAGAAAAATCGGATGTGTGTTGTACTTAGATCTTTCGACTGAGAGAGCGAGCTTCAACCAATAGGCTATCGCTGCTCGAATATGAAGTCTGTACATAACGAACGTCCGTGCCTCCTCATCGGCTTCGGAACTAATCTCGCAACAAAAACATAAGTCGTAATGAACATTGACGCCGTAATTAGCGAAGTTCGCGCCGAGTTGGATCGAGCGTGGGATATCGTGTGTCGTGACTGCGCATTTATTATACAAATTACTTTGCGTTTAACTTAGTACTTAGCTTTGTGACAGTTTTGAGGGTATAGTGTGGAGTCGAGCGGTGGTGGCCTATAATAGTAGAAACTAGTAGTTACAGCCCTCGGAAGTAGCAACGCATCTGTGATTGACATCAGATGCAACCCATGTTCTGTATGAAGTTGATTACAGATGTCCGTGGGCGGCAGTGACCACTTACCATCAGGTTCACTGCATGCTCGCTTGCTGCTTCAGTCAGATTAAAAAAATAACTAGCCATTTCATTTAGGAGATTCAAATTCTAGGCACCCAGGTACCAGATTTTTCTTACATTGATATGCGTGCGAAATTAATTATAACTGATTTTATATGAAGGAAAAAATACGAGACAACACACACGCATGAGACTTCTTTAGGTAAATTTCAAGAATATATAAAATCTAACAATTTACACTTGGCTAGCAAGCTATGGAAACCTGTAAAGCCTCTCATTCCGAGACTTATGCCGCAGTGGAACAATAACGACTTGTCGGCGATAAAATTGCATCTGATTTGTGACGCGACGATAGATTAATAGTGATGATGTATGTCTCTGTTGTGGTCGCGTTTCTCTTGCGACGACTGATTTGGTGAATGTTTTGTAATATAAATTTGTGGAGAAAACAACGGGCTAGGAAACCAATGATGGTTTCTAAATCCTCATGACAGGGTTGCCAACTCTCAAAAATGTATTTCCCTAAAGTCTTCATTAAAAACCCCTGAAATCCCCCATAATGAATTATTAATTGGAATTCTTCCTGGCAACCTGACTTGACGACGAAAAAAAAAAGTTCTTCAGGTGTAGTGCATGATGTTTTTTTTCCTTTTTTTTCGTCGTGAGGCATTGATTATATAGACTGGCGGGGAGATTTCCCATTAAAAACATCCATATGTTGAAGTTATAAAAACCCCTGAAAATACCCCTAAAAATTTTACACCCCTAAAAAATCCCCATCCTACTTGAAAATCCCCTAAATTTGGGGGAAAAACCCCTAAGTTGGCAACACTGCCACATGAGGACTCTAAAAGTCAATGTTTGATAACAGTACAGTCCGGTTTGACGTACCCTGCTGCATTAGGCATGAAATTGTTCAACTTGACCAATCCTGAATGGATTAAGCACTCAGCCGTCTTTGACTGCAAGTTTTCTTATTAATTCTCATTCTTTGAAATTTAACTTTTAATCAGTATATTTAAGTTCTTTCTTCGAATAATCAAAGTTCTACTCAATATAATTAGCTTGGTTTCTTGTCAACTTTTCTTCAAAGTTAGGCCTCTGGTGCGGCAAAGAGTTTTGATGGAATTGTTCGTCAAACTTTAATTAAGAACAACTTAACATCGGTTTCAACTAAAGGAAATATTAATGAGAGGACCGCCGGTAGCTACCCAGGTTTTAGTATAATTAAGCGGTGCATACATTATTGTTTGAAAAGGTAAAGAATTTTTAATTTGTTGTATTGCGACGTATCCCTCACATAATTTAAATTATAATAGATATAAAGTATTTATAAAATAACGGTTCAGAAACGTCGTCAAAATTGATGAACTATTTCGTCGAGATGAAGCACTGTCGAAATAAAATATCTCAAAGATTATTTGACCAGCATTGCTTAAATATATACTAACATTAATCCGAGGGCTGTAAAACACTCGCTTTAAGTAAAAATATTCGCTCTAGCTAATAACGCAAATTAGAAACATTTTTCATCAAATTTCGCTACAATTTGCAACAGAAATTTCATCTGCATAAGGTCGGGTCGGTCGGTAAGGGTAACACATACATTTGTTTTTAACACTCAGTGTTGACGCTTGCAGCGGTTGTTTTGTATCTCTCAAGCTTCAGGCAGCGTCCATTAGGACAATTAAGTCGCTTAGTGGATGGTCAAATATTAAAGGTGCTAGAACAGTAGTAGGTGTTAGTGGTTTGAAGGTGGTAGAACCATGTAGTTCGACCGGGGAAGTACCACCGCTACACCTAGAAATCTAGCGTGAAGCATTTCTTGCATTTCGATAGAAGGGTGTGGTTGCCGGCACACTTTTATATGAGGCGACCACCATAGTCCTCGGGAATAGCAACGCATCTGTGATTGACTTCAGATAGAACCCATGTTCTGTATGAAGTTAATTACAGATGTCCATGAGCGGCAGTGACCACTTACCATCAGGAGGACTGCATGTTCGTTTGCTACTTAAGTTAGATATATAAAAAAAAACATTACATTTTGTCGTCTCCTGAGTGAAGTGAAAACATAATAATTAATTTGCCGTCGGAATTAAATTTTGTACTTACCAAAGCGCTGTTGTAAAGTTTCAAAGAGTATCAAATATAATTTTTAAGTGCCTATTGTATCACGTTATGATCACAGAAGATAATTATGTTTGAGCAGTTTCGTACATTACAAAATTAATATTTACTTGGAGCTTGTAATAATATTAGCAAAGGTATTCTTGACTAGCTATTGGCGATGGATTTGTCCGCGAGAAAGGTAACTTGAAGAAATCTTTGGTAGAATGTTTTATATTTGTTTGGATTTATCAGTAAATATTTAACATCTTCTTCTAATGTGATCAAATGTGATATTAAACTACTTCTAGTTTAATATCACATTTTAAATAAAACTTTAATATACACTAATAATCTACACTAATATTATAAATGTGGAAGTGTGTTTGTTTGTTCCTCTTTCACGTTGCCACAGCTATTATATGATATAGTTTATATGTTGGAAGATAGGAGGACGAAGAGTGACGTAGGCTACTTTTTACCGCGCTCTCTCATTCCCATAACAATATCGATGTTTTGTTAGCTGCTAGATATTAAAATTCATTTGCAAGTTCTAAATCTCACTATCAAATGCTTCATTGGGTTTTAAATTATTATGAAGAATAAAAAATAATAAGACATACGCTTTATTTACTACATTTATCCATCAGAAATGTGTCATGTATGTTAAACATCTCATTGTTAATTGCCTTTGACCATGCTGCGAAGCCGTGGGTAAGAACTAGTATGGAATAAATATAAACATACATACAAAGCAATAAATAAATTAAAGGCAAAACAAATACTTAATAATGAATGTTCTGTGGGATAGTCCCACGCTAAGTACTCGTATATAGGTTTAGGAAATTTCAATTCTTTTACAATTACAGACATGACTCATTTTTAACCGACTTCAAAAAGGAGAAGGTTCTCAATTCGGCCGGTATATATTTTTTTTATGTATGTACAAGGATTAATCCGCCGTTAGTGGCCCGATTTTAATTATTCTTTTTTTATTGTGTAGAGACGAGCTGCGAATTGGTCCCACTTAAATATGGTTAGGATCCATCTATGGGTTAAAATGATGGGAACTCCTTAACCGATAGAAGTAATTGAGTTGCAGTTGAGTCCGAAGTCGGCGCTCACATAGGACACATGTGGTTTCGTCGTGATCCAGCGAAATATGGTGAGCGCCGACTTCGGGACTACTACTATGTACCTACTGTGTATGTTCTAAACCAACATGTATTTAGATTATTTATTTTTTTGTTGCCTGGAAGTCGGTTGTATTTTTTTTTTCTGTTTACTTGTAAATATATAAAGAAGTTTAAACTTAATTAAGGGTTAGGAAGCTAGTGAATAAGGCCTTCCTGGTGTAGGGTTCGGTAGTTAGGTTCTATGTTTAGACCCATTACTGCATAACGGTTATGGACGTCAACTGAAGTTAATTACAAACCTAACAATTTTTACAAAGCCTTCTACAGTTTCTTCATAAAGTTTAAATATTATTAGAATTATTAATAACAACAGTGTTAAGCGCACAGTTAAAAGTTATGTTTTGGTCTGAGGGTTTTTAGTATGAGGATGGTAAGGAAGGACGGTGGTATGTGCGGTCGCATATCGTCGCATAGACCAGACGAGCGGTGAGCCTAGCTGCTCACCTGGGAGGAGCCAGATGGGGCAACGCGCTCAGAGGACTCCTGTTCTTTATGTTGTTGCAAACAGATGTCTATGGGCTGTGATTGCGTACCATCATGCTTGGTAGTAAGTTAAATTTAGGACAAAATAAACCAATTTGCTTATATGATTTCAGACTAGATAGGTATAAAGAAATTATTTTAAAAACCGCTTATCGTGAGTACGCGTTATACATATATTAAAATGGAACAAATTAACATATGTTTAATTTGACTAATGAAGTAAACCACCATTTTATTCAAGCTAATTAAAACAATTCAGAGCCTCAATCTTCACTAATGTTATACAACTGTTTTTTTTATATGACTGAAGCAGCAAACGAGCATACAGTCCACCTGATGGTAAGTGGTCACTGCCGCTCATGGACAACTGTAATTAACTTCATAGAGAACATGTGTGTTATATGAAGTCAATCACAGATGCGTTGCTACTCCCGAGGACTATTATGGTCGCCTCATATAAAAATGTGCCGACAAGTGTGGCGGTGGTTAATTAAACGATTTTAAGACTATTTTGAGTTGTGAAATTTTCGTATTCAATAATAGCGAGTTATCAATATCAATAACAATCCGGCCTATTGGTTTTTTAATGTTTTTCAGCCTTCCTCACGCCAAAACTTTGGCTTTTAATAGATTCGTAGACAACATCTTTTAAGGCTTCAGTTGTTACGCGCTTTAATATATAATTTACGTCGTAAATTATATAATTTACGTCGTATTACCTGAGAAAATCTCACGTTTCCCTCCATCAAATTAAGTTGTGGTTACGCTCGCAATTACGTCGTGAGGGAATCCCTTTTTGGCAATTACGCGATTGGTCCCCAGGAGGGGAACATTTGAGGGAATCAATATAAATGGTAATGGCTGACCGCGTCTTCAAATGCGTTTTTTTTACTATTCCGTAACTAATTATATAACTAGGAGAGAAGAACGGTATTTTTTGTCAAAAAATCATGTAGTCGATGGATATCTGTAGTAAGCCTGACGTTAATTTACAATTTGGCGGAGGTGCGTTACTACCTCTGAAGACTTAGTAGGTCTCCTCACAAAGTCACATAAGTGTAGGCCATAGACCACAACATTGACCAAGTATTGGTAGACATTCTGGAGAATTTTCTTAAGCCCTCTTACGCACTAGCGGTTAACCGTGGGTGCGGCTGACCGCGCAACTAGCCGCTTTTCCAGTTTTATATGAAGCCCCTCCAAAATTCAACCGCGGCGGTTTAACATTGCAAAAAAGCTTACACGCCTAAGCCCTCTTACGCACTAGTGGTTAACCGCGGGTGCGATTAACCGCGCGGCTAGTCGCTTTTCCAGTTTAATATGAAACCTATGAAATTTCAACTGCAGCTGTTTAAAATTTTGGGGCAGTTTCATATTAAACTAGAAAAGCTGCTAGCCGAGTCGTTAACCGCTAGTGCGTAAGAGGGCTAAGAACTCTTAGGCGTGTAAGTTTTTTTGCAATGTTTTCTATTACAGTTTAAATCAGTAATAAATAAATTATTTATCTATAATATCTTTAAAAATCAGAAGTGCATGCCTTTTTTTTGTTCTCGAGGGGGAAACCTTCAAAAGGTACCCGACGCCGTGGGAGCGACGCAGGGTTATGTGGAATTTTTCCCGCACTAAAATCCCTCCGGTGGCCGTCCTCGGCGGTATAAAGAGGACTCCGGGAACTTGGACCGACCGCAACCGGAATCCTCTGAACGTGTTGCCCCATCTTTACGACGGTATGCGACCACATATACCGCCGTCCTTCCCGGGATCGCCTGACCGAACGGTTCGAGCTCCCACTCTAGCCGCCTGCAACCCCGGAAGCCCCTTTTAGTCGCCTCTTACGACAGGCAGGGGTTGCCGTAGCCCTATTTTGATTCTGGAACTACAGGTGCATGTCTAGGATTCGAATGCAAACCACCAGACTGAAAAGCCAGGGTCCAACCAGGCAAACGTATTGCTTTTCTACATGGTTATATAGCTAAATGAAAAGGCCCAATAAGCGCCATCCTACACTCTCCTGTCCCTTCTAAGTACAAAACTCAAAATAGATTTTCTGGAATATTAAAGATCTGCAAACGATCCGCAATTAATTAAACGAAGTCTACAATACAAGAGTGGGAGTCTCTTTTAAGTATACAACATTTACATGTGCCGTTTTCTGTTTAATTAAAGCATTTTAATTAGTCATATGAGGCCTTTATAAAGTGTTTTTCCACACATATTAGTTGCTTGTGCAAAATGACATATCTTATATGGATAGTCCACTACACTCGCCAATTGAGGATTGGCGTAATTCACACATTCACAAGATACAATACTAGTCACCCGTCGCAACGGTCGAAATTTGAATGTAATTTAAATTAAAAAAACTAAACTTCATATTGTCCAAAGTAGCACCAATATTTCACTAATTTAAATAAATTATTATAATTTTCAAATTATTTTGAACGCACCAATTAAATGTAAAAAGAGGTTTATTAACTAAGCTGCATTTAAAAGCAATATCGGGTATTTTGACAAAGACATCTGACATTTTTGACCTATGTGTTTTCGTAGAGACATGGACTATTACATTTATTATGTATGTGTTTGTGTCAAATGCAAGGTAGTGAGTGTAATGTGTTTTTAGTTAATTTTATGTATGTTTTATGCATTATTTGAAAAAAAAATATAATTGCGCGATCCTTCATCAGCTATAACCGTGCGTAATGTCATACTCATTCGACCTGCGGCAAGTTTATCAAATCGAGTCAAAAGTTTCTGCTCCACGTTTTATTACTTTTAATATATTGACTTATAGGCAATATTTAATTGTTTTCTATTACTGCCTGATCGATAATACTAATCTATAACCATTTTAATTCATCAATACTAATTTGTAACTAATTCAATTCGGGTTATACAGTTGTTTGCACCTTTCCCAATTCGAATAGTTTTGTGAAGTAAGACCTAAGACTCTAGCAAGGTTTCATTTTCAGAAAATGTCTTTTTATCCGTATTTTCATTGCATAAAGACCTCCTACATAATTATTAGAATATACAAAGATAAATTTCGTCACCATTCACGAAGTTAGAATAGCTCGGTTGGGAAATCGGACACTCTAAAACGCAGGCTGTCAGGGTTCAAATCTCGGTCCGTTTTTTTTATTTTTTCTCTTTTTTTCGAGTTTTATTTTGTTATTTTTATTTTTTTATTTTTTAATCTATTTTCTATTTTTTAGCTCTACATTTTTTTCTTTTTAGTTATTTTTAGGTATTTTTGTTTTATTATTATTATTATGTCGGTAAGATCAAAATATATTATTCATATGATCAGTAACAAATTTGCATAGTTATAAAAATTAAAATTCCAAAAAAACATGATGTACTCGTAGTAACCAAAAACACCGAGCAAAGCTCGGTCATCCAGGTACTTATTTTCTAAACAGTATAAAGGGTTGCAGTCATGAAGGGAATGGTAGTGATGATTCTACCGTTAAGAGACATCAAAGTTGAGTGTTGACACGTTTATTAATCTTATTATGGTATATATGTTATTTCTCAGCATTGTCATTGCCGCCTACGATGTGGAAAATAAGAGGTATTTGCAAATTAATTGAATGTAAAGCAGTGTGTGTATTTCGAAAATTACCTCATTATATTTAAACGAACATTAGGAAAGTCTTTCAATGTCTCGTGAAATTGAAATGTTTTGTACATTAAGGGTTGACAAAGAAGGAGTGGTTCGTTAAGCAAATATTAATTAAAAGTGAATTTCTTGTTGTTTTGCGCCGCGTCGTCATAATGAAATGTGTTTGAAATAAATTTGAATTAAATTTTACTACAATAGTGGCAAGTAATAAATAATGTGTATATTGGTGAATACTGTTTACACTTTAAGGTGGGCATTAACGTTACAACAGTCGCACGGACTTTAATTATAGCCCCACACTAGGATTTTTTCCTGTGTCGTGGGTACCATGGACACACACAAGACAAAGACACAAACACCCAGACCCAGAACATGAATCTAAACTCATCATTCAGATACCTGTCTGGCAAAGAATCGAACCCGGGACCTATTGCGCGTCAGATCGGTATGGTAACCGCCCCGCCACGCAGGTCCTCGAACTGTCGAACGGACTGTCACAACGACAGTTCAAATTGGATACTTCAACGGACCTGTGACATGACATTGGTCGTACAGTCTGCCTTCGGACCAAGCCATTCACGATCGAACTTGTCGCATACGACCATAGTTCGTGCGACCGTCGTAACGTGAATGCCCACTTTTAGTCATCGGTGGCACAACCAATGGAAGGGTGAAGGGGGGATAAGGTAGAAGCTCTTTGTGCGATAGCCTCTTCCAAGACTCAACATACCCGCTGTAAATCGAAAATACGAGTACTTATATATATATATCGAAGAGATTGCGTGAAATGAGTGATGCGTGACGTCAGGATGGTCGAGGAGTCTTCGTTATTTTCCTTTCTTGAAGATTTGAAGTAAAACACAGGAGTAAACTTCTTCGATTTATTCACAATTGAGGAGGTGTGATCGCTTCGACGGTTAAACAAGAATAATCCTTTCTACCGGCGTTCGCTCGCCTTTTTATAACAATGTTTGGTGGTGTGACAATAATAAATTTATGGAGGGTAAACTAAATTACAATTCTAAAAATCATTAAATGTTGCCAATTCAATAAACAAACAATTTTCGATCTTTAAACTAACTAAAATAATTATTATCGACAACGTGTTTTTCATAAATACGCGGTGTCGCGCCGACATATATATAATAGACAAGAACATTAAAAAGGTTTAGGTATACGTTTTAGATTGTAAAGACGAAATAGCCATGCCTCGACCCAGATCCAGATTATCTTACAACGTTTCTTCAATCTGTTCAAACCTCTCACAAGCAGTATAGAGAAATCTTTCGTGATTTAGGTTTGATGTTCTATATTCCGGACCTATTCTTCGGGCTATCTAAAATATACATATATTATAGCTCGCCGAGGGCCTTGTCGTGGTTGGCCGTTATCGGTTTTGTTCGTATTTCGATTTTTTTAAACTAGCTGAACCCCGCAGCTTCGCCCGCGTTAAAAAAATCGATGTATCGATTGTCCCGTGTGAATAAGATATTTTTCCACGGTATAAAGTATCCTATATGTTAATCCAGAGTGTCAGATAACTCCCCACCAAATTTTATGAAAATCGCTCCAGTCATCTAGACGTGAAGAAGTAACAAACAGACACTCACAAACTTTTGCCTATATAATATTAAGTATGATAATATTAGTATGATATTGAAATAGAAAATTTGTAAATAGCCAACAGTTCTTTCGTCTCGGAAGGGTGTGTTTGCCGGAAAACTTCTATATGAGGCAACCATCTTAGTCATGACGGAGAGCTTACCCGTCATACTTAAAAATATTTTTAATCAATTTTCAAGATAAAAGGATAAAAAGATGAAAGGATGATTGCAAAAAGCAATTGTATACCACGGCCATAGCTAGATAAATATAGCTAACGTATTTAAGCGTCTTAAATATTGTTAAAGTAACCTTCACTAAAATCTGACAAACACTTAACAACATGAAACTTGACATTAAGTAACGAGCAGCTTAAGGACATTTCCTTTTTATCCGCTTTTCCATTTTCTTTGTGTCGTATTAGACGATTTTAAAACATTTTCCGCAAGACATCTCATTTTGAGTAATTGTTATTTTTTGCTTACAACCTCAAGACTCTCACTGATTTATTTTGTACACAATAGTGATGTGGCGAATATTTGCATTCGCATTCGCATTCGCATTCGCGAGAATTGGTGCGATTGCGGTGCGGTTCGCAAAAAAAGGTGGCCAAACTAACCAAATTGAAATTGAACTGCAGTTTGCCGACCTGAAAAAAAAGGCGCCTAACTTTATATCCTCTGGCACCCTATAGCACACACACGCACTCACAAACAAGCATTACATATAGAAAATTAGAAATGCATGTGCACAGTTTTAATATTATTTACTTGTGAAATACTGGTAAATGGTAATGATTATGTATCTTGTTTTATCTATATATTATTATGTAAACCCTGCGCAAGAGCAGAGCCTTCTAACACAGGCATATTTTGCTTAAAAGGACGCTCCGGCCACTTTTATTGTAATGAACCTAAACTGAAAAGCAATAAAGTATTTCTATTTTTTCTATTAATTTTGACGGACTAAGCCCTTTGAGCTAGTGATATAACATCGAGTAGTGTTAGTGAAATAGTGACTTTATTGAATCATAGAACACAAGAACAATGTGTCTACTCCTGTATGTTAGAACAAAGAAGTGCAGTGTCAATGGACGCCTCATTCAATAAACAATTATTTAGCAGTTTAAGTTAGACTAGAATTGCTCATTAGCCTTATATAAGGCTAGATTGTAATTAATATGAAGTACCCTATTATTCGGTACTTTATAAATAACAAAAAAAAATCTATAACAAGAACTGAATAAATCCATCATTCGCATTTGCATTCGCGAATGTCCAACATCACTCGTACATCACTAGTATACAATGAAATGTTAAACAGGTGAATAAAAAAGTGTCTCTCGAGCGAGCGGATCGAAGGCGACCTACTTCGAGCGAGCGGGACTCGGTCGGCTTTTATTAAAAACCTATTGTTTGAAAATTCTTTTCTTGACCTTTTTCGATTTTTCTAAAGATTAACATTTCTTTAAATCCATACGTACATATAATAATATCGAAAGTTTCGCGTGGATGTCTCTGTACATATTCGGAGGACTGAGCCTCAATTCAAGCTTCAAACCAAAAATACTTAATTTAGTTTAAAATATATTTATAGTGTTTCTAGTTCTGGAGGTAATATTTAGTTTATCTCCCATTAAAATCAATGTATTCTATCATAATAAGAAGTAAAATATGCGGTACATCTTGTTTATACGCGGATATAGCCGCGGGGCACACCAAGTCGCCGAGACATAAAACTGTAGGTATTTATATGTTTTAAATTAATGCTTTTACACTTTGTTTAGTCATTATAATGGCAGTATATAATATACATATAACGTTTTGTCATATGGATCATTATGCTACTTATGTAAAATGGATGAATTGATTTTTTTTAAGTGTGTGGTTTTCCATGCAAAGGACCGATCTATTGCATATACTATAGCGATAAATTTATGTGCACAGATATAATGATGTCCACCGGTTTGTCGTTGTATGTATATAAGCGGTCTTTTTGAGTTTATCTTTATCGGAATGCGCTGTGGTCGTTTTTGTAAGTAGCCTCAATATGAATTCCACGCTGCGGCCGTTTTGAGTGTACCACGACACGTTTCAGTGAATTGTTTCAATGTGTAAGTCAGAAATAAATTCATCGACTAAATTTAAATATATGTAGATACTAACCTAGTCGTCCACCAATTCGCACTTGGCCAGCGCGGTGGGCTATGGTCTAAAACTCTCTCATTCCGAGAGAAGACCCGTGCCCAGCTATGGGACAATAATGGTTTGATGATATATAATAGCCTAGTATGCCTCTACCTTAATGTGGCTTCGTCCTCTTCTATCACGTCCACTACAGAAATGAGTATCCTATGTGTTACCGAAGTCAAACTACATATTTGAGCACCAAATTTCAAAAGTACAAATAGTTTTTGCTTGAAAGAGTAAGAAACACATATACCTACATACGACCTACGAAACTTTTGCATGTATAATATTAGTAAGATAATTGTGGATTTTATGATACGTATTTATTTTATATATGCCTGCGGGTTACTTACAAATTGAATCTCATCCGTTTGCTTTTTTTGCTGTTCTTCATAAAAGCCTACGTAAAATTGTAAATTCTGAATACGTAAAATATGAGACGTTATTTTCACGTTATCATAACTGAAGAAATATTATAAAAAATATTATAAAAAAGCGACGCATCTGTGATTCACTTCGAGTAAGACGGACCTTATCTGTGATTGCTTACAGATGACAATGGGCGTCAGTGGCCATTTACAATCAAGTCGACTGCAGGATCGTTTGCTATTTCAAAATTATAAAAAAGCACGTAATACCTATTAAGATTCAAAACATTTTTAAGTAGACAAAACTTTAGTTACTGTATTCATATGAATATAGGTGGGCATTCACGTTACAACGGTCGCACGGACTGTCGAACGAACTACGGTCATATGCGACAAGTTAGATCGTATAGCTTGGTCCTAAGGCGGACTGTACGACCAAGGTCATGTCACAGGTCCGTTGAAGTATTCATCGAACTTTGCGATGGGATCACAGCGTCGTAACGTGAGTGTTGATGTTTGAGACGGTCCGTTCAACTAAGCTAATCAGTGTTTAAATAAACGAGCTATTGAAAAGATGTAAACATGGTGGAATTAAATGAAAAGAAGTTTATTATCGAGTTCCTGTATATGTTATGAACATCACTCATGGTTGTGTCTACCCAAACTTCTGCTTCCATAATAAACAGCTCGGAATATGACGCGTGAAGAGCTAATAAAAAAAACTAAATAATATTACAATATTTAAGTACCAACGAATTTTAGTAGCACCGTCTGAGTTTCAAAGTATGTGGTGATCGAACTGTCGTTGCGACAGTCCGTACGACAGCCCGTTCGACCGTTCCAACGTGAATACCCATCTTATCGTATCTATTGTTTCAAACATAACAAAATATGGAATTAAATATTGAATAGTAACAATAAATATTGCATTAAACGCTTTCTACACTCATAGCCCCACACTAGGATTTTCTCCTGTGTCGTGGGTACCATAGACACATACAAAACAAATACACAAACACGCAGACCCAGAACGGGAATTCTAAACTCATCATTCAGATACTTGCCTGGCCGGGAATCGAGCCCGGGACCCATTGCGCGTCAGACCGGTCTGGTAACCGCTCCGCCACGCGGGTCGTCATTGGCATGGGTTTCTTATGCACAGGTAAAAAATACCGAGACATAGGATAAAAGGCGACCTACTTCGCGTAAGCGAAACCGGGCCGGGGGTAAATTTTTTATCACTCGCTTTATTAGGGGACTAGTATAGGTGAACAGTGATAGCGTAATGGTTGAATCTTGCCATCTCGATCGGGAGGTCCGATGTTCAAACCCAGGCACGCACCACTGATTTTTATAAAATTATGTGCGTATGAGGAATTAATTTTCACTGCTTTTCGGTGAAGGACACATCGTGAGGAAACCTACACACCCAAGAGTTCTTCACCAATTCGCACTTGGCCAGTGCAGTGTACTATAGCCTAAATTCTCTCATTCTGAGAGAAGACCCGTGCCCAGCTGTGGGACGATAATGGGTTGACGAGATAGGTGGCTACAGAAATGTCGTTACGTTTATTATCTGTTTCATAACAAATTTAACGTTAAAGTTACTTTGTCTCTTAGACTCGCCAATCCGATTTATCTTCATGAAAAGGTACTTAACTAATTTAATGTAAAAATGTTTTTAAAAACAAGCTTTGTAGTAACTTCATCTAAATGTTTTTAATATTATTTTCAGAAAACCTATTTATTTGATACGTATAATAAAGGCTCTCTTCAAAATAACTTGTTGTTTGGGGTCGTTTCTCATTTTTGATTGATAATTACATCATTGAGCTTAGCATTAATTTATAACTAGTTGACCCGGCAAACTTCGTTCCACCTAAAAGTCAAAAATCTAATTACCCCGCAGCTTCGTCCTCGTTAAAAAAATCAATATATCGATTGTCCCGTGGAAATAGGATCTTTTCTCACTATAAAAAGTAGCTTATATTATGTATTCCAGTGTCAGCTAACTCCTTACCAAATATTATGAAAATCGCTCCAGACGTTTAGACATAGAGAAGTAACAAACATACACACTCAAAAACTGTCTCCTTTATAATATTAGTATGATACTATGATTATCTAAAATAGTTTGCCATGTTTAATCGGTTAACTAGTTTAAATTTCAGTTGCACGATTTCACCCCCCAATATGCCGTACTAAATAAAAGTAAAAACAATATAATAAAACCACCGGCCTCTGTAGCTATACGCCAAATAGCTAAAAAGACGAGTTCAACAACTTTCAGAGGTGTGCGTATGTGTGTGGAAACTTCAGGCCGTTCGTATTATATTCATCGAAATAGGTCAAGAAGGACATGAGCATTGCACAAAGCGCCATCGTCGTCAACCTTTTATTGTCCCACTGCTGGGCACAGGTCCTTCTCTCAGAATGAGAGAGTTATAGGTTATAGTCCACCGCGCTGGCCAAGTGCGAATTGGTGGACTTCACACACCTCCGAGAACTTTTTTTTTAAAGAACTCTCGGGTGTGTAGGTTTCATCACGATGTTTTCCTTCACCGAAAAGCAGTGATAATTAATTTCTAATACGCACATTAATCAGTGGTGCGTGCCTGGGTTGGAACCTCGGACCTCCCTATCGAGAGGGCAAGTTTCAACCATTAGGCTATCACTGCTCACTGCACAAAACGGAATACCTATTATCTATTTTGCCCATGCTATACCCACAATATGTGCCTATTAGGTTTTCACAAAACAGTCTTGTTTGCCTTTTAAGCCACGATTGCATAGTTGAAATGTATGGGCTAAAACGAGAACGTAGAAGTAGAATGTACGTTGTACGAACGGAGTCAAAACATACCTGAAATTATATCAAGTTGCCCTTTTTGATGCTTAAAAATTAAAACCTGAATCTCTCTTATGTTATTAAAACGACGGTTTGAAATAAGCCCCACAGTAGTATTTACTCCTGTGTCGTGGGAACGATGGACAAACAAGACGAATACACAAACACCCAGACCCAGAACATGAATCTAAACTCGTTATTCAGATACCTGTCTAACCGGGAATCGAACCCGGGACCCGTTTTAGGCACCGTGGTAGATTATAGTCTGGATTAACATATAGCCATATGAGTTTACTTTTTACCATTAGATGGATTACATGCAAAAGCGCGGGAATAACATCGTGCTAGAATACGTGTAGGTATAGTATTGAATTCGTGGAAATCAGTTAACATCAGGTGTCGTAAACGACCATTTATTTCTTGTGTTACAAACAAAACGTTACTTCTTAGTTAGAACTTTACTTAAACGAGGCCGATGTGATATTAGTTTTCAAAGTAAAGACGCATTAACTTATCAGAGCATGAAGTGTTAGGGAAATATGGCGACTTAACTCTGCAATTATAGCCAACATAGCGTACAGCCTCGTGGCTCGTGTAGATTAACCGATATATGATACCGATATAGTTAGGTATATAAAGCTAACGCACCGTCGAGAATTTTTGGGGTTTACTCCTTAAGAATCCATTTGGTTATATAAGGACCCGGTATGAGAAAAATGTGAGGAGTAAAATCTACTGATGAATGACCTCGTTACTTTTTTTTATTGAGTATAACGCCATCTAGTTAAAACTTTAGAACTATTTTATCAGTACGCGTGGATGGTATGCATAGGTGTCGTGTTTATGTTTTACCGAAATCTCAATGGTATTTAAAATAGTAAATCGCTAAGATAAATAAGTAATGTACAGAATTAAATCATCCATCCATCCATCCATCCGCCTTTGAAAGTCCACTGCTGGACATAGGCCTCCCCTAATCTGCGCCACTTTGACCGGTCCTGGGCCATCTGAATCCAGCGGTTACCCGTCGTCTTCTTCAGGTCATCAGTCCACCTGGTCGGGGGGCGGCCTGCACTCCTTTTGCCCATACGTGGTCTCCATTCGAGGACTCTTCTACCCCATCGGTTGTCTGTCCTACGAACGATGTGGCCTGCCCATTGCCACTTCAGTTTACTAATTTTGAATTAAATACGTACAATATTATTATTTTAATTACGTACCTACATATATATAAGATATTTTTTTTAAAAATGAACTATGTATTGGTATTATTATATCTTTAGTGTGCGAGTATGGCGCCATCTATTTTAAATGCGAGTAAACTCCAGTCGTGCGTTGGAGCTGACACACACACTCTTTTTTATTAAAGATTGCAGTAGCAAAGCTTGCAGTCCATTAGATGTTTAGCTGTCACAGCCACCCAAGGCTGGCACCAAGCTAAACATCTAATGGACTGCACCTACTCCATATAGGACAGGGTCGATCAGAATAAGAGGTGCGTTGCCCCTCTTGAGGACTGAAATGATCGTCTACCTAAGTGTGTGGGTATAAACACCCTTTCATTGAAACGCTGAACTGCTTCACGCTAAAAATAGGTATGGCTATAACCCTCACCACCACTGGAATTATCCCAGTCATTTTTAAAGATCGTCGTCAATCCATTATTGTCCCACTGCTAGGCATCGGTCTTTTCTCAGAATGAGAGAGTTTAGGCCATAGCCCACCGCGCTGGCCAAGTGTGAATTGGTAGACTTCACACACCTCTGAATACTTTTTTTAAAAGATTACTCGCCGTAAAACGGTATTAATTAATTTTCTAATGCGTACATGATTTTAGTAGTGCGTGCCTGTAATTTAAACCTCGGACCTCCCGATTGTGAGGGCAAGTTTCAACCATCACTGCTCTGCCGCTATATGATATTACAGACTATATTCTAAATTTAAAAGGTACTACGTTTTAATCCCTAACATATTTTGCTTAGGTTCTTTTCACTCTTTGAGTTAACAAAAATCACGAGACCATATTAAGCAGATGTCTAATATATGCGTTGTCATCAACCTTTCCGATGCGAGAGGTCACATGGACCCGATAAAATATGTAACGCGATAGCCAGAGACCTTTGGCATTTTGCTCGTCGGGTCGCGGGGCACCGACCTCGGGTTACTTTCAGTTTGCAACGCTGCGGTTCGCTGAAAACATGTTTAACTTGTTTCTGAAAGAATGTAATACAATATGGCGTCTTTGTGTATAACTTGCTCACTCGTTGAGAATAAGTCATAAATTAATAGTCATATACTTCATCGCTATTATTATTCTTTTTTTTATTAATACCTCCTTCAATGCTTATAGCATTAAGTCCACCTTTGTACAAAATTTATGATACATGAAGAATAAAAAAATAATAATAAGCGGGGGATATTTAAAATAGCAATGCTGTCTATAGTTAGTTGCCTAGTGGTGAAAATTTAATAATAGTCATTATATTTTGAGGAAACAACAGAAGAGTCATTTTTCTCACACAGCCCAAAAAGAGGGGTGTTATAGAATATAGGAATTTGATCTCTATGTTTTTCTGTCTGCTTCTTTATATGGTACCGTGCGCTTCTGAGCTTTTTAACTGGAAAAGCGATTTGGGTATGTTTTTTTTTGACAGAAATCATGTTTTTTTTTTATCTGACTGAAGTAGCAAACGAGCATGTATTCCACCTGATGGTAAATGTTCACTTCCGCCCATGGACACTACATACAGAACATGGGTTCCATCTGAAGTCAATCACAGATGCGTTGCTACTCCCGAGGACTATGATGGTCGAGTCATGTGAAAGTGTGCCGGCAATCACACCCTTCCATCGAAACACATGAAATGCTTAATATCCCGTAATGTACCTATTCGTTAATGTCAATACTCGAATTGCTAGTATATTTGTCAGTAATTTCGAAACATTAATCTACATATATATTTAAAAGTACCATTTGTTCATTTCGAAATAATAAACACCGTTTATATAGTGTTTGAAATATTGTCGCTGATTTAGATGCAGCATCCCATAGGTGTCAAAGTAAGGGATTAAATACAGGAAATGGGGAGCGGCGTCCTCGTGCGAAGTAAGCCATTTACTGCGTTCATCGACTCGCTTAGCCGACCGTTGCTTACTGAAAAGCAGGGCCTGATGTAGGGACTTGTGTGAGAAGTGGACTTGAAGAGTTGAAGGAGGGATAAGACAGAGTTCCGTATTGAGCTAAAGACGGATCTAACGCTTTATTCGATTCTTTGCATTTTTGTATTGGATTCTATATATTTTTTTTGTACTTTCCCTTAATTATTCGAACATACAACACATATATAACTATATAAGATAACTATCTCTCGTCTCTCTCGTCAACCTATTATTGTCCCACTGCTGGGCACGGGTCTTCTTTCAGAATGAGAGAGTTTAGGCCATAGTCCATCGCGCTGGCCAAGTGCGAGTTGGTGGACTTCACACACCTCCGAGGACCTTTTTTTATGATCTTATCTAAAGGGCCACCTGGATACCATTTATTGCGGTCACTAACACTCTTAGCCGACCATCTTGATGCAGTAAGCAGGGGCTGAAGTAGGGACTTTTGTGAGAAGTGGACTTGAAGATTTGAAGGAGAGATAAGACATAGAGTTCCTTCCGTATTGAGCTTAAGATAGAGCTAACTTTTCATTCCAGTTATTTTGCGTTCGATTCTTTGCATCTTTCGAACTCCATTCGTATATTAGCGATTTTTTTTTCTATGACTGCTAGAAAATCCAGATATACGTACAATGTACATACAGAAAATTTGCGTCGAAACTCATTTGTAACTATTCTGATGTTATGGACTTATAGTTAAGTTTACAATTTGTTAATATTATAACTAGCGGGACAACCCCGGAAGCGTGGAGCAGAAGCGTAGTGGTGCTGTTCTTCAAAAAGGGCGACAAAACTCTTTTGAAGAACTACAGGCCCATTGCGCTTCTGAGCCACGTGTATAAGCTGTTTTCGAGAGTCCTCTCTAACCGCATTGCACGCAGGCTAGACGACTTCCAGCCTCCCGAACAAGCCGGTTTCCGAAAAGGCTACAGCACCATAGACCACATTCACACGCTGCGGCAGATTATACAGAAGACCGAGGAGTATAATCTGCCGTTATGTGTTGCTTATGTGGACTATGAGAAAGCCTTCGATTCTATCGAGACCTGGGCGGTGCTGGAGTCCCTTCAGCGATGCCAGATCGACTATAGGTACATCGAGGTGCTGAAGTGTGTATACACTGCCGCCACCATGTCAGTCCGAGTACACGACAGAAGCACAAATCCAATCCAACTGCAGCGGGGAGTCAGACAAGGTGATGTTATATCGCCGAAACTGTTCACCGCTGCGTTGGAAGATTTGTTCAAGCTGATGGAGTGGAAAGGTCTTGGCATTAACATCAATGGCGAACACATCACGCACCTTCGATTTGCCGATGATATAGTCATCTTGGCAGATTCGCTGACGGACCTCAACACAATGCTAGGCGACCTCAACAGTGCCTCACAACGGGTGGGTCTTAAGATGAACATGGACAAGACGAAAATCATGTCTAACGTCCATGTCACACCCGTACCGGTAGTTGTTGACGGCACTCCTCTCGAAGTTGTCGACGAGTACATTTACCTGGGACAAACGATCCGGATGGGTAAGTCCAACTTTGAGAGGGAGGTCACTCGAAGAATCCAACTCGGCTGGGCTGCGTTCGGGAAATTTCGTAGTATCTTCTCGTCCACAATTCCTCAGTGCCTGAAGTCGAAACTATTCGAGCAATGTGTGTTGCCAGTGATGACCTACGGCGCCGAAACGTGGTCCTTCACTGTAGGCCTCATTCGGAGACTCAGGGTCGCTCAGCGTGCTATGGAGAGGGTTATGCTCGGAATTTCGCTACGAGACATGATTCGCAACGATGAAATCCGTAGACGAACGAAGCTTACCGACATAGCTCTCAAAATTAGTAGGCTGAAGTGGCAATGGGCCGGCCACATCGCTCGCAGGACCGATAACCGATGGGGAAGGAAGGTCCTCGAGTGGCGACCACGTTTAGGCAAAAGGAGTACAGGTCGCCCCCCTACCAGGTGGACCGATGACCTGAAGAAGACAGCGGGAAACCGTTGGATTCAGAGGGCACAGGACCGGTTGGAGTGGCGCCATTTAGGGGAGGCCTATGTTCAGCAGTGGACATCAAAAGGCTGATGGATGGATGGATGGATGGAATATTATAAAGGTTTTTTCAACGAAATTAAAAATAGCAATGTCAATATTTTTTTAAATAAAACATAGGTCATAAAGACTTTATAAATTATGTAAAATGTACTCGTACCTTTGAGTTGTAACGGACGGGTCACCGGTGTCAGTCGGTGGCGTGTTCGGGCCGCTGGTCTTCGAAGTGACGTACGGTCGGGGTAAACACTGCGTTACTTATGATGCTGGATAGAATTTGTATATAGCCGGGTAGGGTAATTAGAGACTCTCACTAAGTGATGTCTAGATTTATTGAAGTTAAACTTCTTTATCGGGGTTAGAAAAAAATTTAGTGTGACATTTTTTCGTTACGCGCCATCTTTTTCTGTTACGCGCCATCTTTTTCTGTTACGCGCCATCTTTTTCTTATCCCTACCACGCGTGATATTAGATAGATTATTATAGCTTATTATAGATTATTTTATTAGATAAAGTTTAATAAAAGCCTTTTATTAAACTTTATCTAATTTAACTTTATCTAACCAATTTCTGTAAAGTTGCATATAGTAAATTATTTTTTGAAAAATAACGTCATAAAGAAGTTTCACTTTAGCGGGATTTTAACTGGATTTGTTCAGCAGTGATTAATAAATACAAGCTTTCTACACTCATAGCAACACACACAAGACGAATACAGAAACACCCAGACCCAGAACAGGAAATCCTAACTCATCATTCAGATACCTGTCTGGTCGGGAATCGAACCCGGGACCCATTGCGCGACAGACCGGTATGGTAACCGCTCCGCCACGCGGGTCGTCCAAATTCATTCAAGTACTAATTGCAGTACACATGTAATGTATTATATAGATTACATTTATTATTTGTTAAGCTATTACATAGCTTTTATTGTGAACTTTGAGCCCGGCGGCTGAATCAAGAAATCCTAACACCCCCACTAAACCTGCCATGTAGCGCGGCCGAGCGTTCGCGTAACGTGTAGGTATGTATATGGTACGACAGTACGAAGCTCGCACGGATCGAGACGAGCTGCTCGAAATTCGGACGAATGTGTAAGAATCTGTTTGTATGAAAGTATATAATATCAACGATAATAGATTTACCGCGGCAGTCCCCTAGTGCCGCGTTTTTTTTTTTAATATTATAAAGGCGACAGCTGCGAGCATGTATACGTGTACTCTTTCACACAAAAGCTAATGGAAAGATTTTTCTGAAATTTGGCACACAGATAGCTTATGACCTGGAGTAATATATGGGATACTCAATGTTGTGGTAAGCGTGATGCTATCGGGTGGAGCCGCGGGAATAGGCTAGCATACATGCATTCTATCGTTATCGTAAATGTATCATCTTCTTTTTCTTTATAAAACTGAATATTTGTCTGTATGTCCTCTGTAAATTCGTAAACTATTCATTTGATCATGCGATGATCTTTAGTAAAGTTGTTATTCATGAGCTCGCGAAGGTTTCAAGTGTATTTTTTGTACAGCTAGTTTTAAGATAATTTTCAAACACTGTCATGGGTGTAAACGAAAAATTTGCGTTATTAAGACCCGCGTGAGACATCAAACACGTAGTACAGAACCTCCGTTTTATGTAAGATTGGTAAGGCACTGATAATCTTCGGCGGCAGGAACCTCTTCCCATCGGGTGCACTGCATGGTACCTTGCTAATTCAGTCTTAAATATAGGTCTACTTTAATTATCTATTTATGAGTTTGATAGATCTATTTTATTTCATAGATCTAGACTAGATCGCAACGAATCTACCGGGATTGCTAACATCGCTGACATATACAGTCGGAGACAATTTAAAATGTATCATAACAGAAGCAAGAGAAGAATAATTATGAAGATATCTAAAAATGCTTTGTTTCACTCCACATCTCATTATGCGAAACAATGCTGAGACGTTTGAAGTGTTTTCAGAACGAGAAAAAATACAGTCGTGCAAAAAATTGTGTTGATATTGTTCCCGTTTCATCCGAAATGAACGTTCATTTTATTCTGCAGATGTAAGTACTACTTGTAGCATGGAATAATTCAATCTACATTGGTAGGTTAATATCATGGAAGTAACAAACAAGCGATACACTTCATGGTAAGTGATCACTAGTAGCAGTATTCGGCACCCTGTAGTTCCGGGACCAGAATAGGGCTACGGCATCCCCTGCCTGTCGTAAGAGGCGACTAAAAGGGGCTTCCGGGGTTGCGAGCGGCTAGAGTGGGAGCTCCAACCGTTCAGTCAGGTGATCCCGGGAAGGACGGCGGTACGTGTGGTCGCATACCGTCGTAAAGACTAGACGGAGCAGTGGGCCCAGCCGCCCATCTGGGAGGAGCCCGATGGGGCAACGCGCTCGGAGTATTCCGGTTGAAGTCGTTTCGAGATCCCGGAGTCCTCCTTTTTGGCGCCGAGAACGGCCACCGGGGGGGTTTTAGTGCGGTAAAAATCCCACATAACCCTGCGTCGCTTCCACGGCGTCGGGTACCTTTTGAATGTTTCCGCCTCGACAACAAAAAAAAAAAAAAAAGTAGCAGTATTCGAATAGGGCCAAGTAACCAAATAGATTGCGATGGATTTTTATAAGTAATTTGTTCTAGCTTTACTCTGCGCGCGTTGCTACGCATCACAAAAAAAAATACCAGAACTTCTCGAGCTCATGAATAACAACTTTGCTAAAGATCATCACATGATCAAATGAATAGTTTACGATTCTATAGAGGACATACAGACAAACATTAGTTTTTATAAAGAAGAAAAAATAAAGCATGCAATCGACCTGATGGTAAGTGTTCAATGCCAATTGTCGATTACGACTTACTAAAAATAACTTAACTAACAGAACTAAAAAGTAAATAAAATCATCAATTATTGATTTAAGCTATGAAAGAACATGTTGTTCCATAAACAATGTGTGTAGAAATTTTCAATACCATGGCGTACATTCCTCGCATTGTTCGAGACTTTTGTGGTTAGGGGACCTTTGAGCCAATGAGTGGATCAAAATTAAATGTTTGAGCCATTGTTGGCGGTTGGAGCCAACATATTATTAATTGTGACGGAATTCTCAATTTAATTACATCGTGTATCCAATTGATGTGGATAAATTCCATATAGCTTGCTGAAATTGGGTAAAATGTATCGTTAATGTGATTTTTCAATATATTTAGCTTTTTCTAATATTACGGTGCAAGTACCATTATCAGATGTAGAAAAGTATAAATTGAAAGAGGAAGGAGACCAGGACAGAAAAATTTATAGATTTAGAATATGACTGTCTGCAGGCTTTTCTCTACAAGTGTAAAATTAGAATAATTAACAATAATCTTGCTTTATAATAAAGGAAAGCATCGGGAAACCCTAAACGCTTGAGAGTTCTATAAAAAGTTCTCAAAAGCGTGAAATTGTGTGAATTCTACCAATCCGCACTTGGCCATTGTGGTGCAATACGTCCTAAGACTCTCTAATTCGATGATAACTCCTGCGCACAACAGCAAGACTATGGCAATTACATTTCTCCAGAACACTTGAAGTGAGTGCGTCCTCCCTCATCGCAACATTGTTACCACAGCCCAAAGGCATTATGGTCTGGGTGTACCCACGACACAGGAGGAAATACTAGTGAGGGGCTATGAGTGTAGAAAGCGTGTGAAAAGTACCGAACTTTTTATCCGTTCGTCGACTCGCCTGCTTCACATTCCTCGGGCGATCTGAACGTATTGTCATCTAATTGAATTCCGATGACGATGTACCTTTAAAGAAGCTGAAAAGTAAATAAAGTTACGTAGTACTTCTTATGTAGAATCTAAATAAAGGTTTTGTTTATTTAGATAAATGTTTTGAGATATGGTTTAAGAGTATTTCGCGCAAAATCGACCTTGAAATTATACATTTAGAATCTGCTTTCGATTCTAGAACACGGACGTAGGAACGATGGTGTTCGATTCAGGATGTACCACCACCCCACATTTTGTCTCGAATAGTAGCTAAACACTGCTAAATCCTGGATCTAAGGGACACATTTTGAGACGTTTCGACTTAGTTCCTAGGAGTAACGCGACAGTGGCCAATCGTATGTAGAACTGCAATGTTGTCTAAGGTTGATTGAATGAATGAATGAATGAATGAATGCTTTATTCACAGTAACTACATGTTGCACACAATATAAAGCGTTTTATAGAAACACAAACACAAAAAGAAATGGCTATAAATTGTATAAAGTAAGTAAGAAAAAAGTGACAATAATTTAATGCAACACAATCAGTGACTGCGAACAGGTACAGACTCAGCGAATGCCACAGCTAGGAAGACCATGCCGTGACGCTGATTTTCAGTCTGTCCTTTTGTTATAGAGTAGAGATTGTACATGTCCATCGACGATAGTGGCCACTCAGCAAGCTCGTATATGTTTTGTTGTAAGTAAAATCTGTTTTTTTGCCCTACACTCATTATACGGCGAAGTGTTGTGTACTACAACACTGGAGTAATAGACCTAAATAATAATTAATAATACTTGCTTATTGTCCACCAATTCGCACTTGGCCAGCGCGGTGGACTATGGCCTAAACTCTCTCATTCTGAGAGAAGACCCGTGCCCAGCAGTGGGACAATAATGGGTTGACGAGAGAATACTTGCTTATATAAATAACTAGCTGTATCAAATCATCAAATCACTGGTTCTACCACCTGTTAACCTGTAGCAGGCTTCAGTGTCAATAAAAATATATCCTCCTCTGTTTTACTGTATAGAGAATCATTTCAAAATAGTTTTATTTAAATTTAAACTACATTATCCGTACTATTCTGTTCTATTGGATTGCCACGAGTCTATGGCGTTTAATCCTGAGCGGTGTTCGCACCACGTTCGCTTCACGCTAGATTGACTGGGGGGCAGTCGTTCGCTGCAAATTGATCGTAAATAACTTTTTACGAGGCGTGCGGCGTCACTACACGGTTTATGACAGCGAATGTACATAGTGCTTTCAATAAAAGGGTTTTAATTCTGTTAAAATCAGCAGCTAGTTTCATTGTAAATCCATTGTTGCCCAGGAATGGGTAAAGATCTTCTCTCGGGATGAAAGGATTTTTAGATAATAGTCCGCCGCGGTGACCAAGAGTAAATTGGTAAATTTTATACACCCTTAAAACTTTTTTAAATCATAGGCGTTTAGGTTTGTTCACGATGTTTTTTCTTCATTGTAAACCGGTGATAAAGAATTTCTGATACGCACATTATCTTAGAAAAATCAGAGATACGTGCCAGAAAATCTCGGACTATTCCTGCTAATCATTATTATTAACCTTTAGTTGTCCTTCCGTTGTCTGCTGAAATATGTGTGCGAATGAAAGCTTAAGACTCTATAATAGGTATTCCATTAGACACTATCTTAGTAATGTTCCTAAAACAACAAGTGATAATGATAACTTGTTTATAATACGAAAAATAAATTCGAAAAATAAGGCTAAGTTTGCTACAGTCTAAGTTTGCTTCTTCCATCAAAAAACAGTAAATAGTAGATCAATTTTGTCACTATCAAACAAACTACTCAAGTATATTCAGACTTCTTAGACTGATTGATCGCTCGCTCATTTTGACATTCAGATATTTTGCCACGATTTGCCTTAAGCTATTGTTGCTTTCCGCACAAAAATGCCATCGAGCTACGTGAACCGTGGCTGACAGTAACAAATCATCTCTTTCTGGGTGACCCGCTTTGTCAAGGGGGAAATGGGAACGATATATATTTGTCAGGGTCTTTTAACCTGATAAAGTAATTTGACACCCTTTATTGTGTTCGAATTCTTAAGTTATTCACTTTGTCACCTTAACTGGTGTTACGAGTGCCCTGCCATCAAATAGGTCAAATAAAATATGAATTTATCTTTATTTACTTTTGTGCAGATATGCTTGATTTATTTCAGCCGACTGCGTTAGAAGGAGGGTATTTTTTTCCGATCGTACGTATTTATGTATGTACGTATTTCTATGTTTGTCTATTTCTTTGGTATGCGCTACAGCCTATACGCTACATAAGAGAAAAAGCGGGAAGAGGGACGACCATAACAATATGGGTATCAAATTAAAGCTAGTTAATAGAAATTTAATTGAAGAAAAACATCGTGACAAAACCCACACACCCGAGAGTTCTAAAAAAGAGTTCTCGGAGGTGTGTGTGAAGTCCACCAATCAGCACATGGCCAGTGCGGTGGACTATGGCCTATACTCCCTCATTCTGAAAGAAGACCCGTGCCCAGCAGTGGGACAATAATGGGTTGACGAGAGAGAGAAAGAATAAAGCATTTTAAAAATATATAAATTATAACACTTTTATCTTTTATCTTACCATTTTGATACAAACTTCTAAATAATCATTCATTAAATGAATTATTAAAATCCAAAACGCCCGACTGCAAGGTTTAGACTAAGCTGTCAGGGTTTATTCACAATAACTACTAGTTTAATTATTTGATTTGAATCACAAAAGATATTCACGTTATATTTGTGATATTGTATATCGTGATTTCAGCGTCGTGTTGATTACAACATCGTAACTGAATTAATCAGATGTCTGTCTGACCGGTGATCTATCACAGAACTTTCCGCACGACAGTTCCGCATAGTGCTTGAAACATGCCTAATCTATGTGTAATACATATATGCTTTCGATATTGCGATATATGCTTTACTTCTCTTTAAAGTTTGATAATGAACGTACCAAATGTTCTATTTTACAATTATTATATAAGAAAATGTATGAAACGTATCACTGTTTTGGTGTGATATAATCAATCATGATCGCGGCCAAATTTGGGCAGAAGGAGCTCAGATTATCCTTAGAAGCTTATGTACTGCAGTGGACCTTAAAATGCTGATGAATGTATGGATAGATGCAATATATATATTTTTTTGTGGATAATTGAACCTAATGCAAAGGATTTGGTAATACCACAGACATAGCTAGGTTTTGGTTTCGGGGGGGGGGGGGGGGTCAGGGTGTACCGGAAATGCACGAAGAGTCCTGTGTCCGTGTACCGCGCGTCACTCCCCCATTTTAGTTATATTTCCATTTAGTACGGAAATATACGGTTTTAAGATTTTATTGTTCTTTTATTTAACTTATTTAAACGATTACGGTCTAACCCGTACCCGTACACGAAGGTTCAAAAAAATATAAAATAGGAGTGGCGATGGTACCTCCGTGGGTAAAGCATATACGTTCTATAAATGTTAATATTTTTAGCAATTCGGTGGTGGAGGAGGGGTTTAAACACTGTTGCAGAAATGGGTGTGGCGACTGTGACCCTATTGTCGAACCATAAAGAGTTCTATCTTCTTAAATTATACACGCACTCCAATTTGCACACTCATCTATTTTCTTAAACTTAATAATGTAAATAAGGAATAATACCTTATTTACACTTACATGTAAGGGTTGCGATCAAGGGTCAATGAACCTTTCGTTTAAGTGTGAGAAAGTAAACGTGTTTATAATTTGAAGTGGAGAGTATAAATCAAATGTACCTTACTCATTTCGTTTATTTATCAACAAAGGATACCTAATGAATGTTATTTTATGGTGTACATAAATTTATGAGTTTACAAGTAGTAATCATTTGGAAATAAACAACGAAAACATAAATTATATTTATCTGCACCCATATAAATGATACAACATTGTGATAATGTATGATTCTTGTACAATGGTCATAAATAGCGGACGATTATAGACGACCCGCGTGGCGCAACGGTTACCATACCAGTCTGACGCGCAAGGGGTTCCGGGTTCGATTCCCGGCCAGACAAGTATCTGAATGATGAGTTTAGATTCTTGTTCTGGGTCTGGGTGTTTGTGTATTCGTCTTGTGTGTGTCCATGGTACCCACGACACACGAGAAAAACCTACTGTGGGGCTATGAGTGTAGAAAGCGTGATTAAATTTATTTGTTCCACTGAAACCAAATACTCTCGATATGTTTTATTGTAAAATCATTAAGTAGTAAATAAATAAATTTATTTGCGTCACTTAAACAGCAACTTTTTATTGCAAAAGCAATAGGTAAATAACTTGACAATCGCGGCTGCTGGTAACGACGTAGTGGCCCTGTAGTACGGGGTCAAAATAGGGCTACGGTATCCCCTGCCTGTCCTCAAAGGTGACTAAAAGAGGCTTCCAGGATTGTGGGCGGCTAGAACGATTCGGTCAGGCGACCCCGGGAAGAACGGCGGTGTGTGTGGTCGCCGTAAAGACCAGGCGGAGCGGTGGGCACAGCCGCTCTCTTGGGAGGAGCTCTCATCGAGCTGATCAGAGGACTCCGGTTGCGTTTCTTTAGAGACCCGGGGTCCTTTTTGTAGCACCGAGGACGGCCACCGGTTACCTTTTGAAGGAGAAACCTTAAAAAGGTTACCGAGAGAACAAAAAATAATAATAAAAAACATGCGTGCGTACAAAGTACACATGTCAGAAGTGAAACTTCTTTGGCGAACTAATTTATAAATCTTGTTTATATTTATACAAATATAAAACTTTAAATTTCCAAGATTAAGAGGAAGGGAAAAAGGCGTGATACGACGTTCGCTCTGTCTCACTTTTTCTCTCAATCTTTCTCACTCGCTTGCTCCCTACTCTCACTCCACGGCTAGTTGCTCATGCTACGTTCGCCCTGTCTTACTCTCTCTCAATCGGTCTCGATCACTCTCTCTCTCTTTTCCGACACTTCCGTTGCATACCGGCGTGACGTTTCATCTGTAAAAATTTTACCCTCATGCGCCTAAAGAAGTTTCACTTCAATAACAATAAAATAAAATAAAAAATGACTTAATAATAGGTAATTGACTGTTCAGAAACGATTGTATTACAATTTTACAACTTCGCACCTCAGCACGAGCTTAGAACGTTTCTTCATGAGGATTATTATTACATTGCGCGTATACATTGCAATGTACATTGCACGTTTAGGTTTTCGTTCTCAGCTTCACATTACAATGGTACGGAAACATTGGTAAATAATTACCGTTTTGAGGAAACATTAAGGGCACCAATACCTTTACCTCTGGTACATTACTGCGTTTCCTGAAAATGATCCTTGTTTATGTTTCCGCATATATTTTACAATTTACGTTTTATTTTCGGCCATATATTTCACTGCTTAGCAATGATAGGTAAAAACGTTTGCGATTTTTATTTGAAGGAACGTAAGAAAACACGTAAGAAAATACAGTTGTCTTATGTAACACCAAAAATTGTTTACGTTTTGACAATTGGATAAAACTTGACCTACTTCGACACTGCAAAAGAGAGACAGATCTATTTCTGTCAGCTTTGCATAATATAAAGCGAGTTTTGGCTTACGTCAGCGCATTCGCGAATAAAGTTATCTCGTAAGCTCCACGGAAACCGGGGAGTCTCGAAAACATGTATATCTAGTCGGTGGAAAAGTCGTACATCGTTTTTACGTGACTGCTTTGGAAACAGGATTTTTTTTTAAGTTACGGCATACCTTTTCTCGCGGGTTTGAGGGCGGTGACCGAATCAAGAAATTCCGTAACGAAAAAAACCTAACACCTTCCACACCCCCTACCATGTAGCGCGACCGAGCGTTCACTTAACGTGTATGTATGTACGGTACGACGGTACAAAGCTCGCACGGATCGAAACGAGCTGCTCAGAAATCGGAAGAATATATAAGCAGGTGTTTGTGAGAAAGTATATAGAATAAAAGAAAAAAAACTTGAATTAACATCAACAATGACACGGAAAGGTTTATGTTTTTTTTTTTATCTGACTGAAGTTGCAAACGAGCATGCAGTACACCTGATGGTAAGTGGTCACTGCCAATGGACACATATAAGCAACTTCATACAGAACATGGGCTCTATTTGAAGTTAATCATACTGACTCACCTCACTGGTATTATTAGGCAGAAATAGGTGTGGCGATAGTACTACCGGATTCGAACCACAAAGAGCCCAACCATCTTATATATGTATCAAATCCAGTATCTGAGAGTAACTGCTTGTGACTAAGAATTTCGATGATTTCGTCTAAAGATAATCTCTTTACACAAAAAACATGTAGCTTACAGAGTGTGCGGTATTCCAAACAAAATCTATCAAAACACTAACGACCAAACTTGTTTAGCACGACCGGAAATTATAAAGAATGGATACGTATTTGTCTTCTGATAAAAATAGTATCCGCACATTAGATATTATTTTCGTTCACGGTAACGGAGATAGTCTTGTTATTCGGGATGCAAAGGAAAATAGAAATTTTCGAACAAATAAAAGTGGCAGCCAACTGTGCGGTTCACTTCCGACTACCTGGAAACAATTCGTATAGAAAAAATGTGTGCGTGTACTAGCGTACACTTGTAACAAGTGAAACTTCTTTATGACGTTATTTTTCAAAAAATAATTTACTATATGCAACTTTACAGAAATTGGTTAAATAAAGTTAAATTAGATAAAGTTTAATAAAAGGCTTTTATTAAACTTTATCTAATAATCTAATCTATAATAATCTATCTAATATCACGCGTGGTAGGGATAAGAAAAAGATGGCGCGCAACGGAAAAAAAAGATGGCGCGTAACGGAAAAAGATGGCGTGTAACGAAAAAATGTTACACTAAATTTTTTTCCAACCCCGATAAAGAAGTTTCACTTCAAAACCTTGTTTTCCCTTTCTACCAGACTGCCTAAGGAGGGTATTTTTTTTCGAGCGTATGTACGTATGTTTTTGAAGTGAAACTTCTTTAGGCGCATGAGGGTAAATTTTTTACAGATGAAACGTCACGCCGGTATGCAACGGAAGTGTCGGAAAAGAGAGACAGAGTGATCGAGACCGATTGAGAGAGAGTAAGACAGGGCGAACGTAGCATGAGCAACTAGCCGTGGAGTGAGAGTAGGGAGCAAGCGAGTGAGAAAGATTGAGAGAAAAAGTGAGACAGAGCGAACGTCGTATCACGCCTTTTTCCCTTCCTCTTAATCTTGGAAATTTAAAGTTTTAGATTTGTATAAATATAAACAAGATTTATAAATTAGTTCGCCAAAGAAGTTTCACTTCTGACATGTGTACTTTGTACGCACGCATGTTTTTTTTATCAGACTGAAGTAGCAAACGAGTATGCAGTCCACCTGATGGTAAGTGGTGAGCTTCCTCCTTTGGTATTGACATGGGGCTCTTCAAAAAAGGTGCGAAAAGAGCTCTCCTTCAAAACCGGCGATGCATTGGCAACTCCTCTGATGATGCAAATGTCCACAAGCGGCGGTGACTACTTTCCATCAGGTAGCCTGTCTGCCTTATCGCCAGGTTTAATTATAAAAAAGTGGTCACTGCCGCCCATGGACATCTGTAATCAACTACATACAGAACATGGGTTCCATCTGTCAATCACAGATGCGTTGCTACTCCCGAGGACTATGATGGTCGCCTCATGTGAAAGTGTTCCGGTAATCACACAATTCTATCGAAACGCAAGAAATGGTTTACGGTAGAAATAGGTAGAAATAGTAGCGGTGGTACTTCCTCGGTCGAATTACGCTGATCCTACCACCTATAAAACATTATAAAAACAGTTACAAAAAAGTATTAAAATGTTTTGTAATTTTTAATGAACTTAGAGGATATTTTAGTGTGTCATAAAATGGGTATTTACTATGTATGTATACAGAAGAGTGTTAACATGGTTTGTACCTTCACAACGCTTAAAAATATTTAGAGTATGTTTCAACTGTGCAAGGTCACAGAAGAGTATTAACATGAAAAACTTTTAAGCGTAAAAACGAGTAGGTACATATCTTTAGGTGTAATTAAATTTCACTCACGCGTAAATCACGTGAACACAGTAAATAACGTATTTACCAGTGACGGTCGGTGGGCCAGGTAGGATTTTGTAAGTCAATGTTCAAATCCACGGTCCTGTTATCCTACATTTCTAATCGGAACTAGTATGAATCGATAGGGAAAGAACCACCGCTACACCTATTTGTAGACCGACACACCTACTCGTATTTCTAGCGAGAAGCATTTCTGGCGTTTCGATGAAAGGGTGTGGTTGCCGGCACACTTTTATATGAGGCGACCTCATAGTCCTCGGGAGTAGCAACGCATCTGTGATTGACTTCAGATTAAATCCATATTTTGTATGAACCAGTTACCATCAGGTGGACTGCATGCTCGTTTGCTACTTCAGTCCATTAAAAAAAAACAGTTCTTGTAGAGGTGGGCAAAACCCTAAAATTTAGTCCTTAGAATTCTACTACTGAATATCCTCTGTATTCAGTAGTAGAATTCTAAGGACTCTTAACTACTAATCATAGTTAAAGTGTTGAACTAAACACTTTAGGACCATGTATATTTTATTCATAAGCGAATGTTACAGTTGCTTGTTCTTGTTTGGATCTTGGGAGAATTTAATATTCTGGAGCAAAACTTAGGCTTGACGATGAAGTTCGGAAACTAGAAAGTAAGAAACATGCTGAGAAGTTTTTGATATTGTATAACCCTGTGGTTGACTGTGGTGTTGGTGGCTCTCTTAATGCTTAATTACAACAATTTGCGCTACTGTCTTTGAGATTAAAGGGTGAGCCGAGAGATGCACTTTTATATTGAGCAGTCTAACTTATTCCACATGAACAGCGATATATCTTCGACCAAACTCATGTATTTATCCGATATTCAATTATTTATACATTTTCATTACATTTTTTGCAGCAATACAGCTTCATGTAAATTATGTGCAAAGTTTGCTGCGTAAGGATAAAATCAGTGTTTTGTTTGGTGATAATAACCGTAAAAAGAAAAAAACTAGACCTATTATTTATTTACTCCACTGCGATTTCACTATGATGGCTAATGGCCATCTGTGCGCAGCTCCGTATCGAATGAGGATTCTATTTGAACTCAATCACAAATGCGTTGCTACTCCCGAGGACTGAGACGGTCGCCACATAAGTAATTTAGCCGATATTCCCTTCCATGGAAATGCAAGGACTGCTTTACGCTAGGATTAAGTTCGACCGTGGTATCTCCATTCGAACTATAGGTACTCGCTCTGCCTGGGTTGCGGGCGGGAAGAGTGGGAGCTCGAACCGTCCGGCCAAGCGACCCCGGGAAGGACGGTGGCATGTGTGGTTGCATGCTGCCGCAAAAACCAGTAGGTGCGGTGAGCAGTTCACGCCCACCGGGGAAGAGCGCGACGGTGCACACGCTGAGGACACCGGCGGCGGTCAATCGGGGTTCCCGGTGTCCTCTTCGCAGCGTCGAGGTCGGCCACCGGGGGGTTTTAGTGCGGTAAGAATCCTACATAACCCGCGTCGCTCCCGCGACGTCGGGTACTTTTTGAAAGTTTCCCCCTCGAAAACAAAAAAAATAGGTACTCGCTCTGCCACCTGTATCTAGGTAAAAATATTAGCAGTAAAGAAATTAAAACCTGCTATGGTTAGAACCCGTTACATATTAAAATATTAATATTTGTTTGTATCACAGCAGGTCCATATTGCGCCGCACTCACATCCGAATTAATTGTATAAATCATATTATGTATCCTTTGAATCCTTTATTATAGTCCTAATTCGATTCGATTTAGTGAAAGGTCTAAAGAGGTCTGTGGTCCAATTATAATAGGCTTAATATAATCGGACGCCCAATTTTACTGAGTTAAACAAAATAATGTTTAATATTTTGTCGGTATTTTTGTACGGAGCTGGATGTTTCTAGTTTAACATTTTCTATTTAGTTAATTTTCGCGTAATTTTTTTTTTGTTGCCTTGTAAGGCTGTAATAATATCGGGGAGATTAAGGCGTTGTGGAATTACGATTGGCTTACGGTATTAGGACCCAAATCTTCCCGACAAATCTTTATAACTTCTCTTTTAATAGTGCACATCATGGGAACAAGGGTAAAATAAAATTCTGGTTTTGCTACTAAATTGTTTTTGAACAACGAAAAACACAAGCCGTTATGAGTTTAGATGTACAAGCAAACTAAATGAAAAGACCGTAACAAAGAACTGTTCATACTATTAGGACAGCAATGAGTTTTAGATGACGTTTAACATAATATTATGGTTTCAGAGTTCATGATCTCGCATAGTAATAATTAAAAAAGATTTTGTTTACTCGACCCACTAACCCGGAGGCCAGGAAACTTGCGGTTGATGCTGCTATCATCACTGGCGACAGTATTGAGCGAATGTCAGCAGATTCACTACAAAGTACAGCGAATCGGCCTTATAGGCACAGACACATGCATTTGTTAAAACGCTTAACACTAACGCTTGCATTGCTAACCCGAGGGCCACGAAACTTGAGCATTAAAAATAAAATTACGACAGAAGGCGTTTTTGTTATATTTAAGAAATCATAATTATCAAATTAGATGGTCTTAGATTTAATTTTATAATATTTTTTTATATATACTGAATTTAAAATTACAAACTATTGGACGCAGCTAATCATGTAAGGACATAGAAATTTCGCTTGCAATGCGACACGAATGTTTAGTAGCTTAAAGTAAAATTTTATTTCGATCCAGTTGCATGGATCGTCGCCACAGCTTAAATGTTTGTGACCATGATCCATGCAACTGGGCCGAATTATCGGTAAAAAGTACCCGTTACATATTCTCTCTTGTCAACCCATTATTGACCCACTGCTGGGCAGGGGTCTTCTCTCAGAATGAAAGAGAGGCCACAGTCCCCCGCGCTGGCCAAGTGCGAATTGGTGGACTTCAAACACCTCCGAGAACTTTTTTAGAGAACTATCGGGTGCGTAGGTTTCTTCACGATGTTTTACTTCACCGAAAAACAGTGATAATTAGTTTCTAACACGCAAATAATTTTAGAAAAATCTGTGGTTTTAACCCGGGTATAAATCTCGAACCTCCCGATCAAGAGGGCAAGTTTCAATTAGGCTATCACTGCTCTATTACATATTAAATTATATAAAATACTTAAAGTGAATGTTTTGTGGCCCAAACGTAGCGCTTGTAGTGGCCGCGGGATGTTTACACTACAATGGTGTGTAGGTAGTATAGTACGATATTTACGATCGAGTCAATGAACTTTCACTCTATATAAATGTAATGTAGGTGAAGCTGTAATTAATTGAAAATTTTGCTTTATATACTATACAAATTTACGAGTGCATATTGAAGATAAAAATAAATAGGAATAGAAAATTCTAAAAAAACTAATGTAATCCTGCGGAATGACTGTGTTAATTAGGAATTTCTCTGTCTTAGTATACGTGTTCGCATGAAGATTGATAAGGTCAGGAGCCTCAATAGCATTAGCTGGAAAAGAAACATGAAAAGAAAGACATTTCTTGTTTTTGTGGCTGATAAATGTCAAATGTAAAGTAAGGAAGTCCGAGTGCAAGCAAGTTTGATCGTTCTTAAATATATGATTTTTTAACTTATTTCTACAGTATATATATCGTCAACACATTATTGTCCAACTGCTGTGTACGGGTCTTCTCTGGGAATGAAAGAGTTTTAGGCCATAGTCCACTGCGCTGGCCAAGTGCGTAATTGGTTGACGTCTACAGTATAAACATGATATGTTCCCTAAAAGTGAGTTATTTTGTGATTAGTAAGGGAAAATTGAGCCGTTGAGAACCGGACAACTACAAAGTTTTGAAATTGGTAAGTAGTTGTTTCAAAGGATATCTATCACATTTCATTTTGGAAACAACTTTTGCCCAAAAATTTTGGAATTTCTGATCTAAACTGATGACACTCTTGCTTTTTACAGTTACATCTATATAAGTTAAATTATTTGACGCCTGCAACATTGTCTGAGCGTCTTATGAATCACTGGAAAAGCAATTCAACAAACAGTCAACAAACAGGCAGTCGTTAAAGCTCTCAGAACAGATCGTCTAGATTTTACGAGCCAATAAAGAGATCTGATGTTGTTTGAGGACGTGCGAACGTTAGTGTTACGATTGATTATATTGCTTCGATTGAAGAATTAATTTTGGAATGCCTTCGATTCTTAATTATATGTACATATGTTAAGGTATTGAGATTTTCTCACATTTTCCGTTAGAGTCATAGTAAACTCTTTTAGCTTTTGAGAGTCGGTTGAATTGTTTATGTTCTGATGTCACTTTAGTAACTGCTACAGTGCCGGATTAGCCACATAGCAAGAGTAGCAAATGCTACAGGCCCCGCGACTAGAGGGGCTCTGCGGCCCAATACCTACTATTTATATTTTACTATCTTTAGTATCCTGAAAATCTTAAACTGGAAGAAGTAGATATAGAAGTATCATCTCTAAATTTAAATTCCCAGATTAAACCCAGAAAATATTACTTGTAACAGTTTTGTTTTATTTAATACCCTTACTGGGCTAAGAGACTTGAGGCTGGGCCTCCTGTCAGAAATTGCTACAGGCCCCGCGCTAGCTTAATGTGGCACTGAACTACTATAAATATTTCTGCCTTATAGCAGGAGTTTATTTTTGTTATCTGGTGTTAAAAGAGTGTGGTAGGGAAGATTTATATTATATCGTATAGCATAATTATCTCGTATATAGGGATTGCAATCCTGAAAACCGGATCCGGTAATCCGGCGGATCCGGCACAAATTTACACAAATCGGATCCGGTACCAATTCATCACCGGATCCGGACCTCCACCGGATCCGGTTATTGTATATTTTGACAAATATTTCACATTACAAAAATAATTACCGTTATTATTAAATCAATCTTTTTTTACACTGTTTTAACCGTTCGTTAATGCCGCCGGATCCGGCCGGATTGAAAATGAGGCCGGATTGCAATCCCTACTCGTATAGCATTACATTAACAAACGAACATCCGTACCTTATATTAACTGGCCAATATCTGGTCATCTAACTGGCCATAGAAACCTGTGCTGTATGGTGTATAACTAAAATATTTTACAAATTGTTTAGTTGTATTATAGTTACAAAAAACTTAACATGCAGACCACCCGCAGTGAGCAAATGGTCGTAATTCAATAAACTTTCGGTACGTTCGTACTGCATGTATGTTTTCGTTCAATCTCCATTCAATCATTTCGGTTGCACATTCTTTGTTCGTGTCGAAAATAGATTGGGAACCAACAAGGTGAGATTGCGATAGAGTAACTGCATCGCTCTCGTACCAATTGAAATTGCATCTCGGTCAAAGAGCTTAACGATCTATTGCATTCAGATGAATAGGTGACGTAATATCGACGTTCGATTGGGTTCTTTGCACTTTCAAATTTAGAATGAATATTTAATGAATAAATGAAGAATTGATGCAGGTTTATTTTGCAGTTGACTATTACATTATGAGTATTTGGCAACGGAAAATCTCCCGCCAGGCTAGGTGATCATGCCTGAGGAGTGGCCGGGCTCCGACAGTCGTTGTTCGGAACTTGTATATATTTAGAATACTTCGATAGCGTGTTTCAGAATACTAGTAGCACCATCTCTTGATGAGTTGCGAGAGGTCACCACATCACCCCTGTTCAGACCGGAGGTCGATAGGTCCGCAAGTCTTCGCGTGCAAGCACAAGTAGTTCGCCCTTTATCTGCGGTGAGTCAAGTATGATGACCAGTGTGGCAGAGCGGTCTTTATGCCGGTTCGGAATCGATACCCGGCCAGACAGTTTTCTGACGAATGACTTTAGATTTCTGTTTTGGGTCTGGGTGTTTGTTTATATTTATTTGTACGTGCACATATCAATTACGATACAAGAAAATACTAGAGTGGAGCTATGAGCCCGGAGTCCTCTTTTTAGCGCCGAGGACGGCCACCGGGGGGGTTTTAGTGCGGTAAGAATCCCACATAACCCTGCGTCGCTCCAACGGCGTCGGATACCTTTTGAAGGTTTTTCCTCGAAAACACAAAAAAAACAGTGGGGCTATGAGATATTATTATTATTACATAAGTATATCTGCAGTGTTACGCGCTGATTTTATTTTGATCCATGTGCTATGACTTTCGCTGGATGTTACATCTCAAATCACAAGAAATCAGTGCATTGCGTCGATGCATTAAACCGATTTTTGGTGGAAATTTATTCCTATTAAAGGTCAGTAATATTTTTCCACAGGCAGCAGTCAATATTTATCGTCCTGCTCGTTACTTACTCTTATTACATAAAAACTAACTAGTAATTTTCCTTGATGCTTATATAAAATAACAAAAAAGACAATCCCGCTGAGTTTCTTGCCAGATCTTCTCAGTTGAGGTCGTGTTCCGATCCGGTGGTAGTGTAAGAAAAAAAATGTAACTGATAATTTGTAAGTGCCATAAATAAAGACATTTAATTTCATTTATTGATGTCTGTTGGCAGCAGTGGCCACTTACCAGCGGGTAAACATGCTCGTTTGATACTCCAATCTCATAAAAATATATACATTTAACAGGTGGTAGAACTAGTGTAGTTCGACCGGGGAAGTACCACCGCCACACCTATTTCCAACGTGAAGCATTTCTTGCGTTTCGAGGGAAGGGTGTGTTTACCGGCACACTTTTATATGAGGCGACCATCATAGTCCTCAGGAGTGGCAACCCATCGGTGATTGACTTCAGATAGAACCCATATTATATTTGAAGTTGCTCACCGATGTCCATGGGCAGCATTGGCCACTTACCATCAGGTGGACTACATGATCGTTTGCTACTTCAATTAGATAAATAAACATATGTGCAAAAGCAGGTGCAAAAGCAACAAAACGTTACTGCATTGCGCTCGTTATGACAGGAATTGCATATCGCTTGAAGAGCTTATCGTCTGAACGAGTTCAATGGAAAAGGTAGAAGCGAAATTCTGAATAGAAATGGAATACGTGTCTAAGTTTCTTTTATGACATTTTAATGGTGACTTCGCATATATGAAAATACTAGCTGAACCCCGCAGCTTCTCCCACGTTATATAAAAAAATATGTATCGATTTTCGATGGAATAAGATATTTTACCACAGTGTAAAGTAGCCTATATATTAATCCAGAGTGTCAGCTAACTCCCTACCAAATTTTATGAAAATCGCTCCAGCCGTTTAGTCGTGAAGAAGTAACAAACATACACACTCACAAACTTTCGCCTTTATAATATTATTAGTAAGAGTATACAGTATGAAATATGATTGTTTATATTAGGCATGTTATTAATAGGTAATTTTGGATTTGGATATAGTTACAGCTGTAATGAAAATATTATTTTGGATTATCCCACAGTTTCGGATAGTTTAATGTACAGTCAGCAGCATATAGTTAGTGGCGTTCAAAGTGTCCATATTGTTAGATACAATCAAAGTGTTCAATAATATCGGCACAACCTACGTGTTCTAATTGTTGACAACATCTTAAACTCCCAAATGTCAGGACGTTCATAAACTCATAATGTTAATACCACCCAAATTGTCACAAATGTTCCGGCGTCAGTGGTAACCTAGCAACGAGACTGTTTGTAAATATAGGTACATTTTATAATATTAAACTTTATGTTGCGAATATGTTGTAAGGATCACTTACTGTGCGAGCAATGATAATATTGACATATGTTTATCTCATTTAGGGTTTTAAAATTTAATGAAGATACTTTTCATCAGTTTAAAAATGAGAAAACCGTAGAGGTTACAGAAAAACTATTATATTTTAGCTAAAATATATCGTTTGTGAAATATACATCAGACTTTATTTTTTTTTAATATACATCCTTTGAAACCCTTTGAACATCCTTGCTAGTAACGATCGAATAACTTTAAGCTCGTATGTGAAAACGAATTTCTGTGGAACTTCTTTTTTGCACGTCAAATAATTGTGAACAATGTTGTTGTGGTGAATCAGCATCAGATAGTGTCACTGGCAAACGTTGATTTCCGGAGAGAACAGGAAGAAGACTCAATCGATTGAACTTGTTCTTTTTCAAGTGTGTTATGAACCCACTTAGGCCTTCTTTTTCTTGACGAGGGTAGATTTGTAGAACTTGACGTGGTAAGTATTTCAGGTGCAATATATGTGTATGTTTCCATATACAGAACATTAACAACACTTGACGCAATTGAGCACGGATGAGATACTAACTTTGTCGATGGAATTATTAGAATGCAATATAATGGTGTATGCCATTATGCCCCGTGACATTTACGCATTTTGCCCCAACTACTATGTTAAAAGAAAATATGAAATAACGGTAAGACTAAAGCAGTGTTAAAATTGCCCATCAACTTCAAGGAAAACGTAAAATAAAGGAGAACATAATCATCAATTCAATACTATTTCTTGCTTGTTTCTGTAGTTATTAAGGATAAAAAAATATTACATCAATTATGCATTTAAACTAAATTTGATTGTAAATCAACTGTCATGGTCCATTGAGTATTGTTTGAAAGCAGGTTCTGATGGGCTGCAGCAACATCTCGCAAAAGCGTTTCGTTTCCGGTATGTGTGCATGACCCGTCTTACTCGTCCGTCCTCTCGTCTTGTCTTATCATGCCTCTTGTTCCCCTAGACCGATTCTATGACTTTGACAGTCAATGACGTCATTGCAAGATATGAAAAGGATAGTTGTTAATATAAAAAAGAGAGAAGAGAAGAGTCATTGTTAGCATGTCCTATACCGTAAGTGATCAGGAACCTTATATCCGCAACATAAGGTATAATATTATAAAATGTACCTATATTTACGAACAGTCTCGTTGCTAGGTTACCGCTGGTGTCGTAACAGATGCTGAAATTGTGACAATTTGAGTGGTTCATTATGAATTTATGAATGTTCTGTCATTTGGAAGTTTAAGATGTTGCGAACAATTAGAACACGTAGGTTGTGCCGATATTATTGAACACTTTGATTGTATCTAACAATATGGACACTTTGAACGCCACTAACTATATGCTGCTGACTGTACAAAAATATCGATTTTTTTTAAACAATTCTAAATTAAAAAAAGGACAAATACATAATGGATTAATAAAATTTGTGGACTATTACTAGTTACAATCACAATATCAGCTTGGCAAAAACTATTAATAATGGGTCTCATTTAGAATCCTCTGGCATTAAAAATTATTCGATACTTTGATAATGGAGTTGGTTCCGATACGACTATTTCGTATATACTTTTATACTATCTAATATATAAAATTCTCGTGTCACAGTTTTTGTTGCCATACTCCTCCGAAACGGATTGACCGATTTTTACCAAATTTTATATGCTTATTCAGTAGGTCTGAGAATCGGCCAACATCTATTTTTCATACCCCTTAAGGGTTGTCCACCCTTAACATTTTTTTAAATTTTTTATATGGCAAAACAACGTTTGTCGGGACAGCTAGTTTTGTATACATTTTTATTTCGGATACCTAAAAGTTTCGGTTACGGAGCTCCATAACATCCTTAATTTATATCTTAACTTGCTGATATAGTAAATGGCCGAAGTAGCTAAACCACGAAACTACGCTATAAGCCAATTTTTGTCGTTTCGTTTTTATCGGACATATAAAATAATAAATAATTTGTGACATTTACATAAAAGTTTCGCAACATATAACATTACTTGCAGAATACTGAAACCTAGAAATACTGGGTTTAATCTTTTTTAGTTTATTTGCGTAGGACGATCTTCGAAATGGCTATGTTAAGGAATGACAGGAAAACACACCAGGTGGAGCCCTGTTGCCCTGCATCGCTATGTCGTCATTAGAACACCACCAATAATCAGCAATTATGCCGTCATCGGCGACCAATGTTGTAGCTGCATTCGGTACCACTTGGAGGGAGGACACGCCATCTTTTCACAAACTTTTTTGCAACGACTACGGATGCACCATCTAGTAAATTTTTCTCTTTAAATTGCATTATTTCAACGTAATTTCGAACTATAATTGTAAAGTTTTGCAAGTAAAACCTAATTATATAACTAAACGTTGTTTAGAATCAAAAATAAACCTACACAAAATGCAAACAGTCTAAACCAATTTTGACAAGACAGGTCAATTCAAAATATTGACAATTCAGACTATCACGTCGACTAGTATCCCTCTCATATTCAAAGGTCCTACTTAAAATTGACCAATTTAACTTTCATATAGAATTATTATTTATGTATAGCATTTTAGCATTTTAGCAGCTTACCTGACTAACCTCATTTTTACGTAAAAAAGAAATATATTATACAAATAAGAGAGACAAAACTCACTGAGTTTCTTGCCGGATCTTCTCAGATGAGGTCGTGTTCCGATCCAGTGATAGTGCAAGAAAAATATTGTTACTGACAATTTGCAAGTGCCCCAGTATGTCAAAAAAGTCAAGCCGTTTAATTTATTTTAAAACGCGGTCGGAAGTTAGTATGGGAACAGAATATTACATCGAACGATTAAAACCTCGACCTACCTACATGGGATGTGGACTCGTTCCAAAATAAACGCACTATTGTTTGGTCGTTTACATTGGAGCGCCATGGTCGGCACTCGTTTATAATTCCGATAAGGGGCGTTCCACATACGCCACTATGGCCCATTATTAACCATTTATTAAGTTATTAAGGTGGATTGTTACGGCTTGGATGGATTCCTTATCCGATAAAGATTACCTAGCATTAGGATAACATTTTATAATAGAACTAACAGAACCCGCACGACGTTCGTTCGCGTATATATTCTATCCATTCATTACACATTTAAGAACCACCAATCATATTAAATATTATAACGTTTTAAAATTTTAAAACCGTTATCTTATTTCTCGCTCTTAACTTTTTAACCTCTTTACTTTCATACTTAAACACGGCTTTCCAATTTAGTTCTCAGGGGTAGTAATCTGTCACTAACCTCATGTACGACTATTCTATTCTGGTATTGATTACAGATTTCCATGTATGCAGGTGGTAGAACCAGTGTAGTTCGACCCGGGAAGTACCACCGCCACACCTATTTCTAGCGTAAAACAGTTATTGCGTAATAAATTATTCTCGGACACGATGAAAAAATGACAATAATATTAACGGCTTAAAATTTAAATAAAAAAAAAAAAAAAAAAAAAAAAATAGCCTTTATTACTGAGTAAGGAAATACAATAAATAAACAGTTTCGATAGTGACAATAAAAATTAAAGTTCGATGACAATGTAGAAAAATATATATATACTTTTGTGCCTTTAAATTAGATCTCTTATCTCAGTTTGCCTCATGGCAAAGGCCTCCTCTAACTCTCTCCAATGAGACCTGTCCTCCGTAACTCTTCTCCAGTATGGCCCAGCCGTCTTTTTAATTTCGTCTTCCCATCTATAAGTTTGTCTACCTCTACTTCTCTTGGAGTCTCTGGGCAACCAGTTTGTTAGCTCTTTACTCCATTTTTCATCTTTAGAGCGCATCATATGCCCTATCCATTTCCATTTAAGATGATCCACTCTTTCCAGAATATCAATAAATTTGGTTTTTTGTCTAATATCTATATTACTAACTCTATCACTTTTTCTGAGACCGAGAACGCTTCTTTCCATTGCGTGTTGACATGTTGCTAGTTTCGCTCTATTTGATGTAGTGAGAGCCCATGTCTCGCATCCATAAGTTAGACATGGTAAAATACATGAATTAAATACTTTGCGTTTAATTGACATGCTAAAGTCTTTGCTTTTCATTATATACTTTAGAGCCCAGTACTTTTTCCAGCCATTTGCTATCCTTTTATTAACTTCTTTTTTCATCTGGTCATGAAATGAAATGATTTGTCCCAAATAGACATAGTCGTCGACGTATTCTAAGTACTCACCATTTACTAATAAGTCTAACGGTGTGCTATTAGTAAGTAGTTTTGTTTTCGAGTTGTTCATACTGAGGCCAAATTTATTGCTTATTTGAGACAATTCTGTAATCATTTGCTCTAAGACTTTGGGTGACTCTTCCAGCAACACCAAATCGTCAGCGAATCTTAAATGATTCAGTCTCTTGCCGTTTATTCGTATACCAAAGTTTTCCCAATCCAAATTTCGAAAAATACTTTCCAATACGGCTGAAAAAATCTTTGGCGAAATCGGGTCGCCTTGTCTAAGACCTTTTTCTATTGGAAATTCATCACCTAATGATTCCAACTGAATTCTGGCTCTATTGTTAGAGTAAATTTTTTTAATGATGTTTATATATATCTGCGGTATACCTTGTTGATGTAAAGTGTCCCAAATACGATCATGGATCAGACTGTCGAACGCCTTATTGTAATCAATGAATGCTATATAGATAATTTTATTAAATTCTTTGTATTTCTCGAGCACTTGCTTAACTGTATGTATGTGATCCAGTGTTGAATAGTTTTTGCGGAAACCAGCTTGCTCTACTGGTTGCTGTTCGTCTAACCTCTTACAAATTCTATTTAAAATGACTTTAGCAAACACTTTATACACGTTAGATATTAGACTAATGGGTCTATAATTTCCAATGTCTTCCTTTGGTCCCTTTTTATGTAGAAGAATGATGTTCGACTTCGACCATTGAACTGGAATATTGCATGTAGTTAGTAATTTATTAAAGATCTTAGTAAGGAGAGGGGTTACTATGTCAATGGTTCCTCTCAATAATACATTTGAAACCTTATCAGGCCCTAGAGCTTTGCCCATTTTTTGGGCTAAGAATTGCTAAAATTTAAATAAGTAGTACTAATTGGAAGTGGGGCATTTATACTGGTCCAGTACAAAAATACTACCCTTACAATCAATTTTTTATTGGTGTCCTATTCAACATTCGTTAGTGGTCCATTAACTCCTATAATCCTATAATCCTAATCTATATTTTAATACGTGAAGCAAAAACTTGTAACGGATTTATAAGTAATATGCCGCGGACGGAGGAGTATGAAATTTTGCACGGTTATAGCTGACGTTGAAAAGGAGTGCAGTATGTTAATATTTTTTTCAAATAATACACATAACACACATGAAATAAACTAAAACACCTTATCCACACTACCGTGCATTTATCTCATACACATAAATGAAAACACAGAACGTCAAAAATCTCAGATGTCTTTGTGAAAATACCCGTTATTGATTTTAAATGCAGCTTTGTCACTTAAACCTCTTTTTACCTTTCGGGTGTATAAAAATAACTTGAAAATTGATTAAAATTGAATTTGGGAAATACTTTAGACAATATCAAGTTTAGTTTTTGAGTTGAATTACGTTCGAATTTCGACCGTTGCGACGGGTGACTATTATGAAAATAATAAACATTTATTGCCTTAAACATATACAACATGCTATGAGTCATAATCCGAAGGGGCAATAGGAAGCGGCTCAGCTTTAGCTAACACGGGATAGAGATCCCGCGCAGCGCTGTTTTTCAGCCGTCCCCTACTCCCAAAGGTCTTGTTCGGGAGTAAACTATAACTGCCATATTTTATAAAGAAGCATTCTATGCCTCCGCAGTGGGATGAAAAAGTGTAATGCAACAAAATGTAAAACGCCCTATCTCGTGCGTTCCGACAGGGCATCGACCTTCATTTATCATTCTAATCTTAGATCTCATTGCTATTAATACTGACACAGCGCTGAAGTGATGTATTGAGGCGATATTTATGCGCTGTTCTGCGACAAGATCATTAAACAAAATGAAAACACTCGTTAATAAAGTTTAAGATGAATAATGTAATATCTAATGAGATTAATCTTATGAATATGTACGTATATTTATTATTCAGCGAGCTTGAAGTCTATAAGCTCAATAACTTATTCTTAATCAAATGCAAACTTAATTTAGTATTAGCCGCTTGTTACCGCTTAGTGAAATAAAAACTTAACTTAGAATTGATTGCTTGCCAATGCCAATGGTCAGGTCAACTTAAATTTATCTTTTTCTATATATTAATACGTGAAGGAAAAACTTGTGGTGCATTTTTAAGTAATATGCCGCGGTCACAGATGCGTCGCTACTCCCGAGGATTAAGATGGTCGCCTCATATAAAAGTGTGCCGGAAACGCAAGAAATACTTTACGTTAGAAATAGGTATATCGGTGCTACTTCACCGGTCGAACTTCACTAGTTCTACCAACTGTAATCCGGCAGTAGATCTTCCTTGGTCAACATCCTTCAAGTCAAAGACCATATCATTACCGAACAAAACCATCTGTAATAGTAAAAGTACAGTTTTAAAATCCCCAGACGTGGTCTTGTGTACTAGTGCCCGTTAAATTAACTTTGTAAAAAGAAATTGTTTAACTGCTTCTTGGATAAATTTATTCCTTTAATTATTACCTGTTATACCCACGAGAATAGAGGGAATGAAAAAGACTCCCGTCACACGATAATCCTATAGAGAGTGTTTGTCTTACTACACCTGTAATCCAAATTAAAACGGTAAGAACTGCTTAATGAACTCGTATAGTTTTACGGCAGTTGACAAACGGAAAGGCCGAAAATATTTATTGGTTTCTTCTTTATCATTCTTTACGACTCAGTAAAATAACCATTTCCTCGATTTTATTGATATAACGGATAGAGCAGTGATAGCCTAATGGGATAAACTTGCCCTCTCAATCGGGTGGTCCGAGGTTCAAACCCAGGCACGCACCACTGATTTATGTGCGTATTATAAATTAATTATTACTGCTTTTTGGCGAAGGAAAACATCGTGAGAAACCTACACACTCGAGAGTTCTTTAAAAAAATGTTCTCGGAGGTGTGTGAAGTCCACCAATTCGCACTTGGCCAGTGCGATGGACTATGGCCTAAAACTCTCTCATTTCGAGAGAAGACCTGTGCCCAGCAGTGGGACAATAATGGGTTGTATATGTTAAGTACGAAAGGCTAAAAATTCTCACTCGTCCAGTTTAACAACTCAGATCAACATTATATGGGACCAACAATTCTATTTAAAGTTTATTATAAATAACCAAGGGGGGCATTTACTATTAATCACTTGTACTACTTAAATTTCATAAGAAATACTTCTAGTTGTTTCCAAGAAGATAATTGCCTGTAAACACAACAACAGAGAAGTAAATTATAGATACGAATAACTTTTTGGCGAAAAATTCAGGGAATTGTTGGCAAAAGTTTCCCAGATAAAATAAATAGCTGGCTAAAGGAGATTTATTCATAACAATTAATGAACTAGTCCAGATAGTTGGACGGGAACGTATTTATCACTTTCTGGGTCATTGTTTCGTGTACATTCGTCTTCGTGGCACTATTTTATTAGCTTTAATTGTGTGTTAATGTAGGTATGGAAGAACTCAGTAGTTTTATTAGTAGGCTTCGGCTCATCTATATATTTATAAGTAAAGCAAAATTTGTAATTCGTTTTTAAGATACTTGCCGCAGGCGGAGGGGTGTGAAATTTTGCACGGTTATAGCTGACGTAGAAAAGGAGTGCAGTATGTTAATATTTTTTTCAAATAATACACATAACACACATGAAATAAACTAAAACACCTTATCCACACTACCGTGCATTTATCTCATACACATAAATGAAAACACAGAACGTCAAAAATCTCAGATGTCTTTGTGAAAATACCCGTTATTGATTTTAAATGCAGCTTTGTCACTTAAACCTCTTTTTACCTTTCGGGTGTATAAAAATAACTTGAAAATTGATTAAAATTGAATTTGGGAAATACTTTAGACAATATCAAGTTTAGTTTTTGAGTTGAATTACGTTCGAATTTCGACCGTTGCGACGGGTGACTATTATGAAAATAATAAACATTTATTGCCTTAAACATATACAACATGCTATGAGTCATAATCCGAAGGGGCAATAGGAAGCGGCTCAGCTTTAGCTAACACGGGATAGAGATCCCGCGCAGCGCTGTTTTTCAGCCGTCCCCTACTGTGTGGTGGTGGTACCGGTGGTACCGAGGGGTGTGAAATTACGCACGATTATAGTTGATGTAGAGAAGCACTCCGCAATGCTAATATTTCTTTCAAGTAATGCATAAAACAAACATAAAATCAACTAAAAACACGTTACACTCACTACCTTGCATTTGACACACATACATAATAAACAAAACGGAACATTCAATGTCTTACTATGAAAACACATAACGTCAAAAATGTCAATGTCTATGTCAAAAACCCCGCTATAGCTTTTAAATGCATCTTAGTTAATAAACCGCACCTTTAACGGGTGCGTTCAAACTAACTTTAAAATCATTACAATTTATTTAAATTAGAGAAATACTAGTGCTACTTTGGACAATATGAAGTTTATTTTTTTATATTTAATTACGGTCGAATTTCGACCGTTGCGACGGGGACTTGTGTTTATAAAACGACCATCTTAGTTCTCGGAAGTATCATTAATATGAGATTCACTTTGCATAGGACCTTTGTTCTGTATGAAATTGCTTACAAATGTTCATGTCCAATAACAAAAATCTGCTGCAAAGTGCTTTTCATTTCAAATTGAAACTCCTAAATAACTTATTTCTAACTCTAAAGTATCAAATCACAACAATCTATTGTTAGGCGTATTTATGCCTCATTGTATTAATAGCTACAAAAAGGGTAGTCTTTCTCAAGATATTTTCGTTAAAAAGTTTGAAATCGAAATTTATTGATAGTTGAGATATAATATGTATTTTGTTCTGTTCCTTGCAAGTTCTATATATTAACACCTGAAACTAAAATTTGTGATTCCTTTTTAAGATACTTGCCCCAGGCGGAGAGGCATGAAATTTCGCACGGTATTAGTTGGTGTAGAGAAGGATTGCGCCATGCCAATATTTTTTTTAAATAATGCATAAAACGTACATTAAATACACTAAAAACACATTACACTCGCTACCTTGCATTTGACACAAACACATACATAATAAACGAAATAGAACATTCAATACCTTACTATGAAAACACGATGCGTCATTAATGTCAGATGACTTTGTCAAAATACCCGCTATTGTTTTTAAATGCACCTTATTACATAAACCTCTTTTTATCTTTAACGAGTGTGTTCAAAATAACTTGAAAATTAGTTTTTCAGTAAAATTATGGTCGAATTTCGACCGTTGCGACGAGTGTCTAGTATATACAAACATACTAAGTCCAATAAGACATTTTAATAAGAGAAAAGTTAGTAGTACCTTAAATGTAACGACAACCTTAATATAAAAGAACTACAAAGAGAGTTCTGGCGAAACGAAAAATGGATACAATAAATTCGTGGCAAAACTGAAAATAATGGGCGAGGGTGGTGCAAAAGATTTGTACATAATGAAAACAAAAAGGCGATACATTGTCTTTATGTTCTCACTAAAAGAACTAAAATTATTGATTTAAACAGAAATAAGCGAGAAAATAAATGTTTTTTTTTTCTTAATAGAGTAAGGACAAACAGTGTATTAAATGGGTGGCTTACTGCCACCCATTTAATACACAATACAATACACTGTGACCCCTTTATCTAAAATAGGTAGCAAGAGCTAGGTATAAAAAAAAATGTTTTTATGGATTAAGAATAATTCACAAAACAATTCGCTAATGTTAATGTATGAAAGTGCGAGTGATTGAGTTTTGCAATGTGGTGGAATGGGTATAGTTTGAACAGGGAGATACCAGCGCCACCCGTGCTTCTAGCGTGAAGCAGTTCTTGCGTTTTTCCACCCAAATGTGTGGTTGAGCGCTGAAAGTGAGCGACCATCGTAATCGTCGGGTGTAGCAACGCACATGGAACGACTTCATATTTGTTTACATAGGCGGTGGTGACCGTGTATGCAGCAGCAGATGGTGCTGTTGCACACACGGAAAGAAAAAACGAAACCCTTATATCTTGTTATATAGTATCTTTTAAACCCATGTGAAATAAGTCTTTCAGAGCACCATTTGAAATAGATCAGATCATACTAATATTATAAAGGCGAAAGTTTGTGAGTGTGTATGTTTGTTACTTTTTCACGTCTAAACGGCTCTAGCGATTTTCATAAAATTTGGTAGGGAGTTAGCTGACATGCTGGATTAACATATAAGCTACTTTTTATTGTGAGAAAACATCTTATTTTCACGGGTTGATCCATACATCGATTTATTTAACGCGGGCGAAGTTGCGGGCTTCATATAGTTTTACTAATATAAGACATATTATATGCCACTTTGTTGTGAGTAGAGACGTAAAGTCAATGAGTAACATCTGCGGATCGCAGAGAATCCCTTATTACATTTGGTACGATAGAAGAAATGCCTAGGGCAGGGATGGTAAACCATTGGCACACATTGGCACACCTGCCATGAATGCGCGACATATTTTTTGGCACGCAACAATATTTTCAGTTACCTATGCCTGTGACTGTTGATTTTCAATAAATAACAATATTAAAAGTCATTATCGGAACACCGGATCAACGAAGTCATCAATCAACGGCTTCTAGGCTTGTGCTTAAAAACTGTTTGACTGATGACTCTCTTCTCATCTAATCTCAACGGAAGCCAAAGTAATTTCACTTTCATTTGTATTACTGCATGAATCATTTTACAGTACACTTTTTGTTATATATAAAGAGTTTATAGTTTTATTATTATTTTTCAAAATCAAATTCAAAATAAAATGTATATGAAAATTAATGAATAGCCTCACTCAACATTTTTAGGAAAAAGGTTCGCCGCCCCTGGCCTAGGACAATATCCGATGTGCTTTTGACAGGAGCTGATATCGTACATTTATTTATAAACTAACTGTGACCCTTGGTTTCATTCGAATTTAAAAAACGTCATATAAATTTAATCTTAAGGTCAAATTTGATTATATAAGTTCATGGACTTTAAAAATATTTTCAATTATTAAAAAATAATTGTAGTACTTTTTAAACACACGGACAGATAAATTAAAGCAATTTAAATAGGTAATTATTTATTACATATCTTAATAACAGTTACAATGAGGCAAAGGGAAACTGACATGTTTATTATATGTATTTATAGATTCCTTACATAACATCTGCTACAGACTTTTTGAAATCCTCTTTATATTTGTCTGTTTGATAATAGAAATGGAACTGAACTTGACGTTTATTTTCATAGCGGAAGTTTTCAAAGCCAATTAAACCTAATTTCCCTGTTTATTATATTTTAATTTCATAACTGAGAGTGTATACATTATTTACATTTTACTTGAATAAATGAGCAGTGATAGGTAAATGGTTTAAACTTGCCCTCTCGATCGGGAGGTCCAAGGTTCAAATTCCAACGACGCACAGAAACGGAACCACCGATTTTTCTTAAATAATCACTATTTACGGCAAAGGAAAACATCATAAGGAAACCTACACACCCGAAAGTTCTTCAAAAATAATTTGTCAGAGGTGTGTGAAGTCTACCAATTCTTGGCCAGCGCGGTGGAGTTTGGCCTAAACTCTTTATTCTGAGAGAAGAAATGGGTCTTCCTGTTATTGCTGGGCATAGGCTCAATAGTAGGACTATAATGGATTGACGATTTTAATAAAACAACACTCAGTGTACTGAATTTATAATGTTCAGAACTATTTGTGATTCGATTCCGGACGCACCATCGCCGCACCTTTTCTCGAGGGGGACACCTTCAAAAGGTACCCGACGCCGTGCGAGCGACGCAAGGTTACATGGATACAAGATTTTTACTGCACTAAAATCCCCCCGGTGGCCGTCCTCGGCCCTACAGAGGACTCCACGATCCCCAAAGGAACGTAACTGGAGTCCTCTGAGCGCGTTGCCCCATCGGGCTCCTCGCAGATGGGTGGCTGGGCCCACCGCTCCGTCTGGTCTTTTGGACGGTATGCGACTACACATACCGCCGTCTTTTGTGGGGTTACCTGACGTAACGCTTCAAGCTCTCACTCTAGCCGCCCGCAACCTCGAAAGCCCCTTTTAGACACCTTTTGCGACAGACATATTCCTTTACAATTATCGTTTAAGAGTACCTACATAAATCTGTAAAGAACTTTAAAATTTTCTACGCGTATTTCAGTTACACCTTAGCGTGAAATAACATAATGGTATTGTCTGACAGCTTTAAAAATGTATACAGCGTAGTACAACATAAATTTGTACTGAAAATTGCATCGCAAACACCCGAAGTGGACGTCGACAGGGTAAATAAACGGCTGAGTACACTTGCATTGTACACTCACACACTCGTATAAGATTGCAAAAGATAGTCATTCACTGTTTGTTAAGCATTCCTTGCGTTTCGATAGAAGGGTGTGGTTGCCGGCACACTTTTATATGAGGCGACCATTATAGTACTCGGGAGTAGCAACGCATCTGTGATTGACTTCAGATGGAACCCATGTTCTATATGAAATTGATTACAAAAGTCCAGGGGCGGCATTGACCACTTACCATATGATGGGTTGCATGCTTGTTTTCTTCTTCCATAGTAATTCCATAGTAATTATTCTTTTCAAAGTAGACTGTGGTATTACATATAACGAGAATAGACATAGCGGCAAGTTACATTTTAAACTATACTGGACTATGTCAACTATAAAATATATTACATGACGTCAGCTCGCTTAACGCTCCCGCCGGAACGTTTTGTTGTTGACAGCTGCTGATGCTTGTGAGTGCAAATACTCATATGCTATTGCGCCGCGAAATGTTCGTAGCAATTTCCGCTACGGGTTCAATTTACAAGGGGTCTAGCGGGAATCATATAGAGTGATGCAATTTACCGAAACTATGATGACAGACAAGAGGTTATTGAATATTATATTAAATATGTCATCCGGTGTATTTTGTCTCGGTCTAGTTGAAATATGTAGGGTAGATGCAATGGTGCTAGATTAATAGTGCATGCGAAAACACCATATCAGCGCGCCAATCCTAGCGCCGTAGGCTGCAGCCTAATTAGCCTAAGGGTTAGTCAGGCCCTGCACAGAGGTAGCTAATGACTTAGAATAAAAGATATGGAAAACCAAATAAAATTTATTCGTCTCTCCCTTTTGAGAGCTGATATCCCACAGAAAAATATAAATACACCATACACCAAATATGCGATAATCTTAAAAAAAAACAGTTTTATACGGGGGTTAAAAGCTAAGTTAATTGCATTCTCTAAGTATTCTACATTTACAACAGATTAATCGGATAAGGCGACCAATATCCGGGCAATATTAAACGCTTAAGCAGATTGTTCTTGTTCAATCGAGAATTAATTAACCGTCTTTATCGGCTTATCAGAGATTACACCCATCGGGGGAAGACAGCTGGGACCGAGAATAAAAAAATCTAGCATCTTATCTCTTCTTCACCTGTTACCGAAGCTTTTTTGTTACGGCTATCATTTTATTTGAAATAAAATGAAATGTCTTTATTTTGTATAGGCTTACGGGGACACTTACAAATTGTCAGTTACGTTTTTTTGTCTTACACTACCACCGGATCGGAACACGACCTCAACTGAGAAGATCCGGCATGAAACTCAACGGGTTTGTCTTATTATTTTGTTTCTTTTTATCTATACCTTTTTTAAAATATAATTACAATCATGTTTTTTTTACATGGTAATGAAATTTAGCTCCAGTATCTTTCTATACAGTTCAGTAAAAAAAGGAATTGTAATAGAGTATATATATAGTCTATAAACTGCCGTCTATAAACATCTGAAATGAGTCGCAGATAACATTATGGTTCTATTTTAAGTTGGGTACGAACCATTATTGTCCCAATGCTGGGCACCGGTCTTCTCTCAGAACGAGAGAGTTTTAAGCCATAGTCCACCGCGCTGGCCAAATGCTGGCGCAAGGCGCAAGCCAAGGCAAGTAAATTTATAAATTGGCCTAATAATTTTTGGCTGACATAGCTTAATGCTTGTGTTAATTGGAACTGATCCACAAAGACATTTAATAATATACCCTGAAGAAATATACGAATGAAACAACTATTGACGAGAATCTAACACATCTTTAACGAAATAAATAAGAAGACGCATTTGGATTATTTTATTCCAATAGTTTCATCTCTCCGACCCCCATAAAGTATATTTACAGCCCTCTAAAAGGAAGTCGACCGTACATAATAAAATGCTTGTCAATGACTTTTTGTAGGGTTCAGTAGGAAAAATATAGTAAACGCAAACCATAAGCTTTTGTATTCCTTCGTTTTACTAAGTTTTGTGACATTACACACGTGAAATTTAGTAAGTCGTTCTATTGTCTACTGTTGTTATTCAACACCTTATTAACATTAGGTATACGCAAACATGTAACTGATCAAAAATAAACACAAATTTAGTAAATATCGACATCACGACATCGTAAAAAGCTATTTTTGGCATCTTTTTAGAACGCTATAGTGTTTATCATAATCATCGTCAACCCATTATTGTCCTACTGCTGGCCATAGTCTACCGCGCTGGCCAAGTGCGATTTGGTGGACTTCACACATCTCCGATAACTTTTTTTACAGAACTCCCGGGTGTGTAGGTTTTGTGTAGGTTCACGATGCTTTCCTTCACTAAAAAACAGTGATAATTAATTTCTAATACGCACATAATATTAGAAAAATCAGTGGTGCATGCCTGGGTTTGAACCTCGGACCTCCCGATCGAGAGGGCAAGTTTCAACCATTAGACTATCGCTGCATAGTGTTTATAGCCCTATCATAGCTCTCCGGGATTGCTTAAGAAGGACATTCACTCTAAACGTTCGTGATAAAAAGCGCGTGCAAATCAAATTGTGGAAGACTGTCGAGTCCAACTGCGTTTCATGGAAGCTCATCCTTTGGTGACAATAGAGGAAGGGTGATGTGAGCACCATTTTATAAGTTCTCGGCCCACTCGCCATTCTAAGGCCGGCAGAATACGCAAAGGGAGGTTATAAAATGACAATCTTGTGGCCTGCTCCCTCCGCAGACCACAAGATTTTCAATGATAGGAAATCCTTGTATCATCATCGATTCGAACCCTGCGTTACACTATGGAGTCAAGAGGATTAAGTTAGTACTGTGACGCTTCTGCCTAGAAATGCAAATAGTAAGCCATGTAGGCTCTTACGCCTTTTAAATTAAAGAATATGTCTCCAGTGAAGTACTGTTTGGCTCAGTTCAGGACGCACAGTTTCATGTGCTAGATTGGATTTACCTACCTGAAAATAACTTCGATTCTAGTCATAACACGAGATGTCCTCCAAGGTGGTAGAACCAGTATAGTTCGACTGGGGAAGTACAACCGCCACACCTATTTCTAGCGTGAAGCATTTCTTGCGTATTAATAAAAGGGTGTGGTTGCCGGCACACTTTCATATGAGGTGACCGTCGTAGACCTCGGGAGTAGCAAAGCATCTATGATTGAATTCAGATGGAACCCATGTTCTGTATGTAGTTGATTAGAGACGTCCATGGGCGGCAGTGACCACTTACCATCAGGTGGACTGAATGCTCTTTTGCTACTTCAGTCAGATATAAAAAAATGACAACTTTCAGAATCCTCACGGTTTTAATAATGTAAATCAGAATATATTGAATTCCTGATGCTATGTCAATAAACATTTTAGCGACAAACGCGTCGACTTTCGTCTTCGTGGGGTTGAACTCAATAAAATTAATCGGCTTAACCCCATAGCGAGACCCGCTCATGCAAAGACGGGTTTCGTATCTATTCAATTGGAAAGGTCTATTTAAATAATCCGAATCAATAATGGCTTGTAATATGAATGAATAAATGGCTTGTAGTTAAACTGATTTTCTTAAATTTTACCGATGTTAAGGAAATGTTACAGAAAATATACGATACTAAAATGTGAAATATATGTAAATGACTACATTTATGCTGCGCTTATATAGTTTTATAAGGATTTGCTGGTCTAAAAACTCCAAATCGATATTGATATCTAGAACAAATAATTTTACTGAAAAAAAATTACATAAATCAGACAAAAAGCCATGCAACACATTTTTATCTTCTTAATGAACGACGATAAAACAACAAAAATGAATTAAAAAGCTACTAATCGCTTCCAGTTGACATACCAAGTTTTCAATTCTAGAGCTTTTTTGATAAAACTGTGTCTTTAACTTAAAATTGATAAATTTTGCGGTTATTCGTACAAAACAGCAATATATGCACAGAAAACCTTGATGCAAAAACATTTCTGTATTCATTATTTATAAGTTGATGTAGGGATATAATCTATAAACATAAGCCAAATCGACGTAGAAATATAATGAAATACTTTGGTCTTTATGTAGGTTTCATTATCATACCAACTCGAAATGTGATTATTTCACAAAATATCACTGATAATATTCCTAGGAAGAGAATTGATTCTTTTCAGGGCTACGGATAGTCATTAGCGGACAATAGCGTACAATAGCGTACAATAGCGATGACAGAGGGATCTTTCGAGTTTGTCATATCTGATATTTGTAATGACGGCACATTTCTAGCTGAGGTGAACAATATATATTTTTTATATTATTGGCTTTCACGATAAGCGGTTTTGTCGACATCCCATTATTGTCCCACTTCTGAACATGGCATATTCTCAGAATGTACTGCCACACCTATTTCTAGCGTAAAGCATTTCTTGCGTTTCGATAGAAGGGTATGGTTGCCGGCACCATCATAGTCCTCAGGAGTAGCAACGCAACTGTGATTGACTTCAGATGAAACCCATGTTCTATATGAAGTTGATTACGGATATTCATGGGCGGCAGTGACCACTTACCATCAGGTGTACTGCATGCTCGTTTGCTACTCTACAGTCAGTAAAAAAAAACAAGTACGAATTGATAGACTTCATATATCTTTCAGTTTTTTTTTAAACCATCATAATTGTGGAGATGGTACCTCCCCAATCAAAAGGTATATTCTCGTAAAACTGTAGACTGATTACTACACATGATATATACACTACTATGTACACTACACATGCACTTAGTTCTACTTAAAATCCTCTCAAACCGGCAATTACTATGTTTAACCCTCAATAGTCGATAGTCGATTGATATGGTAACGAGACAATTTGCATTTCGTTGCACGCTTTAAGACGAAGTGGATTGCCTCTCAGCCGCAGTGTTTGAGTACTGTGTTCGTTGTCGTAGTCATGTGTATTGATGTCAACCCATTATTGTCTCAATAAGCGTAATTCTTCTATCAGGATGAGAGGGTTTAAAGGCCATAACCCACCGCACTGGCTAAGTAGGAGTTGTTATACTTCACTTATCTCTCCAATCGTTTTAAACCATTATAAGTGTAGCGGACGTTCCTTGGCAATTGTATACTATACCATGTAAGCTTACTAGTAACTAGATATAATATATACAATAATGTGTACCCTACACGTGCACTAAGTTCTACTTACAATCCTCCCAGACTGTCAATTATTATGTTAAACCGCCCCTTCGTCACCGCGTTCCAAATCAAGCGATGCGACACATTCAATAGTCGATAGTCGATTGATATGGTAACGAGATAATTTGCATTTCGTTGCACACTTTAGGACGAAATGGATAACGTTTCAACCGCAGCGTGTTTTATTGCTCGATGTTGATTCTTGCAGTGAAGTTTGACGTCAACCCATTACTATCCCAGCGGGCACAAGACTCCTCTCGGAGTGAGAGGGTTAAATGTCATAATTTGGCGCTAGCCAAGTGTGAGTTGATAGACTTTACATATCTTTCCGAACTTTTTGATCCATTATAATTGTAACGGTGCTCCCTCCTCAATTGGATGCTACACCTTGCTAACTTAACACTAGACCAATTACAACACTTAAGACTCGCACTACTACGTACGTACGTACTATGTACAGGATAAAATTCTTGTGCGGGGCTACCTGTAGAAAGCGTGTATTTAGCGACACCACTATTTACACGTACGCTTAGAGTTCTTCTTAAAATCCACCCAAACCGTCAATTATTATGTGAAACGGCCCCTTCGTCGCCACATTCCAAATCAAGCGATCCGACACGCTCAATAGTCAATAGCCGTTTGATATGGTAACGAGATAATTTGCATTTCGTTGCACACTTTAAGACGAAGTGGATTGCCTTTCAGCCGCAGGGCTGAGTACTGTGTTGCTTGTTGTAGTCAAGTTTGTTGACGTAAAACCATTACTGTCCCAGTGGGCACGAGTCTCCTCTCGAAGTGAGAGGGTTACAGGCCATAATTTAGCGCTAGGCAAGTGTGAATTGATAGACTTCACATATCTTTCCGAACTTTTTTAAACCATCCTAAGTGTGGTGGTGGTACCTCGAAAATTGAAAGACATATCTTGTAAACTTAAGTTTTACTATGTACCCTACACATGCACTTAGTTCTACGTAATATCCTCGCAAACCGGCAATTATTATGTTAAACCGCCCCTTCGCCGCTGCGTTCCAAATCAAGCGAAGCGACACGCTCAATATTCGACAGTCGATTGATATGGTACCGAATCAATTTGCGTTTCGTTGCACACTTTAGGACGAATTGGAAAACCTTTCAACCACAGCGTGTTTTACAGCTCGATGTTGATTGTTGTAGTCAAGTTTGAGGTCAACCCATTACTGTCCCAGTGGGCACGAGTCTCCCCTCGGGGCGAGAGGGTTACAGGTCACAGTCTAGCACTGGCCAGGTGTAAATTGATAAACTTTACATATCTTTCCGAACTTTTTAAACCATTATAAGTGTAACGGTGGTCCCTCCTCAAATGAATGCTACACCTTGCAAGCAAACACTAGACCAATTACTACACTTAGGACTCACACTACTACGTACTATGTACAGGATAAAATTCTTGTGCGGGGCTATGTTTATAAAGTGTGTATTTAGCGTCACCGCTGTTTCCGCGTACGTTTAGAGTTCTATTTAAAATCGCAAGGGGTCTATTTTTATGTTAAACGCCCCCCTTCGTCGCCTATTCCAAATCAAGCGATACGACACGCTCAATAAGTCGTTTGATATGGTAACGAGCCAATTTGCATTTCGTTGCACGCTTTAAGACGAAGTGGATTGCCATTCAGCCGCAGTGTTTAAGTACTGTGTTGCTTGTTGTAGTCAGGTTTGTTGAAGTCAACCCATTACTGTCCCAATGGGCACGAGACTCCTCTCGGGGTGAGAGGCTTTCAGGTCGTAGTCAAGCGCTGACCAAGTGAATTGGTAAACTTCAAACACCTTCGAGAACTTTTTAACGAACTTAAAGGCGTGTAGGTTTTGTACGATGCTTTCCTATAAGGAAAGGTAGTGATAGTTAATTTCTCATACGTATATTTAGAAAAATCACAGGTGCGACCTGGGGTTTAAACTCCGGACCTCCTGATTAAGAGGGTGAGATTCAATCAGATTTCAATTTATTTTAACCATTAGCCAAAAAAGGAAGGGGGAGTGTTATAAGTTTAACGTATCAATGTATTGAATCGTAGCTTTTTAACAAGCTAATTAAATTAAACTTAAAATAAGGTAGAAAATATTAAAATAATGATACAAAACTTTAATTAAAATCTAAAATACTTTGCATAATAAAAAACATTTAAAAAGAAGACATAAATTAGTACGTATTGACGCACTTAATACAATACTAGTTATATTTGATCCCAACGTCATTGTGTCGGAGGACAATACTAGCATTATTTCGTAGTACAGATAGCTACGTGCTACAATCGACGTAGCACACAACTTTCGTAGATAGCGCTACGTGACTCACGCGTAGGCCGTAGACCGATGCTACGCTGTTATTGACTTGTTGCTACAACCTACGCCAGCGGTCGATAACCCGCGATTCACTAGCCTAGGACTTATCTTTGATGCCTGTACACCTTCCACCTATACTCGGGGCAAACTCGATCTGGAATAAATGTAAACAAACCATAAAACATCCTGTGTAGGGTTATCACCAACTTGCACGAGTTTGTACACAAATAAATTTTATATTCAACCAAAGTATGCATTAAATTATTCGCGAAGTAATTCAATTAAAAAGAGTTTAACTAATAACGACTAACTGTAAGATAATTTGCTAGAACCAGTCAAACAACATTTATTTACCATTTTCATGTTGTTTTATAACTAATGATGTCACAACCTTAATACCATGAAGGGATTTGCAACCTATTATAGGTTACAGGTAAAAGTTAATAATAGGTAAAAGACGGCTGATAAAACAACAAAAAGTTGCATTCCCCTGCCTGTCAGTGGTTGCTAGGCAACGCTTTGTTATTAAACATTCCATATCGAATTTGCCCCGAGTATAGTCATTTTGTTTTCGTTGTAAATTTTCTGTTGTTTTTTTTTGCTAGTTATCACCTCAGGTAGTTACTATATGGCCAACGTTTTAAAAAGGTTCCCGACCGCTGACCTGCACAGGTAAATAAGAATTATTTTGATGCAATTGTAGTACATACAACTTTTATATTATCAAATTCAACATTGTTTAAGTGTAAGCGCTTGACATCTTTGTGGCCATAATTTTTTAAAAAAAGAAAAGAAAAAATAACTTTATTCGTGATAAGTAGGTACAACACATAATCGGTACTAAACTATAAACAAATACTATCGAAAGACATACAACAGAACAATAGGTTTTTTGAATATACATATAATACATACAGACAGTTTTAAGATAAAATATGAAATATATATATACATAAATATACTAATATAAAATATATAATGTTCTGGAGCGTGTTATGTGCTGTAACCACCACGAAAGGGGTCAAACTCAGCGAAAGCCATGCGCATATAAGCAGCGTCATGGCACTGATATTCTGTTTGCCCTTTGACATGTTCATGTAATTCATGTTCTTTGCTCAAATGTCGACAGTAAACGTTATACATTTTTGGCAATATTCTTCGTAACATTTTCGGGGTTTATAAAGAATATTTTTTATGTATATACAAGATATATTTTCATATCGTTTCGCACATTGTGTATTTTGGCTTAGATAAACAAGTTATAACAATGTGTCCTTCGAGAATTCAATCCTCCTTTAACTTTCGTAAACATTGTTATGTGGGAGTAAGCAGCAAATTTTACAATTGCTACCATTGTATTCAGTAAGCAAATATACTTGGAGACATTTAATGAGTTGTAAGCGTGTAGAATTTAACAATGCTAACATCTAGAAGTTTCTAATTGGTTTTGGCAAACGGAGTTCCTAGAGCGAAGTTGAAGCAGTAAACGAGCATGCAGTCCACCTGATGGTAAGTCACTGCCGCCCATGGATATATGTTGGTAACTTCAAATGGAACATGGGTTCTATCTTAAGTCAATCACAGATACGTTGCTACTCCCGAGGACTATGATGGTCGCCTTATATAAAAATGTGCCGGCAACCACACCCTTCCATCGAAACGCAAGAACTGCTTCACGCTAGAAATAGATGTGGCGGTGGTACTTCCCCAGCCAAACTACACCTGTAAACGACCTCAGTGCGAATTTTCAACGTGTCTTTTTTCGTATATAAATCGCGCTTTCAGTTTCTGTCAAACGTGTGAAACGATAGGTGAAAACGTAATAAATTATTGTTTTAAGGAAACGCTATAAACTCATACGTATATAGAGGCTGTCTTCGACTATACTCGGTTTGGGCTTGCATTATAAGCGAGCTGCTTCTATAATAAAACTTGTATAGCGTGATTCAGGATTACGCGAGACCATCTTTCTTGTTTTTCCTTTGTCTTTTTCTTTTTTTTTGTGACCGTGATATGATTTTCTTGTCTCGGACTGTCAACCGTATTACTTAAAATATAATAACTTAATTACTACTTATATTACTACATATTATTACTTAAGTAGTTATAATTCACAAACAACGCAGCTCTCTGATGCATCGTGTCCGGGAAAGGTCTAACAAAATTCTGAAAATGATCAGTAAGCGTTTTTATCGTCAATACATTAATCACTGCATAAGTATACATATGATAAGATGTTGTAAATAATGTAAATGTAGTTTTTGAGTCCAGTTACTGGAATAAATAAATAATTATTATTATTATACCTTACGTTAAATGAGAAGTCATTTTAATATGCTTAAATTTTGATATGAGTGTCAGATTATGATTCATATTGTACGAACGTTACATTTATATCTGCATCCTACAGAAGCTGCGGGCCCGCAACCGCGGCGGCCGCGGGTGAAAACCGCGCCGTGAGTACGTAGCCTAAGACGGACGGGATATTAGAAAAAGTCTATCATACATAATCTTACTGGATAAACTACGAGTAAAATGAATGACATTTTTTGTACTATACAAGTTTTTGCGGCATTGGCGCGCTCCATCATTCACTCTGCCATATCAATCAATCGTTCATTTGTGTTTTTAATGCTACATTTGCCCGAAATTCTTGTCTTGTATAATACTAGTAATCCTTCACAGCTTTGCTTAAGCCTATTTAATGATTTTTATGAAATATGGGAGTAGCAGATGGGCAGACGAAATAGTCACTGCAGCGGGTCGAGACTGGATGACTACGGCTAGTGATAGAGCAAAGTGGAACTACTTGGAGGAGGCTTTTACCCTAAGGGGGTCCATACAAAAATAAATAAATAAAGGAATAAATTGAAATTAATTTAAAATACTTTAATTAATATTTATTACTAGTTCATAAAAAAAATAAGAGACATTAATTGTAATTTTATATAATATAAATATTTCGTTTGACATTACTTTTATTTGTATGACATTAATTTGTATGACGGACATGTATATGTTATAATTTTTGTATGGAATTAATCAATAAAGCTTTATTATTATTATTATTATTATGGGAGTAGCAAACGAGCACCCAATTCACTTGATAGTGACCACTACAACACGTTAATAATTTATTTATTTAATCTTTATGTACCTTAAATATAGTACAAAGGTGGTTTTTGCTATAAGCATTCTCTGCCAACCCTTAGGCAGTCCGAAACACAATGTAGGCGGTATAAAGAAAATAATAATAATAATAGAGTAACATATGAATAGATATTTATATCTACTGTCGTCGTTAACCCATTATTGTCCCACTGCTGGGCATGGGTCTTCTCTCTGAATGAGAGAGTTTAGGTCATAGTCCACCGCGCTGGCCAAGTGCGAATCGGTGAACAGTGCGAATAGTTGGACACACACACTGCTATCATAAAGCAGAAACGTGAAGGTAGCTCTTTCGGAACCAAACCGCAAAGAACTCCTTTAAACTAAATATTTATTTTATACCACAAGAGTCTTGCTTTATCGTATTTAATTTCTGAATGATTGATATATATATATTTCTGTTCTGGATCTAAGTGTCTCTGTATTCGTCTATATGTGTATAAATAACACCCACGACACAGGAGAAAATCCTGGTGTGTTGCTGTTAGTGTAAAGTGTATTGTGCTATTAGTGTAAAGAAAGCATTTTTTTCCGTGGCGTAGTTACAAAGTGTAATACTTCAGAACCGGCTAAAACTAATTAGCAAATTGTCAGGCGGCAATATTGCTCCGCAAGAATATAGAAGTCAGCATCGCTTATTCGACAAATTCGTGGCGAAACAGACAGACAGTAAAACCGACATTATTTTATGCTATCTGATATTATATTTATGATACAACTTCTGTTATTTCAGAATACGTATTATCTTAAGCATTCTTGTAATACAGAAAAGATGTTTGTAATATATCTTAATATTTTTATATTTTATTTTCTCTAATTTATGAATCTTCGCTCACAAAGAAACGTGTTATCTTATATTCATGAACATTACTTAGATAAATCTCAATAAAACCTTTATTTTAATCGCTTAAATATGTACGAAGCAATAGCTCTCACGAAGCTCACAGCTGAATTTATTGGAATGTACTAGAAAAGAATCCTGATTATTGTGGCATCTGGGATAAAGAAAATCAGCATAGAAATGTGCAAATTACTTATTTATTCATAAAATATGTGCGTTGGTGGTTTCTAGCTTTTTTTTTTTTTGAGGGAGAAACCTTCAAAAGGTACCCGACGACCTGAGAGCGACGCAGGGTTATGTGGGATTTTTACCGCAATAAAATCCCCCCGGTGGCCGACCTCGGCGTTATAAAGAGGACTCCGGAACCTCCAAAGGACTGCAGCCGGAATCCTCTTAGCGCGTTGCCCCATCGGGCACCTCTCAGATGTGCGGCTGGGCCCTCCGCTCCGGCTAGTCTTTAGGACGATATGCGACCACACATACCGCCGTCGTTCCCGGGATCGCCTGGCTGGACGGTTCAAGCTTCCACACTAGCCGCCCACAACCCCGGAAGCCCCTTTTAGTCGCCTCTTACGACAGGCAGGGGATACCGTAGCCCTATTCTAATCCCGGAACTACAGGGACGAGGCTTCTAGCCTCTAAGAGTTCAATATACAGGATACTACGATTGTTCAACTACAGTTGTTCAACTACGGTGATCATCACCGCAGTTGAATAACTGTTGTTATTTATTGCAGCACATGCAATCTGAGTGCTTACGTAAAATAGCTTAGATTAGTAATTATGGCCGGAAGTAAACTCTTGTAGGGACCTTGTAAGTATGAAAGGCTGAGTAAACAAGTTTTTATGCAAGTGTGAAGTATGTGAGTAGTCGAGTTAGTTATTGCACACTAAGCGACGATGCATATGCATGTATCGGGATTTAATTGGCAATAAAAAGTGAACTATTATAAATTCGGACTTTAATTTAGTTTCCTGGTGGCAGTAACTCCCAATGTATTAATGTCCCAATGAATTAGGGCAACAACACTACATTGGGGTTATCCTTCGAAATCTGGCCACATCTCCCACACTCGCAAGATATATTCTCTATATTTGCCCTGTAACATAAAATACCTATTCAAGAAGCATATTCCACGTTTAACCAGCGTAAGAAATTCGTGTCACATTTGCCAACTTTTAAACATAACGTATAGGATTAAATGCTTTTATAATTTGTATCCAAGGGTCTGCGGGGGCCTTTCCAACGTGTTCCCGCGGAGTCTTCTCAGAGGATTATTTGAATAAAGTTTGCTGAAACAAATTACCGAACCTCCGAGCCCAGGATTACGAGTGTCCGTAGTTAAATTTATGCTTAACATCATCAGATGTATGTCCCAGATTTGCTTTACGCTGCTTAAACTTTGTTTTATGTCATTGATTTGCCACGACTCGTATTTGTAATGTTTGATCAACTTCAAAAATTTTCACGATGTTATTGGATGATTTAATAATTTTCATGGTATTATTTGATGATTACGTGAAAATGCAACCAATATAAAGTAAATCGATATTCTCAACTGAAGCTAGCCGTAGATATTTCTGAATTTGTGTATACATAATTAGAAATAAAATAGAGCGAGTGGTGAAAATCAGTTTGATGTTACAAAGCATTATGTCTTAAATTTATAACATACTAGTTGACCCGGCGAATATCGTTCCGCCTTAAAGTCAAAAATCTAAAATATACCATGTTCCTTCACTATATTATGCATGTGTTATACATACAAACCTTCCTCTTGAATTACCTATTTAAAAAAACTCCATTAAAATGTATTGTGTCGTCAACCCATTATTGTCCTACTGCTGGGCACGGGTCTTTTCTCGGAATGAGAGATATACATATAGGCCATAGTCCACCGCGCTGGCCAAGTGCGAATTGGTGGACAAAATTGCTGGTTAAAATGTATGGCATAGTTTTAAGGACCTAAGCATACATAGGAACAGAAAGCGTGAAGCGACTTTGTTTTATACTATATAGTGAGTCGTCTGCTATAAATAAACACTAATATTGAAAGCACAGACCGCTTCATTGTTCAACGGCTCAATAAACTATGTGCGGTGCCATAATACACTTAATTTTACGATATCACCCCGAAGGCGTCATAAATCATCTTTAGGGTCAGGAGCCTGCGAGTAAAATTTTAATGGGCCCTTCACTTCTCAAGGTATGTTGATGATTAACTGAAATGCCCCATTTAGGCGAATTTATAGTTGGATGCCGTGATTGAGCGCGCTTTGTAAGGACTTTATGGGCCATTTGGCTGAATACGGTCGTACTATAGAAGAGACCACGATAAGCGAATAAAAATAAAGGCATCAGAGTGCAGATACATCAAAATATTGATACGTGAAGGAAAACTTGTGATCCGTTTTCAAGATAGTTGCCGCACACGGAGGGGTATGAAATTATGCACGGTTATAGTTAATGTAGAGAAGGATTACGCAATACTAATTTTTTTTTTTTTCAAATAATGCATCCATCTATCCATTCATCCACGAAATAGAATATTCAATGTCTTACTATGAAAACACATAACGTCAAACATGTCAATGTCTTTGTCAAAATACCCGCTATTGCTTTTAAATGCAGCTTAACTAATTAAACCTCTTTTACCTTTAACGGGTGCGTTCAAAATAACTTGAAAATTGTTACAATTTATTAGAATTTGAGTAATATTCGTGCTATTTTGGACAATATGAAGTTTAGTTTTTTAATATAAATTACGGTCGTTACGACAGGTGACTAATGTTTTAAAAGTTCTGTATGCGAATTGGTGATTATTTAGTGTCGCATTTTTAGGGTTCCGTATCCTAAGGGTAAAAACAGAAACCTATTGCTAAGACTTCTGTTCGTCTGTACGTCTGTACGTCTGTACGTCTGTCACCAGACTGTATCTCATGAACAGTGATAGCTAGGAAGTTAAAACTTTCAACGATGACGTATTGCTATTGCTGTTATAACAGCACATACTAAAAACTAAATAAAATAATTATTTTGGATTTTTATAGATAATACTCCGGAACATTTTATAATGCTATTAGTTGACCCGGCGAACTTCGTTCCGCCTAAAAGTCAAAAATCTAAAATTATCATATGCATGTATTATACATAAAAAACCTTCCTTTTGATTCTATTATAATAGAAATTATTAAAATATTAAATTATTAAAATATTCTATTAAAAAAACTGCATTAAAATCCGTAGTGTAATTTTGAAGATTTAAGCATATATAGGGACAGACAGCGCGAAGCGACTTTGTTTTATACTATGTAGTGATAATATACTTCCTAAAATAAGTTTGTATTTATTTAAGTTTTCCTTAAAATGATAATAGACGGGAATTAAACTCGTACAAGTTATGTTTGAGTACATCCAATTCACTACTTATCCAGTTTATCACTCTTCCTAGATTTTTCTTCCCAAAACTATTTAAAGCTCTCTATAATTGAGAGCTTATGAAAGTTGATCCGTCGGTACACAGGCTATCTCTGCAAAATATTTTTTGTTTCTTCAAGTTTTGAATTAAATTTAGGAAAACAAATTTGCAGGCAGTGATCAAACATAAAATGTTTTTTTTTGCTTAAATGATATACATATTTCCACCTACCACTTAAGCGGTTCTAAATTTTCGTGTTTCTACATAACGATATTAATAAAAGAAATACTTGATAGTAGGAGAAAATGTAATTTTTCGACAACTTATTCCTGTCCACTACTGGTTACTAATTTCCTCTAAAAGTAAGAAGACAATTGGGCAAATGCGAATTGTTAGACTTCAATGATCCTTAAAATTATTTTTTAGAGCTTCCTGTCATACCGATTAACTTTTTTCTGAGCCTTATATATGAGCGATAACTTATGTATAGTACACCAACACCTTTTATAAAAAAAGGTATCTGGGATACGAAACTCGGACATTCGATTGAAAATTCGAATTTTTAACCCCTGAGGGAGCGCGGCAGGGTTATGTGGGCTTCTTACCGCACTAAAACCCCTCGGTGGCCGTCCTCGGCGCTACGAAGAGGAATCGGGATTTCCAAAGTAACACGACCGGATTCCTCTGAACGTGTTGCCCCATTGCACTCTCCCAGGTAAGCGGCTGGATCCACCGTTCCATTTGGTCTTTCAACGGTGTGCGACCACAAATACCGCCATCCTTCCCGGGGTCGCCTAGCTGGATGAACCTCTGGCATAATACCATTCAAACGTAACTAATCGCTTTCTTCACTCATAGCCCCACACTAGGATTTTCTCCTGTGTCGTGGGTACCATGGAAACACACAAGACTAATACACAAACACCCAGACCCAGAACATAAATATAAACTCATCATTCACCTGTCTGACCGGGAATCGAACCCGGGACCCATTGCGCGTCAGGCCGGTACGGTAACTGCTCTGCCACGCGGGTCGTCAAATGAATCTAATTAATGAATCTAAATGCTAAATTTCATCATAATGCTTACACATGTGAAGTGAAATGTTTCATTAATGCACCGATGATAACTTTCGATGGCCACTTCAATCCGGACTCACCGATCTAGATCTGACCTATTTAAACCACTCGATAATTAACAACTTGAATGTCGGTTCGTTAGCTCGCCAGATATCTCTTCGATCGTTCTTGCTTTGTCTCTAGTATTTCTTAGCTAAATGCATTCAGAGCAGTCCGATGCAATCAGTTTTTAATTGGCAAGCTACGAACTTAATGAACTGACGACTTTTAGTAAGTGTAATGAAATTTTATACTCTCAACCAGTCTACCAATTCGCACTTGGCCAGCGCGGTGGACTATGGCCTATTACTCTTTCATTCTGAGAGAAGTCCCGTGCCCAGCAGTGAGATAATAATAGGTTTGTTCCAACTTAGCTGGTATAGCAAATTCCTATTTATGGTCAAACCAAGTGGTGGTGGAATGCAGAAGCCACTTACCATCAGAAAAACAATAAAATTCTCCATCATAAAAAAATATAAAAACATACGTAAACAACGCACAACTTATACGAGCAAGATTAATCGCTTGATTTCAACCTTAGTTCCCATAAAAGCCTATAAGATAAAAGGTTGTAAGCCTTAATGGATATTCGTTTTATGTTAGAGTCCACATGGGACCGCAACCCGGTTCGGAACTAGGGCAAGAATCAGCTGAGCTCGTAAAACCGCGGGAACACGCTTGTTAGCTCAGGACCGAAGTGAGAAGTTTATTTGTTCCTGACGCTTTAAAATCCCAGCCGAGTTTATGAGCTGTGGTGTTTGAGCGGATAAAGCGTTCTCATTGGTCAATTTGCTGATTGTATGCGGTGATAAAATGTAGGTATCCAATTGTAAGTATCGATTGGTTTTTTATCCGATTGAAGTATACAAACGAGCATGCAGTCCATGTGATGGTAACTTGTTATTGCCGCTCATGGACCTGTAAGAAGCTTCATGTATAACATTGGTTTTATGTGAAAAAATCACAGAAATAGTCGCCTCTTATAAATACGAGCCGGCAACAGCCTTCTACCGAAACCTAAAAACTGCTTCACGTTAGAAATAGGTGCAATGGTGTTGGTGGTAACACTGGTTCTACTTCTGACACCAGGTCAGATGTAATATCAGACTTCTAACAATCTGATGAGTTAATAATTACAAGATTTCAAAAATTTAAAACGACACAGGATGTAGCTACCATTTCCCAAAACCAATTGCAATCAAACCGAATAATCCAATTAGACTAACCAATTAGACTAACGCGGGAGTACCCGCGGCTCCGCCCGCCTTGGTCATGTCAACCATAGTAATGAGTATCCTATGTATTAATCCAGGCTATAAACTCATTGGGTGCCAAATTTCAGGGAAATGCAATCAGTAGTTTTTGCGTGAAATAATAACAAACACACATCCTCACAGACTTTTATAAATTTTATAGGTAAAGTCACTTCGCACTAATTTTGAAACATCCTATCTTCTAGCACTATGGAATACCTCATGACATGTAATATATGAAAAATCCAGTGCATTATAGAGCCTCTGTTAAAATAGGTCGTATTAATTAGCGGCTCGCGGCTCGGCCTTGCTAGCTAGTTTTTCGCTTTGACGTTTATCACTAAGCTAAAAATAGATGTGGAAGCCTAGAAAAGTTCAGGCAAAACTGGAAATATAATGTTTATTTCAGTAGGAATATTTTAGAAATGGAGCTGTATTTTTGGACAAATTTATTTTCTCTACCGGGAAAAGTTGTAGAGCTTTTTAGTAGTGAGCATTCTTTCTGCAATTTAAGCGTAACGCTCAGCTGTACGTAATAACATCTGTAAGCGTAGCATGCGTCTTCAAAAATAATAATGTCTATATTTAAGACAAAACGTTTCATATAAGATTGACAATCGTAATATGTAGTGCGATGAGAGTGCTTGTAGGGAGTCTTTCAGCATTAAATTGTTTTAGTAATAATAAAATAAATAACGCTTTGTTAATTTGTATTTCCACACTAAGATATTTCTCACTTAGGATATGGATAGGATATGATCATTGGTTCCATGGGCCCATAAACATTCGACGACTAAATGGAGCTTCCCGGGTGCGGGCGGTTAGAGTGGGAGCACTAACCGTTCAGCTAGGCGACTCCAGAAAGGTCGGCGGTATATGCGGCCGCATGTCGCCGTAAAGACCAGATAGAGCGGTGGACCCAACCGCTCACCTGGGAAGAGTCAGATGGGGCAACGCGTTGAAAGAACTCCGGTCGTGTTTGCTTCGGAGATCCCAAAATCCTCTTCATCGTGCCGAGGACGGCCACCGCACCGGGTGGGTTTTAGTGTGGTAAAAATCCCACATAACCCTACGTCACACTAGCGGTTTCTGTTACGTTTAGAGATTTCCCCCTCGTGAAAAAAACGTGACCGGAACGGGTAAAGCCGCAAGCATAACATAATATTCCATATTAATCCATCTATTTAATATGCAGCTCGAGTAAGCTATATCGTAAAACAAAGAGCTTACAATTAGAATTCCACTTTAAAGGAAGACGTGAACGATTCCATTCCAATAGTAGGTATTCGCGCTATTTGAACTTGGCATCCCAACGCGCGCCTTATACTTTAGGTAAATGTCACATTGCAAATGAGAAACTTTAAGCGATGAATTTATTTTAAAATTTCTTTTATTTTTTTCTTCATTTATTTAAATAAATTGTATTATAATAATTTTCATTTTTTAATACAATTAACAATACGATTCATCTAATTATATTTAACAAAATTTAAAAAAAAACTATTTACAAAATGTACATATATACAAAAAAGAAAAACAAATTATCACCATCGCAGTCCCTAGGCAAGGTTCCCAAGATGTTGGCAGCATTTCCTCTTTGAATGGCAATACCAATTCGTTGAGCAAAATGCGTGCCAGCTCTCGGGTCACCAGTAACGTCGACCAAACGACTGGACAGTAATTTAAAAAACTGCCAAGCGTCTGGACCCCTTGGTTTTATAATTATTATTTTTATAATTATTATTACAAATTTATTACTCCATCTTTTCTTTTATAATTATTATTACAAAAAATATAGAAAATCGGTATTTTATTATTTTTATTTGTAAGTTTACGAGTAACAGATATAATTGGTATTATTTATTTTTATTTTGTAAGTTTTTAGACACATCATTACGTTATTGGTCTCTTCTAAAAACCCTTTCATTTGATATTCATATAATACTCAGCCATAAAAATATACGTCCGCCATCTTGGGTCGACCGCCATATTGGATTCAGAATGACTTCGCTTATCATTATCATGCGATTCAAGCGTGTTTGCAAAATTTTTGCTTTATCTGTTATTAATCTATCCACAAGTTAGTAAAAAAAAGCTAGTAAAAAATGCTAACAAGTAAAAAAAATCTAAACTAAACTAACTTAGCAAATTTTTGATATTCATGCAAGTTCATGTCTAAATATTGTTAAATAGATATGTATAATATTTTTCATATATTAATTGTATCTGCATAAAGACTGAAAACAATACGGTCGACGCGAGGAATCCAAAAGTTTTAAACCTAAATTAATAAATAAATAACTACATATGTATATATCATACTTTGTCGTCAACTCATTATTGTTCCACTGCTAGGCACGGGTTTTCTCTCTGAATGAAAGAGTTATATATAGGCCATAGCCCACCGCGCTGGCCAAGTGTGAATTGGTGGACATACAGCATACTTATTGATCGTAAATTATATCTGCTATAATTTTGAAATGTTTTATTTATATACTTTGTAATAGGAGTATTGAGAATACTACTGATAGTGTATTAAATTAAATGACTATAAAAATTTTGCAGAAGAGTAGGCGTAGACGCAAGACTAAGTCAACAACTCGCCAACAAAGCTCCTTTGTCGGCTCGATACAAAACTTCGCTTGTTAATCTTTACGGGCCGCTGCTCATTATAAAATGTAAGGTAAGACCTACGGGCACTGGGGCGAGTAGAATAGATAGATAGATCTTCTATATTGGAAAGATTTATTTCCTGAAGGAATTGCTAATTTTTCACTTCGTTGAACTATCAATGTGCAGTCCATCTGATATTCTCACTAAGCACATGGATATATTTGTAACACATAGTATAAAACGAAGTCGTTTTGCGCTGTCTGCCCCTATGTATGCTTAAATCTAAACAACTACGCTACGGATTTTAATGAAGTTTTTTTAGAAATAGAGTGATTCAAGAGGAAGGATTTTATGTATAAAACATGTATAATATAGTAGAGAAACGTTGAAAATTTTAGATTTTTGACGTTTAGGCGACACAAAGTTCGCCTGGTCAACGGGTCAACGGGTCAACGGTCAATAGGTTTTAGGCCAACGTGCTGGCCAAGTGGATATTTGTACTTCACACACCACTGAGAACTTTTAAGGATTCTCGTTAGATTCCTCACGATGTTTTCCTTCACGGTAAAGCAGTGATAACGATCACGGTAATTTTCTAATACGCACATAATTTTAGGAACAATCAGTGATGCCTGCATCAGCCTGGGATTTGAACCTTAGACCTCCCGATCGAGAGGGCAAGTTTTATTCATTAGGCTATCAATGCTTACTATCTGTATCTACCATAATAAGCAAAAAAATATTTGGGTTTATAACACTATCTGGTATCAACTCCAAATAACATTCGAATCATAACTAAGGTGGACTACGTTGGTAAACCTCAAGCCGATAAGCATCTCTTCTGTATCAAACCCTTCGGAAAAGAACGCAACAGCTCTTGACACTGCCGATATATGGCGTCTTTTATGCACTATATTAGAAATACGAAGCACGTTCTAACTTCAATTGGTAGCAATGAATTCTCGTTACCTAATGGACCGTCCACACGATCTTCTCCTCTTACGTTTTAAATATTGCATGGAATGGACCTATAAACTTGGCTGCCACATCCATTATGAAATACCTTCGTGGTGGCAGTTATATCACCTATCCTGTTATACCGCATCTAAATTATATTGGTAGCAATGAATTCTCGTAACCTAATTGACCGTCCAGACGATCTGCCCCTCTTACGTTTTAAATATTACATGGAATTGACCTATAAACTTGCTTGCCACATCCATTATGAAATACCTTCGTGGTGGCAGTTATACCGCGTCTAAATTCTATTGGTAGCAATGAATACTCGTAACCTAATGGACCGACCAGACGACCTGCACCTCTTACGTTTTAAATATTACATGGAATTGACCTATAAACTTGGCTGCCACATCCATTATGAAATACCTTCGTAGCTCGCCGTTGTATAAATTAATGGACGAACTGTTTCGCTACAACATTAACAAGCGAAGTTTACCGTTCAGGCAGTTGGTCAGAATTAATTCTGTTGAAGTTTAAAAATCAAGAGTCGTTAAAGATGTTGAGTCTAGAATATTGCTGTATTTTTTTACTAATTGAAGTAGCACACGAGCATACAGTCCACCTGATGATAAGAGGTCACTGCCGCTCATAGAGGTCTGTAAGCAACTTCATATAGAACAAGAGTTCTATCTGAAGTCAATAACAGATGCGTTGCTACTCCCGAGAACTAAGATGTTCGTCTTGACATAAAAGTGTGTCGGCAACAACACTCTTCGACCATAACGCAAGAACTGCTTCACGCTAAAGATAAGTGTGGCAGTGGTACTTCCCCGGTCGAACCATTATTGTACCACCATACAAAACATAACTTGAATGTCTACAGAAAATGAATGAAAAAACATTCCAAATACCCCGAAGTTGGTCTACAACCAATTCAACAACTTCCCTAATTGTTTCCACTCGTGCAGAAACACTTCTGTTTGCGAGTTAGGGGCCCGCAAATAAGAATATCAACAACTAATCGACTTTTGAATAAATAATGACTTGATTCAGCCGAAGTTTACGCTCGATCCGGTTTGAGTTTATATTATTATACGATCGAAAAGTTGTTTCATTCGCTATGACGTCGCTGAGAGAAGGCTGTTGGGTATTTTTGTTCACTACGGAAGTTGTCGATGTTGTACATAATGTATGTATGTAACGCATGTACTCACTAGCATATAGTCACGAACACTTGCAAATTTTCAAGGTGGTAGAACCAGTGTAGTTCGACCGGGGTAGTACCACCGCCACACATATTCCCAGCATGTAGCATTCCTTGCGTTTCGATAGAAAGGTGTGGTTGCCGGCACACTTTCACATGAGGCGACCATCATAGTCCTCGGGAGTAGCAACGCATCTGTGATTGACTTCAGATTGGACCCATGTTCTGTATGAAGTTGATTACAGATATCCATGGGCGGGAGTGACCACTTACCATCAGGTGGACTGTATGCTCGTTTGCTACTTCAGTCAAATAAAAAAAACATAAACGTCTTATTGTCCTACAAAAATCAATGATTACTTATCGAAAACAATATCTAAACCAAAATCTTAGTCTAAACACGCTTTCAATTATTTAAAATTTAGGTACATGGCACCATCACGCTTTTTCAGAGTTATTTCAGAGACCTATTCATCCAACAGACTTTTGATGTCCACTGCTGAACATAGGCCTCCCCTAAATGGCGCCACTCCAACCGGCCCTCTGAATCCACCGGTTTCTTGCTGTTTTCTTCAGGCCATCGGTTCACCTGGTAGGGGCGTGTGCTCGTTTTAAGTAAACGTGGTCGCCACTCGAGGACCTTTCTTCCTTTGGCCGGTCCATTGTCACTTCAGCTTGCTAATTTTGAGAGCTATGTCGGTATGCTTCGTTCGTCTACGGATTCCATCTTTGCGAATCATGTCTCGTAGCGAAATTCCGACCATAACCCTCTCCATGGCACGCTGAGCGACTCTGAGCCTTCAAATGAGGCCTACAGTGTAAGACCATGTTTCGGCGCTATAGGTCATCACTGGAATCACACATTGCTCGAATAATTTCGACTTCAGGCACTGAGGAATTACCAACAGTTACCATGTTTGTACTAAATAGTAAACAATGTGCAGTTAGTCTTAACGAATTAGTATCAATATGTCTCCACATATAGGTATCTCTAACTATCCATAGCAGTTTGTTAAGACTGAAGACTCATCGGTAATACTATACAGTGTGCCCTGGAATAATAATTTGCCAAACAAACGTATTCGTGCATTTTTACTTTTTATAAACCGATACGGAGCCTAAAAATACGAACAAAAATAAAAACAGAGCCAGGTAGCCTTTGATTAAGCCCGGGATTCAAATCTCGGCCGGAAGATCGGTTGTTCATAAAATATTTGCGAACAACAATCGACGCCGGGGTTGAATTTAATTTGAGAGCCCATAGAATAGAGTGCTTGCCGTTGGAGCTGGGTAATATCAGTCGTCTTATTTTAAAAGTATTGCGAGATTTGTTATGAAAAAATTCAACGATGAAAGAATCTTTCATAGATTTTGTATTCGCTAATTTGCTTTTCAGTTTAGGCTGGCATAACTTTTTTATGTTAACGAAGTAACTAATGAGCATGCTGTTTACTCTTTTGTAAGTAACCACTACTAACAAAGGACATCTATGGTCACCAACAGATTTGAATTTTAGGTGAGGTTGACCACAGATGATTTGCTACTCCTAAGGACAAAATTTGTACTCGTCAGATAATTATATCACCCTTTTTTTTCTCGAGGGGAAAACCTTCAAAACTTACCCGACGCCGTGGGAGCGACGAACGGTTATGTGGAATTTTTACCGGACTAATCAAGCTCCCATGCAAACATGTTTTATTGTAGTATTTTATACATAATGGTACGGGACTCTTGGTGCGCGAGTTTGACACGCCCTTAACTGGTTTATTAATGTTTTCTTCACAATGTATACTTATTGGTAAGTAGTCAGAGGTAAAATAGGAACAATCACTGTCCGTCTTCATACAGACATCCCATTTGGAACTAGTTACATATCACTCTATGAGAACGAAAAAGAATGAACAGTAGCTGAAAATTTTGGAAAAAATATTTGAATATTTGAAACTACTTCTATAGCGTTAACCAATCTTTTAGCTCACATAATTAAAAAGTGACGATTTCTCGAAAAAACAATATATAAATTTTACGATAATCTTTACGGTTCAAGAAAAGCTCAGAAATGCAAACACCATTTTATTACCCACAAAATACAAAATCTTACACAAGGTCCTTTTTTTGTCACCGTTAAATATGCCCAACAATTTTATTTACCAAAAAAATGCGAATTTCGCATAATATAAGGGACCTTTTTATATGCCCACAAGAGACGACGACATCCAGTTGCTGCATACTCGTCAGCTACTTAACATTCATAAAAAAACTCTAAATAAATGACTCGGGTGGCCGTTACACTCGTTTTAGTGTACGTATTTGCATGAATTAACATTTTTTGTATATAAAATTAGAATAGCAAACGGGCCTGCAGTCCACCTGATGGAAAGTGGTCTCGCTGCCCATGATCATCTGTAAGCATATTTATATAGAAATAGACTTCTATCTGGAGTCAATAATAGATTCGTTGTTACCCGAAGACTAAGATGTTCGCTTCTAATGTAACTGAATCAGTAGCTACACCCTTCCACCAAAACGCAAGAATTGCTTCACAGTAGTAATAGGATTTTTTTTAATCTGACTGAAGTAGCAAACGAGCATGCAGTCCACCTGATGGTAAGTGGTCACTGCCGCCCATGGACGTCTGTAATTAACTTCATACAGAACATGGGTTCTATCTGAAGTCAAACACAGATGAGTTGTTACTCCTGAGGACTAAGATGACGCATATAAAAGTGTGCTGGCAACAAAACCCTTCCATCGAAACGTAAGCAATGCTTCACGCTGGAAATAGGTGTGGCGGTGGTACTTCCACGGTTGAACTACACTGGTTCTACCACCTTCAAGCGGTGGTAGCGGTGAAACCTCACCAGTCAAATCATACTCATTCCACCTTGCAAATTACATTTTTATTTCTAAAATACTAAAAGTGACCGTAAACAGTAACAAACGTACTCACACTTAAGCTTGTAACGAGTGTTATGGCGGCATATGAAAGCTTTTACCGGCTAAACCACCGAGAATCCACGCACCATTCCCTCAGGAAATTTGGGCATCAAGCTATGGTGATAAAATGTGCCACGCCATGTCAGCGTAACGCTTTATAGCTGGTCCAAGTGATAAACTTAACGCCAGTTTAAGTTTAATTTTAAGTTCTTTAAAAGTAATGTTTGAATATTTCTGTTATTTCCAAAGTAATATCTTATTTCCTACTAATATTATTATTGTGAAAATTTGAGAGCATTTTTGTACGTTTGTTACTCTTTCACGCAAATCCAAATTTCAGCGAAATCCGACCGGTAGTTTTTGCGTGAAAGTACCAGTAGAAACACACATAAAATCCCAGAAACTTTTGCCTTTTATAGGATTAATAAAAAATAATGTAATAGTTTTCATTCATATTGAAATTTTTACAGTTTAAAATATATTTTCATAGTTTGTTGTACTTATACCGCTGTCATTACCCTAAGAGCATGCATCATTTCTGACGAAGGGCAATACTTTGATATGACATGTGATTTTCTTTGCCACGTGAGAACCATGATGTACTTATTGATATACCATGATGTTAAATATGTATATATTTTCTAGTCATCTCTATATCTATCCAAGAAGGTAATATCCCACGTAATAAAATAGTGAACATAACGGGTGCTTGAGGGTTTGAGTTCAACTCATTTTGTGTCTGTGTAATGTTTATCGTGTTAAGAATTTGTATATTTTTCTTTGTACAATTCTCAAGATATACTGTTATAATTTACAAGGTGGTAGAACGATGGATCGACCGGGGTGGTACCATCGCCACACCTATTTCTAGCATTAAGCAATTCTTGCGTTCCGGTGTAACGGTGTGGTTGCCGGCTCACATATATGAGGCGACCATGTTAGACCCTGAAATAAGCAACGCATTTGTGATTGATTTAAGATTGAACCAATGTTGTATATAAAATTACTTACAGATGTCCATAGACGTTAGTGGCCACTCATCATCAGATGGATCAACTTTTCAACTCAAAAATGCCTTATACGTAAAAAAGTCTGCACTATAAAAAGAATATCTGTTAACCCGCTGTAGCTCGTAGCTTATGCCCTTGCTACGGTTGCTACGCACTCCGCATACCTCAAGGCTGGCAATGCCAAGGCCACTACGCGACCTTGTACGTGGCATGAATTTTACTATCGGTTGTACTCGCCGGCCAAGTGCGATCAACTTGATACTTCTTGGAATTAACGCGTCAATTCACGGGCGTCTTGTTTATGTCTTCGAGCCAACGATTTGTTTTTGTTTAACAGTATTATTACAAGAGCATTTTCTATGAAATATAATACGGATAACGTGACAATCGCTTAAACAATTCAAGCTACTGCATATGAATCGGACAAATTAAAAATGTATCATAGATAACGTTTTTTTCGCTGATTGCCCTGCATTAGGATTTTCCTATGTCATGGGTTCTATGGACACAAAGACTAACAAAAACATCAAATCTGGAACTGACATCTACATGTTGTCTACAAAATCTTATTATAATATCTCTAGCGGTTAGTTCATGTTCTTTATGATAGAAAATATTTATTTGTAATGTAAAAAAAACCTTTTAGTTACCTGCATAGCAGAGAATTGTAAACAAATGTTCCCAAAAGATACTAGTGGCACTAACTAGTGGCACTAGTGGTTTTGAAGGTGGTAGAACCAGTGTAGTTCGACCGGGGAGGTACCACCGCCACAGCTATTTGTAACGTGAAGCATTAATTGCGTTTCGATGGAAGGGTGTGGTTCCCAGTACACTTTTTTATGAGGCGATCATCCTAATCCTCGGGAGTAGCAACACATCTGTGATTGACTTTAGATAGAACCTATGTTCTATATGAAGTTGCTTACAGATGTCCATGGACAGCGGTGACCACTTACCATCAGATGGACTGCATGCTCGTTTGCTACATTATTATAAAAAAAAACTAACTCCACCACTTTAATAGATATTTTTATATAAAGTACGGGTGAAACCGTGGTGCATTACTAACAGATAAAAGTATTTTATGTGTAAATGTTTTGTATCTGTGTAACAAAACATATGGACCTTTGTCTTTCGGAGAGAATACACGTGCCCCGAATTGCAACAACAGTTGCACTGTGATAAAGTACCGGACTACGAAATTCAACCAATTTGCTTTTATCGCTATCAATGTATGAATTACCGCATAATTCAAAATTTACACCAATTCTAAATGAAAGATACAGTGTTATCAAAAACATGCCTCCAAAAAAATTTGGTGCCTTAACTACACTATGGTTAACGGCCTTTTAAATTTATTTTTATTATTTGAACTTCAGTATTAAAAAGGTAAAACTAAAAGCATTATTTACTTTTCCTAATACTCCTATTTTTGTGATTATGTGTAGGGTATTGAAACCGAGCGATATCTGCAAAAATTATACGGAAGTCAGTCGTCAATGCATAAGCTTTATATTACATAAAGCTGGCTATGCATTGGCGACTGAAATAAGGAACCAAAGGAAGTTCTTTTACGAGTTTTATAAAATCCCAACACGATTATTTCGGCGTTTTTTCTAAATATATTAATAGTCTTTTTTAAGCTATTGCATAGCTTTTATCGCGGGTTTTAAGTCCGGCCACCGAATCAAGAAATTCCGTAACGAAAAAATCCTAACAACCCCAACTTCGCCTACCATGTAGCGTGGCCGAGCGTTCGCTTACATATATATGTAGTACGACAGTACGAAGCACGCACGGATCGAGACGACCTGCTCGGAAATCGGACGAATATGTTTGCAGCTGTTTGTGAGAAAGTATATAGTATCAAAGAAAAAAACTTAATTATTATCAAAGAAAAAATACTGCATAAATAAAGAATTATAGTTGCATAACTTGATAAAAATGCTGCACAATAGCTTTGCCGCGGCAATCCCCGAGTGCCGCACGTTTTTTTTTATTTTTATATAATAATAGCTCTTTGAAACATGATATAATTATGCGGCACTTTGCATCTTGTTTATTTTAATTCCACTTAAAAACCTCTTGCTGGCACTTAATTGAAGTGCTTTGATAGGCACTCGCCATCTATCGTTAGTTGAACTATAAGAAGTTTCAATTAATAACCCCTAAAATTTATGTCATTTTTTATAATATTGAAGTAGCACATTAACGTGTCGTCCACCTAATTATAAGTGGTCACTGCCACCCATAGACATCTTCAAACGCAAGCAAGTTCGCTCAGAACACGAGTTCCAACTCACCGACCTTCGCGAATTCGAATGCGATTTTTTTTGTTTTTCATTTTTTGTGTACATTTGGCGACCTCTTTGTTTGTTAGACAAATTCCTTACAGAGATTTGGCGACCTTTTTTACAAAGCACTGTTAAATATTCGCAAGGTATTCGCACAGTTTTTTTTTTATCTGACTAAAGTAGCAAACTAGCATGCAGTCCACCTGATGGTAAGTGCTCACTGCCGCCCATGGACATCGGTAATCAACTTCATACAGAACATGGGTTCCATCTGAAGTCAATTACAGATGATTGCAACTCCCGACTATGATGTTCGCCTCATGTGAAAGTGTGCCGGTAACCACACCACTCTACCCAAAAGCAAAAAATGCTTCACGATAGAAATAGGTGTGGCCTTGGTACTTCCCCGGTCGAACTGCACTGGTACTACCACCTTTGTCCTTGTAGTTCAGGGGCCAGAATAGGACTACGGTCCCCTTTGCTTGTCATAAGTGGCGACTAAAAGGAGCCTCCGGGGTTGCGGGTGGGAAGAGTGGGAGCTCGAACCGTCCGGCCAAGCGACCCCGGGAAGGACAGCGACATGGTTGCATGCTGCCGTAAAATCCAGAAGGTGCTGTAAGCAGTTCACGCCCACCAGGGAAGAGCCCGATGGGGCAACACGCTGAGGATACCGGCGCCGGTCAATTGGAGTTCCCGGAGTCCTCTTCGCAGCGTCGAGGTCGGCCTCCGGGTGGGTTTTAGTTTGGTAAGAATCCCACATAACCCGCGTCGCTCCCACGACGTCGGGTACTTTTTGAAAGTTTCCCTCTAGAAAACAAAAAAAATGGTTCTACCACCTTGAAAAACGAAAAGTTCGTACGAATATCTAAAAACAAGCGAATATTCGCGAATGCAAATGCGAATATCGTTACATCACTAATCCAGAAACTACGTCACACCGGTACCTATAGTGATTACATCAAAGACATTTTTTATTAAAGTCTGTTTAAAATACTCCGAACAAGATTTCTCGGAATATTGTCATTTTATTCAGTTCTACACAACCCGAGGGATTTGTATGATGTAGCTGCATTACTGCTAAAGAGAAAAGTAGTTTTGTTCCTTGAATTTTGTAGAATATAATGCTATTTCTGAAAAGAGTCGTGTCACATTCCCGGAACGTTGTGTTGTGATATATATCAACGGCTTGTTCTTGAAATTCAAAATAATACTTTGACCCAGAATCACAAATATTCATTTTTGAGAATCTTAGTTTGCAATTGTATTTTTCTATTACAGTTTTCTCTCATAAACATTATATATGACCATACATATACTCGTATTTTATATTCCTTAACTGTATTTGGGATGAATTACGTGTCGAATTTTAATTTTTAATTAGGTTTCCAAACTGAAGGATGGCACATTTTTTACTAGTCTCATCATTTCTCTTTATATTATTTTATATATATTTATATATTAATTTAGGAGGTGGTAGTACCAGTTTAGTTCGACCGGGGAAGTACCACCGCCACACCTATTTATAACGTGAAGCATTACTTGCGTTTCGTTGGAAGAGTGTGGTTACCGGCACATTTATAAATGAGGCGACCATCATAGTCCTTGGGAGTAGCAACGCATCTGTGATTGACTTCAGATGAAAAGCATGTTCTGTATGAAGTTGATTACAGATGTCCATGGGTGGCAGTGACCACTTACCATCAGGTGGTCTGCATGCTCATTTTCTGCTACAGTCAGATAAAAAACGTGAAGCAAAAGCTTCTGATACTCGTATTGAAATAGGAAGCAAGCGTTTACAAATACATCAAACTAGCTTATTTTTGAATTTTTGCCTACTTTGGCCACATTTACCGTGGTAACGAGTATCCTATGTGGGTATTCAGGTCATGCTATCTGTTTGCCTTTCAAAATCTGACCAGTAGTCATATCATGAACTTCTTTTTAATATTAGTAAGATAAGACTAAAAAAAATAACGCGAATTGTTTACTTACTGACAAAATAAAACAAATAAAGCCAACACTATCAAACAATGTACTTGGTACTCTCATCAACCCATTATTGGCCCACTGCTGGACTCGGGTCTTCTCTCAGGATGAGAGAGTGTTAGGCCATAGTCCACCGCGCTGGCCTAGTGCGAATTGGTGTACTTGGTACACAACTTGGTAAATTGAGCCTCATTTTTCCTATAAGCGATGTTTTTACATTGCATGAACAACGTACAAATTGTTGCACGGACAAAAATAGACGTAAACGTAGTGCATAAAACTGTTTTCAAATTACATATATTTTCCAACATGAAATATAATCTATTGAAATTGAGAACCATTAATGTCAGAGTTCGGCAAATATCATGTTAAGTTACTATTCGTGTTTATTTACGGTCGAATTTCAACCATTACCGGACAACTGACGTAGCATTGTGTTACCTGCGTAACGGCTCGTCTGCACAGAAGATTTTTTTTTTATCTGACTGAAGTGGCAAACGAGCATGCAGTCCACCTGATGGTAAGTGGTCACTGCCGCTCATGGACGTCTGTAATCAACTACAAACAGAACATGGGTTTCATCTGAAGTCAATCACAGATGCGTTGCTACTCCCGAGGACTATGATGGTCGCCTCATATAAAAGTGTGCGGGCAACCACACCCTTTTATCGAAACGCAAGAAATGTTTCACGCTAGAAATTGGTGTGGCGGTGGTACTTCCCCAGTTGAACTACACTGGTTCTACCACGTTGAAATCAAATCAATAGAAATATATTGTGTTCCGGATGAGTGTATGTAAGTTTTCTTTACAATTTTTAGCTTACGATGCAATCGGGATAATTCTGATAGACACTTAGTAAAATATTTGTCTGACTAGTACATAAAATTTAGCTTAAACCATTTTGATAGCTCTAAGGGGAAATTACGGCACGCGTAGGCTTCGAATCCGGCTCGCGAATATAATAGGGGGCAGCAAAGTTTTAAATATGGAATACTGAAAGTCCCTTCATTGCAAACATTATTTTTTTATTCGTAGTAACAATGCAGTGTATGTAATGAAAATTTATCATTGCCGACCGTAGACATTTGTAATTTACTTCATAAAAAACATCAATTCTATGGGAAGTCAGTTCTAGGTGAGCCAGCAACCACACCCTTCCACGAAAGAGCAAGAACTGCTTTACGTTAGAAATAAGTTAGACATTGCTACCTACCCGCTCAAACCATACATCTTTTTATTTTTTACAACATATTTTTGAAGGGCATAATTGAAAAAAACGGCACCATCGTGCTGTGCTGTAAAAACACTATGAGCTACATAAATATGTACTTATAAAATTTTAAACTCTTATCCCCTAAGTTTGCGTTTCGCAAAGTGGGGTACGCGAACCCCTAGAGGATCGCCATTCGATGCCAGGGGGTTCGCAACAAGATTTACGTTATAAAAATACAAAATTATTCCTAAAATCGACTCCATTTGTAACAAGAAACTAGCACACCCATCATATTAATAGTAGTAAAAATACATTTCTTTTGGCACTTTATTGTTACTTTTTATTGAAATAAAAACACAATTTTCTTCAACAGTAAATTTTATTGTTTTCTTTTACGGGAGGGGGGGGGGGGGAGTTAGTTTGCTAAGTTAAGTGGGTTCCCTGTTACTTGGAACTTACATAGTAAGCTTAGATAAGGTTTTCTGTAAAGCCTCCGCTGCCGCCACCGCATACAGCTGGGACCCAGCTTACACTCTTACCTAGTTGAGGGCGATGTCGACGGCGAAGGCTCATAGTGGAGCTGTGACAATGAGGTGAAGACAAAAATAAAACCAAGGTAAAAGGGCACGGACGATCCGTCTGTGAAGTCGTAGCTGATAATAAAAAAAAAAGGTACGTGGAGCTGAAAGTTTGAGAAACCCTGCCTTGAGGGGTTAATCTGTGGATGACAACTATGACAGCAATAACAACATAACCAGTAACAAATAAGAATGAAAGTAAAATAAAAAAGTGATACCTACTTATTTTCCGAAAACATTAAAATTATTAACTGAATCCATCGTCTGGAATAGAAGCCACATTTCCATTTCGCTGTCAGAATATCAAAGCGTAATACGTAAAGCCGACTGTGTAACCGCGGGGTAAACGCAGCTGTACGTACATACAACGTGTATCGGTAAACGTTTGTTTAGAACATACGGGAACGTGACGATGAGAACACGATGCGATGCGATATAATAGTTTATTGTAGAACGTACACATAAGGTATGTAGTAAACGAGCTGCTAGCGAAACATATAGCTAACATGCGTTTATCGCCATTTTCGCTCAAGAGATTTAAGTTTATAAAACTTAGGTAGAAAGTAGAATATAATTAGATATTAATACGTGAAGCAAAAACTTGTGATTCGTTTTTAAGATACTTGCCGCGGACGGAGGAGAATTATGCACGGATACAGTTGATGTAGAGAAGGAATACCAAGGTTATACTTCTTTTGGCGCATTAGGGAAAATGATGAGTAAATTTTACAGTGCGTGTGCACGCCGTCACGAATAACCGACACCCCGAAGTTAGCTATAGTAAACATTTTATTTTTTTCTATTGTTAGTGTCGTTTTTTACACACCCTTTTTTTCTTTCTTTTCCTTATATCGTAACACGTCACCCGAAAGATCCTCGTGTCTTATCTTCATACTTATTCACTTGTTACGTCACTCAATTTGAACAGCGAGCAGCAATTGTAACAGCCCTTCTGTCTTTGCAAGGGAATACCAGTTCTATTCCCAGGATATATAATTCCGTTCTGTATATTCCTGAAAGCTAATCCCGGGAAGCGGCTGACTCAAATATATTTTAAGAATAAAGTCGTGAGATGTACAAGACATCGATTAGGTTTATTTTTTAGACTTGTAATGCTTTTATAAGATAAATTAAAAAATATATTATATCTTTGTAGTATATTGATTGGTCTATTCATGAAATTACCCTCTCTTAAATGAAAGTCAAGCAAACGACCATGCAGTCCATCTGATAGTAATTTACCACTGCTGTTTATGGCCGTCTCTAACTAGCTTCCTAAGCAACATCATACTCTCTACATCTAAGTTGACCAATTCATATTCCACTCATAAGGATTTAGGCGTTTGTTTCATATTTATGTCTGCTGGTACCCTTTCTACCGAAGCACAGAACTGCTTCCTGTACGAACCATATTGATTCTACCACCTTTACAATAATTAGCAAATAATCAATAAAGATCACCTCCACCACAATTTGCCACAGATTCGCACTTGGCCAGCGCGGTGGACTATGGCCTATAACTCTCTTATTCCCAGAGAAGATCCGCGCCCAGCAGTGGGATAATAATGGGTTGACGACGACCGAATAAATATCAGATTTCTTTAAATAACGCCATCTTGTAAGAAGATGGCGTTATTTTTTGTTTGTTGGTTATTTTTTGTTTGATGGTTTGTTTTTTATTACCATTTTTAAACAAACCATATCTCTAATAAGTATTCGTACTTGTACATTAAAATTATTGTGTATATTTCACAAACATATTATTGAAATTCTATTTAATTTCCTTGTACGTAACTTAATATTTTGAAGATATCAACAATAACTCCGCTTCGCTTCGCATCTTTTGAGTTTCATCGCAAGTTTTTCTATTAAAACTTTGTAAGGAGTTGGGTTGATACGACCAACTTGACACCAACCGATAGCACATGTTAACTTCTTCAAGACAAGAAAGAGAAAGATTTAAATAGTTAAATAGAAAGAAAAGTACTTTTATGATACATACTTATTGTTATAAAACTTTAAAGTGACTTTTAATTAACTCATCTTTAAAACAGACGAACTGCCGAATGGAAAGCAGTCGCTGTTACCTGTAAACTTTGGGAGGAACTGAGAAGTCGCTAATGATTTTCTGGCTTTGAAGGAGAGTCCTTTTTCGCAACGTTTTTTTTCAATCCCATGTCATAGCGTACTGAAAACACCTTAGGAGGAAGTTCATTGCTCGTTAATGGCAAAGAAGACCGATCAACGTTTAATATTTTCTTTTTGTAATTTTTTTTAACAGAAGTTGAGTCAAGGAAGAGAGGTTGGTTCCTACATACTTCATGTAATTGAAGACGCGACCATCTCAGTCCTCAGAAGTAGCAACGCATCTATGATTGACTGCAGATAGAATCTATGTTCTACATGAAGTTGCTTACAGATGTCCATGGGCGGCGGTGACCACTTACTATCAGGTGGACTGCATGCTCGTTTGCTACTTTAACCATGTAAAAAAAATATTGCTATACATCATTGTAGCAAGCCTACGAAGTCGGGGCTCCAACCAGCATCTTCATATACAATTAGCATCGATCCTTCCGGCCCTCCGACGCCGCATTACATAAATTGAAACATCGCGTGTCGCGGACGAATTCAGACAAATTTCGTTATGATCCATCCCAGGATTAAACTTGTGCCCTTAATAGTAATGTATGCTAATACAATGTGGGCGGAGTATTTGAATTATGTTTTATTCAGTTGCTTTCTTAATCCCATCAAAATTCGGATCTCTTTAGTTAGGGTTTGTTTGTTTAGGTACCGTCTCTTCCCTCAAAAGAAGGAGGTCTGGAGCTTCATCACACTACTGGTGCTCAAATCTATATATTAATACGTGAAGCAAAAACTTGTGATTCGTTTTTAAGATACTTGCCGCAGATGGAGGACTATGAAACGTACGGCTATAGTTGATGTAGAGAAGGATTATGCAATGCTAATATTTTTTTCAAATAATGCATAAAATCAACTAAAAACACATTACACACACTACCTTGCATTTGACACAAACACATACATAACGAACGAAATAGGACATTCAATGTGTTACTATGAAAACACATAATGCAGCTTAACTAATTAAATCTCTTTTTACCTTTAACGGGAGAATTCAAAATAACTTGATAATTATTACAATTTATTTGAATTTGAAAAATATTCTTGCTACTTTGGACAATATGAAGTTTATTTTTTAATTTAAATTATGTTCGAATTTCGGCCGTTGCGACGGGTGACTAGTATCAATTTATGGCAACCCGTGTAATATTGTTTTTAGTTTTTTATAAGGTTAAAGTAGCGAACGAGCATGCAGTCCACGTGGTGTTAAATAGTAACTGTCGTCTATTTACATCTGTATGCAAATTTGTACAAAACAGTGGTTGTGGTGAAGTCTATCACACGTCAAACTACTACGCTTTCTACACTAATGGCCCCACACTAGGATTTTTTGCTGTGTCGTGGGTACCATAGACACACACAAGACGAATACACAAACACCCAGAACCAGATGAATCTAAACTCATCATTCAGATACCTGTCTGACCGGGAATCGAACCCGGGACCCCTTGCGCATCAGACCGTAACCGCTCCGCCACGCGGGACGTCAACTATTACTTGGGGCCAAGATGGTACTCTCATAGGAAAATGAGCCGGCAACCACTTCCTTCCACTGAAACATAAGGACTGTATCACCAATAACTGGTGCATTGATATCTGCACGCTCTGTTCATCCTCGTCTTACCTTCCAAATAGATGTTTTAAACTGTCCATAAGGACTCCGACAACGTTTGCATCCAGTTCTAAGCAAAATCGCCGCTTCAATTCTTCTATCACACGAAAACCCACCTCGACTAAGCACTATAACGACCACACTTGATATCCTCAACCTCGCATATCCACACCCTCGAGGTATGCGTGTCATGCAAACGGAATTAATACTATTAACATTCCCACAAGCCACTTACATCAAAGTTAACAAAACGGAGTTCAACCGACCGCGAGACAGATACCGTGGATTCAGCCCTTTGTGAACGTGGCGGCGTTTCACAAAGCCTGCCAACCGTAAGGGTCAGTTCACATGCTCCTGTCGTAATGCTTTACTTAATCATAAAAGTATTATCATAGTTTTGTATCTTGAATTCCAAATTTTCTATGTAGTTTGAATTCAGCAGCACCGTAAAAGTAAGTTTATATTTTTAGTAAGTCCTTTCACTAATTGAACTTTAAACAAGTAGTCGTCAATATTTAGCAACGCGATCCATATTAAAGGCTAGATGAACTCCGAAGCTTTGTCCGCATCAAAAAAAAACGATTTATCGATTGTCCCGTAGGAATAAGATATTTTTTCACAGTTAAAAGTAGCCTATATGTTAATGCAGACTGTCAGCTAACTCCCTACCAAATTTTATGAAAATCGCTCCAGCCGTTTAGATGTGAAGAAGTAACAAACATACACACTCACCAACTTTAGCCTTAATAATGGACTACTTCAAAATAGTTTTAGAAAACTAACGGCTAAATGGTTTGCTATGAAAGTTTGAGGGCTATAGAAACGATTCTATGAAGTCCACGGGTCGGCGGTAAAAAATTCTAGGAAGATCCGGTGTCATCCGTGATACTACGTGATTGATTAAAATTCTCGGAAAATTAAACCAAAAACGCGTTGCGTTAGAGACGTGCAATATATTGTGGGACCGTTTGCTAATCCGGACCCAACAATGGATTCCGAATTTAAATACATCAATTTTAGCTGAAAGCTATTGTTAGATTCAATCTGCTCGAAGCAGAGCGACGTACTCGTATTGGATCATTCATTCATTCTCTGTATCGTGGATTAGTTAGATTTGTCTCCGCTTCGAATAGGAATAAAATCTGTTTATTTTCTAAAAAATAAAAAAGTTCCCATACATTTTGTGATGACGCATGTCAGAAACACTTTTTATATTTTAATAAAATAATAGGCACATGTATGTACATGATTACTACCAAATTTATATGTTTTCGTAAATGAAATATCTCTTTTGTAACTTGCAATGTTTATGGCTAAGTATGTAGTTTCGTATGTTTAGTTCAAATCTTGCAAGCTGAATTTAACCGTAATAGTTCAGGAAACCACAGAGCTAGAGATCTAAGTAAATCGAATGTGGACAATCTCACGACAAACTTTTATTTGTATGATAGAAAATTGTACGATGCAACAAAATATTGGGTTTAGGTACTACAAGATTTTTATTTATAAATAAAAAAAATTAAACAAACTTTTATTTAATGCAGTGACATTAAATAAAAAGTTTTTTTTTTATATTAATTTATTTTGTTTCTAAGTCGTTAACCTGTGTTCTTTGTAATTATGTTTCCTAAATAATCATCGTTAACGTTTGGCCTAACATTGCAAAGTAAATTTTAAGGTGTAGTAAAACACATATCCTTAGGAAACAATTAACTACAAGGACTGTACCTCACCTACAGTTACAATCTCATTTTTTAAATCTCAAAACCTCTTTATGGAATACCTTGTATTACCTACCTGTTGCCAGGAGCACATCAACAGATAATTACGCAAACCGAGCTCAGAACATATATGAATATTCATTTAGATGTCCGCGTCTGACCGAACCAGGAACTCTGCGTGGATCAGAGGGGCTTATTCTCTATTATACATGAGGTTTATGTCCAACAGCGAAACGCGTAAAGCGTGCTTAAAACTAAAATTTGGACGCCGCAAAAAGAAGCTCATAAGAGTTTTGTGCTCAGAAATTAAAGCAAGTTTAGCTTGCTTTAATTTCGTCCCTGTAGTTCCGGGATCAGAATAGGGCTACGGCATCCCCTGCATGTCATAAGAGGGGACTAAAAGGAGCTTCCGGGGATGCAGGCGGCTAGAGTGGGAGCTCGAACCGTTCGGTCAGGCGATCCCGGGAAGGACGGCGGCATATATGGTCGCATACCGTCGTAAAGACTAGACGGAGTGGTGGGCCCAGCCGCCTATCTGGGAGGAGCCCGAAGGGGCAACGCGCTCAGAGGATCCCGGTTGCGGTCGGTCCGAGTCCCCGGAGTCCTCTTTATAGCGCCTAAATACTGTCTAAATACTCATAAACACCCAGTGTACGAGTATTTCTTAACTGACTTCGAATGAACTGATATCCTATAGGCTCTATCGATCACCCACTCTCCGAATAAACAGTGACCCAGATGGCAGCACAAAACCTTTTGTGCGATCGTCACGTGTCACGTCGATACAATGTCGCGGCTGACGAGTCTTTGTCGAATCGTATTTTTGTGAAGTGACTCATGTGTAACGAACTTCAGAACCCTTTGAAAGGATTAACATCTTGATTTGTATTGGATGTATATAAAAATAGATAATATGGTCTTGGAAAATAATGACTCCCTTACCACACCCGTCAGACCAGAACAGAGCTATCAACTAAAACTACTGTTATGTTATTTGTTTTAAAAAACACGCTACTACTGCTAGAATTTTCTCGTAAGTCGTGGGTACCATGGACACACACAAAGCCGAATAAACAAACACTCAGACCCAGAACAGGAATCTAAACTCATCATTCAGATATCTGTCTAGCCCGAAAATGTTGTGTGTCTTGACGGCAACTCCACGTCATTAGATTCTTTGGAATCTAATGATATGGTGTCTCCGTTAACCCATTACAGTCCCACTGATCGCAGATGTCTCCTCCTAGAATGAGAGTTAGGCCATAGTCAACCGCGCTGGTCAAGAACGATTGGTCGACTACACTAAACTTTAAGAACCATTTTTTTAAGAACTCTTCGGTGTTTCCATCCACCGTAAAGCAATGATAATAACTTTATATAATAATACGCACAACATTGTCCAAAATTCTGTTGTAAGTGCTTGAGATTCGAATGTCGGTCTCTAGATTGAGTTATTTATTTTCTCACATAAAAAATACAGTAACGCATACACTAATGTCTGCCAAACTGTGCAACAGTTTAAGGGCAGCGTTCCTGTAGATAAGGACTGTTTTAACTTTAATTTAAGAATTACATAGTACATACAAAAATAACTAACCAAAGATATAAACAAAGAGCTACCTACTAGTCAGGTTAACTTTGAATGATCTCAAAATTAAATTTTAACTATAGCTATTGACTTTCATTAGGCTATCACTGCTCTTATTTCGTGAATAATTTATTATACAACATAAAATGAATTATTGATTAACACTTAAATTTTGGGACGTCAAAAAGTGACTCAGATGGCGGCACAAAGGAGCCTTTGTGCGGTCGTCACGTTCCCCGGCAATACACTGTCACGCTGACGGGTCTCCGTCGGATTATTATAACGTCACGTCACTATAACGAACTACATACATTTGGAGGGAGGCAAGAAACATCTCAGTTTGAATGTAAATCTATACACCAATATATATACATACATACTCACTTACTCTCTTAATTTTGCCCTGATCTAATTTTACCGAACTAAATATGTAACATACATAATAATATTTAAGTTTTTCATTGTAAGTGACAATGTATTTTAAGTAGGTGTGTCTTATGATAAATACAGGTTCTTTACACCGAATCACATTTTGGGTCCTCAAACAGTAACCCAGATAGCGGTATAAAGGAGCTATTGTGCGGTCGTCACGTGTCCCGGCAATACACTGTCACGCTGTCGGGTCTCCCTTAGATCATTGTTACGTTACGTCACTATAATAAACTACATTAGAAGGGAGACAGGAAATATCTCAGTTTGAATGTAAATTTGTACAATAATATATACATACATCCTCACCCACTCACTTTATTTCAAAATTTGTAATATACCCGCATAATATTTAAGTATCCCCTTTTTTAATGACGACGTATTTTAATAGGGTATGTCTTATGAAAAATCCAGAAGTTTTAAATCAATTCACTCGCATTTTGGGTCCTTAAAATATTGATGTAGATGGCAGCACAAAGGAGCTGTTGTGTGGCCGTCACGTGTCCCGGCAATACGGTGTCACGCTGATGGGTTTCCGTCGGATCATTGTTACGTCACGTCACTGTAAGGAACCACATTTGAAGGAGGCAGGAAACATCTGAATTTGTATTCTAAATCTATACATTAATACCTACATACTTATCTACGCTCTTAATTTCGCAGTGACCTAATTAGTATTACACAAAATACTTAAGTTCCTCATTGTAAGCGACTACATCGTCACTATAACGAACTACATTTGAAGGGAGGCAGGAAACACCTGGGTTCGTATTAAAGTCTATACATAATCTGTACATTAAATAAATTGAAATCCTTCATTTGTTTAATGTACGACACAACGTCTTTAATTTATAATTATGTATGTCGGTTTAACAATGGGCATTTTATGACGCATTCCGACTGAATTCTCAGGAGTAACAATGCCCGTGTTTTTTATATATACTACGGAAGTAGCAGACGAACAGGTGGTTGCAGGAGGTAGAACAACCGGGAGTGGGTAGTGTAGTTCAACCGACAAAGTACACCCCCCACAGTATTTTCAGCGTGAAGCAGTTCTTGCGTTTTGATGGAAGGGTGTAGTTGCCGGTTCACTTTTATATGAGGTGACCATCATAGTCCTCGAGAGTAGCAATGCATCTGTGATTGACTTCACACAAAATCCATGTTCTATTTTAAGTTGCTACGGGCGGCAGTGACCACTTAGCATCAGGTAGACGGCATGCTCTTTTGCTATTTCGATCAGATAAAAAAACTAAGATGCGGTCAATCCCATGGTATGTAGCCACTGCCGCGATTCTGTGTGAAGTCAATCACAGATGCGTTGCTAGTCCCGAGGACTATGATGGTCGCCTCAGCCGAGCCTTATTCCACCACCTTCTAATACGTAAGCATACTTATATATCATTCATATCCACACTTCATAACCAAACTAAACACAAGCGGGTCCTCATTCTATGTAATACAAAAACATACAACAGCCTCCAGCGTTATATAACTTTTATGATCTCTACGCCTCTGGTTAATTTAAACCCTTTGCACCAGATCCAATATCCTCAAAGACGCCTGAATAAACATAATACATAGATCAAATATTGTACTATACTCCCTCGAGATCACAGACGAAGGAAAGAATAGATTGCTAATAAGCAATATTTTTGTACATACAAGCAGAACACGCGACTTCGTTCACATAAACTGTACCTTGTTTCATCCATTACATATTTGAGATCACTTTTTTTATAAAATTGAAGTAGCAAACGAGCACTCAATCCACCTGATGGTACTTGGTCACTGCCGTAGACATCTGTAATCAACTTCATATCGAACATTAGTTCTATATGAAGTCTATCACAGTTGCGTCGCTCCTCCCGACGATTAAGATTGTCGCTTGATATAAAAGTGTGCTGGCAACCACACCCTTCCATCGGAACGCAAAAACTGCTTCACTCTAGAAATAGGTGTGGCGGTGGTACTTCCCCGGGCGAACTACACTGGTTCTACCACCTATTTCACTTCGGGACACAGCCACCCTTCTGTATTGTCATAGTAAACAACAAATTGAAACACAAAGCCCAACTAAGTATCATTGGGGTACAACCCATTATTAAAAATACTAAGTTTCATTAAGTTGCCATCAAAATTGACGGTTTTTAATACAAACTTTACCCCTATTTTTATCCTCTCAACGGGCACATTTCCGAAAATCCTTTCTTAATGCTCACATTCACTATAAAAGGAAGTATAGTGCAAAATTTAAAGTGTCTAATGATAATAGTTTGGGCTATGTGTTGATATGTCAATAATTAAGTCAGTTGACCCGCGCGAACTTCGTTCCACCTAAAAGTAAAAAATCTAAAATTATCAGTGTCTCTCCACTATATTATACATGTATTATACATAAAAACCTTCCTCTTGAATCACCCTATTTAAAAAATGCATTAAAATCTGTAGCGTAGTTCTAAAGATCTAAGCATACATACGGACAGACAGTGAGAAGCGACTTTGTTTTATACTATGTAGTGATAGATAGAAATTTCGTGTGCTCCGACTATTCCTTGAATGACTCATACCGATGAGACCGCATGATATCAGACATAATTATGCGTACAATATGATGAACTTATTGTAGAAAAGGTTAATGTTCTATTATGGAAATACTTGTCAATATACGACCGAGTTTACTATGACCTACTTCCTTCCAATTACACCTAACTTATGGCTACGGTATATACACAAGATGAATAACATGAATAGACTTCTTTCGATGTTAAATTACTTCTTTTCAATTACACCTAACTTATGGCTATATACACAAGATCAATAACATTAATAGACTTCTTCCTATGTTAAATCTGACTGATCTAATATTAAATATCTCGCCCACCCAAAGCCTTGGATTCAGCGTCATAGAAATATGAGCGCTCTTGGACTTTGGAAGTGATTACAACCAATTAGCAGAAATTGGCTTTCTGTAACATCTACACCTTGTGCGGTCACCAGCACGTTTGCCGATGTCTACTGTCAACCAAACCTCCCCTTTATGACAAAGCCAATGACAGGACATTGGCGTTGACATAAAGGGGGAGGTTGTGGGGAGGAGTGGACCTGATGGTAAGTGGTCACTGCCGTCCATGGACATCTGTAATCAACTAAATATAGAGCATGGGTTCTATGTGAAATTAATCACAGATGCGTTGCTACTCCCGAGGACTATGATGGTCTCCTTATGTGAAAGTGTGCCGGCAAACGACACCCCTCTATCGAAGCGCAAGAAATTCTTCACGCTACAAATAGGTGTAGCGGTGCTACTTCCCCGGTTGAACTAAACTGGTTCTGCCTTGGAAACATAAATAAAGAAAAGTATGTACATTAGAAGGGCCGTTTGCTTACTCGTCTACGTTGAAAGCAGTGATAATAGAGCTTGCAACAATACGTTTTGAGAAGGGTCTCCAGAGATTTCATCTGCAAGGAAGGGTTTCGTCGGAACTTTCGTAATATGATAACATTTAATTAGGGTTGCTTCGCTTTGAATGTGCAATACAGCTTTTGAATATCTGAAGCTTTAAATATATTTCATAACAGGCGTACTTGTTTTAAGAAGATTAATTTCTAAGCACAGACATCATCATTTATTCATCGTCTCGTTTGTTAGAATTTTCTTTGTGACGTGGACACGCTTGATAAACGCAAAAACCATTTATATTTAGTTGAAACGTTTTTGAAGATAATCTCACTTACAGTCGTCGTCAACCCATTATTGTCCCACTGCTGGGGACGGGTTTTCTCTCGGAATGAGAGAGTTATAGGCCATGGTCCACTACGCTGGCCAAGTGTTCGATTGGTGGGACTTCACACACCTCCGAGAACTTTTTTTTAAAGCACTCTCGGGTGTGTAGGTTTCCTCACGATGTTTTCCTGCACCGAAAAGCAGTAATAATTAATTTCTAATAC